>OZ026598.1:37469871-37507371 GCA_964020085.1 Micromussa lordhowensis | reverse complement strand
GTTTAGTCTTTCATCTTATTGCTTCTGGTCATCAAACATTTCCAGTAGAATTGATCAGTTTTATTTACCCAGCTTACCACTTTTTTCCATTGTATAGTTTCATTTTAAATTACAGCAATCAGTCTACTTTGAAACAATCCAAAGATTCATTAAAAATATTTCGTACTCCGAAGTACATGTATCTGCAATTTACCAGTGTTCAAAAGCTTTTCCTGTCGTGTTTTTTCTTTTCGTGAGAAACAAAAAGGGTGCCAGCGACTGATGAACTGAGGCTTGATGGACACGATATAACAGCAAAACGCATTATTTCGCTTGAGATTTTCAGTTGTTTTTTAAACATCAGTTATCCTTCTTTAAGTTTAAAAAGCCTTCGAAGATTTGTCATTAATATTATGCACTTAGAAGCAAAATACTGTTTTTATCTGATTGAAATGAAATTCAATCTGTTTCTTAAATATTGTTGCCTAGCACATGACCAAAATATCCTCTGCAGTGCAAAAGTATTCCATCTGTCAACCCGACTTGACCCACAGATGAAAGCCATTCAAATGAAATGGGTGCCATTTATTCAACAGCTATTACAAAAATGTCAAAAGTTACTAATTTTTATTGTGCTCTCTTACGACAGATTGGTTGACAAAGATACTCGTCCATTGCCTTTCTACATTCACGCCATGAAGATAGCTCATCACATACAGCTGAAGGGAAAACTCTACGTACAATTCTCTTAGGGCCTGACTACATGGCAAGCACAGGCTGAAATTTCAAACTGGCGATTACATGGAGAAGGATTCAGCCCGGGTCGCAATAAAACTGGGCTCAGATTTTCAGCCCGGGCAAACGGGCTGAAAAATCAGAAAAATCCCATGTAATCAAAACGGAATTTCAACCCGGGGTGAAAAGTGAGCTTGGACATACACAGTGATTTTGTTTTCTGGGAAACAATATCAACAACATTTCAGCCCGGCTGTCATTTTAATTAATGGCTGTGGCTTTTCCAATCATTCAAAAAGTTGAATTCAACTTCATAGTATTTTTGGAAGCTGCTTTAAATCCGCAATCTGTATTCAAAACTTAAGCTTACTTGAAAGTGCTCCGATTGTCGTATTTTCGCAGTGGTTGAAGGAAGAAAAAATTCTTCACCAGAAAGGTTTGAGGATGATCTGTACTCCTTGATCTTCCATTCTGAGGCCACCTAAACATTGATTTGTATTTTCTCCTTTCTATTTTAAGTCCCTATTTTAAGTCTACTTTAAGTAGTAATTTTTCCTTACAAGTTAGGAATGAAAACATGAAAACATGACTTGAGTCGCGTGTTTCCAATACAAGTAACTGTACATGTAGTAGTGGCTTTTTGTTTTGCAAAATACATGCAAATGCATGTATGAATAACAAAGGTTTCTTCCTAGCACCTCCAATTTAAATACATGCATATACATTGTACATGTATGTGTAAAATTACACGCAAATGCGTGTAACTCCAGATCAGTAAATTTTACACACGTGTAATACACACACCTTACATGCACCTCACACACACTGTCCACAAGTACTACATGTACATGCAGACTAACACACATTTTACGTGCATGCAGGTGCTGCAATCCCTTTGACTGGTATTGTAACTTCACTTTTAACTTTGCCTATGGAACTTTTCCAGATTTTGTCAAAACTTACATACCAAACGAGTCTCTTCATTGCCATGTCCAAGTCTCCCTCCTCTGCCATGGCCACAAGTGAAAATTTTGCCATCCACGCTCAAGAAGACAGAGTGAAACTTACACATCACAACCTTAAATAAAAAAATGCCAATGAAGAGGAAAAGAAAGAAACAAATTGCATGTAATCAGGTACATTTAACACTCTTACTAGCAGATACTTGCAACACTACATGCTAGCTAGTGTAGGTTTACCTCTTTGATGCAGACTTTGCCCACTCCTTGGACATTTTCAAGAAGTTCAGGCACTTCTCTTGTGCTTTCATCTCTGTGACCAAGTGTAAAGTTGGTGTTGGATCCCCAAGTAAACAGCTCTAATGCACAATCTTTTAAGACATTCAAACAATTGTTACATAGAGTGTGGTATATATGATGTTACATGCATTCTATCCCACTTCAAATACACTGTTAGTAGTTACATGCACTGATGGAAGAATAGCAGTTCTAAAAATTAAATAAAAGGAATAATGTTCTAAAATTGTTTGGGGCATTTTCAGTTAGGCTTGTAATTATTCCACTCACTCATGTTGGATATAAGATGATCATTTCATATCCAACATACGTTTGTACAATAGCTGTTGTTAGCATTACATACATGTACACTGTACTATAAAACACACCTTCTAATAAAATCTTTACACAGTCTTTTGGAAAACGTCCTCTTTTCCCCTTAAGATTGCCACTCCAGTATCTGGTTCTTGTCACATGAATGTCTTTCACAACATCACCAACTTTTAACTGAAGTTCATCTTTCCGGGAAGTTTCATAAGAAACAACAACTTGAGCTTGGATTGCTGAGAAAATCACACGTACATGTTGTATTAAAGGAGTCATGTTTAGATCATGAGACTTGTATACAAGTACATTGTACTGTACCTACAATATATTAATTTATCTCATAATTTAAATTCATTTACTTGTATGTACATGTACAGGGTATAGTAGTGTATATTGTGTTGTATATTCTAACAGAGGTACCTATAAACTACTGTAAATAATTGCTATAATTATTAAATTGATGGTTGTACATGTATTATTGACTGACTTCTTTAACTGCCGAGGTGTCCACTGTTTAGGTTACATGAACCGCTGTCTAAATGTCTTCATCTAAGGTTTCAAAAACACTACATATACGTACAGGTAGGTATGGTCATTGGCAGAGTAGCCTGTACAGTGTGCATGAATAGTGTACAAGTAAGTCACATAGCTGAGCAGATGACCCTTTAGTATGGAAGTTGGTAAAACTTAATAATGGCACATATCTTGAGTGGGTATGGTGCATAGAATTTGGTAGCTAGCCTCATGTACACGACTAATAAACTGCAATTACCTGTGTTTATTTGGAATGGTGAATCCAGTTGAATAATATCCAACGGAGAGAGATGTTCGTTGTCCAAACAGCCCAGATCTGAACCAAGCTTTCAATTAAATAGCATACAGTAAAAATAAAAGAGAACCCAAATACATGCACTATCCATATACATATGCATAAGGGTTACATGTAAAAAACTGGTGGTTGCCTGGTCACCAGTGGCAATTTAGATATCAAATTTCTTTCCCTGAAAAGGGTAAATAATTATTTCTGAAGTATTTCAAATATAATGAAGCCTGTTATGTTTCCCTGAAGCAAGTTTTGATACAGTTATGGTAATGGTAATCATAGTGACAACTCCACTTAGCTAAAAAAGCTACTTCACAGGAAGCCCACTATCAAAACATACAGTGTAAATATGCATAAACAAACAAGTAAACAAAAGAAAATACAAACTAGTGTTAATAAAAGTACATAAAATTAAAATGATTATTTACAATTATTTACAGTGCGTTTACAGTGTATTTCACAAAGGTACATAATTGTTTACAAGTAATTGACATGCCAGCTCAGTCTATTCAATGTACCTGTATACAAAGTGTACTTTTTCCACGGCTTGAAAAATGAAAGAAAAGCTGAACTGATCACCATTAATCAGACATTTTCTCGTTCAGTATCAAATCACAGGACTCTAGGAGTAAGCTTAATATGTGAATTGGCAAGTAAGCTTATTATTTTAACTTACCTGAAGAAGCTTGACCGCACAGTCCAGATATCCGTAAAAAAAACTTCTATGCAAAGCTGTCCAGCCCGACTCCAGATCTTTTGCACCCACATCAACTCCATGATCTTTCACTAACCACTCCAAAATGTCGCCTTTGCCGCAAGACGCTGCCATGTGTAAGGCGGTCCGACGACACTCGTCAGTTCGCGCAAGCTCGGGGTAAGATTGCGCGGATCTTCGCAGCATTTTCCTTTGTGATGGCGGATAAGATCTGTTAAGCGTGCTTAGCGAGGCGACATTTTGGTGTGCAGTCCATCTTGGATGGTTTGATCTTGAACCATCGTAGCTACAGGGAGCATATTGCAACGGGATTGCCAAAACGGCCAAGAAATGCGAAGTGGTTTATCTTGATCAAAACGCCGCCATTTTGGATCGACACGTATATGTTCAATTTGGTTCGCGGGCTCATTTGAGGAATTATGAGACAGCATCTGATTGGTCATCTTTGTGTCATGATGATTATGGACCAATCACAAGCATTGTTAGTTTATTGATCGCGCTTGGAGATTCGTCTGGTTCCTATAAACAAATTGGAATGGAAGCTTATTAGCAGTAGATTGTCCATTTCTCTTCCATAAAGCATTTAAACTTATATCAAATCATTACGGTGTGGTTTTAAAGCCACGTTCATAATTTATTTAATCAATGCTGTACAGAATCTGCTTTATGTACAAGTCACAGAAATGATATGGTGAAAAAATTGTATCTTTCCATTGTTTGTTGACAAAAAGCTTTGAAAAGAAGTTTACCGAACAGCTTAATACTGTGAAATCATGGAAGATCATAAGATTCGTACCCTGTCAAGAAATCCTACCAGGTAAGATAAGAATGATAGATTGAAAGAATTCTATCTAGAAAGCGGTAATAATAGGTGATAAGCCCTTTCCTCGAAACCACTGCCAGCCTCATAATATTAACGTTCAAACAACTGTTAATACAGAATCATCTGTAAAACAATCCTTGTTCCCATAGATCTGTTATCGTTGGTTGACTAGCTACTTTATTCTTCTAACATGTTGAAATATAATGTGAAAATCATTCTTATTATAATTATGATACATTATGCATCAATTTATACATTGTAATGAGAATGATTTTCACATTATGGCATATGAAATGATAAGGCTCTATATTGCTTAGTTAGTTGATAATCTTGTAAAAAATAAAACTTATGCACAGTTATTTATTCAAACCTTCAAACTAACTGTAACAAATCTGTGACAAGCACTTGTGATTCAATTAATGTAGAAGGGTAAATGTATTGCCCCTGAAGACTATTTAATAATTATTATTATTAATTATTATTAATTTTTATTAATTAGCCAGATTTAAATTTGGATCAGAAGAATTGCATTTAACAATAATTATTATTCACCAAAGGCAAAGTGAACATTGGCAAACATTTACCGAGACAAAGTTAAGATGAATTTTAAGTTAACACTTACTGACTGGTCCCAAGGGGAAGAGTGAATTTTGTCGAGGGAAACTTTGAGATTCTCGGGAAACAAAATCCACTGTTCCCCAAGGGACCAGTCATTAAGTGATTTGTTATATAGCAAAACAAAACAAAAGCAAATTTGAAAAGCATGCTGAGATTCCAGCGACAACATCAGGCCACGTGCAACAGCGGTCAATATTAGTAATATTGAACTATTTCCCGTTTGACGTCATAGTTTTCCCAATGTTGCCCACTTATGGCATTTGGCGGGAAACAGTTTCATTGTTAGATGCCATGTGACCATGAACTAGCCAATAAATGGCCAGCTATATAACAATCACCAATGTTCACTAGTAACTAAATCAGTAATTAAGTAGTAGTTAATCAGATTGCTAGAAACTCTTTGTTCAGCTCTGAAATTATACTAATCGATTTTATTAGTAAATTGGGCAACATTGAAGTTGAGGAACCTTGAAAAAGGTTGTCTCATCATGGCTTGTGTGTTGTAGGTCAAAATGAAATTCAGGTTAAAATGATTTTAACTTAGTTTGATTCTCAATTTCCTTTGTCTTCTAACCCTAATTATTCATGATCCATGAATAATTAGGTTTAATCTGAGACAAAGGAATTTCATTTTAACCTGACTTTATTTAGACCTACAACATATAGTTAATTAATGCCACCAAATAGATGTTGTAATCAATTCAGCATATTACATGTATATTATATTTTGTGCCTGACTACTTTATCAGGAAGCATCTGCAATCTACCTTTCCTTCCATGATTGAGGACTACATGTCAGGTGAAGAATTGTCCAAACACCTTGGAAGGCAGATGTCAATACATACAGAGAAATACAAGGAACCAGACTTAGAGGAAGAACTTGATGAGGTATAAATACGAATATTTTAATGTCTAATAGACTGTTCTTATAGCCTGAATCTTAATCATCTCTTCTGGTTACTTACAATACACTGTCTAACAGTCTGAGCAAGCCCAGTGCCTCTATCAGGCATTCAGGTACCTGGGTGTGACAGTTGACTGACATTTGCTTTTGGGCAACTGGAAAAACTCCCTTTTTGCATAAAGAACCCAAAATTGTACACTTTATGTGTAAGTGTTGGGCACACAGGATTTCAAGGTTAGGAACCATTGGGCTCCTCATATTTTTTCTTAGACTACAGCCTTGGAATGTGTACATGTACAGTACATGCATGTAGATAGTGAACACAGTGACTGATCAGGTATAAGTAGCGGTGAAATATTAAAACAATTTAATTTGTTTTTACTTCTTTTGATTAGTCTAAAGAAAAGAAGAAGTTGAAAAGAAAAACCATTAAGATTGAAAAACAACAGTCACATCATGGAGTGATTCTTCAGGGATCTGATCATAAGCCTCTTAAGAGTGTGACAACCATGCAGAGTGACGAGGAGGAGGTACCGGATGATGAAGAACAAGAAAATATAAAGAAAATGAAACAAAAGGTACAACATAAAAATACATGTAAGGAAAAAGGAAATTGAGAAAGGATGCATACATGTACATGTATATGAATAAATTTTCAAAATAATTAATAGACAAGTGAACATTCATGTATGTGTAGCGAGCAGTCCTCCAGTTATTTTTCAGATTCACTATAAATATTTGAAACTCCTGTGAGTCTTTCATGCATTAAAGAACTGTCAAAAGGCTAAAAGTTGCTATAGGCCACAGGCTACTCAGCTGCAAAGCACATCTCAAGTGACCAGTAGGTGTGAAATTGGTAATCCTTTGGCATGGGCTATCAGGGCTAGAAATTAACTCCAGCGCTTGGTGGCCTGTCAGGCCAGTTTGCTTGAATTCTAAGTAGCCCATCCCAAAATGAAGTAGCCCTTGATTTCCTCTAGTTTAAAATGAAAAACTTGACTAAATGCCCCATGACTTTTAACGGAGTGTTAACTAAAAGGAAAGAACACAAAGGCAATATCTATACTCCCAGTAATGCCATGAGACATTTTTCTTTAATGCCTTTTGTTCTATTCATAATTTTTAGTACTTTCGGAGACATCTTCCTTACTTTTCACTTTTTTTGGTGGCAGGGGCTCACAACCGGAGAGGAATCTCCGCATTTTCTCCCAAATCTATATGTATTCCAAGTCTGTTCTCAAAGCGAAAACCATCCCGCACGGAACTCTGGGTAAGTCCAGAGCCGCGTGGCCATCAAAAAATCAAAATGGCTTCCATATGTTGTGAATGTGGATCGCTCGTGAAAACATGGCTCGGAATTTCCACTAATCAGGGCTAAAAATTCACTAAAATGGATGATCTTAGGGTCCAGGCAAAGAAACTAAGAGAAAGGTGCATGTACATGTAGTTCAATTAAACTGCATACATGTATAGAGTTTTATTTTTAACTTTGTACTTCGCATTATTTACATTGCAACTTTTCGAAATTCTGTAGCGTAGTCGCACATCGGGCATTCAAACCTTAACATTTGGTGGCCCTGGCCAGTTTTAACTCGCCACTAGCAATCGTGCAACCGCCAATTTTTAGCCCTGGGCTACAAGGCTCTCACAGGAACGTCTTTGCCGTACATGGATCCCTATAACAGATCACCAGGGTACCTGTATATTACATTCATATACTCTTGGTTCTAGAGAGTTGCTGTGAGAGTTACTTGACTCTAGTAGAACTCTTGAATATCTTGCCCAAAATCTCAGCACAGTGACTCTAGCCAGCCTTAAACATTGCACACTGGCCCTTGAGGCCTGCGATTGCAATAACCATTAGGCTTCCACGCCTCCCATAGACTGTGAACAGTCTATCTTTTCTTCAAAAAACTGTTGGGAAGCCAAAGGACTATTAATAGCTACATGTATAACCTGCAGGGCATGATCTGATGAGTAACCTGGATGCCCCCTTAATTTTAATTTAGGAACATGATCAATTGGTTCAAGGTCTTCTACTGCTGCGTGATTACTACAAGGCAGAGTACAAGAAAGCATTGCAAGATAAAGTGAATCTTCAGAGGAGAGACTTGCGACAACGGCAGGCAAAATTAGAAGAAGAAACAAGGGTGTTGACGCAACATCAAGTATGTACAATGTACAGCTCTATAGAGCTAATAGATTCTGTTATGGCATGAATGTTAACAACATCTGATCTTCAAACATTTGGGAGTACATGCACATGTACAATATATGTACACTCGGAAAGTTTTTCCAAATTGCTAAATAAAGTGCACTCAAATTCTCAAAACTTTAAGATGTAATGATACATTAAAACATCGCAACCAATTAAACATAACACATATACATGTACACAGTGTATGACTAAAATAAGGAAAATAAAGTGTTGACCATTAATGTTTCTTCTGATTGCAAATGGTATGAGGGATTTTGCATACTTCAGGGCAGATTCCTCCAGGCTGAACTTTTTTTAGGGAGCTTATTATGTAAAGAGATATTGCATTGTTATTTACAGCAATAGATTTATTCACTATAATTATATTGTAATTCTATTTTAATACAGCAAGAGATGAAGCACAAGATTGTCCATAAACTTCCAAAGTCCATTGTTGTTAATGATACGCAGTTCAGGGACGGCTTACAGACAGACTATTACAAAGTAAGTAAACCTACCAACAAATAACTATTAATACATACTTAGGTCAACATCAACTTGACTTCTGAACAAATTCTTTAATGCTACAAGTAAACTGCTTGTTTCGACTGGCTACAGTACCTGTGCAATTTGATACAGAAAACTGCCTGGAGGTTTCTTATTTCCCTATATACTTTATCATGAATTAGGAATATCTTTTAGGTTTCAGATGTGTTATCCACTTGTTTAGAAGATCTTTTTCTGTACATTTTGTTATAAAGCTTAATGAATAGTTGAATAATTTATGCTAGAAAATGTTAGAACAGTTTACACTTCTCTTTAATTTCTGTAAGTATCACATTAAGCAATTGATTTTAACCAGTTAACCAGTTTTCTTTCTAGTTAACCAGTCTCGAAAACCGTCCCAAGAACTAGACACTAAAACAACCTTACAACACGTCACACTTTTTAGTATTTTCTCAAAGAATCATTAGCAATTGATTAACCAGTCATTATAATTTTCTTTTCAGATAATCAGTCTTGAAAACCAATTGAAGAAGGAAGGATATCTCACAAAGAGCCATGAAATCAAAGAGTTTTGGGCTTACATCACTATACCAGAAAATTTGAAAACTGTTCTAGAAGATGGTACTATACTGATTGAAATGGTTCATTGGACCTTTTTGGCGTCATGCCACATACAGTAATATCAACAATACGTGTATTTTGTTTCTTTTCATACACGTATAACGATTGCCCCCTGTATATTTCTTTGTGAAAATTGTCAAGTTTGGGGTCCCATATGTTTATGATTTGCAGCAGATCCTTAAGAAGTTTGCATATACATGTATTACTAAATTTGAAATGGTAAATCGAGTGGTGAGGCTTAATATTTTTGGGGTAGGTACATTTCGCTGACCCCTAGTCCATGGACTACCCCGATGGACCTGGTCCATGGACTACTTGAATGGACTACCCATGGACTACCCTAAATGGACTACCCTAAGTGGACCACCCTGAAATTTGCGGCAAACATAAATTTAACTAAGCTAGAACCCAAACAAAAAGATGCGATCGATCACCGGAACACATGCGATTATATTGAAGAGATTCAACGATCCCGCACAAAAGATGCGATTTAATTCTCAAACTTTTCCTACCTTAACGTTTGGGCCTTAGGTAAATCTCTAAAAGACATGCTTGTAAGAGCAAAACTATAATTGAAGGCTCAGATAATGCGACGCATGAACCACAAAAACCACAGTGGGAGTCCGTGTAGGCCTGTCTCTGCTTTTCCTTTATTTACTTTTAACTGCTCGAAATTAATTGATATTTTTATAGATTTCTGCCGTGTGAGGTATAAAGAAAAAAAAGGAGAACTGATCACGAGGGTAACATCTTGTGTATTAAAAAGTCAACTAAAAAGAAAGATCAAGCAGGAGCCGCGCAGGGAGCCGTGCCTCTCAGCTTCGCAATGTTTTGGTCAGCGGTTGTGATGCAGGTCAAGATGGCGACTCTAGGAGCAACAACAACTCCATTTATTTACAACTCTTTCGTTTGCAGAAAAAGGACAACTCGTTAGTTGTCGTTTCCACTTTACTGCCCTTCAATATTTTGTGACAAAGGTCAAGTTGGGGATTCAATCTGTTAAATCGCAAGTGACTTAGTGTTCCTAAGGCCCAAACGTTAAGGTAGGAAAAGTTTGAGAATTAAATGGCATCTTTTTGTTTGGGTTCTAGCTTAGTTAAATTTATGTTTGCCGCAAATTTCAGGGTGGTCCATTTAGGGTAGTCCATGGGTAGTCCATTCAAGTAGTCCATGGACCAGGTCCATCGGGGTAGTCCATGGACTAGGGGTCAGCGAAATGTACCTACCCATATTTTTGTTGGAATGAAAATTGGAAAAGCACGACATTGTCAAAAAGGTCCATTTCTTTTAGACTTGTTTAATGTATACTTATTTCCCATAAAAGAATGCTACACTTACGCCTAATTTTGCAAAGTGTTCTCATTTATATCAGGACAACTTTTGTGGGAAAGAATTAAAAACTACCACAAAGAACACAACAAGGAGTCCCTAGTGCGCCAAGGAGAAATAAAAGAAACACAGCAGCTGCCAAACCTTGCTGGCAAGAAAAAGCTAAAAGGTGCAGCTGCCATTTCTTCATGGAGGAGTACAACACATGGCATCCGAGCAATACAAACAGTAAGTATTGCTCAATTTAACAATAACGCCAAAAGATTTTGAAACTTTTGGAAAAGAAAACTCTGCAATGGTCAGAGGAATATTGCTTGAAACTGTAGCGTATGTAACAATGAGAAACACCATAACAGGAACTAGAAAACAATCGTCTTAACATAGTATGATAGAAACACTCTAGAGAGTTTGGGAGAATTTAAAAATACCTTGTCAGTAAACCCTCAATAGCCATCTCGAATTGTTATAACCTTTTTCAAGTGTTTTGATACCAGTTATGTAGGCAGGTGCAGCATATTCCATTAAACTTCAAATTCTTCAGAAATATTGATGTGTACTTAAACTATGTACATGTACACAGTTCCAAGTCAGAAGAACAGGTAAAAATTAAAGCCTGGTTGCTTTCGCATGCTACTTACAGTGTTATGTTTGTACCATAATGATTTGATTAAGCGCCTGGGATGGGGTGACTACACTGTACTTCTTTTTGAACATTTCATGTGAACAGTTATCATGATACAATTAATGCTTCAATGAAAAACAACAGAAACTTCAACCCAAGTCCAAGAACTGTAACGACAGGGACTCAGATAGTCACGATGTTCAATTACTACGTTAGTGTAATTATTTTATGCCAGTGTTCTAAATGCTGCTTTAGCTGTAGTATGGGGACGTGTTTCAGAAGGAGGAACTTTTTGGAACAGAGGCACTTATTAAAAAGTAAAAAATGCTACTCAGTGGAGATCGCTGATAAGTTATTGGAATTAAAGGAGGGCACTAAATCAAATCATTACCCTAACGTACAGCTGTACAAGTGCTCTTGTCAAGAAATGGACGCAAAAGCCATTGATTCATATTGTCTATGTGCTGGTACTTCCATTACAACTACATGTATGTTTAAATCTGTGTATTGTTTTCTGCTAACAATTATCTGTTTCCCTTCCAAGCCATCCGTTCCTCGTTCAGAAATCACAAACGGTCGTCGCAGGTCAAGTTCCTATGTCACAAGCGGTAAACAGAGAAGACAGAAGACTCCACCGCCATCAGCCATACCTATAGAACAACGGTTCCCCAAGGTGAGTTGCAAATTACCCTTGAGGGCTGGACTTTCCACTGGTGCATAAATATAAGCCGACATGTGCAGATGCCGTAAGATGCTGATAATTAGCGCCTTTTGTTAGAGAAATTTCCAACAAAAGGCGCTACATGTACATGTAATTATCAGCATCTTACTATGTCTCGTACAGCTGTATGTCAGCTTATGCCCATGCTTATGTGCTAGAGTAGTGGAAACCAGCCTTGAAACAACTTCTCAGAAGCAAGGACGAAGAGAAAGAAATAGCCAATTGAAAGCATGTTAAATTTGTTGTTTTCATTTTGAAGTAAAGAAAGTATAATTTTCACAAACCATGTGTCAGTAGCGCAGGAGAAGGTTTTAAGTTTTTTTGTATGCTAAAAACAAGGGCAGTGGTGTAAAATGGTAGAACTTTCATTGTAAAATCCCAATAAAAATGTTTTTGTTATAAAATGCTGAGCTCTCAGTTTGCAATTTTCGTATTTCAGGTTGAGTTTCCTCCATTGGCCGCATATAGATTGGAGTTTGGCAAGCCAGAACCTGAGCCAGAGGAGGTAGGAACTACGAGTTATTGTAAACCTAAAATTCCCTCACTGTGTATATATGCATATGAGCCAAAAGGCCCATGAAGCTGGAGCTTATACGTAGGTCTTACAAGTGATTGCACTGTTAAAATACTGTGGTTGGTATGTTTTCTCGGCCACTTCATACATTAGGTAAGGAAGCAAGAAGAAGCTTATAAGAGGTTGCAGGCAAGAAATGGTCTGAAGAGAACATTAAACATGATGTTTTCTCACGCCTTGGCAAATAGGGCCGCTACACAGAGGTAACCCTGATTCAATCTTTTTTTTATTATTTTTTTGTTAATGATGGCCGGTAAATAGACCATTTTCATCTCGGCCTCGGGTTTATTGACATTAAAATATTCTTAAAATTTCGCAAATTTCAGCCTTGACATTCTTGTAAAATATATTCTCATATATAAAAGAGTGTATCTCTGATTTCCTTCAGTGTGTGGATAAGTGTTGAAATTGTGATTTTAATTTTCACCAGACTGATGGACAAGAATGAAGACTATAATTTTGAGAGCCTCTCTGGAGCTTCAAACTTGGAAGAGGTACTTTAGGATTTGGAGAATGTTTCATTTCGGCAAACTTTTTATCTTTTTATCTTTATCAGAAACTCACGCGCTAATTTTGGATATTTTGGTGGAATTTTAGTTTCACGACTTAGCGAGTGTACAGCTGAAACCAAGTGGAAGTGCTAACAAAAAACAACAATCTAGAACATCGAGCAGCAAAAGTAAAGGTGAGCTTGAAAATTCAGTGGTTTGTAAACCCCTGAAGAAGGGTTCATCCGATGACGGCGTAATTTATGACTTTCATAAAGTATAAATTATAACCCCAAAATAATTATGTGGAATAATTTGGAAGAGTGATAGTAAGAGTAATAGAAAACGGCATGGGGTATTTTGCAGGTGTATAAAAAAACACAGGACTAGGAACTAGGAAACATTGTCGCAAAACATTATTTCTTGTTATGTTTCCGGGGTGGCTTGGTTAGCGGGAAGCGAAGAAAATGTTTTGCTGCCCTGATAGCTAAACGAGGAAACACTGACTTCTAAAATAAAGAGATTTTTTTGGTTTTATCAACTAGGTTGATAATGTGAATTGGCCACTGTAAAGAGATTTGAAAGCTGACGTGTCTAGCGTTAGCCCTTCATCGGAGCGAATCGGATGATTCACTCGATGAAGGGCTAACGCTCAAAACGTCAGTTTTTGAAACTCTTTACTTCCCACCGACGCAGCACCACAGTTTCTTTAGAAACTCACCCCCTGACTTCCAAAGAAGTCTGGGGGACTTCTTGTCGTTGCTGGCAAACACTTGGCCATGCCGCCTCCACCTTATACACTATCGCCTCTTTTTTCTACCATATTAATCAACGGATGTTGTGATTTCTCTTATGTTGTTACAATTGCTCATTTGTTTATAGGTGCGAAGTCACAATCTGGAAGCCACAGGAGTGCTAGTAGGAAACCAATGAGCCCAGAATCTGATAGTCCAGACAGAAGCGATTCCAATATGTCTCTCTCTTCTAAAGAAGAGTAAGAATTTGTTTACTTCCAGTTTAAATATCCATTATTCTCTCCACAGAACGCGATATCAATAATTATAATCCATCAAATATTTTCACTCATGCGCGATTGGCTTAACTGCACATGGTGAAGGATAATAAACACAATAGCCTCCATTTGGCGTGAAAGGGAGTTCAGAGCCACCTTAAATTTTCAAAAATTTAAGGTGGCTCTGAACCCCCTTCAAAGAACTTTTTTAAACTTTGCAAAAAGTTTCATCTTATCATGCTGATTACAATTTCATAATAAAAAATGGGGGTCACCAAACTCGTTTTTGAGTTATAGCGCTTAAAGCTAAAATCAAGGATGTTTTTGGCAGGTCATATTGTTGCTATGGTAACCTGTTAAGCCACAAAATTGACAGCAAATTGTTCAGATCACCAATGATTGGACAGTTTTTTTGATACCATGATTTTGACATCAACTGATACATTGTGGTTATAATGACCCATCAAACTCTAAGATAATTTGGTTTTATCAACTGAGTTGATAATGTGAATTGACCACCGTAAAGAGATTCGAAAGCTGACGTTTCGAGCGTTAGCCCTTCGTTGGAGCGAATCCGACAAAGGGCTTGTATTCGCTCCGACTAAGGGCTACATGTATTGCTCGAAAACAAAAAAATTCTGAAACTCCCTGCAAAAAAAAACCTGTGTTACCGAGCCTCCAGTCTCGTAATCACCCCCTGTAGTTACCAGTCTTTTTTCTGTCATTGGGCTGTCGGTATCAAAATGATCAAAGTGGTAATCAAAAATAGCAATCGTTTTTTCAACAGCATTTAGTGAGAATAATAGAGGCAATTCAAGACTGTTACTGTTCGTGGATGCGTTCATATTTGCTGAAAGAAGGCTAAAAAAGCCGCAATATTTTCAGGTTATTAAAATTCTTAATTGCCGTAAATGTTGAATGACCACTTTGAACTTAAACAATTTGATTGGGATGGATCGATACCAGGAGAGAATTTCGGCTGAGTTAAAATGTGG
The DNA here is from genome assembly GCA_964020085.1 of Micromussa lordhowensis. Lineage (NCBI taxonomy): Eukaryota > Metazoa > Cnidaria > Anthozoa > Scleractinia > Lobophylliidae > Micromussa > Micromussa lordhowensis. The sequence continues at coordinate 37,492,146 of OZ026598.1, read as the reverse complement.
AAAATGCCTTTTTGTGTGTTGTAAAGGGCATTTCTTCGGAATAAAACGCTGCAAGTAATACGCAGCGAGTGGTTGATTTACCAAAACAAAGTAATTCTACAATGAAAGTACTGATGAGTATCATTAAAACTGGCATTGGGATGGCGGGGATATGTTCATTTTACGAATTTTAGAAACTGGTTTTATATGAATCTCCATACTGATCCTTCTATTCTTCAGCAAGTTTAAAATACCTTTAACATTCTTGCGGTCTACTGCGCACGCGCGGTTCTGAATTTCTGGCTCTGAGTATCGGGACCCAGGCGACCCATCAAGATCACCACTGATCATTTCACCTGTACCTCAGCCAATGTCGTCAACTGTTTTTCACGTTACCATGCACGAACCAATAGCGTAGTACCATCTTTCTGTATATAAACCACCCACAAATTCCTCGATTCGCTCCGACGGAGAGCTAACGCTCGAAACGTCAGCTTTTAAATCTCTTTACGGTGGCCAATTGTCATTGTCAACTGAGTTGATAAAACCAAATTAATTTATAGTACATGATTAAAGGGGGTAAGTTTCTAAAGAAACTGTGGTGCTGCCTCGGTGGGGAGTTATTGCAAGATAATTTGGTTTTATCAACTGAGTTGATAATGTGAATTCTTGGTTTTCACGTGACGTCATCAATATTCTAAAATGTAAAATCACTGAGCCCCTGAGTTTTTAGCTTTCTTTGGTCATTAAACATGCTAAATATATTTACTTTTGAAGGTTTTCAGTTCAATAGCAACCTTCGTTTTTATAGTAGGGCATTTTGAAATTCGGTGTTTTCACGCCACAGGATATCAAAGATGGCCTAGAATGTGTCACGTATGCCTGAAAAAAATTACTCATTCAGTGATTTTTAGCAATCTAAACTGTTGTGGTATTGTGAAAAGTGTTAATGTGAATATCTGCTAGCTCAAAATGGCGAACGGGTCGATTTTTATAGCAGAATTCAATTCCTGATGTTTTCATTGATTTCCGGCCGCCATTACTGTGTCCCTCTCCAGGACACAACTATGGCGTTTCCATACTGAGCTCTATAAATTTGTGTAAAACATTTTGACGGCTAACTCAAGTACGAAGCATCGCAAAGATCTGAGACTCGGCAAAGTAGATAAGCTATTAATCTCCTATAATATCACCAATTCTTGACTGTTTTAATGCAATAGTTTTGATTTTATTTTTTCGTTGCGTGACAGTGAAAACAAGCAATTGGCCACCGTAAAGGGATTCGAAAGCTTGCCATTTTTTTTTCAAAGGAGAGAGAGAGCCTGGGATCGAGGTGGCTTTAGTTAGGCAAGGTAGTTACTAAGTGGTGTAAGGAATCGAACTTCAATGTTTAACACGGATTTTACTTGTTTCTATCTTCGTAGGTTAGAGGTCGAGCTTCCACCCCTCTCTTTGAGCCAGCTTTCATCTAATTGTACCGTCAAGGTATGTTTTTACAATCGTCTGTTCCAATCCCAGTTACAACGTTGGCCCTCAACGAGTTACGCTTTCGTTGACAACAGTGCTCCATGTAAAACTGACAGACTGGCGAAGAATTTTCTCTACGTACGGTTTGAAACTTGTTGTGAAGCGATAAAACGTGTCTCTAACTGGATAATGTGTCTTCGTTGCTTTTTAGGAGGCCAAATGTCTCAGTACCTTTTGGGTTAATCCGATGGCAAAGCGTGACTTAAACACTTGTGGAAGCTGAAAGAAACTCTGGAGCTTGTCTCCTCAAGCTGCTTGATTGAAAAGTAAACCCAATAAAAGAAAGCAAACAAGATCTTCTTTTTGAACTGTTATGTTTCAGTATTACATCGACGAGTGGCTAGTCGAATCCCTTCAAGGGATGAGAGGAGCAAGATTGACCAAGGGTACTTTCCATTATGCCCAAAATCTGGAAATTTCGGTCGGAAGTCAAATGGAAAGGTCTGTTTCGGTTCGGTCCGACCGGAACATTCGGGACCACCTCTGGAGGTGGTCCACCTTGGTCGATCGGACCGGTCCTACCGAAATTTGCCGTTTCATTGCTCTACATCTCTTCAGTATATTCCACTTATGTAGGGAATTTGGGAAGGGATAGAAAATGGTAAGAGCCATTCCTCTTGGTTGGCCCGGTTTGATCGGAATACGTCGTTCCATTATCCCTGGGGGTATTCCCACTGATGTCTTACCGGTCTGTCTGGCATAATGGAAAGCAAAAATGTAGAGGAGGAACAAGTACGAAAGTATTTGTAATCCTTGGGCGATGCGTGACACTTATGTTCAAAAGAAAATAAAAAGTACAAAAAGTACTGATGGCATAGAAATATGCAAAAGTGTCAAATTGTGAAAAATCACAAACGTTTCACCCCAAGTGCTCGCGCCACGCTAAGCTGGTACCAGTCTCACTCTTCCATTTATCCCTACGCCAAACTCCTTCAGTTCTGTAACTTGAAAAATATAAGTCTCTATCAAGGAAAAATAGACCAGAAATAAAAGCATAAACGGTCGAAGAAGAATTTTAAATTAGCCCTAAAGTCTAGACTTTTTAGTAATCTCTACAAATGAATGAGTATCGTTGCTTTCGCAGGTTGTATTTTATAATCATTCATGTTATATTATATCATATATTACTATATTCTATTTTTATATTGTAATAGGTTTTGAAAAGCCTTTCTCTTTTTGGAAAACCTAATAAAGTATGTATGTATGTATTTCAAAGGTGCATTATTAATCGACCAAAACAACTGGGCTGGCAGATGACCAAACGCGCTCGAGAGAACGGCAGGGATATTATGGGACAATTAAGTGCGACATCACCATGAAAGCAAGGGGGAAAACCGGAAAGAATCTGATTCTGTGAATGATTATTGTCAAAAGCTTGATAACTTGTGCGTCTAGTGCTTTAAGAAGGTGTCACTTTAAACAGTCAGCTGTTCAAATGAGGAGCACTTTCAGTTTATTTTGAGGTCATTTTCCCATTTGGACTGTTCGATAAAGACCAGTTGAACATATTAACGTTTTGTGCGTCGAAAAATCTGTCGATCGGGTGTGACATGCAGTGTCATTTTCACTGCTATTCATTTCCCATCATTTCGAATACAGTGCTAATATAATGTAGAATTTATTGAAAGTGTTCGCTAGAATCGGCCATTAAGTATGGTTTCAATCGCGATCGAATTCGGCTTCGACTTCGCTTCGCTCTCGTCCTGAGTATAAAGAAAAAAAAACTGTGAAATCGAAGTGAGGAATAAACCATGTCAGCTGAGAAGTAAAGTGTTTTCACACCGTCGCAGTCATACGTTCAAAAGTAATTTGCAAACATAATTACACAAAGAAACAAGTCACTTTCGTTAGCATTTTTATGCAAACACAATCGACAACACTCCACCATGTTCACAGCAAAGATACGACTGGTGACTGACAAGCAAATCAACAAAGGTAAAAAAAAAACCAAGAAATTCTAAATTTAGTTCCAAAAACTAGATAAGAAAACCTCAACAGTCAAACTTCATTTCGGTTTTCCACCCTTATAAAGTACATACATTATTTATTGCGTTTGAGCTACAATATAAGGAAATTTTACTTTAGCAGTGGGCTCCTGACTTACGTTGTTTTCGACCTCTGGGTGGGTTTATACTAATATTGAAATTTGCACATCTGCGTTTTCTTGGCAACTTTTCAAAATTGCTTTGTTCCGTAGTACACAAAAAACTCATATAATTTCCAATATTTCCGGGAACAGGGGAAATCCTAAACCCAGTACCCCACTACAAAAAACCCATGTAGTTTGACGCTACTCTCCGCTAGGGAATAAATAGGAGACAAACAAGGCAAGGAATTCCCCTTCCCCAATTGTTCCCTTATAACATTTTCTCTTTGTATTAGTAGGGACCTGGTCGCAGTTTAACCGTTGTATCCTCCGCATGTTTTTTAGATACACAAAAGTTCGAATTTTTGAAAGGAAGCGTTTCTCCCCTGGATAGTTTATTCCGGGGTCTGCGGACCTCCCAGCCCCTGCTTCAAAAGACCCTGCACGAGCGCGCGCGCATAACTGCACTTCCGACAGATGACGACCATCGGCGACGTAAACAGTAGCGGGCATGGCTTTGGCGCACAGTTCAGGTTGGAATTTCTATTATAATTTTCTAGCAAATGTTCAATCTGGGAGAGACGATGTCTTCGCCAACCAAGCAAGTCAGCGTTCGTAGGCTCCCTCCACTTCCCAATCAAATAACGCTGCGTAATTTTAGAGATAATGGAAACGTAAGCGATGAAACCCACACTGGCGGAGGTAGCCTCAAAGGGAAACCCTCTGGCGGTAAGACGCTCTGAGAAATGTTTACAAAAAGCCGTAAATGTAATGACATGTGAATCGTTATTATACGTTCGTGGATATTCGACCCGAATTCTCGTTTCGAGAATGGTGAAGTGTGTTTTATTTGATCGATAAGCACTCTGTTTATACGGCATGGAAATTATTGTGCGTAAGACTTGGGATTCGTCAACCTTACAAATTGTCAACTACCGCGAACCGGTCTGAAAATTTTGGTTTTAGCGTGACATTGCGAAATAGACTTTTCCCTGGCGATAAAATCTCCAGTGGCTGTTGTTAACGATTGCTTGAATGCTCAGGTAGCTAGTGTAATGAAAAATAAAGCTTTATTAAGCTTAACTGAATGTCTTACGTCTTTCTCCGATCAGAACTCAGACCACCGTGACAGCCTGTTCTCATACGTACTGAAACTCGAGCTTTGTAATAAAGACTTAGCTTTCTAAAATGTTATTCGAAGCCTCCAGGCCAAATTAAGCTTTTAATACTCTTGGCTAGTTATCTAGTAAAGTGTATGTAACCTTGGTTGAAACGGCAATCCCCCCATTGTAGTGATACGCTATTTTTTTTTTTTCGGCCGATGCCCCAATTTGTTTTTGTTTTCTGTTTTTTTTTTTCACGTTTTGTAATTCTCTCTCTTTGCGATTTCACCTCAGGCAGATCTCATAGAATTAAATGCAAATTTTGCGTCCACTCAAATAAGGGACAAATTAAACAAGGGAAAACGTTTTTACTGTTCATCAATTCTATTTAAGCTTAAATTAAAATTTTAGACTAAAGTAAATTTCCTGTATCACTGATGTGAAGTTTTTGATATAATGTCTGTGATTTTTTTGTATTTTGGAATTAAGTGAGGGTCTGTTGTCAGGTTCTATTCACAGCGAGACTATTTTAAAATGCGACAGGCATTACTTATTCATGATAAAGACGAACGCAGCTGAAATTGAACATTTAAATTCACTTCATAGATTTAAAGAAATACCGAGCGAAAAAGAGAATTAAGGTCTATAGAGAAGCCACACAAACGGAAAGACAATAAAAATGTGATTTTCGTGGTGGCTTTGTGCACAACGGAAGTGAAGTTTGGAACAATAAGGAGACTCACTGATTATTTCCGTGCTAAGATGGAGATGTTTACAGAAGCTTTGCATCAGAGAGCTTTTTGAATGCCGTATGTGGTAACCCCAGCGAGAAATTGAGAACACTGGGCATTTTTTCTTTTGTCTTGAAAACAATTAATTAAAAATTGTGCAAGTAAAAAGAAAAATATCTGCCCACATGTTTTGTTTCTTAGTGTTTTTTGAAACTGATACCTGGCATGGGATGTAATTTTTACTTCCAACACTTGTTTAATGTATGTATAATTTAATCATTCATTTTAATTTTTATTTTTTTTATTAATCCTTTTTGATATTAAGAATTGCACTTAAGAAAAGTTTGCGAAAAGCATTTTGTTTTGGTATACAAAACTTACAAATTATAAAATTAATGTAAGTGTAGTTTTTTAAACAAATAAGTTAGGGAGCTAGTGTTTCTTACAGTACTAATTTTTTTATAATAAAATAAAAAAATTAATATCATTGTGTGGTTACATCTACACCCCTCCCCTCACCTTCCTGGAGTAATTTCCATACAAGGGGGAATTGTTGAATGTTTACAACACCTCTTATCCCTACCCTTTCCTCCCCCAAATAAATTTATGTTGTGAACGTTTTTCTTCATATCCATTGAGCCCAAGGAGAGAGCTTTTGAGCTACGTAGTGCCTCTGTTTCAAAACAAGGCTTTTAGGAAAACCTTTCAACGCAACATGAAAATGAACCTGTTGGCATATGAATGGTTCCACACGTACAAAGACTTGATTTGACACAGAGGCAAAATGGCAACTTCACAATGGCCTATTCGAATCCATTTTTCATCTCAGTGCACACAATTTTACTGTATACAAAATTTTATTGTCAGGAGCAACAAATAAATGATAAGCTTTCTTTTGTTATGTGACAGTTCTCTCTGAGATGCGAGTCAAAGAATACCTTTCTGCCAACCCTCAAGTACTGGAGGACTTTATCATGGCAGACATCAGCCAAGAGCAGCTTGAAAGGTGGCTGATCAGAAAAACACAGGCTGTGGAACCTGTCACTGGAGATGGCAATAGTGGTATCCACACATCAATCAGTACTTTAATAAATGTATTACTAGAAAAACATGGATGTGTTTGCAGGATTAGTCCTGGACTACCTCCATATGATTATGGGCTGTTCGTTTGTAAAAATGTTGAATTCTTAGAAACTACTTATAAAATCTCACCTTGTGGGTTTCATGTTCTTTCGGTTTGTGCAGTGTTACAGCCATGTAAATGCCCTTAAGAAAACTTTAAATTCATCATAATTATTTGCAGATAGTACAGTTCAAAATTAATGCGGTCTTTGTACAGTAACTAAACACTCTTAGCTGGTTATCAACTGACACTTCCAGACCTGATAGTGCCTGAACATTTTATCTTCAATCACTGAAAATTAATTAATTTTTAATGCATGGAAAATAAATTCTAAAAATAGATATTTAATTATTTAACTATAAGAACATGAGTGTCTACTAGTCTACTAGTATACTAAACAAGTGAAGTTTCTACAGTGTTAATTTTTTGGTCATTGAAAACTCCGTCTCACAGAAGATTAATAAGGAATCGCTGAATATGAGAACCAAGGCGATCAGGAAATTTAAACACTGAAACTCAACAACTATTTTGTTAATCATTGTATGACCATATAAATTTGGATTTTGTAGTTAACTCTTATCAATTACAGTAGAACCCTGTTCATCAGGTCTCCAACAGGCCACAAAAATCTGGCTGTATTAACAGGGTGGCCATATTAACAGGCAGGCGCAGATCCAGGAGTTTGAAATGGGGGGTGAATTTTTGTAATAATGTCAGAGAAATCAAATATTATTTCAATATTTGAGGGATAAGAAACAAAAAGAAAGAAGGGGGCTCAGAAAAAGGGGGGAGGGGGGGGTGAAAATTCACCCATTTCACCTCCCCTGGATCCGCACCTGACAGGGTGGCCATTAAAGGGGTTCCACTGTATATGAATTTGTCTAAATTCAAGAGAGTGAATTATCACTTTCCAGCGTTCTGGTCAATTAGCTACTCTGAAAGTAATCCGAAACTATTATTATTTTAATTTCATTCACATGTAATATTTTAAGTAATAGAAGTGCTTGATTTATTGGTTTAATTTTTCTTTTCTACTGCTCTATTATATAGGAGTAAGGCCTTCACTCTCCAAATGGAAGGTAAATTAAAATAAAATATGTTAAATATTTCAGGCCGTGTCTGTTTTATTGACATATTTTTCATTTATTATTTTGCAGAAAATTGTGCACTTAAAATTAGTCATTGACAACATTATCTAGAAGTTTGTTGACAAACTGAATTTCCATTTTTTTGTTTAAAGTTTTGCGTTCATACAGACAAGCGTAAAATGCTCCAGCAACTGACAAAGGACATCAATCAACAGCCAAAGAAAGTGAGAGTCATGTACGAGCTCGTCAAAAGTGTTGCAGCAGGTGAATATATAACAGCTGATTCCATCTTGATTTAAGTTTTGCTTCTAGGCTTTGGATATCCTATTCCCATTTCAATCTCTGAAATGCTGGGTACCTGCAAAATGTAATATCCTTCTGGGAAATTCCACAGCCCATTGTCAGGTAGAGTCCACACTGTGCCGGATAAATCAGTTTTAAAACCCAGCTTTATTCCTACGATTAGGTCTATCATCCACATCTAATGCGTGTACCTCAGTGCCAACCGTTTTCCTAGGATGTGGGAAAACGGAATTCAAACTTCCAGTTTCGTTTTTCGTTTACCCACGCCATCGGAAAACGGAATTCGAGATTCCATTTTCGTTTTCCGTTTTCCTACTACATTGAAAATGGAATTGCAACTTCTATTCAGTTCGTTTTTCGTTTTCCTGCAATTTTGGGCAGCAGAATTCTAATTGTCATTTCCTTGTTTCGTCTTTCGTTTTTGTAAGATGTTGAAAACGGAAATTGAACTTCGATTTTCAATTTTCATTGCGGTGTTTTCGTCACTTTCCGGTATGTTATCTGAGGCCCGTTTCTCGAACGCCCCAAACACTTTTCGGGCCCGCAAAGCTCGTTTTTAGTTAATCTGCAGGGATCTAAAATTATGTGTATGCTATCACAAATCACGGAATTAAATTGCTATTTAGGTCCTACTATAAAGTCAAAACGTTTCAGTTCAAAGGCTTGTCACAATTGATTTGGAACATACAGTCGAACCTCCAATAATGTATCTTCTGCTTCGATATCGACCAATCAGTGTAAAACGCAGTCTACGGACTGGAGCTCGGAGGTAAAATGCAGACTGTAGATAACAGACTTTTTGAGTATATATCGACGGAGGCCATCATCGATTTCTAACCGGAAACATGGTTATTTTGGCCAATCGTAATGAAAGTTTGCAAAGCTCCGGTTAGCATGAATATCACTCAGGTTAGCCTAAATAACGCCCCGGTTTGCCTGTCTACGGTTAGCTCTTATTAACAGTAACACGACTCAGTTAAAAGTCTACTGTCTGCATTTTACCACAGTTTGCAGTCCGCAGTCCTCCTTGAATTTTACACTGACCGGGTATCGAAAGTTCCATCCACAACAGTCCTTCTCTTCTTGATACCATGACAACAGAAAAACATTTTTACACTTAGCAAACTACTGTGCAGGTCTTAAATTCGGGTAACGGTTCTTGATTACCTCAAGAAGGTATTCATAACTATTATTTTCCTCAATAAGAAAACGGCGGACAAAGACTTCAACAAGGATGTGGTCTCCAGGTCTATTGCTAGCGACAAGAAGTGCCAACATTCTTCCGGTTAAGGTGAAATACGAAAGTGACAAAAAACGCAGAAACGAAAACCGAAAATAGAAGTTCAAATTACAAAAACGAAAGACGAATAAAGGAAGTGGCAATTAAAATTCTGTTGTACAAAATTGCGGGAAAACGAAAATAGAAGCTGCAATTCCATTTTCAATGTAGTAGGAAAACGGAAAACGAAAATAGAATCTCGAATTCCGTTTTCCGATGGCGTCGGTAAACGAAAAACGAAACTGGAAGTTTGAATTCCGTTTTCCCATGTCGTAGGAAAACGGTTGGCACTAAGGCACACGCATTACATCTGTCACGAAAACGGAGCTTTTCAGAAACGCTCTTCAATGCAAACCGCAGTTGATAATATTGTCATGATCGAGCATAAATTACTAATTACTGACATGGGCATGAAATATATTTTAGGTTTCAATCTGCAGAAAATCTCCAGAGCTCCTAGGTTTTATTTCAATTTTCATTTGATTTATTCTAGACCTTGCTAGAATAGAAAAAGATAAACTTTTTTGTTTGCGGTTATATGGTTACTTATTTATTTACTTTGAAAGGTTATTTTATCTTATTAGTTACTATGCACTTTGTGATTGGTCAATTCAGCAGGCCATAATATTCTGCTTTATCATCATCATTCTTCTGCTCCTGCTTAAAGTTACAGCCGTCGCACACTACATGATCAGAAATGGTTTTCCGGTCACGCCATACGCACATTGGAGATATAACCTTGTCAGTCTGTACTACCCTTGTCATGAACCCTCCTTTCTCCATTGTTCCTCCTGATATATGGCCTGCAGACTTCACGTTTGGGCCATAGATTACTATTAACTTATTATTTTATTTATTTTGTTTGTTTATTTATTGATCGTTTATTTATTGATATTTAATTCTTACCTTTAAAAAAAATAGCTACACATGCCAATAGACATTCTCTTTACTTGGTGGACAAGAATGGCAGGGTAAGTAGAAAACACTATGCTATACTTGTGTTATAAATGTACAGTTTTTTTTTTCATTTGATTAGTAGCAGTTAGTGGCTGAGGTAGTATTTAATAATGAGCCATTGTAGAAACACGTTGAAATAATTTTCTATTTGCTTTGTTTCTCAAACGTCGGAGCCAAGCAAAAAAAAAAAAAACGGGCTTCCTTTCAAACTGCGTGTGTGGAGCGGTTTTTTTTTTTGAAAAAAATTGGAAACTCTTCCTCAGATATAAGCGCAGCCTGTTCCAGCCACTCGGTCAGTGAAGACGGTCGAGAGTCATCCCGCTTTTCGCTGATTCCGCTCGTCCCGGATCCCGCTCGTCGCCCGCCCGCTTCTTCGATCGTCCCCACTGACTGAGAGCCTGGACGAGCTAGTATAAGTGGTGCACTAACTTGAGCAAAACAGAAGAGACATAATAACGTTGTCACCTGCTTATCACTCGATTCGTCTTGGTACATATATAATATTCAGTCATGTTAATCAGCTAATCGTATCTTTCTGGTGTCTCCCGTAGGACATTTATCTGTATTCTGAGAACAAGCCAAGGTAAACAACAACAACCACAACAACCGTTACAACTTGCGGCACAGTACAAAAAGTTCTTAAAGCGCATGCCCTGTGATATGTTGTTTTTGATACTGCTTCCAATCGGTCTTTTCTCTGGCGTTTTGAGTTTTTATCTCGGTGAAAAAAAGAACGTAGAAAAAGGGACAAAGACGGAACAATACTTTCTGATTTTCAAGAGAAAGACACACCGCAAGCACTCTAGATAGAAGAAGTCCATAACAAAGGCATATCGACATCGACAACGATTTAACATAGCTGCTACAAATTTTCTATTTTTCGACATCCAGTAAGGCCCTGACCACACTAATGCGTTTTTGAAAGTATCCGTTAATTCGTCTCAACGAAAACGAAGAAAAATATTTTCGACCACACTAGCGTTTTCGTTTTGTGTTCACCTGTCCACACTAATCCGTTTTCATTCGAAAATGCATACTTTTTGATACGTTTTTGCCTATCGTCAACTCTAAAACGCCCGAAACGCTGATAGAAATGACAGTATATGACGCTTTTTTGGCACTGTTTTCAAAAGCCTCCGTTTTCACCTGTCCACAATAGAAACGGACCGTTTTCAAAAGGCTCCTCTTTTGAAACCGTTTATTGAAAAACCTCCATCTCCATCAGCGCTTTCGGTCGTTTTAGCGTGGTGAAAAAACGCATAAAAAGTATGCGTTTTCAGACGAAAACGCATCAGTGTGATCGGGGCCTAAGACATATTTTCTTTTAAAACGTAAGTCGCATGGAGACGGCTCAACCTTGAAGCGAATTTCTCGGAGATATCTTTACCAATAAGTTACACGCCTGCTTTATCTGAGCCAAGGTAATCAACATTAATGGGAGTTACATCAACCTTCAGGTCGCCGTTCTCCAAAATTGAGTTAGACAAGCAAAAGGAGAAAAGATATTAAAGTTCTTGTGTATTATTTGGTTTCAGATCCCGATCTCTGTACCGTCAAACAATCGGATATGGAGGTACCGTAGCAGCTTATGTCGCAGAAACAGGCCAGAGACTCTTTGTCAAGGATATTCTCGGGGTAATGCCGTATTTTATGTCACTGTCCTTTCTTGTTTTTAACTTTGTATAATTGTAACTCGATAAATTTTGTGTGTAACAGGTTTTGCCTAGGAGGCCCATTTTTACTGTGCTGTGTCCCGTTGTTGGCTCAGTGATAAATTGAAAACAACAACAACAACAACAGCAAACTCAAATTATTTATTGCCTGGCTGATTCCTTATATACAAGATAGTCTACTTACAAAGAAATTCGTACTTTAGAACGAAAAAGAAGAGAAAGTTAACCTTAGTTGCGACTTCCTTCAACGTGGCTCTGCTGTGTATATACAAATACGTAACCGCAATAACAAAATACAAGAAAAGAAACGCTGAAGAACAAGTACTTCACTCAGTTGTAATGTAGTGAGCTGATCTGTTCTTTTGATTGACACATTGTATCAGTGCACAACTCTGTTAGCTAATCATTTTTTGTTGTTGTTGCAGGATGAAAGATTTCCTAAAGGGATCGGTATTGAAGGTAAGCGTACCCGGTGGGCGTGAAAAAAGTTAGCTCCGCTCGTCTGTTTTCATTTTCTCCCTATTTTAACCCAATCGGGAGCCTATGCACTTTGTACATTCTGACCATCCTTCTGTCAATTAGACTTTTCACGCTTGTTTCACTTTTACTTCAGACAGTACAGCTCAGTCAGTGTTGTGTCAACCCATTGTACAGGCAGATGGCACTATAGTTGGTAAGTATATAGTATTAATTCATGTTAATTCGTAATTACAACACAGAAAAGCCCCTCCTCCAAAAGTTGTGACAAAACTCAGTGGTGGTATATAAGTCAAGAAAGTGGTCACAGAGTCCCTAAAAGCGGTGGTCTCAAACGTTTCTATACAAGTGAATGTTTCGTCCAACCCGGCTTCAGTTTGTCTTGCAACGGTGTTTTTTAAGGAACCGAAAAACTCTAACTAAGCATTATCATGGTTATTGTTACTTGACTTGAGTTCCTTGTGTTGCAATATTGCCCTTTTCAGTAGTAATTCTTGTTCAAATACCGTTCACCTTACTCCTTCTTCTCTTTTTATTTGTACGCACAGGTATGAATTTGTTTTGTACACAGTCTAGTCTTGTTTAAATATTTTTAATGTGATTGTTTCATAGGTATTGTCGAGTTGGTAAAAAAGCTTGGTAATTCATCATTTGAACGAGAAGACGAGGAGGTAAATATTGCACTGATTTTCGGAAAGTTAATCAAAGACTTCCAAAAGAAGGAATTTCAGCTTGCTATTTCACATAGCCCAAAATAACACCTGGAGGAAATTCTTTTCAATTTGCGGTCTGTGAATTTTTTTTTTGTGAGTAGTTGCGCGGCAGTCCAAGTACTAGTTTCCATACCTCTGTCTGTGTTGAACGTTGCACGTCGCTCTCAGTGTCACTTACTTAAACGCTATCTTCTCTCCACACGCTGTAGATTGTCAGTAGTTATCTTGCCTGGGGCAGTATTGCTATCCACCATGCTGAGGTGAGTAATAAAACCAAATCAACCAAGCTACGGCCTTGAATAGTAAAATAACATATAGGCTGTCTTTCGTGTAACCATGCGCTTTCTAGCTTCTTTCGTTGACCTCTGTCAGTGGCTTTAGACAAAACGGGGAAACGTTTTCCCCCTAACAGAGAACAGTTTTCATTAATTCTTTTGTGCAAAATCAGAGGTCTACAATTAAACTCACTCTTTATTTTGCACAAAAGAATTAATAAAAATGTTCTCTGTGAGGTGGAAAACGTTTGAAACTGGGCAGTTCCGGTGAAAATAATGTGTGAGCTCGCCATCAAAGTTCAGACCACTCTGAAAAGTTGCCTTACTAGACGTTTTTATCATCGCCTTTAGATTTCGAAACAAATGCAAAAGCAGAAGGACCTGAACAGTTTCTTGCTAAATGTTGTAAGGTGAGTGTCTTCGTCACCGTCGTGGCTTCTCGAATAGACTGATTTGCAAGAGAACGGGAACGTCACTTGACGACGACGCGAGCAGAACAAATACCAAATATGGTCAAATTAGAACAGAATCCAGGTTCCGCGTTCCCTCCAGTCGTCATGTGACGTTCCCCTCCTGTTGCTAAATCAGCCTAATAAGCCCTATGTAAACCCATATCTTCTTGAAAGAAGTATAAGCCCTTTTCCTTGTAACTTACTAGCGTGCTCTACGGTGTCTTCGAAGCTCCCATAGCAAGTTGAGCTGTATGCTTAGTATGTCATGTGTTGTGTGTTACGTGTTGAGTTGTGTCATATATCATACGTCATGTGTTATGTGTCAACTGTCACGTTCCATGTGTCTTGTGTCACGTGTCATGTGTCACGTATTATGTTATTTGTATGTGTCATATGCGTCACATTGCACGTGTTATGTGTGATGTGTTAAACAATTAATGGATGAGGTTTTTGGGTATCCAAAATAATCAAGGTCGAGGTAGACTTGTACTAGTCTGGACATCACAAAAACCGAATCTAATAATTGTTTTATTATACATTGAACGAAGAAAAAATGGAAGTCATGTTTTTGCCTCGTCACTGACGGCAAGCAACACAAAGCGCGCGAAGTTGACATGATTACCCTTAGAAATCATATACTACGGTCATACATGACATGATAACCCGTGACCTTGAGTGTCCTTGACATGAGTACTGCATAATGTCAGCTAGATGACGTCACAGGCGCTGATTTCGAAAATTCACTGTCCGCTTTTCAGCCAATCAGAAAAGAGATAGTGAGTTCAATGTATAATAATAAACAATTATTGGATGAGGTTTTTGTGATATCCTTAGAAATCATGCACTGCGGTCATACATGACATGATAACCCGTGACCTTGAGTGACCTTGACGTGATGATTGTGTAATCTGCAGTTAAGACGTCACGAGCGCTGATTTCGAAACTTCACTGTAGGCTTTTGGCCAATCAGAAAAGAGTTAGAGAGTTGAATGTATAATAGTAAACAATTATTGGATGAGGTTTTTGTGATATCCAGAATAATCAAGGTCGAGGTAAGAGTTATCAGCCGAAGCCGAAGGCTGAGGCTGATAACCCTTACCGAGACCTTGATTATTCTGGATATCACAAAAACCGAATCTAATGATTGTTTTATTATACATTGAACGAACGCAAAAACTTGGAAGTCATGTTTCTGCTTCTTCACTGACGGCAAGCAACACGAATCGCGCGAAGTTGACATGATTACCCTTGGAAATCATGCATTGCGCGCGCAACCTACAGATTATTCACTAATCTGTAGGTACAGATTAGTGAATAATCTGTAGGTTGCGCTGTTCCCCAGAATTAACAGTAGGCTTTTAGCCAATGAGAAGACAGATGGTAACTACAATGTATAATAATATAAGTTACGTGTTATGTGTTGTGTTATACGTTGTATGTATACGTAATGTGTGGAAACAAGAAGGCAAAACTTATTATTTGGCTTGATTTGCAAGTTCTATGGGAACTAAGCAAATCTCTTGATTTGTGTTCCCTTTTTCAGATCTATTTTTGATGAAGTCAGTACGATGGATGTCGTTATCGAAAAAATAATGGTGAGTAGTTCAGTTTTATCGCATACACAATAACAGTGTATTCTTCCAACCTCTTCAACCGACCTTCCGAGACTTATATTTACTGTTTCAACAGCAAGGCAGTGTTTTGTATTCCAAGTCGTCGTAAAGGGAGAAGTGCAGTGACAAATTGCGCAAAACGTTGTCAATATCCTTTTACAGGGAGGAGTTTCCTTTTCCCCTTCCCGACATCAGCACTCAAAAGTACCTTATCTGGGTTTATTGCTTAATATATTTTTGTTTCTACTTCAGGCTTTCGCCAAAAGGCTCGTTAATGCAGATCGATGCGCACTTTTTATGGTGGACTCGAGATCAGAGGAATTACACGCGAATCTGTTTGACGAAGGAGATGAAGATGGATCCGGATTCAAATTCAGGAACGGAGCGGAAATAAGGTGAGATTTGAGAAAAAAGGAGGAACGGAACAATCAGATATTATTCATATAGTTATGAAGACTTTGTTCTGAAAACTTTGTAAGGAACTGCCCCTAGTCCATGTGACTGCGTTTTGTCGGCTCTCTTTTGCTCGAAGGATCCGAGAGGGACGAACGCAAACCTGCCAATAGAATAGAACTACTCCGTACCCAGAGTGCCGGGCCGTTTAGAAACGCTGCATGAAACCAGTGCAGTCTCTCTTTTCGTTCGTCTTCCGACGTCCGCGGTACTCGTCTCTATTCGTTTGCTTTTTTTCCCGCAGATTTTCGTTTAAAAGAGATACTGCTCGCAGTCTACATTTGTCCACGATACTGAGAGCTTACTGATAGGCTAGGTCACGACCGCAAAATCATAGTAGCTTGGTTTGTATTCGATGTTGACGATAGCTCGCCGGAATCGCTTCAAACCCTCCTGATTAGCGGCAAACGTTACATACAGTAACAGCAAATTAAGATCAGTTCTTTTGCCCCAAAAATATTGCAATCAATGCGAAATCTCATGTCAACCTTTCGCTGATATTGCATCAACTTTTTATTTAAGGACGAGAGCTTTATTTCAAAATAGAATTAAAAATATCGCATACCGTGAAACCCCACGTTAAGCCTCCCGGTTCTAAGGATTTTACGGTATGTTCTTTGAGTGTTGTTTATTTAGGGTTCCGAGAAGTGTTCCAAACACTCAATTTGAACAACGTTTTAAATGTGCACTCCTTTATTTGTTTCTTTTCTTCGTTTCTTTTCTTGAAGATTTCCCATTGAGAAAGGCATTGCGGGCTACGTGGCATGTACATCGGACGTTCTGAACATCAGTGATCCGTACCGGGATGCAAGATTCAACCGAGAAGTAGATATGAAGACTGGCTACATAACAAAGTCCATATTGTGTGTTCCTGTCAAGTGCAAAGGAAGGTAATAACGTCATCTAATTTTCATGGTCGTTTTAAGAATAAGCAATAGGAGAATCTTTGTTTACAATATTTACCTCATTGGCATAAGCAATACAGTTTCTGATGGAGCTACAAAAACATCAGTTCTGAATATTGCAAATAAAAGCACGATTAACTATCCTAAGGAATTTGAGCACGATGTATTGTTTTTTTTTTTAGCTCATTAGCGCTTTTGCCACTAAGAAATTCTGCAGTTTTTGAAAGCCAATTTCTCCTGGAATATTACCCACAAAGAGCCAAAACTTTTACCAGTTACTAAGTTCGCAAGCTCTTTAAATGTTTGTAGTCAAGTCTTTATTAAGAAATCAGTCGCAACATACGTGTGGCTTTACAATCAATGGCGAACTAAGCTAAGCTAAAAAACCTCTCATATATATTACAAAATTAAAAAAAAAAAGAAATTGCAAAAAAAGTTGAAGGATATTAAGAAATTTATCTGTCTTACTTGTAGTGTGATTGGTGTGGTACAGATGGTCAACAGCAGGAGAGGGTTTTTCTCAAACGAAGGTAAATTGTTCACTTCATCACAGAACGAAGGTAAATTGTTCACTTCATCACAGAACGAAGGTAAATTGTTCACTTCATCACAGAACGAAGGTAAATTGTTCACTTCATCACAGAACGAAGATAAATTGTTCACTTCATCACAGAACGAAGGTAAATTGTTCACTTCATCACAGAACGAAGGTAAATTGTTCACTTCAGCACAGTTCATTGCAAATTTTGGTGCACAGCTTAAGGAAATAAAACTTACAAATTCTGACTCTCTTCCTAGAACAAAATGGGTTGCCAATAATGAACACTTTGTTTTATATTTTTGATGAATTACTTCATGAACTTCATGAAAGTACGTAGTGCTTACTAAGCAGTTTTTTTGACCGACATTTCGAGAAAGAGAAGTTTCCAAGTCTGTCCCTTAACAACCCGGTGAAGGAGTTTTTTCCTGATACGTCCAAAACATGGTTTACCAAACAAGTAACCGTTTTTCCTTTCATAGACAGACCACTTTCAACTCATTGCTTGTGAAACATGCCGTTTCTTTCATTCATGGTATCAACATTTCATTTCTTAAATTGTTGTTGTTTTGCTTTCTCCATTAGATGCAAGTTCATTTGAGTTATTTGCCGGTTATTGTGGTCTGGCTCTTCACTACAGCCAGGTATGTATGAAAAAAAAATGGATTCCAGACAACACTTGTCAAACGTTAACAATATACGAGTGTTTTCACATGACGTCACGGCAGCCATATTCGTGTCCCAAGACAATGACATGGCGACCATGTTGGTGTCCGAAAACAATGACTCGGCGGCCATGTTGATGTACCAAACCAGTCGTGTGGGACTTGATGTCTTTTCTGAAGAGCTCTTTTCTTTGTTCCTCTAAATTTGCATGTCTACTGGCCACGTGAGTGAAAACGCTCTATACGCAAATGTAGTCACTGAAGTAGTAATAAGTGAGACAACCAATCAAGCTGTATCAGTTTAAATATTTCTCATGGCAAATTGACGAGTGTTTCGATATGGGAAATGAAACTTAGCCCGAGGAAAATACAGCAACCTCTTTTCAAAGACTTATTGAGTGTCAGCTGGCTGGGCGGGGGAAGGGCTGCCGAGAATACGTGATGAGTATGGAAACATTTAGCTCGATCCTAATTTTTCGCACTAACTTGCAGTTTCGTTCCCTTCGCTTGCTTTTTTGGAAACGCCTGCTACGCAGGCTAGCTTGATCCTTGCTCGCTTGCCTGGAAATCTAATGAATGGAATGGACATCGATCGCGTATCAGTCTGTCTGTTGGTTTGGTTTTTGTTTGTTTGCCTATATATATGTGTGTGTGTGTGTGTGTCTGTTTTGTCTTTGTTAGGCTAGTAAAAAAAACGATCAGGATGATGTACTCTAGCAGGTATTTTCGGTCCTTGACCTATTGCTAACTTCACTAAAGTCATGTATGGTAGCAAGTTAGCACGACGCGCTGTCTGCAAGGATATTTTCTCTGTTGTGTTGACAGATATACGGTCAGCTGTTTAAAGCTCAACAGAAGCATCAGGTGGCTTTGGAAGTGCTGACGTACCACTGCTGTGTGATGGAGAAGGAGACTCAACAGTGCCTTGAAGCAGCTTCTGCCTGTACACTACCTAATGATTTTTATAGGTATGTCTATAAAGCGTCTGTAATCGCTACACATTGGCAGACAACAAAATGTCATTGTTTTGCTTTTGACAGAATTAACCAAGTGGACAAAGCTTTTCTATTTCCTAGTGTTTAGAGGAACATTAATTTTATCTTCAGTTTCATTCGTTGTCTGCTTTTTCCTGATTCGTGGCCGATCGTCTTTTTAAAGGTCCATTGAATGGACGACAGTCGAGGGGGTCTTAGTGTAGACGGATTAGTGTAGACGGTAGAAATAAAGCAGCGTTTTCAAATTTCCCCAGCCTAGCGTGGATGGGGTCTCAGTTTTGAGTTGTACGTGCCTGCTGCACTGCGCTGTAAGCATCTTCATTTGGGTAGTTACTAAATTGGCTCTCGTACGCTTTGTTTATAATAATTAGAGACCTTAAGGTGATTCCCGGGTAAAAGAACCCGCCATAGATTTTCGATGAAACTTGGTATGGTGTCATTACAGTACAAGGAGATGTTAAAAACGTAATAAAAAGAGGGGGTCACCGTGCTTGTTTTCATGCCACGATGCTGACAAATATGGTTATTTTGGTGACTTTTGGTTATCTCAGTGCGCAACAAATAAGCTCGATTATTTTTCAATGCGGCGTGTTATATCACACAGAATTCGACTGTCTTTGATTGCTTATTCATCTACGTCCCAGAAGAAATGGCTTCAAATACCCTGCATTATTAACTGATATTTTTATCCTTTAAAGGAAACATAATTTGGGTCTAATGGGCCCGTTAGGTCTCTATCTGTAGCATTTATTTCATTTGCCAAAAAAGTAGCCATAGATTTCTGCCAAATTTTTTACATACATACATACATACTTTATTAGGTTTTCCAAAAAGAGAAAGGCTTTTCAAAACCTATTACAATATAAAAATAAAATATAGTAATATATGATATAATATAACTTGAATGATTATAAAATGCAACCTGCGAAAGCAACGATACTCATTCATTTGTAGAGATTACTAAAAAGTAATTGAATTTATAAAATAAAAAGTGGGGGTCACCGTGCTCGTTTAAGAGGAAATTAGCTTTTATCTCGCTTTCGAGCTTAGTTTGAAGGAAATCTCTTATGTTTTGTACGCGCGCGCGCTCATGTACACAGTAGGAATGCGCAATGCAAAACTCGGGAATCACCTTAAGATCCACGTTTACCGCAAACGTCAAACTGCGGTTTGGAAGTTTGCCGTACGCCGTTCGGACGTTAGTCGATTTAGATTGGAGTAAATTCGAGCGAATAGAAATCACCCTTTCAGTGCAATGGAAATTGTCAAAATAATGCCAATTTTGGAAAAAAACCGTTTTCTAGCACGTGTAGCTTTCCCAAGAAACTTAGCATCATAAGGCACACACTCAACTTAAGCCGCCGCCATATTAGATTTCCATATAGAATAAGTGCCTTTCTACAAACAAAAACAAAACGCTAGGTAATTGTTTATTTGCCTAAAAAATTTACCCAATTTGTAGAAAAAGGGTTACTTTATACGATTTCAGCATTTGTACGTGGCATAAAATAAAATTCAAGGGAATAAAGCTTGAGGTAAATGACTTACGTGAAAACCCACCTCTTGACGTTCAAAACGCGAGTTGAAAACGTCAAACGTGGCGTCTGGCTATGGTCACATGATCCCTAGCGGTTAGCCGTTCGCGGGAAACGTGAATTTTAAAGTCTCTAATAATAATAAGACATTTATAAAGCGCCTTTCCCATGGGTCCAAAGGCGCTTTTTACAAAGTCAAAGTTAAAAATAGTTAAAAAATATTTTAAAATAGTTAATCAAGTTATAAAACACCGAAATCATTTCATGAATGTAAAAAGCACGTATAAAAAGAGCAGTTTTAAGCCGTTTACCTCAAAGAACTCTTTTACTAGCATGGGTAGACTAACAGAACAAAGTCGTGCCTACGTCTCTTAGACATTCATGAGTTCTTTGTGCGTTTTTGTTCTGTTTCAGCTATGAATTTAACGTCTTTCAAAGCGATGACGATTTGACTAACTATTTCATCCGAATGACAAAGGAGTTTTTTCAGGAGTGCAACGTTAGGTGAGTAATTATTAATTCTCCGGTTAACTTTTAATCCTGTGTGAGCCGGTTAAACAGCTTTCAAACAACCCGACCCAGGACAAGAATGTTACCAGTGCTGGACTGTTGAAAAAATCTGTACTCTGATATATCTAAGTGGAAAGCGCATTTTGTGCCAAATTTTGTGTCAAATCGTCAAGTACATCCCTTCTTGATGGACGATTGTTGCAAAAATTGCATCTTAAAAATGCTCAACAGTTGATTCAATAGGGCGGAGACCAATTTACGAGTTTGAGGTGGACGCTCTTTTGCTGTCACGGCTACGAAACTTTGGAACAATTTACCCCTCCATACCACAGGGAGCAGAGGAGTTCCTTTTGAACGAATGAATAAAAAAACGACTTACCTCTTTGAAATGCACTGTTGCGTAAATTCTCCCGGCCAAAAAAGCTCATTTCCGAGTCAGTATACATTCATTTTCGCCGGTCCACTGCTCCCGAACCGATTTCTATCGTGCGAACCGCCATTATTTTTGAACTTATTGACCGCTGACTACTGCGACCGCAGTAGTCTAAAGGCTGCGAACGTACTAAAAAAAGGAAAGGGAAGAAACTAATACCACGTGACTAGTTTGATGTGGACCGCGACAGCTGGTGACGGAAGTGAAATTAGTAACGGTCCATTGCTCTTCCGAGGCCTGGACCTGAGCCTCAACTCGCCCAAACCACTTCCTGTCTTGCGCAGTCATGCTGCCATCCCGAGGTTCACGTCATTTCCGTCACCAGCTGTTGCGGTGCACATTGCACGAAGGCGGTTCATCGAGAACCACATTTCGGTCCACGAAAATACCGCTTTCCCTCAACCTTTGTAGCAAAACTAAGAGTTAACGCACAGAATATCTAGGAAACATCCCCAAAATAAAAAATTAGGGGGTTTGATGCATTTATAACGAAGCTACGGATTTGCGAAAAAACGCTCCAAATTAGTTTCTTCCCTTTCCTTTTTTTAGTACGTTCGCAGCCTTTAGACGACTGCGGTCGCAGTAGTCAGCGGTCAATAAGTTCAAAAATAATGGCGGTTCGCACGATAGAAATCGGTTCGGGAGCAGTGGACCGGCGAAAATGAATGTATACTGACTCGGAAATGAGCTTTTTTGGCCGGGAGAATTTACGCAACAGTGCATTTCAAAGAGGTAAGTCGTTTTTTTATTCATTCGTTCAAAAGGAACTCCTCTGCTCCCTGTGTCCATACAAGAAAGCTGGATTCTGTAACATGCCTGAAGAAAAATATGTTCGCTAGGATTTTTAAAGAACAGTTGACTC
>OZ026598.1:37459871-37464871 GCA_964020085.1 Micromussa lordhowensis | reverse complement strand
TTCAAATTTAGTAAAGATTTTTGTCTTTCCTAATTAAAAGGGCGTAAAAAGAATTTGCTTTTGCCTCCATTTCCTATCTCCAGGTCTGCAAAAACAAGGCTTCGTCTAGTCTCCTACGCAGACGCTCTTTGGACGCGTCACGCAATCTTCCTGGGAGGAAGATTGCATGACCAAAGAGCGTCTGATCGGCTTCGTCGCTGTTTAAGAATCATTCGCCCACATAGTCATCGTCGGCTATTCAGCGATGCAAAAGAGAAGATCTCTAAGTTAGAGAATAACCGTTCATAAAAGAGTACAATACTATTATACGAATTACAAACCAGCAGTTTGTGGTGTTTTTTTGTTTGTTTGTTTTTTTGCTTCGGCTTGTTTGTGATTGATTTTGGTTTGTGCCCAATAGGGAGACGAAGAGAAACAGATGGGTTTATACCCCGTACCGATGATGGATCGAGCCAGAAAACATGAACTTCCTCAAAACCAGGTTCGTCTATGAGTAGTGTGAGAAATAGCCTGCGAACGCAGACGTATTTCCGGCTATTGCGCTTGTTGAGACAACCAACAGCCGGAACTACATTTGCGTTCGCAGGCTAATGCGAGAAAGAAAATATTTAAATCTGTTTTGTTTAAAATTAAATGGAATTACTCAATTGTGTAGCCAGCTGCAAACCGATCGAGCAAAGCTGGAGGCCACTGTCAGGGTAGCCTTCTTTGTCGTCTAACGGAAAAACAGAAGCAAAAAATAGTCCAACTTTCTAGCTGTAGCAATAATTTGTGTTTACTGTTATTTATTTTGGTGATTGTTCCTTGTAAAGGTCTCGTTTCTCAAAGGAATTGTTAAACCCTGTTACTCAACCCTTGTCAGTGTTCTTCCGATGTTGGAGTCAACGATACCATTTATTGAGTAAGTGACAGTACATTAATTAGTCAATTAGTGACAATGATTATGTTGTTGTTTATTAACCCTTTTCCTCTTCCGATACCATTTATCAGACATAAAGTTCTTTATTCTCCTTTAGGTAATTATTTCTTTTGTGTTTTCGTCCGTTATATAGTTTGAATGTAACATCATGGGAGCGTCGCATCCTAGAAAAACAGAAAGCTGGCTCTGAAACACTTCAAGTATCTGGCGCATCAGAGATGAGGGAGTCCCTGTCATTTTTCGATTATTAAATATCTTGTACAAATAAACTTTTTAATGAAACGTGAAACAAGTTACAAATGAATTTTGAATATATTACTATTGAGAATTTCTGAATCCGTTCATTTTTGCTCACGATAAAAGAGAATCTCGAGTCTAGAAGCGTTTTGGAGAAGTTTTTGTGGAAAAACTAATGTACTTGGAATATTTATTTTATTTTTGCTCGAATCGTGCCGAATGCACTCACAGCTGAGACGATTTTCTTGGTCTTTGAGTCTTTCTTTGCTGCTGCAACCTTTCATTGCATTTGTATTTCCCAATTGTCTGTATATACCAAATTTATTCCAAAGAATTAGTTTTACCATACTTCGGCTTTACTCCAGCTTCGGCTGTACTCGTCAATTACATATTTGCATTTCGTCTTTTAAATTTATCTCGAGGAAAATTGCCATTCAGCCATTGTTTTGCTAACTGATGCTTATTGCAAACCTCGTTTTATTTTTTAGCACTTTCTACCAAATCGATGCAAAAGGGGATAGTTTTCTTAAGCATTTATAAATAATTGTAAAAAGTGGTATATAAAATTTCTATCCTACACAACGAAAAGGCGACAAAAGAAATAATGCGTGGGAGGGGAGGGTGGCAACTTACAGGGGAATACATACGTAAGCAACTTTCATTCGGGATTAAATAGCTCTTGCAATGTGACACTTCTGGTCTGAACACTCCATTATATTCTCGTAAAGTATAACTGTCTTGCTTGTGACTGGCAAGTTTCATATATGAATTAATGTTTGTAAAAAAAAGAGAGGAACTTGTGGGATATATTTTATGACTGAAGTGTTGAACTTTTTTATCAACCCATGTGAATAAACTGAGTTTCTATGAGAAAGAACGTTTAATTTGTAACCTCTCAGTGAGTCTTCCAAACGTGTTAGTCGCTTCCAAATCTCCTCTGTTGGGATCTGCCCTCCGAAGCAAGGTGTCTTTGACACTTTGCAATTTCACACGAATGCCCAAGCTCGTGTTCCCCCCCCCCTACCCCTCCCTCCGTCTCTGGATAGGACGCAACTAGGGCTATCTCGCATCTGTGCACCTGGGTGAAGAAAGGCACTAAGAGAGGGCTGGAACCTAGGCCGCTCGATCCAAGGTTCAGCGTGCTAAGCATTAGGCTACCATGCCTCCTTCTATTGAGTGTAATCATGCGAACATTAACTTGCACATGTTCGTGTAAAGAAAACGACATGACGGAGAAATTTGTGTTATTTCATTTATTGAACGTGTATTCAAAAACAGGATCCATTAAGGTAAATTTAAGCGTTGTTTGTTTTTTTTCTAGACAATTTCTTTTAATCAAATGATCATGCTTAAAGTGCCACTATGATCAAATTCTTGACACCCATTTTTTTTTACATTTTCGTACACAACAGGTATTTCCTAGATATCTTGCCAAATTTCAATCTATTACGAACATTAGAACTCGCGGTTTTTGGACGTTTATTTCCGAGAATTTACGGCCGCCATTAATTTCCCTTGTTCCAAGTCTTGGTGAGAATAGGAGAAAATGACGTCATTTTCTCAAAAATACCACACGGGTTGAAATTATAATAACAATTAGCACAGCAATTCCCATAAAGAATAACAAAAGCTTCGGCTCATATATTCGTGCAATTTTCGACATTAGTTGTTATTATAATTTCAACCCGTGTGGTATTTTTGAGAAAATGACGTCATTTTCTCCAATTCTCAACCGAGACTTAGAACAAGGGAAGTTAATGGCAGCCGTAAATTCTCAGAAATAAAGGTCCAAAAACCGCGAGTTCTAATGTTCGTAATAGATTGAAATTTGGCAAGGTATCTAGGAAAGACCTATTGTGTTCGAAAATGTAAAGAACTGGATATCGAAAATTTCATCATAGTGGCACTTTAAGTCATTGTGCTGATAATGGGTTCTTCCCAACCGAATCTACAAGGCAAAGAAAATGAAAAGGTTTGCGGGAATTATACTAAAACTAAAACTAAAGCTAAAGCTAAAGCTACCTTTTTTTCTTTTCTGCATGTTTACACAGTCGAGGTAAATAAACACGTTAAAAAGAGAGGTCCACACCCAGGCATCTTGACCGAAAAAGCTGGATCAATCAAAGATCTATTAGGGACCGTTCATTTTTTATGAGGTAGGGGGGGCTGGTGGGATTTGGTAGATAGTCTCTGTAGCATATGATGGCCCCCCCTCTTATTTTTTCCCTGCCCCCCCCCCTCATAAACCTAAATTTTTTTGATGACCCCCCCCAAAAAAAAGAAGTCAAAAGCAAAGCAAAAAGAATGATCAAGTAAAGTTTACCTTATAAGTTAAACACAAAAACTGCAGTTTCAAAAAGTTCTTTCTGAATCACCGTTTTCACCTATGGGATATGTCCTTTGTGTACGTGACTATTTTTAACCCAACAAGTGCCCTAACTAGGGGGGTTCGGGGGTATTCTCCCCCGAGAAAATTTAGAATTTCAGAACTTCAGAAATGCTATTTTACGTCATTCTGGCAAACATTTTGTAACATTTGTAGATTCATTTACTGTAATTTAAATTGAAAATAGTAGAAATAATTTTTAAATATTTACATGTGCACTGGCCATGGTAATCTGTCTTTTCCACTGATAAACAAGGTACTGTTTGTTGTTGGGAGTGAACATTCTCAAGTAGTTTTGAATTGATGTTGTTCCATCCATTACAAACTAGGGGGGTCCAGGGGGCATGCTCCCCCGGGAAATTTTAGATTTTTAGAACCTCAGAAATGCAATTTTAGGGCATTTTGGTAGAAAATTTTGCAGCATCATAGATGCTGTTATTACAACATTTTAGGGTAATTTTTTGAGTGACCCCCCCTCACAGACAATATTTTTTTGGCTGGCCCCCCCTTTAAGGCCAGTTTTTTTTCATGCC
This sequence comes from Micromussa lordhowensis, assembly GCA_964020085.1. Lineage (NCBI taxonomy): Eukaryota > Metazoa > Cnidaria > Anthozoa > Scleractinia > Lobophylliidae > Micromussa > Micromussa lordhowensis. The sequence continues at coordinate 37,460,796 of OZ026598.1, read as the reverse complement.
CCCCCCCCCCCTCAATCCCACCAGCCCCCCCTATCTCATAAAAAATGAACGGTCCCTTATGCGCTTTCTTCTTTGGCTTCGGGTAAAATGTTTTGGCGGGACACAGCGCATAATCCCGAGCCGTTAAACTAGCGCCGTCATGCCCGCTCGGGTGGCCAAAAACAGCGCAGGTTTTGGATCTAGTGCCTACTCACGGAGCTAGCCATAACAGTAACAAACACTGACAGCAAAACTGCACCGACTCTGGGTCTCCAAGAATGTTCGAGTTACAGAAACACTCATGAAAATTTGAAAGAACTCGAAGAAACTCTGGAAATACTTAGCTTGCCTTCGGCCAGTGTTCCAACGCGTGCTAGTGCTAATGTAACGACTGCTTCCGTAAGACAATAGAAACGAGAAAAATGTATTTTTTTTCTTATTAACGGGGCTGAGAATTTACTAAAACCAGTTAGTCAGTGCTAAATTGCCGAAAACTGCATGAACTAGCTCCTTCAAGTATATCTCTGATCTCTTTCCCCTATCAGCCCACATGCTAATAGCCATGCGGTCAATCACTCAATCAATCAATCAATCAATTGATAGATCGATCGATCAATCAATCAGTCAGTCAATTAATAAGTCAGTCAGTTTGTCAGTCAATCAATTAATCAATCATTTAGTCAGTCAATCAATCAATCAGCCATTAGTCAATCAATCATTTCATACGTATTTCATACATACTTCACATCAATCAGTCAGCCAGTCAGTCACTCAAACAATCAGCCAGTCAATCAATCTGTCAGTCAATCAGTCAATCAATCAGTCAGTCAATCAATCGGTCAGTCAGTCAGTCAATCAATCAATCAATTGATCAACCAGGAAGTTAGCAAGTCAGTAAGTAAATAGATAAACTCTATACACAAATGACCGGAATTGAACCAGGTTC
>OZ026598.1:37384871-37454871 GCA_964020085.1 Micromussa lordhowensis | reverse complement strand
AAGAAGAAGAAGAAGAAGAAGAAGAAGAAGAAGAAGAAGAAGAAGAAGAAGAAGAAGAAGAAGAAGAAGAAGAAGAAGAAGAAGAAGAAGAAGAAGAAGAAGAAGAAGAAGAAGAAGAAGAAGAAGAAGAAGAAGAAGAAGAAGAAGAAGAAGAAGAAGAAGAAGAAGAAGAAGAAGAAGAAGAAGAAGAAGAAGAAGAAGAAGAAGAAGAAGAAGAAGAAGAAGAAGAAGAAGAAGAAGAAGAAGAAGAAGAAGAAGAAGAAGAAGAAGAAGAAGAAGAAGAAGAAGAAGAAGAAGAAGAAGAAGAAGAAGAAGAAGAAGAAGAAGAAGAAGAAGAAGAAGAAGAAGAAGAAGAAGAAGAAGAAGAAGAAGAAGAAGAAGAAGAAGAAGAAGAAGAAGAAGAAGAAGAAGAAGAAGAAGAAGAAGAAGAAGAAGAAGAAGAAGAAGAAGAAGAAGAAGAAGAAGAAGAAGAAGAAGAAGAAGAAGAAGAAGAAGAAGAAGAAGAAGAAGAAGAAGAAGAAGAAGAAGAAGAAGAAGAAGAAGAAGAAGAAGAAGAAGAAGAAGAAGAAGAAGAAGAAGAAGAAGAAGAAGAAGAAGAAGAAGAAGAAGAAGAAGAAGAAGAAGAAGAAGAAGAAGAAGAAGAAGAAGAAGAAGAAGAAGAAGAAGAAGAAGAAGAAGAAGAAGAAGAAGAAGAAGAAGAAGAAGAAGAAGAAGAAGAAGAAGAAGAAGAAGAAGAAGAAGAAGAAGAAGAAGAAGAAGAAGAAGAAGAAGAAGAAGAAGAAGAAGAAGAAGAAGAAGAAGAAGAAGAAGAAGAAGAAGAAGAAGAAGAAGAAGAAGAAGAAGAAGAAGAAGAAGAAGAAGAAGAAGAAGAAGAAGAAGAAGAAGAAGAAGAAGAAGAAGAAGAAGAAGAAGAAGAAGAAGAAGAAGAAGAAGAAGAAGAAGAAGAAGAAGAAGAAGAAGAAGAAGAAGAAGAAGAAGAAGAAGAAGAAGAAGAAGAAGAAGAAGAAGAAGAAGAAGAAGAAGAAGAAGAAGAAGAAGAAGAAGAAGAAGAAGAAGAAGAAGAAGAAGAAGAAGAAGAAGAAGAAGAAGAAGAAGAAGAAGAAGAAGAAGAAGAAGAAGAAGAAGAAGAAGAAGAAGAAGAAGAAGAAGAAGAAGAAGAAGAAGAAGAAGAAGAAGAAGAAGAAGAAGAAGAAGAAGAAGAAGAAGAAGAAGAAGAAGAAGAAGAAGAAGAAGAAGAAGAAGAAGAAGAAGAAGAAGAAGAAGAAGAAGAAGAAGAAGAAGAAGAAGAAGAAGAAGAAGAAGAAGAAGAAGAAGAAGAAGAAGAAGAAGAAGAAGAAGAAGAAGAAGAAGAAGAAGAAGAAGAAGAAGAAGAAGAAGAAGAAGAAGAAGAAGAAGAAGAAGAAGAAGAAGAAGAAGAAGAAGAAGAAGAAGAAGAAGAAGAAGAAGAAGAAGAAGAAGAAGAAGAAGAAAGAGAATGTCCACACTCAAAGGCAAATTTTTAAGCCAGGTTGAAGGTAAGAATATTAGCAAATAATAATAATACTGACAATATTTACCAGCATTTAAATGTGGAATTATTTTTACCATCAACACAAAGTGATATTTACCTTTCAGTAATTAATGTAATCTACTAGACCTCTCCTCTGGAAAACCAAACAAGTTTCCAATTGCTTCAGTTGTCGAGATGAAAAGCAAAGTTGCGAAGATAACCTTCATTTTCTTTGCTGTTCAAGACGAGATGCGGTTGTGGAAAGGTTCAAAAACTGAGCTTAGCTATTTGTTTATTCATCCAAGTTTAATTGAATTCAAAAAAGTTATCAACACTTGATTTCCCCTCGTACAATCAATACTATACCAAGCAATCAATTATTGAGAATATAGAAAATCATCAATCGCGTGGTCATTGTCTTGATGCAACACCATATTCTCAAAACGTCTATTTAAAATCAACGTATGGCTAACCAAGATGAGAATCAGTTACATTTCTATATTCCATATTATTTCAATTGACATTGCCTCATGCGTAAAATTATTCTATTTGGCTTGCAAACACACTGCAAAGCGGAAAAAGCATGGATTCATCACCTTTCACGAGTTTCACTTCATGCAATGCACGTCTTACCGCCAAAATGCTTCTTAGTTTTCAATACATTTCAGAACAATTCACCTCCTTATGCGCAAGAAATGACATACCACAGCAGTAACACTCTTGAGATGCGGCCCATATATTGCCTACATGCCATGTAATTTTGTAACTTTTGAGAACATATAGGAACTACTGCCATTTTTTGTAAAATCTCCGAAAACTTTCCGATGATTATCAGCCAAGTAGCCTCCTACAGACGTGCAGTTAGCTGGGGCGTATCTCCTCGCATCAAGCCTCTCTCTCCATTTTTCTGCGCTGCGCCGTAACTAACTGAACGCGCTGGAAAAGGCTATCTGCCAAGTAGCAACATGTTTGAGTTCTTGAGAGTAAACTGAGTCGGTTAACTATCTTACTTACCAGTCATATTATCTTTGGAAAAGAGCTATCATTAAATGTTACAAATAATGATATTTTACCGTTGATGTAGGTAGAACGGCTTTAAGGTGGCCCAATAAGTCTTTGACTAGGGTGGATAGAGGGCATTTTTACTACTTATTAATTAATTTATTTATCATTAATTTTTCTCTTTGAGAAGTTAAGGACTTCAAAGTTCTTTTAAACAACAACAATAAAAAAAAACAAAGATGCATTTATTTGATTTTAGAATTGACACTTCGATTCATTAGTAAAAATGTAAAGTGTAAGCTACTGTGCTAATAATAATCAATCAATAGAATATTGATGACAGCTGCTCGTGAAAGGTTTCTATGGTTATGGTTTCTGTGGTATTGGTACAGAAGTTAATACCTGGAAAACACAAAAACATATACAGTGTCACTAATTAATTAAATGCTTAGTATTCCAAAGCTAAGTGTAACCCTTATCTTATTGCGGAATGTCTGTATTGTTGTGAACGCTCCTTAACCATGTGAAAGTGAAATTGTGCGCATAGCAAACTAGCCACGATCAATTTATACCACCCGAATATGAAAACAAATGTCGCGACAGCATCGGTACTTGAAACAGTCCTCTCAGCTAAAATGATTGTATCACCGTAGCCATGAAATGTTCAATGAAATCTGCTGAATCAGCATAAACCGCATGACAGTTAAACAACAGAAAATATGCATTAGGGAGGGACATGTCACCACATGAACCACTTACTGTGATTGTTGTTGTCAGGGCTTACGTCCTCCAGGCTTAGAGCCTCTAGGCTTGGAACCGTTTCCCCCTTGTTTCCCCCCAGAACTTTTGTGCTTAGATCCTGTTGGTTCGGAGCCAGTGTGCTGGGGCTCAAAGCGTTTCTCCACAGCGAGTCCGACTGTCAGCGCTGCTCTGAAGTTAGCAAGCAGATACTCGCCCACAGTTTTGTGTGCCTCGTCCTCCTGGCCTTGTTTCAGGTAATATTTAACGCGGTTGATCATCGCTAAGGAAAATAGAATTAAGGCGGGGGTAAACATGAATAGGCGTGAAATTTGAAGTGATATAAAAAAGGAAATTGTTAGGATTAAGATGGGTTGGAAACACTACCAGACAGTTGACCCCTGCAAAAGAGAACCCCTGGTTGCTAGGGGACTGTTTGGTATCCGTCTACTAATTCTTCACTTCTAATTTCAATTTTCCAAATCCATCAAATCTTCAACATTTCATATTTTCCTCAATATAATTTAACCTATCCTTTGAGAAAAAATATCTCTTTCCCAAAATGCCCAAAAATCACCCAAAAATGTACACAAAACCGCCAAACAGTGGCTAATGAGATAAGCAGAGAGATTTAGTGTCGCTTGAAACGTGACCGAGATATAGGCAAAAAGGCCGTGTTAAACGACCTCAAAACAGCCTTCACGTTTACCCCCGCCTTAAATGGGAACACTAGTTTTAAGAAAGGATTACCAGGGACAGAGTGGGAAAGGAACAAACTCACACTAAAGAGCCTTCAATGGGATAGAAATATGAGAAGAAATTTGAATCGTGTTAGTATTTGATTGTAAATGATCCAAGTCAGCTTTTACTGCCGTTTCTTCATCACCTGGCCCGGGTTGTTCGAAAGGTGGATAACGCTATCCACCGGATAAATCACTATCAAGTGGATAGCGTGGTTTGTTTTGTTACCACTTATCCGCTGGATAAGCGCGAGTTCGATTTGAAATCACAAGTATGATTTCAGACCAAGATTACACGACCCGAAGTTCAATTACCACTTTATTAGGTCCATTTTAAATCGCACAATTTCATAGCCAAAATACAGGAACAAGATTTTGGTCAAGACCGATATTTATTGAACCAAGTTGCCAAATTTGCCAAACAATGGCTTTTTTTGTCTTTTATTTTCCTGCAATGTGATTGGTGAGTTTAAAAAGCCTTAAAATCTGATTGGTTGTTTTGTTTTACTGTCCCATTCTCATTGGCTGGGAAAAGATGCGATTTAGAGCAAAAGATAGTGTGATTCGTGCATAAATCGCACTGCTGAGAACCAATCACATTACAAGATAACCAGTGATTTCAAAATGGATTTGATAAAAGGCGACATTTTCCCGATTTAAACATTACGAGTCACTAAAGACTGCGTGCTGTTTTCCATTTCTGATATACATTTAATGGGTACATACCGTATTCGTAAACTTTGGTGATTGCGTACAGCCTTGCAAACTGATGGCCATTGTCGATACTCTACAAAAATTACATTTAATTGGCTGTGAATCACTTACTTTATATATTTAAGATACAATCGAGTTATTTGCTGGGCTAATTAGAATGTAAAAATCAGACATAAAACTGTTAAACGTATCTTTAGACTGAATTTTTCTTCCAGTCTGAATTTCTCTTCTAGGCGTTGCTCGAGAAGCTTCGATCTACATGCATGGTTTTGTTTTTGTTTCTGGAATTATGAACGGCGGAGGCAGTGACTCTATCCAGACTTACAGACGATAAACCGTAACAAGAAAAACGCGGTGTCTGCACGAAAACATTTTCAGAGTTGTCAAAAATATATTAATAGATAAAGAAGAAGATATGTACTTACATCTATAACTGCTCCCACAGCAAACCTTATAATCTTCACTGAAAAAAAAAACAACAACAACAACAACTTGATATTGCAATCATCACAATTTCATGATTTTAATCCAAGAACTTCGAACTACTAACGGTGCTCAAAGGTTACCCATAATGTCTTTTGACAATGTGTCGAACGCTGCTTTTACGCTTCTGTACTAAAATCAACTTTTCTCGAACAGCTGAGTGTGTTTCAATAGCGCATGGCCATAAAGCAAAAACGCTTCCACCAAAACATGTCTACATTTTAAAATATATAATGGAGAACGGTCCGCACATTCTGTCGAAAATTTAGTGCGTTGTAGTATCCTAGAAGTCTCCTTTTTCCTTCGCTTTCAGAGGAAAAAGTAAACGTATGGTCTTCCTGCATACAATTTTCATTTTGACGACAACTCCTGCAATAGATCGTTTTCACGTGACGTCATCACTTTCTAGAATATCCACCAAAGTTTTCATCCTCATCAGGTATAAGAGGTGACATATTTATATCTGTTTGCAACTTTACAGCTCAATAGCGTGCTTTGTTTGGAAACTAGAGCATTTTGAATTTCCCGGTTGCACAAGGCTACGATCAAATTTGTTGAAAAAGTGCTTATGTAAATACTTGTTTTTTCAGAACCGATAATCAGTCGCCTAGAAAGCCAAAGTAAATTCGAGATGTTTACACTATTTTCCGGCCGCCATATTGGTGTACCATGGGGGTACACCAACATGGCGTTTTCATACTGGGCTCTGTAAATTTCTGCGAAACACTTCGACGAATATCTGAAGTTTGGGGAAACGCACAGGGCTAAAACTTGGAGAGGTGTCTAATTTTTTTATCTTCTATAACATCACAATTTCTTAGCTTTTTTCCACTGGATACCGAGAATAATTAGACATCACGAGATTTCACAAAAAACATCCACGAGATTTCACAAAAAAAAGTTCCACTGGATAGTTTTCGATTTATTTTTTTACTGCGTGACAGTGAAAACGATCTATACGAGCAGCACTCAAGACTGTACTGTCCAACCGATCAAGGTGTTTTTCTTCGTAGGCAACAAAACTAAAGAAAGTGTTGAAGTTGTTTTGACCTTTTCTAGTACTTTACTCGAGAATTCTGGCAGATGTATGATTCAAGGAGGAATAAAAGATCTGGCGACTCTTTGCGATCGAATAATCAAGGGACGGGGGTGGCCCAGTTTTGGCGCCAACTTTACAGCTTGGAGGCACAAAATGTGTCATATTTGACGTTTGTAACAATCTGTAATGGTTTGTCCCTCTCGTTAATATTTAACACCGTCTCTGCAGACAAAAGTAGCTCGACTTCAATGCCTCTCCTGTTAACTTACAGGTAACGTCAGAACAGTAATGTTTTTCCCCAGTGCTAAATATTGATTGGTCAATTCAAATTTCAGCCGCACTGGTAAGGCTGCACGTCCTGCACTCAGGCTACATTGTATTTACTAGGACAAATGTGCTGCATTGGCTCTCACGCAGAAACGAAGTCGCTTCAGGGTTTCTGGGAAGGTGGTAAAATGGAAACAATATATGCATCTACATAAAATCAACTGTTATGTTATCCTTAGTCTTGGATTGAGATACACACCTTCATTGCACGGAGGATGATAATAGGAAAACATCAGATCAAGTAATCTATCTTTGACGCTGATCGGCGGTGGTTCGAGGCGTTTGACTAAACCTGGTAAACCAACATACATCAAGGGGTGTTAAACGTAAAAGCAGAAAGCACGGAATAGCCAATTCCATCTATTGTATGAGACGCGCCTGCAGGGCGTCTCCTGTCCAAGATGATGGAGACATTTACCATGATATATTCCCTGCAGGTGCATATCACTTTGACTGCCATCTAGTAAACTTGCTAAGCTGTCAAGTAGACATGGTGGCTGGGGAATGAAAGCAGTTTTCCGTATATTCTGAAAGCATCATTACAAGTCCGGCAAATTAAAACAGTGGGAATTGAGACAAATCACCTGCATCGCCCCTTGGACCAAAATGTTGCCAAGAAATGGTTTTCCAGGCGTTTAAAATCGTACGCAATGGTTTGGTATACCACGAACCAATATAGGAACTGTCTCCAGTGATTAAGACGAAATCCGATAGCAAATCGAGCAACTTCCGTTTTTAATGAAAAAAAAAATCTTGTACCAGAATAACTTTAAGTATAATACAATACCTCTACATTTTCTAAAACCTAAAACCATGGGAGCTCGAGAAAATAATTTTCATAGTTCAAAGAAATCAAAGCGGGTAAAACTTCATCATTTCACCAGTAGATCCAAGTGCTTCATATTTGACATTTGGTGTCGTTAGAAACAATTTCTTTCGAGAAGATATTTAAAACAGTCGCACAGAAGTTTGCAATGCAATGTATAACCTTAGTACACAGTTTTTGTCCGCATATTACTAGGGTGTCGAATAGTAAAATCCAAGACCCTTCGAGACTCGGAGACCCTCATTTACAATCCGAACTCCAGACTTATTATTACTTTCAAATTCGAACCCGAGACCCCGCGATTGAAAAATTTGAGCGCGAGAGGCCGTGATCAAGAAAACCGAGCTCGAGTCTGTGCCTCGCACTAGAAATACATGTGGCTAGAAATTCAACTCAATTCAAATTCCAACTCGATATCCGTTTTATCTGATCTATACATACATATACATTCCCCCATTTATCACCCCCCCCCCCCCTCCCCCATCCTAGAAAAAAATCCTGTACCCGTTAATTTTTCACCATATCCCGAAAACCTAACAGGGCCTCGCGTACTCCCTGAACTGGGCAGAACCGAAAACCCAGCGCCGTACAAAACATGGCAAACTCTATCGTATTGTCGTACCCAGCATAATTTCATGTCCGAACAATATCAGTTATGGATGTTATGAACATAATAAGGGATTTATACGGGCCCTGCCGGCAGGCATTACGACAATTTACAAGCAGATTTTATTCAAGACTACATGTTTAAACGTAACGGCGATTGCTATGTTGAACCGTATTGTTATGTTGTTGTTGTTTTTATTCGGTTTGCGAGACCCCGAGACTCAAATTTCAAAATACGAGATTCCGAGACCCGCTTTATTTTTTACGAGCTCGGGATTGAGACGCTGAGATTTCGAGACTCCCCGAAAATTTGCCGAGACCCATTAATTTTCAAGGACCATTCTGCACCCCTGTTACTTGAACTTGTGGTGGATTCCTTCTTAATTCTTCCCTTTAGACCGGAGATTCCCTCTCCAGGTGATTTACAATTGTTAATGAAGTCACCTAAGATGAAACAAAGGTACCTGATCATTTTCTCTGTTTCCATAGGCTGTGTTTTTTTTCTATACATTTTACTGCCAAAGACTGATATGTATTGAAATGGATTAGCAGTTGATGTAGGTTATGCTTTATCACCTTACAAGTAAACAAACGATCCCCCTTTGACGTTGATTTCATGATGTATCTCGCTTTTTCGGCTGTTGCTTTTATTCACCTCTGGAAATTATACTAGGACAGCTATCTGCCTCGGGATAAGGGAATCTCGGAGAATATTACCCATGTCGAATAATTGTTAAAAAATGTTTTGACCACAAAATTTGTCAAACTGCCTAGAAACACGAAGTAAAGAAGCAATTGACAGCAAGTATTGATTCATTAACGACTTATTCTCAATCAGGACCGTGATTTATCGTCAATTTATACAAGATGTTCAGTTCCAAATCGTCTAGAAAACCATATATTATTTTATAGCGTTTTAACATTAACTTACCTCCTTTGCAAACTTTGCTGTCGTCCATATAAAGATCCAGATCTATTCTGCTCGCAAAATCAATGTCATTATGTGGATCATGCTCCTCTATTAACTCGCCAATCTTATTAAGTAGACCTGAACAGAAATTAGAGACAGACTGGTGTTATCGCTGTAGGTGAAGCACTGGTGTTATGTTCAGTCCTCTGACTTTCTGTTCGGAAACGTACTGCCGATTTTAATTTTGAGTAACAGCATCATGCTTTTAAAATATAAGAAAGCTTTCCAGGGAGGCGCGGTGGCCCCCTGGTCAGCACGCTCGTCTTCGGATCGAGCGGTCCGGGTTCGAGTTCTGGCTGGGGACATTGTGTTATGTTCTTGGGCAAGGCACTTTACTCTGACAGTGCCTCTGTCCACCCAGGTGTATAAATGGGTACAAGCGAACTTAATGCTGGGGGAACCCTGCAACGGACTAGCATCCCATCCAGGGGGATGAAATACTCCTGGTCACTTCATGCTACAGAAACTGGAAAAAAGCTCCGGCCTGATGGACTAATTGGCTCCTATGCAGACTTTACCTTTCAGGACTTAGGCCCGGTTCAAACGTTGAACTTTACATGTGCTGAACCTTATACCAATTTGGGTCGACCCAAATGATAAGGTTCGACGGTTGATTCAAAAGTCGAACCTAATTTAGTCGAACTCAATTGCAAAAATAAAAGATACGCTATGGCAAACGGCGGTTATTGCTGACCGAAATGGCGGAAAAATGCGAGAAAGACAAATTGTTAAAATGAAGGGCTGTCTTTTTATGCAAGTGCCATCAAGGAGGGTAGAAGAAGACGACTCCAGATGCAGTTCGCACTAAAAAACCGAAGACGATTTTTGAGTTTGGTTTGCGTTCTATTAGCTTATTCCCAAAGAAACATCACAGTTCGTCCAGTTCGTTCCTGTCGTCAGTTTCATCAAGATTAGTTTATTTTGTCATTTTCTGTCAGAAAGATGTCTGTAGTACGCCACCAAACCGCGGGCAACCCTACTACACTCTCATCGTTTTCAAATGCAGAACACCGCATAAGAAGTGGTTTCAGTGTACATCACGCAAGTATACTTAGTGCTCTCGAAGCAAGAGGAAAACATATCTTACCGCCATTTTGTTTTAAAAGTTCAAAACAAGCTGTGTGCGCATGACAAAAATAGGAAACGTGCAGAACTCTGAGTAAGAGATAATTTATTTAATGTATTTGTCATGTATGCATTAGGTTCGTTACATGAAAAGCTCGACGTTTGAATTGGAGTCGCTCCGTAGTCGAATCGAACTGACCGACTGGCCATGTCGAACTTAATTCTCGGGTCGACCCAAATAACATCTGTCCAACTTTATTAGGGTCGGCTCATGAAAAGTTCGACGTTTGAACCGGGCCTTAGTTTCTTTTGGGGTCCAGATCAGACGAAATGATTGAATGCAATAGGGAAATACTTGGAGTTGAATGGCTTTATCTTAAACTGGACTGAGTTTATAACAATTGATCTGACCTAGCCTGTTGCAGTCTCTCCGCGGTCCGGTGAGGACGATCACCGGCCGAGAGACTAGAACAGGCTACAATCGATCTTAAATGGGTAACCCCATATGTGGTCTTCCACAGTCCCTAGGGGAGTTAAGAATCACGAGCTGTAGTACAAACCATCCAGATTTTGATCGCAGGCAGCTTCAGCGACCAATTCTCCAATCACCACGATCGCCTTTATCCCAGGGTGGTCTTGGAGTCCATGCAATTCAGTCACCAAGGAAAATGCTTTCAAAGCGTCTAACGCGAACAAGTGACAAAAAAATGCTGTATTAAGTCAAGTAAAACGTAACATTTTGGAGGAGGAGGAGTCATGAACACATGATGATGGCGGTGGCCAACCAGAAAGCTCTTGCTACTTTGGCCACCGCTCACATATAGATTTTATTTCCTTACGGCTTAATATTTCTTAATTTTTTTTTTACTATATACTTTACCTATAAAATGTCTAAATGTCCTATATAGTGTAAATAAAAATTTGACTCGACACATGTACCCTCGAACAAGATACCTCGCAACGTATTTATATTAAGCATTACACGAAGCTTGGCGCGAAACAGAATCACGTTTTATCTCACGAAGAAGCCGTTACGCCAAAGCCAGGGAAATTGTTTTCAAATGTGTAAGCTTGAGTTCCAACATTTATACAAACAATGCTTTGTGAGAGAAGATAACTGAACATTACCTACATACATATGAATGGATGAGTCTCTTACCAAAGTCAGGGAGCAATTTGGCGGCTTCCAAAACGTATGCCAAATCCTGTTGGAAGTTTAAGGTGTCTTGCCCTTCTAGCAATTCATACAAAACTGGAAAACAAAAATACAAATTGACTAAATTGGTCAAAACGCGTTCCCATGAACTTGATTTCTATGATTAGACGCTATTAAAAAAGACTAGTGATAGGGAGCGAGCGAGCGGAGACCGGCGAGTTAGTACCTGAGAGAATTTCAGATCGAAAATGACTGGCTCTGTATTACCTAAGTAACTCAAGACGACCCTGAATATAAGCATAACAGTCTGATAACAAAAATGTATTCAGGTTACAGGTTATAAGGTTAGCCCTTTCCTTGTTGATTTACTTTCGTTCGCAAAGAATACTTCGTTTTCTTTTTAAATGGGGCAGACATATCCTTGCAAGTACAGAGTAAGTGCAATATGAGGGTCTGGACGAGGGTGCTGGAATCTCAATTATGAGTTAATTTTTTGGCGATGTCTCGGCTATCAGCTAAAATTTCAGTCCTGCTATTAATAAATTCTCGTGCAGCTATCAGTCGAGAAAAACAGCATTCAAGCCCTTTAATATACTTCACAGAGTTCTAAAGTCATATATTGTCAGTTATTTCGAACTGCTCTAGACTGCAAAGTGCCTTAACAATTGTATAATTTCAGGACAGGTAGACGTCTTTTACCCTGTTTCATCAGCTGAAATCTGAAATTCTCAGAATAAAGAATAATAGATTCAGTAATTCCTAGCTTCTTAGTGGGTAATTACCTGCATGATGCACATAGTTGGCAAATTTATGTTTGACATCATCGCATTCTTTATGCTCTTCAACAGCATGCCGCCCGAACAGTATCAAAATTTCGTCGTCATCTTTGTATTTCAGCGCGTCGATGAACTCTTTGCCAGTTTCTGAAAGTTTCAAAGCACAAACATGTCTTCCAAAGAAAAAAAAAATTACTGATTAGACCACAGCGTGAAATAATCTTTCAATTATGATCTGGCCATCACTGGCCATCACTGGCTTACTGCCAGGAAATGGTGGCGTAAATCGAAGCCCAGCTTACTTGCAATTTTTTCGTCCCTCTTCTCTTTCAGTTCTTTCAAAGCTGGTCCGATTTTCAGTAACTGAAATGAAAGGAAGAGGCAACTTTGACTCCAGATCACACTTCACAAATTTAAAATATTCCCGCCTCATTTGAATTTTAACGCTATGTTATCTAAATTCATTCTTTATAAGGCCCTGAAGAATGGTAATGAGTCAAATCGTGTCAGGTGAAATTAGGAAATAATTTGACAAAACGCTAGTGAAATTATTTCTTAATTTCACGAGTATACCATTTGATTACTTTTAATATCATTGGTGACAAAGTACGCTTACAATCGTGGGTGTTTGACTTGCTTATTGTATCGAGAAGTTTCGCGCCAAACGTTGCCATGGCAATTTTGTAATTTCACATTTCAAACCAAAACTAATAGTCATGGTTGCTGATGACTAATTTTTCCTGACTGTTAAATCTTCTCACCTCTTCTATCTCCAACCCACCCCTTTTCTCTACCACCTTCCTTCCGGCCCGCAGTTTTACTTAAGATTTAGAAAAACAACAACAGCAACAACAAACAAACAAGAATGCAAAATGGAATGAAGGGAACATAAAAAGGTCAAACATTGGACCCAAAAAGCTATGAATATTACAGACACAATAAAAAACAATAAAACAGAGCAGTTTATTAAAAGAGTGTTACAAAAGAAGGCTCTGTCACTTACCGATTGAACCAGTGCTTTCAAGGTGTCGGGTTCCATTCCCGAACTACTCCCGACAAAACCCGAGCCACTCTCACCCGAACCCGAGCCACTCTCGCCTGAAGCCGAATCGCTCCCATCATGGTCATTCAGAGGTTGTTTTTCAAAAAGATCAGCAAGTGCACTTATTGTCTTTGAGTTGTATGGATTCGAGAGTTTCTTTGCATCAATAGGTCCATCTGCGAATGACGAAGAATCCGATTAAACAAACGGCAGCAAACAATATTTCCATGGCTTTATAATAAACTAGCTGGCAGATTTAGGGACAGTGTGCAAATATTAGCTTGATATAATATAAAGTTTATATTGATAAGAATGTTTGCAGACCTCACAGAGATAACTGGTCTTTCAAATTTGACTTGTAACCTTTGTAAATACAAATAATACATCGCAATACATCGTATTAAGGCATTACTTTAAGATACTTCAACCCAGCTCCTGCCCCACACAATGTGAATGTTAATTTCGTTGTATAAGTTTTATTTTAATTTTACAGTTCATTGACAGGGGCGGATTCCGGGTTTTTCAAGGTGGGAGTGGCTGGTTACCCTGGGGTTGCAGAATCAATGGGGCATGCCCACAAAACGTTTCAATTTGAGAACTGTTACACCGGACTGAAATATCAGCAATTCCACAATGTCCAGTGTGTTTGCTTCATTTCTGCTATAATATCCACACGTTTCTCGACGCAGCCGTGTAAATTTTAATTTGTTGCGATAAAAATTACATAATATTATATAAACAATATCCTCCATTTGGCGCGAAAATATGCTCAGATATTTGTCCGCGGACATTATCTGTTCTGAGAAGCAAACAGTTTCTCGAGAGAAACTGTGAGCTTTGAGAAACAGATTCTGTCCAAGGACAAATTCCGAGCACATTTTCGGGCCAAATGGAGGCTATTGTGTTTATTATCCTTCAAATGTTTTTCGCAACAGGCGCAGTTTTGAAAATTGGGGAATATCACTCTGATACAAAATACAATATATAGATACATACAAGATAAAATACAAGAGAGAAACTCGATTAAGATGAACTGGGCTTTTAACAAAAAATATAGCTCTATAGCTCGTAATCAACTAGAAATGCTTATACTCAAGTGCCGTGATCATGCAAACCGATTTCAATAAACATTTTTCAACCTATTGTTCCGGATCCGACACCGCAGAGAACTATTATTAAATCAGGAATGCGGAATTTTTTTTTTTTGATTCCCGCAAAATTGTTTGTCAACATCTTTGCTGCCGTTGCTCGAGAAATAATTTGCCGGCCAATAAATTTTAGATTCTTGCCTGTACGCGGGTAAAACCATATTTTGATTGACTGCTTCCAAGGGGGTGCTCAAGATCAATGGATATAGACAATAATCCCACAATGATACGACTTTCAAATTTCATATCTTTCTCCGCAGTTCGAGTATATGCTCTTGCATATATCTACGGCTATATTACGAGCTAACAATGTGACCAGCTCCCAGCTGGCTTGATAGCTCAGTTGGTAGAGCACTGTAGAGGCCATAGGTTCGAATCCCGTTCAGGCCTGAATTTTTTTCAGGCTTTAATTTCACAGCTGCTTAAGTTGTGTATGTAGCTGCGGTGATCATCTATGTCTTCATACATTATCCTGTAATACAGGTCTTAAGAACAAGTTAAATAGACAGATTTATCTTAGAGAAAAGGGACAAATTGTTCGAAGACCGGTTAAGCCCAGGATTAAAAGTTAATTAACCCCACTATTGATTTTTCTTGAATAAAAAAAAGTGTTTCACTTCTTATGTTTTGTCTCAATACTGAAAGGCAAACAATATAAAATGAAAACATTGACGAAAAGTTAGCTTAATCGGGCTTTGAACAACTCGGCACAGGACGATATCTGCATGTACCTTTCAGTAATTGATGTAATCTACTAGACCTATCCTCTGGAAGGCCAACCAGGTTGCGAATTGCCTCAGCTGTCGAGATGAAAAGCAAAGTTGCAATGACAACCTTCATCCTCTTTCTTTGCTCCAAATGAGTTTATACTGTTTCGAGCGCGCGTCTCTGTCAGATCGCCGGCGTAACTCCTGCCCTCGTGATTTAGCCGAATTTAAATCGAGCATCTGTTGTTAACAAACATTGACTCATGCGTAAAAATTATTCTTTTCTTTCATTTGCTAAGCGGAAAAAACTTTAATTTGTCAAGCTGCATGAATAATAGTTCAATTTAAAAGGATTAGCGCAACTGTTAGCGAAAAATGATGTAATGATGTTCAAGTTGCAAAAAGTCATCTACAATTTGCCTGGGTTGAAAATTAATTAAGAAGACAAGATACAGATCAGAAAACTCCTTCCGTTTTTGGAGTGTTTTCTCATCACGTCACGCCTGCCATGTTGGCGTCCTAAAGCAATCCTGCGGGAGTTGAATTCTTTCCTTTTGCTACAGGTACGCTATTTAAACTTAGCCTTTAACACTGGCTCTTGATCAAAGGCCTTTTTTCAACCTGGAGTGAAAATCGTATAAATGCAAATACACTGCAAAGCGGAAAAAATGGCAGTGCAGTCACACGAACACAGAAATGAAAAGACCTCTGCAATACAGCAAGATTCACAAATTATAAGTGATGAGAGGCAAGCAACTTGGCTGAAATGAAAGCTAATAAAGTTTCTTTCGTATTCCCCAGCTTTAAACGACGCACATTTTATGACATTTTGTTTTTCAGTATTTTAAAAATTATCCATTGTCTCAATTTTTGACTGAGTTGTGTTTTTCTATTTAGTTACTTCACGACAACGACATCAAAGCACTTTGATTTGATTGACAGCGTAACGAAGAAAAACACGGAAAACTTTGACGAAGCAAAATCGAACATTTTTTGATCTGTTGCCTACCCAGAGGGAGAGGAGTGCGTGTAACTGAAAAGGAAGATTGCAGAGGGTCACCTGGCGCGCGAAAACCCGGCTACTGTTCAGGCTATTACGTACTTTGCTAGGTCAGGATACGCATGCTCTGGGAGTCATTCAAAGGGTAAATTAAACAATTTGAGCTACTCGCCGGCTAGTGCTTATGAAATAGATTTGGGAAAATTTAATGGCCAGTATTTCAACTAGTAGAGGCTATTCTTGTCTCCGCTACAACCTTGATTAAGGTCTCTACAGCCATTCAATTTTCCCCAGTTTATTTCTAAAGAACAAATTTTGCATTTCAAATTTTCGAAATAGGAGACGTTTAATTCAACTAAGTTTTGTGCAGTAATATTTTTTAGAACTCCATCATGCTGGTAAAGAAAACAAGACGGAACATAAAGATCACAGCAAGACAAAATGCTCCATAAATGGGCCCTAAAAGGTCCGACGGGCACCTCCGCTTTTTGTTCCTCTGTGATAAAACAACCGAGTGTTTAGGTGTTTCGGGTCAGTCTCTTATTTATTCCAATCAGTGATTTAATTACATTTCCTTTTTTTTCCGTTTCAGCTTCGGCGATAGGTAAATCCCTTTGAAGATTGCAAATGTACACGTAGATCAGTGTTGACTAAGCTTCTGTTTAGGTAACTTAACGTAATCGATATCTTTATTCTGATCTTAGCTTGTCGCTTGGTTTCATGAAATTCACTGATTTGTGGTCTACAATACACATGCACATAGATTATTTTTCTAATTCCCCTCAAAGTTAGAAATATCTGAACAGCTTGCCATTGCAAGGAAAAATAAAGGAAATCTCACTTGCTTTAATTCAATTTATTTGAAATTCAAACAGGATATAATTTACAACAAAAAAAGTGTGTTTTTTTTTACAAACTCGTTTTTTTTGTCTCCGGAAATCACCATTGCTTCAGTGAATAAAACGGTGTAAAAGTGTGCTATTGGTAATAACTGAGAATGTAATCAAGTTAGTATTATGGCGGTTGCTAGACAGATGTTTGTGTAGTTATGGTGGTTCTGTTATTTACCACCTGCAACTAGGGATAGATCATTAATGGATTCATCTTCAATGATATCAGCAATGCTTTTAGCTGCAGGTGTTTCCGGAGCAGGGCCAGGATTAGGAGAATCATCACTAGGTTTGGGGTGAGATGATTTTAATTTTTTCTCAATAGGGACAGAGACCATGATAGCCCTCCTCAGACTAGTGAGGACGTAGTCAGCCACAGCTATGTGAGCTTCTTTGATCTTTTTGTCTTTCATAAAGTCCGAGACCTCTTTGATCATATCTACAAAACAAAAAAAGTGAGCTTAATACTTATCTTCATCTGAGCATGTCTACTTCTAACATCTTAAATTTTAAAACTGGACACTTATTTCGCATACGCAAAAGATTAAGAGGATTAAGTCAAAGAAAGAATTTTTCGCTGGACGGCGATTTGGACTTCTTATTTTGATAAACAAAAAGGAAAGAAAGCTTTCCTCGTCCTCCTTCTTGAGAAGAGGAAAGATTTCTCCTTGGTCTGCCAACCGCTAAGTCGCAGTTTTATTTGTGACCTGTATGTAATGAATTTACCATTTAGACGCTCCATTTCCAGTTTCTTCATACTCTCTACTTTTTTGGACAGCTTGATTCCCTGCAAATAAACAGTCACTATTATCAATCCTAGAAGTCCGAGAAGAACTTGTGTTGGTGACTAACTGTTGTTGGTGACTAACAGTTGTAAGTCACCAACAACAGTTCTTCTCAAAACTACACTCACCCGGACGATCATACTATACGAACTACTGATACTCCTGAGTTCAAACCATTTACTATGTTACAGTGTGCATGTAAGGAGTGGTTAATACTTTTGGTATTGATATGTGTTTTTTTTTTGTTTCAGTTCAAGTTCACAGAATAAGAAATACAAAATTTTAACACTTACATCTACCACTATACCAGCAGCAAACCTGATGTATCTCACTATAAAAGAAGATAATAAAACAGTTATTTTTGTAGTCAGGAATAACACTTGAAATGATCGATTCATTAGAACTTAGAAGAATAATTCTTCTACTTCCAGCCAGACCATTTAAATAAACCAGCAATACACAGTTTCCAAGACAGCAATTTCTACATAATTGCCGAGGCAACATGAAGAGCGCGAAATTGATAACTTTTCCAAAAGTTACAGATACTGTGGCCATTTTGAATTCTGTTGATTCAAATAGCCATTATGAGATGCTCAGGGGGCCAATTATATGTCTGCCCCCTAAGTATTCTATAATCGCTATGTGAAAAAATAGAATTCGAAATGGCCGTCGTATTGCCGAAATCGCAACCTCCCCCGTGCCGTCGCTCGTACACCCGGAGTCAAACTATTCATAAAATTGTTGATAAATTCAGATAACTAATTTAAATGTTTACCTTCCTTGCAATTTTCGAACACAATATTCAGGAACCTTGCCTTGGGGCTTTCATGTTGGTGTTTTTTCAAAAGTTTCATCAAATCTTAAAAAGAAATGAAATGTAATGAGGAAGTAGTGGTGTGACAAATAGTTACTGCTGAAGTGAATATATCGATCAAAACAACAGAAGACAACGTAATACAACAGAAAACAATACAACAACAACGAAACGAAACGACAGAACACTCAGAATAAAGCAACAGATCTACAACAGAAGCACAACGAAACGAAACAGAACAGAGCACAATAAAATAACACAACACAGCACACACAACGAAACGAAACAACAGAAGACAACACAATAAAACAACAAAACGCAACAAAAAGAGTAGAACAAAACACAACAAGACACTGCACAACAAATCAATTTGAAAAACAGCAGGGAAAATATACTAATTGAACTGACTAGGTGCAGTCGAGCAACTACTCGATCAGATTAAGTATTCGCTGGCAAGTTCATTCAGAACATCAAACGAGCCTGTAATAATAAATAACAGCTTGTTAATTAAAACGTGGATTGTGACTTACCTCCTGGACATATCTTGCTTTTCTTCAGATAAATAGCTGGAGTTATTTTGTCCTTAAAATCAAAGTCGCCTTCTTTACCTTGGTTGTCAATAATCTCCTTAATCTTGCCAAACATACCTGATTAAAATATGTACAAAGTATATGAGTTTTAATGTTACTTCACTTTCTATTTCAGACTTGAAACGTGTCCCGAGACAAACTTGATCTGCATGCTTTGTAAGTAACATTCATAGTAACTATTTCCTTCGTTCGCTTCTTCCAATCTTAATAGAAACGAAGTGCTAGTTCCTAGATAGGTGGGGCGTGGGGTGGGATGGGGCGGGAGGCTCTCTTGATGGAGTGTCAGCATCTCAACAATGGCGATGAAAGAAATGTTGATCGATTAGTACTGCAAGTCTTATGGCACAAATTTAAGGCGTGTTTCTCGAGGGTAAGGAGCTTTACGTACTTTACGCCGTTTTTCTTTGGTTGTTGGGTCTGATTCCCAAAAAGAAAAGGTGATAATCATACTATTCATTTTACCTTCACAGGCTGCATCAGCGACCATCTGTCCAATCGTCATGATTGCCTGGACTCCAGGGTGATTATGAAGATCGTAATAGTGGGTTAAATGGGCAAAAACTTCAAAAATATCTGTCAAAAAGAATAGACCGAAATGAGATTAAAAAAAAAATTAATCCGACTGCTCACGAGCTTGTGGATCCAGTATGGCTCCTTACCAAAGTATCGTCGATGTGCCGCTGCAATAATGTAGCCCATTACTGTATGTAAGTCCAAGACATCATTCTTTATTAACTTAAACAAGCCTGAAAAAACAAATTTTAATCGTATCGTATGTAAATATGCAAACAATACCTTCCTCGCATTGTGGTCAGCTTACTCATGTGCCTGCTCCATCCAAGGGCTTTTGTTTTTCAAAGGTGCCCATATTTAATTCGCTGAGAGTTTCTAAAGAGCAACCACTATGCGAATGATCAAAAAAACTGAATTGACTACGGTAGGGGACAGCCTATTATGTTTTTCAAAAGAGAGGGGGGGGGAGGGGTGGGCAATTATTTGAAAAGCATTCCAGTACAGGAGAAATTGTCAAACAAAATCCCATGGGGTAAAAAACGGAGCTACCTTCTACCAAAAACATTCTTAAGACCAAGAGCACTAAACTGATCGAATTTCAGGTTACATTCTTACATAGACGCGTACCAATCAATAACTCCTTATTTAGAATTGGTCTACGGGTGATGAAAATTGCAGTTTTTGCCATAGTTCCTTTGTATCATTAGTTCATCTTTTTTGGTCATACCACCAAACAAAGTACGTACGATATCACATATGGCTCGCTAAAACAAAAGAAGATCTTGCGCATTTCATATGCAGACTAAAATCACAATATGAAATAGAAATAAAAAGTGGAGACACATGCAAAGAAATGGAAACCTATTGCAGGATTTATGAGGATTGAATTACAATTTTAGATCATACTTCCTATGCCTATCTGTATTTATCTCTTAACCATTTGTCTATATCTAATTTTCTGTCAAGCGCATAGTTCATTTTATCTATAATGTACCACATGCCTTTGGTCTGTTTTTGTTTCTATAGAAAAATCTCAAGCTGTAATGATATTTATCTATTTTTCTCCTTGTCTCTTCTTTGCCCCTTTTCGTTACTGTATTTGTTAGTAGTGTACTGAAAGTCGTGTATTGTATTCGTGTATTGTATTTTAAATAGTGTAAATAATTTGCGCAATACAATGTAGGTAGAATATGGTGCTGTAAGTAGTCTAAAGAGTGTACTGTTCGTAATTTCTTTGGAAGTATTGTTTCCCTTGTGTTATTGCAAAACTGAAATACTATATATATTTTAAATGAAGATTGTGCAGACACTTGGTAAATGAACGTGGTCTTTATATTATGAGGTGAAAAGGACAAGTGATCAGAGTGCGTAATATTTTGGGCTGATGGTTAACTGCGCATGTCATAACGTCCGATCACTGCTGACCAAAACGCTCGGGCTCTAGAGACAAGATCTTTTTCTTAGTAAAAATACCGTGCAGTTATTTCATTTTCTGCTGACGAGCGGGTGTTAGAAGTAAGCTTATTGGCTCAAATCATCAAAAGATCGAACAGATAATTGATTCGTCTGAACAGCGGTCATGATATTTACCTGATGCGTGCGCTTCACGGGCAAATGCAACTTTAATGGCAATACAGCGTTGATGAAGCGCCATGATTTGTCGTCCGAAGACTGCCTTTATCTGACCATCGTTGGGAGCGTGTTTCAGAGCATGTGTAAGCTGTAGTGAATATTCTAAAAATAACAAGAACAACCAGTTAAATTTCACTTCTCATTTTCCTTCATGTATGCCACTATTCGCAGACTATATCACATCTATGTTTTAAAATCAATGCATGGTACTCTTTTTTTTATAAGAAAATGTTTTGTAAGAATATCGAGGCTGAAATTTGGGAAATTTTAAGAATATTTCAAGAATAAACACGAGGCTGAGATTTTGAAAAATATAATTTTGCGTGTTGAAAATTTGTAAATCCAATACAGTTATGTTAGTTCGTCCTTTCTCTAAGCGGCAAAACAAGCTCAAAAGCAACACAACAACATTAGATGTATGTTCAATGCTAAAATTTATGCATGAAGTTATGTACGTCATATCAGGCTCCTGTAGCCTGGCTCCAAAATTACTTTACTGACAACATATAGCCCCCAAATACATTCGAAAACAGATATGCCCTACGCTATAAACTAAGAATAATCACATGAATATTCTCAGCCTAAAATTGGCAGAAAAATACGAATATTCAGCCTCGGCCGGAAAATAATATTCTTATAAAAAATGTGTATTCAAATTAAAGCTTTTCTCTTTCTTTTTATTTTGTTTAGGTGGGGTTGTATTATAATAGGACTTGCGACAATTTCTAGGTGCTTGGTCCTACTGGAGATAAAAACAAAAACATGTATATGGTTCGTATTTACCTTCATTCTGTTCGTCCCTGGCCTTTTTCAGTATTTTTATCGCTGGTAGGATGGCATGTAACTGCAAAAAAAAAAGAAAATTGAGATAAGGTGATCTAGGTGATTTAACCTGAAATGGGACAAGCGTTTTGGAGCCCAAATAAAATTGGAGAAGGATTGACAGCCATACACCTTAATTTACTAAAAGACGTTCTACTGAGTTTTTCTAGTTTCTGTAGTGGATTCTCTCAGATTGTTTTGTATGACGAACAACACAGGTGGTACCGAGAGGATTTGTGAGCATATTGTCGATTAGGAAATGAAACAAGTATCTCCGTGCCTTACCGAATCAACCATCTCCTCCATGGCCTCTTTGTCGGGGTCGGGTCCCGGAATACCTGACCCTTCATACTCGTCTTTACCGTGATCATTCAAATGGGTGCTTTGAAAGAGGCTGGCAAGGTTAGCTTTGGAAGGGTTGACAGTTCTTCTGACAAGGAACGGCTCATCTGTAAAAATACATGTAATATTTTACTAGGCATTGAGGCAAACAAATGAAAGAACTGCTACCTGGGAATGGCTACCTCACACGCTCGCGATAGGCATCTCCCACGTCTCGCGAGGGAGTTCTTTTGTTTCTCCGAGCGGGAAATACTTCACGCCTCGCGAGGGAGGTACGCGTAGACTTACGAATAATAAATAACTGGAGGTTCTTCTCATAGAAAAATACAAGAAACTGCTTATAAATTACCATTGCATCACTGCTCTTTCAGTGCTAAATTAATGAAACGTGTTTGGACTAAAAGCCAAGACCACTGATAAATTAAGTTCAGTGGCGCAAACTATAAAATTTGACACTTCTAAAGTATATTCTATCAAGTTTCTCAATGTGATAAATTGCTAATAAGCGCAGAAGACGCAATATCAGATTGTGAAAAGTGAAAACGCCCACTCGAAAAGGCGGCAAAGTGTTCTGACGAACTATTACTGCATCGATAAAAGAATTTTACTTTATCATGCAAATCAACTTTTAACCTATTTATCTGCGTATTGTATAGTTTAAAGAATTACTAATAGGCGATTGAACTTTGTTCCTTGACTCAGGCCATTCCTTTCATCGCGACAGTGGGCTGCACGATTATATACTGACACCGTGTAATTTCACCTAAAAAAATCATCGTCTAGGTTTGTTATTTTCCTTCATGTTGCGAGTAATGAAAAGAAATCGAGATAGGTACCTCGTAAATTGGTTCAAATTGTTTAAAACTTGGGTTTGTGAATCGTTTTGCGTTACAATTCTCAAAATATAGTTCGTGCGAGGTGTGTACTTTAAAAATTCAATAAAAGTGTCTGTGTGAATTTTGCTCACCGTTTTATAACCAGCCATATCTTTTACAATATTTTTTATCGAGAAATGAGCAATGTTGGTACATTTAATTTTTTTCCAAATTTCGCAAATTTGTCAACAAACGGGTTTGATCACCAGCAGTGTAATCTGACAATCAGCAACGTGCAGAAATTTAATCTGAAAACTTTCGTCGCAATAAGGTTATGACAAATGCATTTCCAGGAAATGTTTTGCAGCAAACACTTCGAATAGTTTTAAAATTCAAGTCTATGCCAGAGTCACAAGCTAAGCAAAGCAAAAAGCGCACCTGCTTTGAAAATATCTATATACCAAGGGAACAGTTTGTGGAAAGAATATTTGCAGTTGAATTAATTTTTACTCTGAATTCGTCTACGAGACGCTTTCAAGATGCTAAAATAGCTTTGTACCGATGGTAGTCGTGAACATTCCGTAAGCGAGAGTTTAAGATCGACTAACAAGTAAAATGTCGATCACAAACTGACTCAAACTACACAGAAAACAAAGAAAATCTAGCAATTGATCTAGCTGCTGAAACGTACCTTCTGGAAGACCAATCCACTCATTAAACGCCGCGGTCGCAGAGACGAACAGCAAAAGCACAACGAAAATCTTCATTTCTTCCAGCGACGTCTAAGACTAGAGGCAATCTTGCGACGAGTCCCTGCCAGTTGAGTTCAAGAACCTAATATGTACACAGCATTAACAGGCTTTTATGCACCAGTTAATTAATTACATAACTCCCAACAATCATTTCAATAGGCATTGTCATCGATGTGTAAAAAATACGTTTTCTTCATGCAAATCATTTTAGAGACTAAGAAATTTTTTCTACAGTAAATTGGCATTGCATCGAATACGACATGTTTGGGCAAATTTCCCGTGGGCCTTAGAAAAATGTATTTGATTTACTGTACGTACAACAGGAAATAAAGCAAGACGAAGCGAACAGTGCTTTTCGCTACTGAAAGCTTCAAACTGTAAAGGGCCAAAAAATTAAAACATGTTTTGAGCACCATTTCCCTGGGGTATTGCATCACTCCGTGAAAGGTTTTTAAAGGTTGTTTAATTAACTTCTGCATAGCTAAAATATGAGGAAATTATTTTATGCTCTTAATGCCTTGTTCATTTGTAAAGTAAAATTTATAATGTTAGGGAATGTGAATGAAGACCAAACAAATTAAGCTAAGTAAAATTTTCCACTATTCCAAGACCTTTGAAGTGTAGGCGAACTGTCGGCTTAGACACTGGAGCTTTCACATTGTAAAACAGATCAACGCTAATTAGCCTATCGAGAAGCATTCTTTTTTTGTTTTTTTGCTTTATTACCCAGTGAGAGATAATTTAGCCACGCAAAGTTTCGATGGTTCGCAAAAGAGTTTGATTCCCTTAAGTTCATCGTTAGCTGGTAATTAAGTGAACAGGTCGATTAAGGACGTTTCTGGGCTTGAAAGTAAACTCGGGCAGGCAGCATTTTCAGTGTAGTAATTTAGAGTTAAAATCGAACAAAACATTCCGAAACAGATAACGAACTTTTGTTATCATTGTTTAATTATCAAAAGAGCAGCCATTAGGTTAGTAAACTGGACTTATTAGTTACTGAAAAGGTCAGGAAAATAATTTTTAAACTTGAAAATAAACTGGGGCAATTAACATTCTGGAAAGAGCGTTCAGGGTAGTGGTTTGAAGCAAAAACTATCCCTGAAAGTACAGAAAAAACTTTTGTTAACAAAGGAGCATCATTAACAATGCAGATAAAAAAGCAATATAACAACTTTTTGAAAACCGTCTCTTTACAACAAAGGTATGAACAGCAGTTCAAAAAAGGAATAAGCTGCCTTTGAAATTGTATGTGCCAAGTATATAGAAGCATTCTTGAAGATTATAATCGAGTAAAAATTTCACCAAAAAATCAATACTTTGTCTATGTAGCAGTACTGAAATGGAACATAACTACTTAATGCACAATCAAATTTTCTCAGAACATACATTAAAAGAAAATGTATGAAAATCAATTCGGAAATTATATATTGCTTAACCTTCAGCTTAAGTAACGCAAACGCACATTACAGCAGGCGTTCTAATTAATTAGCTTCTTGTAATGCGCAAGTGAGCATATCCAAATGCGCAATAGAAGTATTAAAGTATTAAGTATTAATGGATTTTTTGGTTTAAAGCACCACGTTCTAAAATACCGAAATAAGTCTCTGGCTTTCATTTCTTTTTCTTGGGTTCTTAATCCACTGAAAGAAAACCCATTACATAGACCAGATACGTCTTTGGTGACCAAACAGAACAAGCGATCTAATCCACGTGGTTTTCAATGAAGTCGTCTGCTTTTGTTTTTGATGTCTTATTTTTGTCTGTTGTGCTTTATATTGTTATGTTAATTTCTCTTTTTTTCTGTTCTTGCGACAGAGAGAAATAAGTTCTTTGAAGTCGGGCTGGTACAAAACTTGGATAGCATTAACTAAGATCACTCATTTAAATCAAAATGGCAACTATTGTTTTTTCTCCGGCTTTATCTTGAATAGCTGTCATTCATATATAAATCAGCGATCCGATTGATTCGGTTCGAGTTTTCGGTATTAGTTTTCTACAGCGAAAGGACACGTATGCGAAACATGAATGCACAACGTTTTTCGCAAAATACGTTCAATTTGTTTTGCCCGCATAACTAGCGTTTGAAAAATACAATCTGATATACTCTGGGGTATTATGTCATAGGAGTTATTAAGACGATTTTATGTTCACATCGCGTCATTAGAGTCTCATTAACTCAGTAATCCTTGGTTTTTATACATGCTGTTTGGATTAAATTAAATCCCAACACAAGTTTATCTTAGCATTTATGGATGCAAAACCAAAACCTTTTCGCACACCTACCTTCAATTTGGTGTTTTAGAACAGATTCAATTTTGTAAAGAAAAAGAAGGTAGAATGTAACCCTTTAATTGAAAGAAAAAATACCACATTACTTTCTGTCTCGACTTTTCTCTTCTGTTATTTCAAAACTCATGATCCTTTGTTAGGATCAAAGCACGTAAAATTTAAGTTATGCAGTCTCCCTGGGGCCTCTATCATTTCTTTTTTTTTTCTTTACACGAGATAATCAATGCGGATGACTAAAAAACTGCACCGAATACAAATCGGGCCAAGTAAGCTTCTTGCTCATGGTAATTACCTATTGACTTAACATTGTACGCCACAGGCCCTGTAGACTTTTTTTAATCAAACAATTTTATTTTGCCTCGAGGAAAACATGCGATGCCCGTTAGCCCTCAGTTTTTGCAACGCTTTACCGTGAAGTGAGTAAATAATAATTCTTTTCTAACTGAGAAGCAAGTGATAACGCCATCAATTCAAAGTACATATGTTTTTTTTTTGGTTTGTTTTGTTTTCTTGCGTAAACTCACTATGAAATGCACTTTTTTTGTTATGAAACGTGTGAGCCTTGCTACTTCGAAAAATAATTTGTTATATAATCAAACATAAAAAATAGCTTTTTTGGCTTTTAATTAGAATAAAGTGATGTAATACCCAAGAGGAGTGTACCTTTTCATTTTTGGAACTAAATTCCATCACACACTAAACTTAAGAACCAATATCAATGCGAATGTGTGACTGATCTGTACGTTTACAAAATTGACGGGTGGTATAAAATTGTTATCAAACTAGAAATGACAATGGGTAACGATTATATTTAAAAAATATAGCTTGCTTCTGTTTTCTCGCAGAACCAAAAGCGCCGACATGTATTGTTATAAAGTACATGGGCTTATGGCTTGAATTCTTCTGAAAAAACGCAAGCATAAAAAAAGATGTTTTAATTCATGGCTTATTATTGAAAAGAGTGATGTAATACCCTAGAGACGAAACAACTTCTTTTATTTTCAATTTAAATTCCATTAAACAGCTCTAAATTTGAGATTCAGTCATTCATTTTACATCAGACGATGTCACAGAAAGTAGTTTCAAAGGAAAGAAGTCTCAAAACTCATTTGTTGGTTTAACGTGGTGTAGGTCCGTGTTAGTTTTTTAGCCTTTTGTTCACCGAATTAAAACAAAGATTTGCATTTGTTTTAATTGAGCCATTTTTGTTCTGGTGGTACCAAATCGTAGACTTTTTTTTATTAAACTTCATTCAAAACACTGTGAAGATTTAAGAAGCATCAAAGTAATTATGGACAGGTTACAAGGACAGTCAAATCGAGATGACACTAGCCATGTTGAGCAACTATATACGTGTCTAGTCTATTGCATTCTTGCGTATTAATTCAATCGGCAGTTTTTCCCAGCTAATTAACTTGGTTTCAGCTAACAATAGCCATTCAACTAAATGTTGAGCACTATGCAATTAAATGTCAGCATAAAAAATGGGCGTTTGATTAATACCTCCTTCAGTTCCAAGGACCTGCTCCTAAAGGTCACTCCAGAGCTGCTTTCATCCAGCTACGATTCACTTCAAACACCGCAATGAAGACTCTTCTGCTCGCCCTGCTTTTCTGCCAAGCCGTAGTGAAAATTTATTCCCTTTCACGCTTTGAGGACCTGACGGCTGTAAAATTAACAGAGTTAAAACGGGAATGGAAAGAAGGTTAGTATCGGTATTTATCAAAATTAAACAAACGATTTGTGTTCGAGCTGCTGAACGTTTGTTGAATAGGTTATAAGAGGCTTCTTAGAATAAAACTTCGATGGAATTTGCAGAGATGTTCGCGAGTTTTGCAAGTTATATTGGTTTCGACAAAACTTATAATTAATCATAGCTCAGTATTAGATATCCGACAGGCCAGTGAAGGATAGTAAAGTCGATACCGTCAAAATATACAATTGTTTATAAATCTTGAGCAAAAGGTAGACACAACGTCGACTGATTGATTGCAATGGACAGGTTCCGGCCCACAAAAATGAAAGGAATATTCTATCAGAACACTTTTCTGATTTGTTACCTTGGTTATAAAAGTTCTCTTGTGGTTTCATATATTTTTGTATGGTCATTTTAATTTTCTCAAGTTAGCCAGATCCAAAATTCATAACCTAGTGGAGTAACAAGGGCATAGGGAAAACGACTTACCAGACGTGTTAATTCTCAGCAGAGTAAACCAGTCGAGAGAAAAGTATCAATAACTCGCGCGCATCACGTGTAAATGCATGCAGTTTGTCCCTAGCGCGCACGCACGCACGCCCCACGCGCGAACCGAACCCAGTCAGAGAAACATGCTCATGTCGCTAGGCTATTTTCTGTTCACTTTATTCGTTTGAAAACTGATACAATTAGCTGTTTAGACAAAATCCAAATTTCAAAGACAGGAATTCATCTAAACAAAATGATGACCAAAGTAGGAGGTCGCATCGGATTTTTTCGATCGGGCATTCGCGCGAAATCAGCCACCGGTTTCATAGTTTAGACAAGGCCTTGTACTCGGAGCTTTTTTATGCTCGAATGCTCAGTTTAATCATAACTGATTAGTAAAAGCCCAATGACTGAACAAAATAGTATTTTCTTCCAACTGGTCAGTGAAATTACTACTTATATATGCGTTGAGTAAAGAAAGGAAATCTGCAATTGAAGTAATTGTAAGAAGGTGAAAAATACTGATCAGGCCTCGTTATCAACGGGATTTCAAAACATGACCTTCATGGCGTGTTACTGCTGCGTTGCTTTCCCACCCCAAAGGATATGTCTTGCCGTTTTTTCAGAAATAGGGTATCACTGAGTTTTGGCTATTTCGGTCAGGGTATGGTTTATGTATTATAGTCTTGACTTGGGTATCTATTAAAGAAGATTCTTTTTCATCATTATCGATAAGACCATCAAAAGCGCTTCGCAGTGCCTTAACATCGGTCTGAACTAGGGAGCTAATTTATAAAGCAGGTCTGAAACACGGTATCGATTATAGGGTTAGGTCTAATGAGTTCAGCTTAAACATTGAAGGAGCGATAAGTCATGATCAAAGTAAGATTGCAAATCATCTATGTCACTATTTTTCTACCATTGCTGATGGTATTGGTGACACAGAAGGCATTACTGACTCTTCTTTTGTGACTCATTCAAGTGTTCGGAATATCACAGAGAATATGATAGGCCATCAAGACTTCCAGTTTCGGAATCTGGAGATACTTGAGGTGGAGACCGCACTGCAAAGTATTAACCCCAGAAAGAGTACTGGTTGGGATGGTGTCCCCCCCAAAGCATTTAAGCTGGGTGCTAGAGAACTATCTGGGCCTCTGACCGCACTATATAATTCATGTATAACATTGGGTGAGTGGCCTGCGGTGTGGAAGAAAGGAGAGTGGACACCAGTATTTAAGAAAGAGGACCCCCATGAGAAAGAGAACTATAGGCCCATAACTGTACAAGTTACTATAAATAAGATTTTTGAACAGTTACTTAGTAAACAGCTTAATTATAGCTTCAATGATAAATTATGTGATAAACTGACAGCCTATAGGAAAAATCATAGCTGCGAAACAGCTCTACTGGCTATGACAGAGAATTGGAAGATATCTTTAGATGAACATAAAGTTGTAGGTGTTCTTTCTACGGACATGAGTAAAGCCTTTGATTCCCTCTACTATCCACTCACACTTGCTAAATTAAAGGCTTATGGTATTCGGGGAAACAGTCTAAAATTGTTGGACTCCTACTTCACTGATCGGTACAATAGGGTGAAGTTGGGATCCATAGTGAGTGAGTGGGAGAGGGGGTCAAGGGGATGTCCACAGGGTTCCGCATTTGGACCATTGATATGGAACATGTTCCAAAATGATCTGACATACAGTGTAAATTCTAATTCTAATATCAATATGTATGCAGACGACCACCAGTTCCATGCTGCAGGCAGTACTGTTACTGAGGTGTATGATAAGTTAATAGCAAGTGCCGAATTAGCCTCCAGATGGTATAGATCGAATTTCTTAAAAGGGAACTATGACAAGTATCAGACAATGACACTTGGGAATAAAAATAATGATATGGATAGTATTATAATTGATGATAATGAAGTTAAATCTACCAAGTGTTTAAAACTTCTTGGGGTATATATAGACAATAGGCTTCAATTTGATGAACACATTGCTAACATTTGTAAGAGGAGTAGCCAGCGTGTTGGAGTCCTGATGAGGCTCAGGAATATGATACCAACAGACACCAAGCTGAAGTTGTTTAAGGCAGCCATTCTTCCTTATTTGACATACAGCCATCTTGTCTGGCATTTTTGTAGGGCGAGTGATACTAGAAAATTGGAACGTATTCAAGAAAGGGCACTCAGGGCAGTTTACTGTGATAAGGGGAGTAGTTATGATAAATTATTAGACATGGCTAACCTAAGTACACTGCAGAACAGAAGACTACAGGATATAGCCATTCTTATGTATAAGGTAAAGAACAATTTATCTCCTAATTACATATGTAGCCTTTTTCAAATTCCACAACTTAAGTACACACTGCGTAATAATGACTTTGGTATACCTAGATTTAATACTGTTACTTTTGGAAAACATTCGCTTAGATATATGGGACCCAAAATATGGGCAATTGTACCAAGAAATGTAAGAGAACTGACATCCATATCATCTTTTAAATGTTACATACGTAGAATAGACCTTGTTTCTAAATTGACTGATAGTAAATGTGAAAACTGCCTTTTATGTAAGACTTAGGTTAGATTTTAAATTGTACATATATATAGTTTTATTTTTAAATTCTTAAATTTTTAGGTAGTATTTAGTGTCCCCAGTTAGTGGTTGTATAACTGCTATTTTAGATTTGACACATAAATAAAGGTTGTTGTTGTTGTTGTTGTCTTAATTTTTGGTCAGGTCATTATAGGGTAGGGAACGTCGCAGATTTTGGTGTTGAATAGCGTGAGGGCTTTGGGAAGCGGGCTGCACATTCCCATTCCCTGGTTGCCCTACTCTAACCTGAGCGGTTACATATTTTATTTAGCAATCTGTTGTTTGTTCTGTTTCATAGTCGAGGAGTCCAACTCAAAACTTACAGCAAAACTTGTGCAACTCCTTGATGAAGGAGGCTCTGGAGAAGATACAGGATCCGGAGAAGATAAAGGATCTGGAGAAGGTAAAGGATCTGGAGAAGATAAAGGATCTGGAGTGGAACCTAGTCCTGGTCCGGAAAAGGAGTTGAAAGCCCTCCGGAAAATTGTGGACGCGGTAAGACTGACTAGCTTATTAATAGTTCTCAGATCGACGAGATAAAATTGGGAACTAAGCTTGATATGCTTATATTCAGAAGGTGGCTTGTTGGTGGTGATCCATGTTTTTTTTTAGCTTAGCTGAGAGTAAAAAAAATTAATTTTCGCTTTGGGCATTAAATACCTTCCATACATCTACTTGAAAA
This sequence comes from Micromussa lordhowensis, assembly GCA_964020085.1. Lineage (NCBI taxonomy): Eukaryota > Metazoa > Cnidaria > Anthozoa > Scleractinia > Lobophylliidae > Micromussa > Micromussa lordhowensis. The sequence continues at coordinate 37,423,329 of OZ026598.1, read as the reverse complement.
GAAATAGACGAAGTTAATTCTTCTGCACTGACTTCAATTTGCCATGCCTGTTGTCTCAAAAAAATAAAAATGTTTCTCGCCTTCAGCTTCGTAAGAACATCATACCTGCAGTCGTAAAGGCCTCAAAACGAAGAGATGAGGAGAGTAAAGGTATGTATGCCATTCACTTCAAAATTGGTCAAAGGACAGGGCCATGCCAATATCAAATTTGCTGTAGCACTAGCAAATGACCAGAGCTGGGCGTATATAGGATGGTGGATACTGTGGGAGGGCCGAAAGTAAGAATTTCACTCTACCCTATAGTTTGGATGGCTTTTCAAGTCAATTCAGCTCTAACTGGGCTGGTATCAATAGAGGCCGTGGGTAGTTTCTTTGTGTGCTAAGACTTGGTCTAAATACCAACAGCAAGATAAGGTCCTAAATTTTGTTCTTGTCCCAGTTTTGAATCTATAACCGTTTTTTTCCTCTATGATTCGTAATCATTACTAAGTGCAGGTTCCACTTAAATTGTGCTTTTATTTAGTGAGACAAGAATGAATAGATCGTGGTCAGGGTAACTACCGTTCTATACATTTTCAGAATATGCTGGCGAATTGGTAGAAATGTTGAAAGGCAAGGCCGACAAAATGGAATTAACGCAAGCACTTGGTAAAACTGTGGTAGAAGTATATAAAAAGTGCGACAAGATTCAAGCAGGCTTCCTGAAACTGGCGAATGAATCAGGTGCGTATTCCTGTTAACCGGTTGCTAAACGTTCTTCTTTGTGTAGCCTCCAAAAATTTAATCTTGTATCTCTTAAGACACTTATATCTTCTACCGCATAGTTTTATGTTTTTTTTTCTAACTGCCTTAATTTTTTAACGTTTCTATTGTTACAGAACGAAGTTAACTAAAATTTGTTGTTGATAATACTCGCAAATTTTGTAAAAGAAGTAAGCATCTTCATTTTGCACTTGCAAAGTGTTGCATGAGCATTTTTCATCGAATAGTAAGCTCTTTAATACATACATCATACATACATCACTTTATTTACCCTCGGATTTTAGAGTAGCTTATGCAGCTAATATCTCGGAGCATTTAACCATCAGATGAGAGGTAGACCACCACACCGGGAACTACGTCCCCTACTCTTTTCGATCAGTGTGTGGGTTCTTTTACGTCCCACAGAATTAATTAATAATTTCCTTCAACTCGATCAATTGGCTAGGTGTTACAAATGGTGGGACACGATCTCAGTTCTAGGGTTTTCATCCAATCCGAATTTCTTTAATATCGCGGCAATCTGAATCTATCCTAATGTTGCATACATTGCGTTCTCGTTCCTCAGGCGTGTTGATTCATTTCAAAGAGAAACCGGGATCAGATAAAGAAGAGAATGAAGTGGAAACTATAAAAGAATTGCTCGGAAGTGATGAAGAAAACGAAGACTTTGGTAATTTCTTTGCATATAGCAGACAGATACTAGTGAGCTCGAACACTGCATGAAAAATGTAAAATTTCTTTCTTTGGGCCTTGTAGATCATTTTACAATCGAGTGCTAACCAATCACATGTCAGATAAAAACCACGCTTGTTCCCACATTTGGCGCCAATAACATTTATTTTCTTCCAACTCTGATTATTTCCCTTGTTTCATATCGCTGTTGTGATTAGCCACAGTGATTAACCTTTGGTTTTGGTCTCACTAAACGTACTGAAAATTGAAAACCACTTAAAATTACCTTCAGAGATTAATGTAATAAAAAAGAGGGTAGTATTATATTTGACAGTCGTCCCTGCAGATGCCAACTGACATCACCTATTTCACATGTAGGCGATTCGTGTTTGGGTTAAAAAAATACTGAAAACAAATTCAAAAATTGTCTATCCAAAACATTGTAAGCTTTCGAACTGCTTTGCCAAGGATTTTGGGCCTAAAATTTTGTCACATTTGCTCCAGAGTTTTTCTCTTGTTTTCTCAAACTCATTAATGATTCACCAAGTTAAAACTGAACGGAGGAAATAATCACCGTAACGGTGTTTAAGTAGTCTGATCTCGGTGAGCAGAGATTTTTACGATTTTCTTGGTACGTTTTCTTGTTAGTTTTATTTTCGATTGAGAAGATGTATCAAACACTCGAGACAGTGTTTGACAACATTTCCTGACACCTAAAGCAAGAGATTATCAGTGCTCAACTCAAAATTCGTCAAAAATACTCAGCTGTGCGTCATATTTTCAACTCTCTTCTGTGTTCGGAATGTGCTCAAACACGGTCTTTCGTGTTTGATATATCTGAGCTAAATGTGAGAAACAAAGAAAAAAACTCTTAGGTCATGGTTCTTGGAGACGTACATCACTGTAAACTTATAACTATACGTAACTGACTTGTGTTTTTTTCTAAGAGCTGATTATTCATGATCAGAATGTTCACCAGCTTCAATTTCAAAAAGAGAGATGATTTTTATTTTTTTACAGAGGCGTTGGAGAAAATGGGATCAGGAGGCAAAAGCAATAATCCAGCTTTAAAAAGCTTCATAATCATATATAAAATGCTTTCGAAGGCCACTTGTGGAAATCCAGCTAAAGGTATGAAATAATCTTCTCATTGTAGGAACCCCAGACCAATTCAAAATCAAAATAAGTAGTTTTTAGGTCAAAGTCGGCAAGAAAAATGGATTATTCTTTGTTGTTTCTGAAATTCAGTGTGCTCGTGTGTAAAGTTTCAGTTGCCATCAAGTAGTCCCAAACGTATTACTCTTGGTCGCTTTTAAACACGGCGTTTTGTTGAAATCCCTCGTAGTAAAGAGATAAGGTTTCTGCGCGGTATAACTACCTCGTATTCACCCCAAGCCTGTGTTTTTTCAACAGCACTCGTTGACCTAGTTGATAAAAGAATAAGCGAAGAAGACCCAAGAGATCCCTTTCCTGATCTAAAAGACAGAATCATGTCATTCCTTGGTCTGGATGACAAACGTCCAAAGGCATGCAAAAGGCGTCAGGGTAGGTCAAGGTTTCCTAGTATCTTCACAACTAACCTTTTGCACCATTAAACTTACACAAGTTCACGTTCACGTTGCACAAGTTCAACAGGCTCCGGCTGGAAGGGTCTGGCCGGAGCTGGAAGAGCCACGAAGAAACTGGCTGAGAGTGAGTGGCTGTGGGGGAAATGGGGTGGAGGTTGGGGCGTGGGATCCTCTCCCCCTCCTCCCTCTTCCATTTTCTTTGTTCCCGCTTACTTTTCGCCCCATCTTCAACTAGAGAGCCATTTCGCAGGCTACATGGCAAATATCTCGAACGATAATGAAAAGAAATACTGAAATTTATTTATAAATAGTACAGCTGTGTTTAGGAAAGAGTTTCTGGGCGGCTCTTTTGGAGTGAATAACTCCTTCGAATGTATTCTGAGGGGTAACATTAACTCGTCGCCTTATACGTCAACTTAATTTGTTCACTACATTCCCAAAGCGGGTAAGACGAACCATACGCTGCCTTGTGATCTGCTAAGGATTGTCTACTGTATTCTGCAAGAAACTGGTGAACTGTATTTTCCATGTAATAAACCCTTTATTGACCAAGCGTGAGGTAAGTTAGATTGATATATTGGCCAAGATACGTTCTTCCGTGTTCCGTTTACCTGTGCTGCGACTCGGTCTATAAACATACATAACAAGGTCATAGCCAATATCCAACCATCTTGACCTCACACTTGGTCAATACAAAAGCTTGTCAACCTAGCAAGTGGTTAAGCGGATACATAATAAGTCACATATCCTTTTGATTGAGTCACAAGTAATGGCCGCCAGAGAACGATTATTAAATTTTATATTTTCTGCAAGATATCTTACGTTTGCCATTATGTTTCCTGCCGGGCAGGTTTGATTGACAAAAATGACAAGATTCCTGATTCTCCTAAGGAGAAAATGCTCAGGCTTTTTCTTGAGGCTCCGAAGAAGATCCTTTGCAAAGATGGTAGGTACCTGTAGTGAAATTCAGGCTAGGGTATTGTGTATTGGGTATTTTCAGCATTTTTCAAACTAGGTATACACGACGCTCTATGAGCAGATCATTAAAAGTAACATGTCATCATCACCATCATCAGGTAACGCTTTTTTTTCATATATATTAAATTATTTGTTTTCTTTTTTATAGTACCTGTTGCTAAACGTTACCTGGGAATCACTATGGAGGTGAGCAACCAATGTATTCAAATTACTGGATTTGTTTAAAATATCTTGAAGAATGTTTTCTTTATTACATGCTAATGACTTGATTCAAAGCCACATATCCTGTAAAGACAAAAATAGCATAGCTGTGGACATAATCGTAATTTTATTAATTTCGGCAGGCAATAGAACTGGGCAAAAAGATCCGTGCTCTAAAGACTGTGGATGCAACGCTACAATTCGGTTTGTATTTACTTTCTACGTGTAACTTTACACACTCGTTAACTTTCTCTGGCCAGTAAATTCAGTTCAGACAGCAGAATTTCCTTTTACGAGCGTCTTGTTTGATAAATATTTTTTTCAATATGAATTGTCTTGGTAACCAGCCCAGGCGATGTTGAGGTCACTTTCTCCAAAAAGGCATCTCTGTAAAGCAAAAAAATGTCCTAGGTTTTTGAGCCAAAGGATCTTTACATTGTGTCTTAATTCTTCATCGTAAATGAAAGAGATTTCCCTTGTAAATTCCTGAATTGACTGTGAACGAATAGTCAACGATGAGTAAATGAATAAAAAGGTAATGGAAGCCATGTAGACCAAGATTTCTTTAGTCTGAACTAATATACGTTCTACAATAAAGCACTGACTGGCTCCAGACCAGGCCCTTGAAATCACATTTTATTATCAATAGCCCTTTTCACGGTTAGTTTTTCTCATTTGCATTACAATGTAATCCAACGTGGGTGCGAGGCAATTTCGGGCTAAAAGTACAAAATAGCCCGAAATTGCCTCACATACATGCTAGATTACATTGTGATGCAAATGAGAAAAGTTAACCGTGGGTTATTTGCTGTAACACGTCGAACTCGTATAAACCTATCACCTGGCGCTAGCTAGCGGGCTCTTGTCTCAACTTCGCGTCGATCACAGGCTCTCTCTCTCCTTTGTTTCCCACGTCGATGGGAGGCCGCAGAGAACCTGGGAACGACGTTGTATAAATCAAAGATGCTTATCTCTTCTTTCGTGTAGTTTCACTTTGCTTTCATGTCCATTAAGTTGTTTTATACTGTTCTTAAGTTGCGTGTACGTGCCTGTTTTTCAGCCCTAATAAGGAAGATCAAAATCTACCTAGCGCAAGGTCGTTATGATGACGTGGCCGAGCTAGTCGGAGAAGCCGTCTTGGACGGTCTCAAAAAAGGACTGCTCATTAGTCTAACCGTGAAGAACACAAAGGGTGTACCGAAGCCCAAACCAGCACTACCACCGCCGTTCAAACCCAAAGGACCCACGGCACAAAAAGAACCGTTTGACTTGGACAGCATCATAAGGTTTGTCGATCTTTGCGACTTTCAACTGATCACCTTTTAAAATCAGAGAGCATTTTGCCAGAAATTCAATGCTCCCTCCGCTTGAAAGAACTCTAGCAAGTGATATAAAAATTCCGCACAATTACGTAACCGTTTAAATAGATTCGTTCAAGATCAATGCCTTTTATTTGGTCGTTAGTTCCGCGCGAAAATTCAAGGCAAGCTAACTAAATATGAGTAAAAAAGAGACTGAATTGTAAATTACACACAGTGAAGTGTTCAGCTTCCAGATAAAATATCCCGGCAACTATACCTGTACATTTCTGCGTATTACTATAACCGCTGACAAGACAAGACAAGAAAATACTTTATTTGCTCACTTAAAACACATTTGCAGAAAAAATTAAAACTACAGTAACTTATTAGGAAATAGATACGTTGAAAGTCGAGCCAGGGGGGATGCATGAACCTCAGTGTGGTTTTCGAGTTATTCCCTGCCTGTGACGTGCAAAACAAAATAAAATCAAGGGAATGAAAGAGACAAGTAGATAAAGTGCAAACAGGGGGACAGACTGCTGGATATCTTTGATCCCTGAATGTGATTTCTCGAGCTCTAAAAGTTTTAGTACTGCATAGTTCGGTTTCATCTACGATCACATCTGACGTTTTGTCACTGATTTGTTTTTAGCGCGAGCAGAATGTGATGCCAACATCAAGCAGGCAGCAAGTCACGACAAGTCTGTTATTCATGATAATGTCATACTTTTCGGCGTTTTTGTATGTACACATGTATAAACCTATATTGGAACCTGATCGTTTGAAATAAGCGAAAAATAAAATACAAAGAAACATAATATTACCTGGTTTATTAAAACCCGTGTACGGTCACTTCGATACACCATGTGAGAACATGACGAAGGTTGTCTTCTGGAAAAAAAATTCGTAGGGAAAAGCACTGTCCCTCTCCCTTTTAAACCATGGGTCTGTTCTTTTCGATTCTCGCGTTTACCTATCTAGAATACCCCAGAACAAGACACATAGATCATCGTGGCTTGCCCAGAAACAGTCTATAATAGAGACCATTCTTGGCCTCACCACACAGCAATTGGTGTCCATGTTTTCAGAGTTCACAACATCCGGGATTAAAAACGTTCTCAATGACCTTTTCAGTTAACTACTTGGCGGGTTGAGACTTGTATAGCAGATAATAACTCCCTTGCAATCTTTTTCAGCCACCCCCAAAAATTTACCAGCTATTTACAGGCATCCATATGTATATTAACCAACAAATGTTTTCGATTGAAAGTTTCCTTACAATAACAAGATAAATACATTGTGTTGTCCATCAGCATTCCGCAGTGGTCCATATCGTAGCTCAGTAACGGGAGGAAATGTGACTGTATTGCATTTCCATTGCGAGGTGGACAGATGAGAAATTCAATACATCATTTAATTTAAAAATCGACGAGTGACCAGAGGACATAATTAAAAAGTTAAAAAGACGTTCTCTGGTTAAAAGTTTCAGAAAAACACGAGCTTTCGATTGCCAGTCTGCAATCTTTAGAGATTGCAGACTGGCAATCGAAAGCTCGTGTTTTTAAACTTTTAACCAGATAACGTCTTTTTAACTAATCATTTAATGTATTCGAAGAATAGTGACCTAGAAAATGATTTGAGTAAGAATTAGAATAACATCAACCTGGAAGAAAATCGGAGTTTCAGATGGGGATTTGAACCACGACCTCCGTGATCTTGCCGGATGCTCTAACCCTGACCAAGATGATATTCTTTTTCCCTGACTGAGCTACTGGAGACTCTAGTAAGGATGAGTTTCCAGTCTATTTACAGTCTGTTTATTTTCTTTTTGCTACCAGTTTTTTATTCTACGTTTTTCTTCGCGCGAATTTGGCCGCTATAAATTGAATATAAATTGAAACATATTGACATATTGGAGCGTCCAACTTTGTATTTGCAATGCACGCGTTACAACGCAGAGAAATAAGTACTATTTGCTTCATCCCATCAGATATAATTAATATCCCGGCAACTATGCCTGACCGTTTCTGTGCATGCGACTCCAGGTCCCGTCCACAGGGCTACAGGGCCATAGCGCTACACTCCGGTTTTTCAAATCCCCCACTTTCGCTTCCGATTTTCACGAACTCAAGACAAAATAGAGGGTCTATGGACAGTCTGTCGATATCTATTAGCATGTTTAGTCAACATTTGGTCCGTGCAAATACTTGCCTAGTCCCGATATACCCAATTGTGCATATTTAAGTCATCTGTAATTTATGCGTGTGTCAGTTTCTTCCCATCTGTTGTCAAGATGTCTTCGAGGAGTTTAATTAAAGATACTGTTAGTATTAGTTACAGACAGTACTGAGTTGCAATTTTCTGAAACTAAGAATAGTAAAGCTTAACCTTGAACAAATTCAGCATCCCTTGTAAAACATTTATCAAATCAAATGTTATTTATGGAGTATACTTTGTCTTCTCCATTTCTTTCTCTGTTACTCTCAGAACTCCGCCTCTCATCCTTTCATTTGTTCTTGGCGGTCTGGTAGACCAATAAAACAGTTTTCAGAGAAGGAGAACTATAAAACATCTCGGAAACTCACCTTTGCCGTTTCTACGGTCTGTAAAGGCTTGTGATCACTATTAAAGGCTAATGTTAATTATTTTGGAGTGGTCATCGGCTCTTTTAGTAATACTCTTACTAAGAACGAATCAGAATTGCCAGTTTTCATGTGACGTCATCATTATCCAAAATTTAAAATACTCATCCTTCTTAAGTTTTAGTGTTATCAGATAGATGACCCTCTAAAAATTTGACGTTTTTAGGCGTTTAAGCTCGACAGGGTTTCTCATTTTGTTGTAAAGGGCGTTTGAATTTCCAAGTTTTTGCGTTGTGTGAAATGAAAATGGCGGCGCGAGAGAGCTTTCGCGTAGGCCAAAACAGGAGTTATCGCTCACGTTTTTGCTCACTCAACAGTTCTTGCACTGGAAGAATTATCACTTTTCAATGTGTCGGAACTCTTTCGTTTTAATGGTACAACTCAATGACAGACGTTTCTGTTACTTTACGGCCGCCATGTTGGTGCCCCTCGGAAGGGCATTAACATGGCGTCTCCATATACAAAGCTCTATAAATTTAAGTGAAACACTTTTCCGAATAACGCGCGAATGAAAATCCGCACAGTTCTAAAACTTGGCGACGTTGTTTATATATCAATCATCTATCATATCCCATATCGTTGACTTAATTTATTGAATGGTTACGGTCTTCAATTTAGATGATGGCCATTTCTGAGTCGCCGTTTGCCTCTGTGTCAAATGAGTCTCCATGTGAAACCATTCATATGAAAATGTAGACTGCGGGCAGACTCTCTTTTGCGCGAAAATTCATGGGGAAGAACACAAAGAAGAACGCAACATGAAATGGGCGGTCTTCAGCGTGCGAGCTTAAGGACGTTCGCGCCCAAAAACTTCCCACGCACAGATTTTTTTAAAACTTTGACTGACGGTAGAAAATGATAAGATTAGATAAAAAACGTAAAAAAAATCGGGGGTCACCGAACTCGTTTTCAAGATAAAGCGTAGCTCAGACCATAGCATTTCTACGATTCTCAGTCATTCGAGGCGATTCTGGCCGGATTCATTACTATCGGCATATATTTAAGTTGAAGAATCATCTCTAAGCTATGAGTGTTTAACACGGCTTATATAGGCCTAATTGATAGATCTTTGCTACATATGTCATTAAATCTGCTAGAATTAGCCTTAGAAAAGACAACTTCTAAGTCACGCACACCTGTCTCCATGTACCAATTCGACCCTTTTTTAATAGTATATGACAAATAATTACAACTTCCCACACACAGATTTTTTTGTTTTTTTTAGTATAATGTAGAGAGTTAAAAAAGGAAGTGATCTGCCGAAAAAAAAGTGGGGGTCACCGAGCTTCCAACAAAAATATTCGCACACCAAGTTAACGCAAAGGTCATCAGCTCTATATTTTGTTAAGTGCGCGCGCTTGAAAATGACGTGGCATGCGCGTGACCAATGAATAGCGTGCGCACTAGAGATGCGCAGTAGCAATGGGCGCGAACGGCCTTAATATGCGAAGCAGCGAGCTGCAAGTAGCCCGAGCTCGTCTTCCGACGCCCACGCTACTCGAGACGCTCGCATGTCACGCTCGCAGTGACGCTCGCACGCCAACTTGTTTCGCGTTACTTGCACCAGGACTCGTTTTGAAACAGAGGCACAACGTAGGTCGCGACGAGGAAGACTGGGTACTATGTTTACCGTGAGTAGTCTGGATAACAGAAAGATAACAAAATGGCGGACGTTGCAGTGGAGTATTCAAATGTTTTAAAATAATAATTCCCATTTACCGACTTTCCTGAAAATGCCTTCATTTGGTCAGATTGTCATTGGTCCACCTGGCTCTGGGAAAAGCACATTTTGTACTGGGATGTGCGAATTTTTAACAAGCTTGGGACGAAAAGTTGCAGTTGTAAACCTCGACCCAGCCAACGACTCACTGAGCTATAACTGTGCAGTGGACATCTCGACACTTGTCACGCTAAACGATGTGATGGAGAACCTCAAGCTAGGTCCAAATGGTGGGCTGATATACTGTATTGAATATCTGGAGAAGAATCTTGACTGGCTGGAGAAAAAGCTCAAAGAATTAAAGGGCTATTACTTCTTGTTTGATTGTCCCGGTCAGGTGGAACTTTATACTCATCATACGTCCATCAGAAATGTCGTCAGGCAGCTGGAAAAGTGGGACTTTAGAGTAAGTGAAACCCGGGAGGGGCTCAAGTCCAGACCTTAACCCTTTTACATACCTCCAGCCTGAGAAATCTGAACACCTTTCAGAGCCTACCTGTACAGTCTGGTATAGGGAGAACCGTCCAACCCCCACTGGAAGCAAAAGTTCCAAACAGATTATAGAATCAAGGTGTTTTTCCCCTCAAACTACTGCCAAAATGCATTTGTTTGAAATCAAACTGGTCATGTAGGTTTGATTGCAGTCAGTGACTAAATGTGACTGAGTTTACCACGGATCATAGAGCAAACTACATGTAGATGTGCTTGATATGCTGTTTAGATAAACAATTTTCACCTTAGACATAGTGTAGCTGCCACCAAGACAATTGCTATTTCTGATTTTCTAATATGCAAACAAAGTGTCAACAATATTTTAAGGCAACATGTACATACATGTACGTTATTCTATCAAGACATTCTTTGTCATGAAATGAAGGTAATATGTCTTCTTCCAACAGCTAGCTGCAGTTCATCTTGTCGACTCGCATCACTGCAGTGACCCTACAAAGTTCATCTCAGTTCTTCTCACATCTTTGTCTACTATGATTCATGTTGAGCTGCCTCATGTCAATGTGTTATCCAAGATTGATCTGGTTGAGCAGTATGGAAAGCTAGGTATAGTACAATGGGCAACAAAAATAGAAAATGACACTTTATTCAATCCGCTATTGTATTTCGTATTTATCTAGCATTAGTTCTCTGATCTGCCCCATCCCCCAATTCAAATGTTTTGTAGGTTCTTTCCCCCAGTTCAATGTTGTGTAGGTTCTGCACAGTTCTTAGGAGTAGAAAAATTTACATTGTCAGGTTGTAGTGTGGGAATGTTTCCAGAGACTCAATATACAATTTTGCTCTGAAGTGTCTCAACACTTTGGTCACTTAATGTTTGTCATGTACTTGGAATAACTGCAGCTGAAAAAACATATTTTTTGTCTGACACCTCTCTGAATGTGGCTCCTGGTAAACTACATTGTAACATTAGTAGGCAGTATGACCAAGTTTCAATAGTCCCATGATCTGAATGTTTTGGACCAGCCGGAAATGTATGTAATGTTTTTTGCCATCATGGCTTCAACTCCATCATGTTCATGCCACATGAATCAAGGCAAATATAGGTGCCCTCCTCGGTCTGCTAATATGACAGTTATCTTTCAATATAAACCCCAGATGGCTGTTAACAATCAAGAGCCCTGTCAGATGTCAAAAATGTGGCTTCTGGCAAACTAACCTTGTAGGAATGCTCTCATGCACCAGAGGTTCTACACCAGAGGTTCTTTCATGTTGTCATTAGCTGGACTACTTCTTGGCAGTCATGGCTTTAACTCCTTAGATATTTCACATATAAGGCAACTAATAAATTGTCCTCCTGCCAATGTGATAGCCATCTCCCAGTATTCCCACAAATGGCTGTAAATTGTCAAGAGCCCTTGCGGATACATCATGAAAGTAATAGAAAAGAACATGGCTCAGTTATTTTGAGTGTTTATTTTGTTAATACTCTGCTTGTAAGCAGGGCCCTTGACTTGGAGCATTTTGCTAAATATGTTTCACCAGTTGATGTCCTTAACTATGTCATGTTCTTGTCAAAAACGTGAAAATCTTGTTTGTTATCTACATGTACTAAGGTTGATCAGTCAAGATGGCAGGATATTGGTCACTTTCTTGTTGCACATGTTCATGGAATGAGGTGTAAACTTGGCCAATATCCATTGATCTTATCTGAACAAGCTTGGTCAAGAAGGGATAATCTGACTGCACAATTTTTACTTGCGACTGTGGAAAATGAGTCCTTGAACATTGCTGAATTGTTCTTGAAAAGTGTTTGCCTAGTCTTTTACTTTAAAGACAAATGGCTGATGTCTGTCCCTGCTTTTGGTCTTGTGGTGAGTTTGTGTGTGGGTGGATATCTCAGATACCTGATTCCACAATTCTCATGGATTGAGCATGACTCCAGTCAAAATTTATGAATCTGCTTATTCAATTCTTTTTTATTATCAGCATTCAACCTAGACTTTTACACAGATGTGTTGGATCTGAATTTTCTATTGGACCACATCAAAGACAATCCATTTACGCGGAAATATAAAAAGCTGAATGAAGCTTTGGTTGGTTTAGTGGAAGATTATGGCTTGGTGTCATTTCAAACGCTGGATATTCAGGTAGATGTGATTAATAAGATACCTTTTGATGCAGTGCAGCAATGAAATGTGGCTTGAGAGAAGTGGCTTGCATCAACATATTGCAATGTATATTTTTTTCCAAGAAGGCATGCTTATTAATCCTACAATCTAATTGTTCTTACATTTGTAGCTCGGTAGGGATCTCTGCCCACAGATCTCTGCCCACAGTTACAGTAATTTCTTGGGCCTAGGCTGTTCTCGATCTATGTTAATGATTTCCCTGATTGCATAACACAAGGCGAGCTACATCTGTATGCAGACGACACCACTGCCTTTGTAATTGGAGATAATCCTGATGATGTTACAATTAAATTGAATTGTCTCTTTAAAGAGATCTGCAGACTAAATAAGCTGACTCTGCACTCTGGAAAGTCCGAAGTAATGATTATCCAACGTGATCAGTTTGTGGGCCCACTGTTGCCTGTGTCGCATGGGGGTACACAAATCGACTACACAATGAAAACAAAATTAGTGGGTGTGGTTATCGACAACAAACTGACATGGAGAGATCAGTTAGAGAAGACACATAAATCACTGAGTAGTCAGTATCGCCCAAATTACTAGAGGCATTTTATTTTAGAACAGTAATTCCACAAATAACATATTGCATATCTGTCTGGGGCAACTGTTCTGTGGCTAAGCTATATGAAATTGAGAACTTACATATTAAACTCAATTAAAGTTGGTAGATTTATCCATAGAGTTCCTCACAATATTTTGGAAAGTGAAGTACTGAGCTATATCAAGTGGCAAGATCTAGGATACCTTTACAAACGTAGGCTCACTATAGAGGTTTTTAAAGTTAAGCAGGGCTTAAACCATAGGTTATTGCTTTTACTGAATCCAAGCGCAGAGGTGTATTACTTGAGGTGAAATGGAAGAAAACAGAGTTAGGAAGAAATAGCTTCTCATATAGGGGGATTGTGGTATGGAATTCACTGGATAGAAGGACAAGGAACTTGGAAAAGCTAGATGCTTTGAAAGTAGCACTCAACCGCAACAAAACCAGCCTCAACAAAATAACTTTTAATAAAGGGACTACAGTAAATCTTAATAAGGATATTAATTTTTTGTGTTATTAAACGTTAGTATTTACACCTCTTAAATTTTTTTTGAATCTATCCAAGATTAGTAGGTTATTTTCTCTTGTTGTAAATAGACAGTTTTTACTTCAGTATTAACGTTTGTGTCCTAGTCTTAAAAAGTATTGTAGTTTAATTGGTAGGTTTATATGGTAGGATTTAATTGTATTATTAAGTTTAGCAGGTCCACATCAGCTCTTTAGCTGTCACTACCGACCTGCTTTAACAAATAAAGTATGTAGGTATGTATGTATGTATGTAACATGCCCGTGATGTGTGTGTTGAAAAGGTCAACAATACTATTGCAAAAGTGATTTGAGAGAGGGTGTTAAAAATAAATAAGATTGTTATTGGCTTTGGGTTGGTCAATTTAGCAAAAAACTGTGACCCCAGAGTTGAAAATGCTGCCTGGCTCATCCTGTAGCCTCAGGCATCATTTTTAAGACCTTGGTTGCAGTGTTTCACTGTACTGTGACAGACCTCCCAGTTGGTAGTTGCAGCACTAATTTCTCAAGACATTGACTCTTACATGATGAGAATATCTTATTTTTAATTGGATTCTTGCCAGAGGCAGAGACCTTGCTTGAAAGGGGGGGGGGGGGGGCAGGGGGGGACTCTCACTGTCTCTCTGGTACAAGAACTATTATGGACTCCCCTGTAGGTGATACCTGTCATTGCAGATCCATGGTTTTAGTTTTATGTGAGTTATAAAATCTGTGCTGGTTATGAATTAACTGCAAGCTACTTTTTGCAGTCTAAGGAAAGCATGATTGAAGTGATGAAATCAGTTGATAGAGCTAATGGATATCCCTTTGGTGATCTTGATGACAACAAGGGAAACTTTAGCCAACTGATGTCTTCTGCTGTAGGAACGGATTTTGAATTCTTCAGGTTAGCTCTTAAATACAGTAGCAGAAACTGACGTTGCTCTCTGGCCAAGCATGAAGTGTAAAGTGAAATTTGAAATCTAAAGAACAAGCAAGTTAAGGAGAGTGGGGCCCAGTGAACACTCTTTACATTTCCGCTTGGCCCCATTCCCGCGCATGCTTTCTACATGCGCAGACACAAGGAAACATTGTTGGGGAAACATAGTTTCTTGTTATGTTTTCGGAGTGGCTAAATTAGCGGGAAGCGAACAAAATGTTTTGCCACCCCTATGGCTAAACGAGGAAACATTGTTTTGGAAAATTAAGGGTCGCGTATGTGCATAAATGTAATAAGATGACTTCCGAAGAAGTCTTTTAGGATGTGGAGCAAACTACCACTGACAGGACATTATAGAAAGCAGTTCTTTGGAGACATTTAAGACTCATATTTCAAAGTATTTTACTGGGTAATTTATGTATTATAGAACTGTATTCCCTATTTTATTTATTTCATTTATTTATTATTAATATCCCATTTGCTTTTGTAATCATCCCATGTAATACCATACAGCTGTATTTCCTTGGCATCTAGGCATCAATTTCACATTAAGCCACTTGTAGGCTCTGCCCTCATACAAGGTAATGAAGAACCCTCTCTCCCCTCCTTCTGATTCCTTTCCTCCTTTCCCTGCCCTTTCTTTGTGTTTTTTTCTTTCTTTTTTTTTTTTTTTTTTTTTTTAAATAGCAACAGTTACTTACAACAACGTACAATACATTACATTACTAACAGACTTCTACCGAACTACTCAGCATACATATATTCAGTAAGCTATGAGGATAGAAAAGAAAAAGTCCTGCCCTTTCTATGACCTGCTTGTTCTACATGTACATGTGTAAAGCTCGCTCCAACAGTACTGGAAACTAGTCAACCTTGTTTTCGTGGTGGCTAAACTTATCAACGGTTCACACTTCTGTGCTGTCTCATTGCAGAACTGCAGCAATTCAAGAGAAGTACATGGGGGATGAGGATGAAAAGTGATAATCGACATAGAGACTACAATGAATCTGCTGCTCTTGTCAAAAATGCTGACTTCTCTAGATGATAGTTTTCTCTAACTTAAAGGTTTCCCGAGAAAAGATATCTAGAGAAAAGAATTCTCAAGGCACTCCCAGAAAGTAGGGCCATTTACGAAGAAACTGTGGAAGAGCTGATGTACTTGCATGTAAGATGCGGAAATGGAATTGAGCCGTATATGTTAGAAAGGCGTAAGACAGAGATGAACTTCGCAGTCTGCCACACGATTGTGGGCATACACGAAAGAACTCGGATTATTATTTTGGTGTTTGCTAACTCTATGGCCTGAGAACAATAGACCATTTCCAAGTTACCTAAAGCCTCTCTTTCAAAGCGAGGCCTGGTGCACAACCATTCATATGAAAATGAGTTTAATTTGCATGTGAATAAAATGTCATTTTCATTTGAAAGGATGAGCACCAAGACTCGCTTTGAGAAAGATGCTAAAGGTAATTCGGAAATGGCCTATTCTGTTGTCATTTTCAAAAATTTCATGTCATATTTTTATTCTGTAAATATTTATATGAGAGCCACTGGTTTTTCAGTGATTACTATTCTGTGTTACCCTCGATAAATGAAGTTGATTATTACTATTATTATTATTGTTATTACATTATTATTATTATTATAATTGTGTCAATAACAAATGCTTAAATCTGATTGGTTCTTTAAAGCCCTAAGTAACCAATGAAAATTTACTACCTAGCTAATGCTAGCAAATCAAAACCAAGGGAAAAATTTGAGCAGGTTTCCCAGCTCCAACTAGAGAACAGAGATGGACGAAATTAATTAGCTGTTTCAATAACATTTATTCAGATATGTTTTCTTTAGAATTTGACGAGCGACCTGCCTTGACAGAAACAACAAAGAGTTTCATGCATTTTCTGATTGACACAATTAATTGGTAATAAGACTTCATGTCGTACAATTGAGGGGTAATCGTGCTCGTAATTTCAAATCGGCCTCGCTATCGTTTTAGTCCGGCATATCAAGGAGCATATTACTCCAAACTGTTCATATTTTTGAGCACAATATCTCGGTTCCTTGGGTGACACCGAAACGATCAATGCAGTTTGACCTCGCTAATTTGAACTCGGCTATTTTGAATTGCCCGTTATTTCTAACTCAAAACCATTTTCCTTGGAAGTTCCCTTAGCTTCAGTCATTTACTATCGGCTATTTTTTTGAACGAATTTTTGGTTTCCCCTGAGAGTTCGAAATAGCGGGCTCAACTGTAGTCGATTTTACGAGTACAATACGTCTGACCCTACAGCTGGTGATGATCTTATCCAGCGTTCATCTCTTAAAACTTAAACGTTAGCCGGTAGCCGGCTCTATTATTCCATGAGCCCGAGTTGGATATGAAGTGATAAAATAACCAACGAGCGCGTAGCGCGAGTTGGTTATAATCACTTCATATCCAACAAGGGCGAATGGAATAATTGTTTTAGTAAATTCTCAAACCGGGTTTTGCCGCCGATTTTTATTTCGGCCATTATAGAGGGCTGAAGTTGAAGACTTCGTTCGGAAAATTTTTTAAACTTGGCGCACTATTTTCCATATGACGTAAAACTCCGACTATTGGCTCATAGTCGGAGTTTTTTAGCCAATCAAAAAGCTAGAAATGCAATAGTCGGAGCTGAGAATTTACTAACTACGACTAGTCGGTATCCTCCTCGCGCGGGACTGACTCAAGATTATGCATGTTAGGAAAAGAATCGAAAATGCTAGGAAACGACGCCCGTCCCACGCTTGGAAAAGAAAGAGACTGCTAGTCTCATAAAGTGGAAAAAAAAAACAATTAAACTGAAAACTGAATTAATAAGAAATAAAATGTTTATTGAATGTTCAAATTCAAAATGTTCAAATGTTGTTGTTTATAGTAGTCAATGCGCTTAGCTACACCTAGCGAGTTCACAGGCATGCGAATTAAACTGAAAGAAACAAATACGAAATATCAACAAAACATAACGGGCTTAAAAATCTAGCGGGAGGCAGACCAGTTTTGCTATTTACAAGTATGACCGAGCAGGTCTAACAAGGGTCTACCGAAAAACAACCCAAGCTAAGTTGTTATACAGGGCGGAGCTTGAACCCGCCAGTTCCTTTGTATCGATAATGCTAGGCATCGTATTATTTATTTATCACAATTCACGACAACAAGAATAAAAATACAAAAGAAAAAGCGAAAAGCCGTTGGAGGTACGCAAAAGAGCCATAGACAAATTACAACTACTTTGTACTTCTCTCGGTAAACTATTCCAATTATCTACGATACTATTAATATGAAAATTGAAAAGTAGTAGTCTGACATAGTGCTTCCTCAATTTCAAGCCATCAAAACCTATGAGTGTATAATGATCCTCAAGCGAGTAAAACTTTACAAGACTACTAATATGGAATCTGTTCAACAAAGAGCCGCTCGATATGTCTTTAGCGACTACTCGCGTTATAGCCACGTTACACCAATGGTACAAAGTCTTGGATGGGACTCGCTCGATCACCGAAGACTTCTTTCACAAGGAACCATGTTTTATAAAATCTGTATGGGCCATGTTGGCATATCACTTCCACCTGATGTCATGCTGAATGAAAGACCATCAAGAGCCGAACTGCTGTCCTTTCAAACAAGTGAAAGTGAATAACGATGTTTATAAATATTCTTTTTAACCGAGGACAATAGTTTTATGGAACAATATACCTCTGAGCTTCACAAATATTGGCAATTTAGATACACTTAAATCAAATGCTCTCTCATTTATTAGGTCGGATTAGTTCATACTAATTTTATATTACATTATTTATATCTTGATTTTGTCTAAGTTTTTGTTTTTATGTTATTTTATCCTACGTTTTATGTAAATCATTTATTATTTTGTAATTATTCCTCCTAGTATAGTCATTACTGTTTTCGGAGTACTAAAACGGATTAAAGATAAAATATCAATGTATGTATGATCTCCCACCTCTGCATGGTCAACGCGCGATAAATTGTTTTTGTCTTGTTTCAATTCCTTGGTAACCGATACTTCGATCCAAAACTTTCAGTATTCACAGTACTTTTAAAGCTGTAAAGCAAACTTCACGGTTCGTGATCGTGATGTGTGGAAAATCACTGTTACAAGCCAAAGGATGTTTGGTTTCCATTGTCATTTTTGGCTGTGTGAGCTTGTGGATCGCCAATGAAGCTTTGGAAGAAAATTTCTCGAAAGGTATAGTTCACTTGTTAAGACGATGGGACTGTAAATATCGAGAATTAATTTTCAAAACTGAAAATTCGGATTTCTTCATATTTTGCCAGGAGAAACCCTTTGGTGAACTATTTTCGAAAATAAGACTGCCAGAGGGTTTTTGATTTTGAGAAATCCAACAAAATTAGAATTGGGGTTTTTGAGCTGCGGCCACCATTAAATTCAGCCGAAAACTTGTGCATATTCACATCGCTCTCAGAGAAAGACGACTCGGTGTAATTAAATTATCTTTCACATGCATGTTTGGTATCACAATTACAGCACAAAGCTGTAAAAATATTACCAAGAAGTGCAAATTCACTTTGGATTGGAAGCGCCCGAAGATTGCTAGTTTTTGCTTATTGAAAAAACCCTTTAAATGGGGCATTTTTGAAGCCAATTTTCGTACCTCGGTACATAGAAATTTTAGATAAAAAATATATGTTTGCAAAGCCCTTTTATTGTTTTACAAAAAAAATCAGGTTGGGCAATTGAAACGCCGCATGATACGAAATGTATTTTAAAAAAAGGCTTTCTACGTCTAATTTGCATGACAATTACCAGTCAGTTTGTTAAAGATGAAACAACAACAATGATATTTTAAAATGTAAGGAGAAAATGTAGACTCGGAAAAAAATACGAATCCCAGATGGGATTTGAACCCACGACCCTCCGAGATCTAGTCGGATGCTCTAACCACTGAGCCACTGGAGACTCCATGGTGACCAAGGGTCAATTTGTGGGTCTTGACTGGAACCGCATCGCGCGGCTACACAGCCAGGTAATGACTAGCACATGTCAAACTCACTTAACAGCATCGCGCTGTCGCATTCAAGCATATCAAGATGCAGCCAACCAACCTCCAAAGTGAGTATGTTAAAGATGAAACAACAACAATGATATTATTAAATGTAAAAAACGGAAAGGTCAAGATCCACGCAAGCACAAGTATTGAAGTAAACCCGTGTCGTCAAAGGATTATTTTGTTCGGCCAGAAAAACCGTATGCTGCAAAGTTTTTTTTCTAACGTTCATTCTTTAGTAGGTGCAAATGGAAAATAGGAAAACGAAACGAAACTCTCACAAGAATTACAATTTTGGTTGTTATTGTCTACGCTAAATTCTTTGTAGCCAGAACATGTACAGAAAAACTTGGTGGGAGTTAACCGACTCTTAGGGTTTAGTCTACGTTCGTCCCCAAGGGGAGGTTTTCCGAATAGCAGCTGGCAATTGAGCCTACTATAGGCTTTTGTACATTATGCTAGCATTTTAGTGAGGCAAAAGCATTGAGCATTATTCGAACATTTTAATGGCATTTTCCCGGAAAATTAATATTTTTTCAACAGAATATAGAAATAAAAATTATTTTTTGGGAGAAAATGAAGATTTAACGAAACCTCTCCAGTTGAAAGGATTAACAGAGCAACAGATCATTTAGAGATAATCTTCTGGTGTATTAAAACTTTTACATACGTCGTTGTTAACTTGACATACTAAGTATACGTTTTTGTTAAGCACTCTGGGCTGTTAATTTTGTTGAAACGTTAAAATTATGAAAATTTAAAAACCCCTATGTACGAGCATTTTAGTGACTTTTTTGGGTGAAACCTAGCAATTTAATGGCAAAAATGGAGCATTAAGGTGGAGCATTTTAGTGGGGAAATAAAAGCATAATGTGCAAAAGCCTAGCCTACTATCTAAGCGCCGCCCGATATAATAGTCCCGGTCGCTGCAGGTTGTACTAGGGGCTGCGTGAATTACAAGGATTTTATAACGGAACATTGGAAAAGGCAAAGGTCGAGGAACAGGGACAGGGAACCTCAAGGTTTGCAAATCAAAACTGTTGTTTATTTTAACTGTCACATAACTCTTTCTATTAATTTGACCGTTGCTTGCCTGACAAACGAGGAAGTTTCTACCGATAAAATAATGAGAAGAGAGTTGCACTTGACCGGGTATGTAGGTGCACAATCTCTTACAAAAGTTAATACATGGACAATTTAGGAGTCCTGAATGCCTCAGAGCAAATGTAAAATAAATTCAGTGAAAACATGTTCTCCGTGTTCCTATCGAGTTATAGAAACACGAGTGAAAGTTTGGGAGAACGAGAAATGCGATGGGAACACGAGCCGCAGGCGAGCGTTTCCACAGCTTTTTCGAGTTCTCCCAAACTTTCACGAGAGTTTCTATAACTCGATAGGAACACGGAGAACATGTTTTCTATTTCTTTTAGAAAATACCGCGACGAAGAAAAAGAAAAACAACTTGTTTACTTACTTACGAGTGAAAGTTTGGGAGAACGAGAAATGCGGTGGGAGCACACGAGCCGCAGGCGAGTGTTTCCACAGCTTTTTCGAGTTCTCCCAAACTTGTGTTTCTATTTAACAACTGGATTATGAGCTCGAGATTTCTATGAGGTGATAGTTAATTGTTTTAGTAGAATTCTTACTAAAGTTTACTCCAAATAACGGTTTCCAATTATTTCTTGCGGTATTATTAAACTTTGCACCTTAAAAAGATCGCCCGGATTGAATTGGCATTTAAAATTTAAGTTGTGCACGCGCGCGCATCATTTTTTCAATAATTTCAACTTTTTTACGTCAAGAAACCGTAAATGTCCTTCGTTTAGTCTTCTCAGGATTTAAATTATCCATTTTCATCAAAGTTTTCCTCCAAAACTTTGGTAAAACGAAAAGACGTCGCCATTTCGTTGACGAGTTCCAGTCACTGAACACTAATGGCTGATAGTGTTCAGTGGCTCAGCCAATCAGATTACAGCATTTGCATTAGTATACTAGTAGAATTCTACTAAAACTCATAGAAACGGGGTACATGTTTTCTATTTTTTAAATGTTAAGCTGCCAGAATGATGTTCAGGTGCAGGGCTCGACTTCTGTTTGACAAAAGGTGCAATCAATCATTAAAAAATTAAAAAAAATGCTATTTGTAAAAACATTGTTATTTAACAATTTGTAGTAAAAACTATCGGGATAAGAAAGCGACGTTTCGACCGTTCAACGGTCATTATCAAGCAAAGTGAAGATAAAAATTTACATAAGTACTAGTTATATAGTAGAACAAAGAAGTGACAAATGTAAAAAGCATGAAAATGTTATAAAAGCGGGGTATTAAAAATGTTCTTCATTAACGAACTGAGACCAAGTCTCAATGTGCGATGTGACTCAATTCGTTCGAACGTTTTTAAATAGTTTTCGTTTTATTGTATGTTCGTATTGTTTTTAAAAACCCGCTTTTTAACATTTTCATGCTTTTTACATTTGTCACTTTCCATTTGTCAAGGGCTAGTTGAAATATGGGCCGATGAAGAAATACAACGGCAATTATCGGTGATGGGTAGAAAGCAGAATATTTGGGAGAACATTGCCGCAAAACTAAATGACAACGGTTACAAGCGTACAGCATCGCAATGCAAAAGCCAAAATTCACATCCATGCATGAAATGTGTTTGAAACCGACATAGCAATAACAAACATGCTTAGGTGTCTGTGCATTTAAAAGTAGTTCAGTCAGTTTCCTCTTGAAAGCACTTTTACTAACACAACAAACTTAAACGTCCTGTATAGTCACGTCGTTATCCGACGAAGAAGATAAAAGGGCCAAAAGCAAAGAATACGACACAAACACAATCAGCGTGCACCTGACAAATGAACGACCAGACGCTGAAAATACTCTTGCTGGCCATGTAATGATCGAACTATCGCGTTTTTTGACCTTCTTCTTACAAGCAAACGCTGACAATTTTTTTACTGCAACAGCTACGGGGAAGAGAAAGAGGCAAAGTTTACAGCCTTCACGCAAGAACTGAAAAAGGCGGCGGCGCCTATTTGAGTAAATACGGTAACGTTTTCCACAGGCGGCCCAGACGTTGAATACGATTAATATGTGACATAATGCTGTTGGCGATTACGTTACAAATTTGGCCGTTTATGAGACAATGTACGAGAATGCTTCGAAAATTGCTCTAGATGCTACGTGTAGAAAATAATAAAAGTGGCTTACCAAATTCAAGAGATATTTATTCCTTTTTTCGCCATATTCGTCACAGTTCTCCCTTGATCTTACAATTTCTCTTTGTGCAATAAACTCATACATACGGTCATAATCTGTTTGAAGGATTTCCAAATCATTCAATTTTTTGAGCCTGGGTCTTTATCGCATGCTATTTGACAATCTTTAATTTATCTTCTTTTCCCACTCGTCTTTCTCTAGCTAGGGATTTACAATACACAATCATTTCTTTTCGAATTTTATATTTATTATAATCCCACAGAACCCGAGGACGCTCAATTTTTCTACCCTCCTCAATCCACGTACAATATTTATCTCTAAGAAGTAATACATGCATTTCATCGTCAATTAAGCTTGCATTGAACTTCCAAAAGGAAGGGCCGTGACGTTGATCTTAAATTCCGCTAATAAACTGAGTGATCCGATTTAATCACACGAATAAAGTTTACCCTTTCTACATCTTCTTGTAAACTATTTGAAGTTAGCCAGAAATCTAACCGTCGTTGAATCACTGATTTTTTTGGATATTTGGAACATTTTAAGAGAAACATCAAAGTTTCCGGTTTTTCATATTTTCAGGGCAGAATGTAATGCCATAATTGATACGCATATTCCTCCAGGTTTAAGGCGTTCTAAATAATTATAATAATAATAATAATAATAATAATAATAATAATAATAATAATAATGTGAATATTAAAATATATAATAACAATAGATTATACAATAACAATAGTTCTACATATAAAATTACAATTTGACCTAAAAAGAAGAAATCCTAAAGCAATTTAAAGATAAAAATTATAAATTCGATAATCAATTAACAGACTTTACTATTAAAATTTCAATTGAATATTAGAAACTAGCTGAGTCTTGTAATCAAAGTCATTGTCAAAAAAAAAAGAAAGAAAAACAACTAATAAATAGCTGCTTCAGCCGTTTCAATGTCAACGAAAAGAAAACTATCGGATTCGTGCTTGGGTAATAATAATAATAATAATAATAATAATAATAATAATAATAATAATAATAATAATAATAATAATGACTTCAAACTTCTAGCTAGCCTGTAATAGGTTTACCGATATATATGTATTACAGTTGATTTAGTTTACCACTTCGCCTACGATCTTGACCCTGTCGGGTAATTTACTAAAATCAAGTACTCAAGTGACATTTTCCATTCGTTACGGCTCCTTTGCATCTGGCATACCGTATGTCCTATAAGTATACGCAATCATACGGTTTTTCTCGTTCAATTTGGAGTTAATTTGCACGAGTGAGCTTTTTGAAAAACTCACAAACATGAAAAAATTCGCGCAGAAAAATTGCCAGAAGATGTTTCTTGAAGCCATTTTTTCGCATTCGAGAAAACTTTTTTCAGAGTTTCCGTACAACATTTTTGTCACTGCTTTACATGATATCATTGGCCTACAAAATTTCTCATTGTCTTTCTGCCAATCATTATCCAGAATTACGATGTGTAATTTGAACTGGTGTTACACTTCTTGCACTGGTGTTACACTTGAACTGCACTGCTCTCAGCCAATCAGAATCGTATTATTAAATAAAAAAACGTATTGCACTGATGAGTGTAATGTAAATTAAAATACTGTCTAATAACATTAACATATAAAAAACATACCATTACAATAATAGCTAACGAATGGTCATCTCTTTTTAGCACTCTTCAGAGTCATTCCAAGATCATTTAGCGAGCGAATGGCCGAAAGACGACAGCTTTTAAGGGAGCAGTGCCTAACAAAACCACCAAATCCTTCCTTCATTGAAGAAGCTGACTTCTCTCGTTTTATCGTCATTGAAAAGTTAAAGCTTGTGTTCTGTTACATTCCTAAAGTTTCTTGCACAACTTGGAAGCGCGTCCTTTATAGCGCAGAGAACGAGGGCGAACAACTAGAATATGGATTTCACAGAAACACACTGTTCTCCTGGCTGAAAGATTACGATGTTGCTGAGCGGAAAGAGATCTTGAAGAATTACTACAAAGCCATGTTTGTCCGGGAGCCTTTTGAGAGATTGGCTTCGACGTATAGAGACAGGGTGAAAAAGGTGTGGTTCAAACGATTTGTTATCCCGAATAAAACCAGCGAAGAATTAAGGAAGGAAGACGCAGTCCCATTTTCAACCTTTATAAAAAGCGTTCTTTCATCTAACGCAACAACTTTGCAGCACAGAGGATATATCGAATATCAACACTGGCGTTCTTACGAACAGATTTGTCCATGTGAGGTAGACTATGACTTCATTGGTCACTTTGAAAATTTTGCCGAGGAAGCACCTCAGCTTTTAAAAATAATTGGTGTGGATGATTATGTAACTTTCCCCGAATATCGCCCAACCAACGCGAAGTCGCACGTGTTAGATTATTACTCCGAGCTGACAAAAGACGAAATAATCCAACTTGGTCGTCTTTTTGAATTGGACTTCAAACTATTCGGATACGATTTTCCAGGCCCTTTAGAAGAGGTTCTGAAAAACAAAACCATGACGGCAGAAAACTCATTTTAAAAGAGCACATTCCTCTTCAGAGAGACTTATTCTAGCTCGTAAGCTTCTTTCAGGACAGACGGTACACACTTTTTTGATTTTACGCAATGCTTGCTCTGATTGGGTGGTTTTGTAAATATGGAGTACCAGTAACGCCGTTATCACGTGTCACTGTAGAGCGGTTTTCGTCTTTTAAGAAATAGTTAATAGAGGGGATGGTTTAGAAGCCCGGTAAACATCAAGGAAGCAAACAAACAGGTTAGATTTATGTTGAAAGGTCCTTGACTCCGCACATCTTTTGTTGACTACGCATGAAATTGGTTAGTTGTTTGTGTTATCATAGCCACCTTTTCTATTTTGCCAGGTTTTGTGCAGGGTCAACCCCCCAAAATAGCGAACAAAAACAAACAACAAAGAATTGCGCCAGGTTTCATGACCATTCCCTTTATTAAGTATGTTTTAGCCTGCCAACCGGTTTTCATGCGTTGCGGCAGGAGCAAAGGCGATGAACAAAGTCACTCTCGCTTCAATCGCCGACGGCTTTGCTTGTGCCTGCTTGCAGGAAAACTACGTTTAAACCAAAAACCAAAGTAATCACTCGGGTCAGTCACAAACGACGCAGACAATCACCGAGTTTTACTGGTTGAGAATCTGGTGCGGAGTTTTAAAACAATCGCTAATCGTAGAAAAACAAAACCAATGAAACTGGAAAGCTAATTTCTTCCCAGGACTCAAGGTACAACCGCTCTATTTAATTTTAATGGAATTAAATAAAACTGGTGTCAGTTACACACAGCGGACAATTTAGATTCATTCAGACTCACGTTGTCTAGAATACGCAGCTGATGTGATCAATTCACTTTTTTTTTTGTAAAGAACGGCAAAGAAATGAACATAGAGGTTTGTACAATAACTGAGTCACGACGCGCGCTCTCATTGGTCGATAGGTGTGTTTAGATGAGAGTATGTAAACACGGTTGTGACGTTTTAGACAAGAAAGGGCCGGTGTATTTTACCAGCTTGCTGTGATATTAGAAGGGACTGCACCTTGTTTGATACTGACAACAGTCCACAAACTTCTATAATCAGCCTGGTCATAATTGCATCTCTGAAATTGAACCCTCCCAGCAAAAATTGGAAATCCAAAAATTTGACCATGACAGATTTAAACCACAACATGCCACTGTCATGACTGCTCATATATGTAGACTCTTTTCTCAAGACGTACATTTTTTTTCTCCTATTTTTCACGAGAATTTAACAATTTGGTCCCATTGGACAATGGGGCGAAAAAGTTACAAGTTGCTCAACGCTTAGTTTTTTCGTTCAAATGTTTTAACCAGAGAACATGATTTCTTTATCATAAATCCTGGTTATGGATCTTCTGTTGTCTGCGTGTAGAGTTGTCAACAATTAATAAGATTTTTCTTAACAAGGGAACATATGGACATTGGAACATAAAATCTGTTCATTTCTGACCGTGAATATTGTTGTGACTGCACCTCTTGGTAAAACATCCCAGTAAAAGGAAATAGATTTAAACAACATGCTGGTATCATGACTGTTATTTGGACTTTTTGCCATTGCCTGACAAACAGATAATCAAGCTTGTCAAAAATTTAAAAATTATGGTACCTTGTAAACTAAACACGACCTACTCTGAGAAAACCTAACATTGAAAGTGCAAACTCTACAATGAAACCCACTGGGAGGGAGAAAGATATGGAAGTCAAAGAACAACAGGCACTGCCATGAGGTAAGTCAGAAGACCTCTCCAGCTATTGTTATGTTATGTTACTTTTAATACAGTTCCCTGAAGTAAGGATGGACAGTCAGGTTATTGGACTGTGTGAAACATAAAAAAAGTTTCACCTCCTGTAGTTACTTTAGCTCTAGTTAAAAATGAATATGGCTTTCCTCTCGTCTGTAATCGCAATGTCAATACAGACAGAAGTTGTATTTCTTTACCAAATCCTGGGCAAGGATATAGATATAAACTGATATCAATTTAAATTGATATCCCTCTATTTAGAACAGCCACCGGTCAGCGGTCATTCCAGTACAGAGCTGTTAGTTTATGGAATAGCTTGGATCAAGATCTTACATTAAGTGAAAATCATGATTTTAAACTTAGGCAAATGTTATTAGATGTTTAGACATTAGATTTCTGATCATTAATTTTCTTCCTTTTATATATCGTCCTTTATACATATGGTAAATTATTCTATTTTAGGCTTTTAATATGATGTATTGATCGTACCTAGGACCTTTCGCGCGCTGCAAGGTTTTTTTTATAATAATTTGACAAATTATTACAAAAATAAAAAAAAAACTTGCAGAGAGCGAAAGGTACGAGCTTAGCGCTACAGTGTTCCACAGGACTTGTAGAAAGCGGTTTTCCCTGTAAGGTCGAGTAAGAAAAGACAACAGCTGCAGGAGACAAAGCTAAACCATTCATTCTTTTCACTGAATTCCTTTATTTTCTCCCTACTCAGCAAGATCGTGTACTCCCTGTGGTGCCACGAAATTACAATAAAAACTTCTCGAGGGACATCAATCGTAAAATAACCCTTCCAAGGGTTTGCAGGACTTGGTGTTTTTCGTAGTCTTTCGGAGATCTTGTCGTGAAGTTTCTTCAAGGTCCATAATACCATTCCTTGGCTTCGAAGGAGCTGGTGAACTTCGCGGCCTCGTGTGTTTGCGTATTTTTCTTCTATTGCGGCGACTGCAGGCTCCACTTCAGAATAAAATCGAGAAACATCCCTTAAATGTTAACTTTTATCCGTCTGAGACATAAATCGTCCCATACTTTGTTTAAAACGTTTGTAGAACTCCTGTTAACTTGACAACTATGAGCCACCCAATAATTGAGATCATGATGATGACTTTGTGATAACAAAATTCACGCCGAAAATCAGGCCAATAGACAAGAAAGAAATTGATTTTTCCTTCTCAGAAGAACCGTCTCACAGCCAGTGCAACTGGGAAACCACTTAATATATCAGCAATTCAGAAAGTAGCAGCTGAGCACACTGATGTCATATTCCCGCGTCCCGGGGACGCATCAATAGGCCACTTTCGAAATACATTAATTCTAACTTGGCTCCGAGACTTAGGGGAACAAATGCCAAATCATCAAATTACCAACAAGGATACTGATGTTTTTGTATATTTGATCGATACAAATCCATTATTCTTGTGGAAAACAATACTCTCGATCATAACGTTAATATTAAGAGCTGGCCCATTCCGATCAGACGAGTTCATGCCATGTACGCAAGATCGCTATTACGGAGCAAAACCCGCCTTATCTTCATTGTGATTGCTGTATGCGTTGGTTTGTGGATCATCGACAAAGCTTTGTATCCAAACTCTTCTAGAGGTACGGTTTAATGATTGTATTACTAATAAAAGCCATAGCTAGCGTACAATGTAGACAGTAGTGACATGATCTAAATGCGCCAAACTCATACACCATACTATATGGATGATCCTAATCGCTCAAGCTTAAAGGGGCTACGTCACGGTATTTTGAGTTATTTCTACCGTCGACAAAATTACCTTTAAATTGAAGGAAACCTGAAAATAATACTTTACAAAGATAGAAAAGTACTAAAGAGATAATAATAAACCATAAAGGAACAAGGATAGAGATTGACACGGATTACAAACAACAAAATTGAAAAATTTAGGCTAAATTTTTCAAACCGTTTAACGGTGACACAGCTCCTTTAAGACTCAAATAAGTTTAGTTCGAATCTCTGTATGCAAACATGGACATTACGCTGAGTTCTTCGATGTTTATTATGATTCACTAATAACTGCCTTTTCGTGGAAATGTACCGTCTCTTCAAGTAGCATGTTATCTGTTTACTACTTACCTTTCCTTTTATCAAATCCAAAGTATGCTTTACTCTTCTCGCTTCTCGCTAAAGCTGAGGCTACTCGCTCTTGCTGTTTGCGTAACGCTTCCTCTGAATCCAAATAGTGGTAGTCTCCTCCGCAGGTCCAGGTGCAGACAGTTCTCAGCTCTGTTCGACATCCACGAGTTCTATTATATTTGTGAAAGATACCTTCAAGTTCACTTGTTTTATTTCAGGACTTCAATTTGTTGGATTTTGCATGATGTACAGTAACCCATGCACACATCTAACAAAGACGAAAAACACACAAAGCAATTCAATTAATTAAACCTCCAAAATTATAATTTCCTATACTCTGGCGTTCAGTTGTACAGTGATACATGTTCAACGTAATTGCAAACTTGCGTGTTTTGATTTTTAAAGGAATCCCCTTTCTCTCTGTCTTGTTTACACCTTCTGGTACGAAGCCTAATGAATTCAGCTTGAATGAAACATCTACCAAAGGTACATCAACTATTTTTATTTAAGATCTGTTCGTCGAGTCGTAATAAAATACAAAGTTGTGTGGTTTTTCCTCAGGTTAATTACCTTCGTCGACTTTACTGCGTAAGTCTCGCCAGGTCACTCATTTATTTAAGTAAAAAAAATTAAATATAAAATTCAGTTTTTCGTTCCAGCCCATTTCCAGGTACAAATGGCTCTCAGCTGTGTTCGAAATCCACGAGTTTCACTTGTTTTATTTCAGGATTTCAGTTTGTTCGATTTTGCATGACTTAGTAACCCATGAACACATGTCACAAACACGAAAAACACACATAGCAACTCAATGACCTAAACCTCCAACATTATAAAGTCCTAACCAAACACTGAAGTTTCAGTTACAACGTTTATCCATTGGAGAAGGACTTGACTAGGCAAAAATAAGAAATAACAACAAATGAGTGAAAAATTTTCAGAATCTCCGTTTAGAATGGTAAAATTAAACAAGACTTACCTGTAAGTTGAGGTTTGATTGAGATTCTACCGAGTTATAAAGTGCTGTGACATTTACATGAGATCGCAAGCGTATGCGCCAACTCAGTCTTCAAAGGGTTCAAAGGCCTAATGTGAGTGACTCACGGCTTCCAACAAAGGGTGGGTTGGGAGGGTATGTAATCTCCCAGCACTTTACAACTCTGTAGAATCTCAATCAAACTACAACTTACAGGTATCGTTTTATTTTGCTATTCTACCTCGTTACCGCGTGCTGTGAGATCACATGAGATTTTGAAACAACACGGACATTAAGCACAGTCATAACAAAACATTTATTGCACAGTTGTGTTGCTTACAGTGCTGAGTACCTTATCAGCAAATATGTTCTCCTTAACAATAGGCTTTTTATAAGACTTTGTGAATGTAGACTCTGAGGACCAGCCAGCTGTATGCAAAATATCATCAAGGCTTACTGAAGCATTGCTGGCTGCAGATGTACTGGCAGCCCTACTGCTGTGTGGTTTAAATCTTGAGTAATGGTTTCTCTGCTAACTCTTCTGAAAAAAGAAAACTCTCCTGAAAGGTCTGTTATAACTAATAAACAATTGGCTTTCTGAGCCTCGTAAAGATTGTGTCCTTGTTAGTGTTACGGCACCGCATTGCTAAGACAAGTCCTTTATTTTATCTCGAAAACACGGGAAGCTTTCAACATGGCTGCTTGCACCGTGCCCGCCTCTAACCTGAGTCCGCTGGCCCACAGCAGGCGTAATACTGCCACCCGAGAGCCTTTGCGATACTAAATCTAACACATATCGTAACATCTTCCCTTTTTATACAAAACAAATAAGTAGGCTAACTTTGTTAGTAATTAGTAGGTTAACATTATTAGTAATGCTCCGTGTTTAAAGCATCTCCATCATTCATTGTTCAGAGGTTTAGCCTTGTTGGAGGCTTGATAATCCTTCCACTAAGGGTCCTTTGAATGACCGATGGGGCTGGGTGACTTGGTTGACCAATCAGAGGAGGCACTTCCTGAGTAGTAGGGGAGGTTGAACAGGAAGGTTCTTGCTGCAACATAACTGGGTCTTCGTGACTCACAGGAAGATTGTATGGATCATGGTCGGTGGCCGTGAAGCAGTCAAAGGGGGTTTCAGCTGTTGTGTGGGTGTCTGTGTGCCAGTGTTCGCTTGAACAGTTTCAGGGTTCAGCTATTGTCTGATCGCTTGTACAGTTTCAGGGAGTATCCTTTACAATGCGTAGAAACAGAGACTGACTTTTATGTTGGTGATCCACCGCTCCAACAGATTCAATGCAGTATACTGACTCATCATCCTCATCTCTGATTCCTCTTGCATGTTGTGAATACTCTGCCTTTGTAAGCACACAGACTGAAAATGGTTGGCTTTACCACACTTCGTGCACGTTTTGCCAAATGCTGGGCAGCTGTTTTTATTGTGCTCATGGATTCCACCACAGTAAATGCACTCCCTAGACTTCCAGCCAGAGGTATTTCCATTTCTTTTCTTTGGTCTATCAGGTTTTTTCAGAAGTGGAGGTTTCCTGGGGTGTCCTTTGTCCACATAGTTTACTGGCTAACCTACAAGCGAAGCAATGAAGAGAGAGAGCCTGATATCGAGTTTAGTAGATTCTATCTATGGTCTTTACGTCACTATAAATGCAAACTTTTCTCAACGCTTAGTCGGGGCAAGACGAAATAAAATTAGCAGAAACATCCGGATGACTTGACTTTCTCGTTCTCTCCGGGCACCTTTTCGAGTTCGAACACACGAGATGTTTCAATCATACACCATAATGTCCAGTAAAACACCCGTGTTTATACAACAAAGTGTCGCAAATAAACCAATTTCGATATATTAAAATTCAGCCTAAAACAATAGACCTCATTACGAGGCTCTGGGGAATAACGACAGAGTTTGTGGGATTTATTCCCCAGAGCCTCGTGCTGAGGTCTATTGTGTTAGGCTGAATTTTAATATTTCGAAATTGGTCTATTCCCAACTGGCCCCATATCAGTCACTGATGTAATATTCCCGCCTTCCCGGGGCGCATCAATAGGCTACTTTCGCTTTACATTAAAATTCTAACTTGGCTCCGAGGCTTAGGGGAACAAATGCCAAATCATCAAATGCCCAGTGAGGATACTAATGTTTCTGTACATTTGATCGACACAAGCACATTATTCTTGTGAAAAACAATTCTCTGGATAATAACGTTAATTAAGAGCTGGCCCAGTCCATGCCATGTACGCAAGATCGCTATTACGGAGCAAAACCCGCCTTATCTTCATTGTAATTGCTGTATGCGTTGGTTTGTTGATCATCGACAAAGCTTTGTATCCAAACTCTTCTAGAGGTACGGTTTAATGATTGTATTACTAATAAAAGCCATAGCTAGCGTACAATTTAGACAGTAGCGACATGGTCTAAATACGTTAAACTCATACACCACACTATATAGATGATCCTAATCGCTCAAGCTTAAGACTCAAATAAGTTTAGTTCGAATCTCTGTATGCAAACATGAACATTACACTGAGTTCTTCGATGTTTATTAGGATTCACTAATAACTGCCTTTTCGTGGAAATGTATCGTCTCTTCAAGTAGCATGCATGTTATCTGTTTACTACTTTTCTTTCCTTTTATCAAATCCAAACTATGTTTTACTCTTCTCGTTTCTCGCTAAAGCCGAGGCTACTCGCTTTTGCTGTTTGCGTAACGCT
Source organism: Micromussa lordhowensis (assembly GCA_964020085.1). Classification (NCBI taxonomy): domain Eukaryota; kingdom Metazoa; phylum Cnidaria; class Anthozoa; order Scleractinia; family Lobophylliidae; genus Micromussa; species Micromussa lordhowensis. Next base: position 37,390,496 of record OZ026598.1, on the reverse strand, counting down.
TCCTCGGCAGTTTGCTTATCATGCCTTATATTTAATTAAAATCTGAATCCAAATAGTGGATGCTTACGCTCGATTTAAGATAATATTGCACAGTAATACATTTTTATTGACGTAAAAAGAAATTATCAATTACGGTTTTCTGCGGTGCCAGTCATTTAGTATGGAAAAAATCGATACTGTTTTAGTATTTTATTACGTGTTGAATATTATTCACGGCTTTTTGCACCCCGGCAATTGGAATGAATTCGTACTGTCACTTTCCAACTCACAAGTGGTACGCTGATGCCAAATTGCTGTAAACCTGCCGGAATTAATTCATGATGCAAAATTGCGTGGACTGTTAGTTACAATTAAAACTTAGTGTTCGCTCAAAATGGCTCATTTTCAATTGCTACACGCGTAACCGGAAACGGGTGTTATTCTTTTGTTTTATTACACAAATGTCTCGTCATATTGATATGACCAATCATATCATGCATTCCTTTCAAGTAGAAGCAAGGTGACCAAGGAAACTTTGAAACTAATCAAACACTAAAACCCAAAGCAAAATTTAAACAATGCTCAATACAATATAGTTCCATCAGGAGTTCCACTTTCGTTTATCTCGGATTTCCCAGTTGTCTCGACCTCAAATCATTTTCTCTTGAAGGTGCCTCTTCCGTCATCTACTATCAGCTATCTTGAACCCAACCTTCTAAAATTGATATTTTTTAAGCGGCAATCTCACCAAGATTTAGTGCTACTTGGAAATCCAATTAAGGTGTTGATATAAATTGGAAATCCACTAGTAATTGCCCAACCTTGCTAAAATGCACCATACTAGTCACGAAAAGTGTTTATAACTGTTGTGACTGCGGACGAGTAGGAAAGAAGTGGTCTATATTTTGACATGTTATTTGGAGGAAAATCGGTAAAAATCATTGACATCTTTTGCCTTTCAGTGTCGTTTAAAGGTTAGTTTGTAGATCAGTGAGTGCTTCTTTGTAATTCTAGCATAGTTTCCACAAAAACTTAGAAGACCTCTCGTGATACTGCCCCTCTAGGAGGGAATCAACCAGAAGTTCAAAGTTTTTATGTTATATCTTGAAAATGTACTAAGTAATTGTAATATGACTGAGTGGAGTCCAATTTGGTCTGTTATTATACAAGTCAGAACAAAGTCGGATGACCGCGCAGCGGGAGTCCGATTTGTTTATCACGAGTATGATTACAGATTGAAATGGACGACACGAAGTCTTATTACCAATTAATCATAAAAATTACAATTCCCGAGAAAAGAAGAATAGCCAAGATCTGAAAGAAAGGGAAAATTTGCATTAAAATACTGACAAAGAAGAAGTCAATTATGTCATGTCACTCTGAAATTGAGATTGGTTTCATTGGTTGATTTAAACTACAACTTTGAATGTGATTGGTTCATTTAAACTACAAATTTGAATGTGATTGTCTTATTGAACTGTCCGATAGCAAACTGTCCAATAACAAACTGTCTGATAACAACTTGGCAAGTGAATTAGCGGAAAATAGGAGTTTTTTTAAACCAATCACAACCGAGAAAATTATAATTTTTATGATTCGTACTGTAAGATACTTAAAGCTTTTCTGGTACAAGGTGTTTGTCCACGCGTTTAAACCCGAAATTGCTCGAGATTTTATCGGATTTCGTCTTTTGAAATTTCGTTCTGATAAAGGGGTTCAATTGTGTAGTGAGACATATTCAACGCAATTGCTACATTGTGGTTTTTTCTATTATTTTTAAAGGAATTCCCAATCTCTCTGTCTTGTTTACGCTTGCTGACACGAAGCCTAATGAAGTCAGCTTAGATCAAAACTCTACCAAAGGTACAGCAACTATTTTTATTGAAGATCTGTTTGTCGAGTCGTTACAATAAAATAAGTCTTGTGCTCTTTCTTCAGTCAAAGGCTAATTTCCTTCGTCGACTTTAACACTAAATTTCGCCAGATCACTCATTTATTTAAGTATAAAATATTAAGTACAAAATTCAGTTTTTCGTTCCACCCATTTCCAGGTACAGGAAAGTTCTCAGCTGTGTTCGACATCCACGAGGTTTAATCATATTTCTGAAAGATACTTTCAAATTCACTTGTTTTATTTCAGGACTTCAATTTGTTGGATTTTGCATGATGTACAGTAACTCATGCACACATCTCACAAAGACGAAAAACACACAAAGCAATTCAATTAGTTAAACCTCCAAAATTATAATTTCCAAGACTCTGGGGTTCAGTTGTACAGTGATACATATTCAACGTAATTGCTAACTTTGCGTGTTTTGATTTTTAAAGGAATCCCCTTTCTCCCTGTCTTGTTTACACCTTCTGGTACGAAGCCTAACGAAATCAGCTTGAATGAAACATCTACCAAAGGTACAGCAACTATTTTTATTTAAGATCTGTTCGTCGAGTCGTTATAATAAAATATAAAGTTGTGTGGTCTGTCCTCAGGTTAATTACCTTCGTCGACTTTACTGCGTAAGTCTCGCCAGGTCACTCATTTATTTAAGTAAAAAAAAATTAAATATAAAATTCAGTTTTTCGTTCCAGCCCATTTCCAGGTACAAATGCTCTCAGCTGTGTTCGAAATCCACGAGTTTCACTTGTTTTATTTCAGGATTTCAGTTTGTTCGATTTTGCATGATTTAGTAACCCATGAACACATGTCTCAAACACGAAAAACACACAAAGCAACTCAATGAACTAAACCTCCAACATTATAAAGTCCTAACCAAACACTGGTGTTTTCCGGCACCAGCTCGAAGGGACTGCAATGTCAAAACATATACGTCTATTTCTATAACTAACGTCCCGGCTTTGCCCCAAAGCGAAAACTGCGTATTTCACAATGCCGCCAGGACAAGCCCTATAATAGTCGAGAATTCAAAAAAACAAAAATATATGGAGCGCTTAGGTGTTTCGTATTTTCCGTTGTATCCTCTTTAGATGATATTACATCTGTATATATATAAACAATTTTATATGTCAACTGTTGTTTTCTAAAGAAAAAACCTTCAAAAGGGAAAACCTCGAATCTTGAAACCTCTGCGCCCGCTAGACGTTTTACTGTACCGTAGTTTACCGCCGTTTTTAGTCTAAAAAATACTTCTCTTGCTCTCTCCTAATTAAATTTGACATGGGACAATAAATGCATTTCATCTTATCTAAAAGAAAACTGAGCGGGCACTATCGTCTGTTAGGGCATTCTATTGACAGATAGTGCCCGCGCGAGATTTTACCATGTGATCAGTTTTGATAAATGACGACATAGGAAAATTTAGTGGTAAACTATAATAGCTGATAGTGTACGGTAGCTCGGCCAATCAGATCGCAATAATTGTATTAGTATACGAGAAGAATTTTACAAAATAAAAATATAGACAAGATTAAAAATTAAAACTGCATATTTCCTTCATAGTCACTACACAGTCTGGGTCAACTATGGCTGAAAGACGACAGCTTTTAAAAGAGCAGTGCCTAACAAAACCACCAAATCCTTCCTTCATTGAAGAAGCTGACTTCTCTCGTTTTATCGTCATTGAAAAGTTAAAGTTTGTGTTCTGTTTCATACCGAAAGTTTCCTGCACAAATTGGAAGCGCGCCCTTTATAGCGCAGAAAACCAGGGCGAACAAGTAGTTTATAACCCTCATAGAAAAGGTCTTTTCTCGTGGCTTAAGGATTACAATGTTGCTGAGCGGAAAGAGATCTTGAAGAACTACTACAAAGCCATGTTTGTCCGGGAGCCTTTTGAGAGATTAGCATCGGCGTACCGGAGCAAAGTGAATAGCGTGTGGTTCAAACGATTTGTTATCCCCAACAAAAATGACGAGGAGTTGGAGAAGGAATCCGCTGTCCCATTTTCAACCTTTATAAAGAACGTTCTTTTAACAAACGCAACAACTTTCCCGGAGCGTGGATATATTGAAGATCAACACTGGCGTCATTACGAAAAGATTTGTCCATGTGAGGTGGACTACGACTTCATTGGTCACTTTGAAAATCTAGCTGAGGAAGCACCTCAGCTGTTAAAGATAATTGGTGTGGATGGTTATGTAACTTTCCCCGAATATCGCACATTCAAGACGAAGCCGCACGTATCAGGATATTACTCCCAGCTGACAAAAGACGAAATATTCCAACTTGGTCGTCTGTTTGAATTGGACTTCAAACTATTTGGATACGATTTTCCAGGCCCTTTAGAAGAGGTTCTCAAAAACAAAGCCACGACGGCAGAGAACTTACTTTAAAATGGCACATTCCTCTTCGGAGAGACTAGCTCATTTTAGCTTGTAAGCTTCTTACAGGACAGGAGGAGCGCATTTCGTTTGTTTTTACGCAATGCTTGCTCTGATTCGGGTCGTTTTTTTATATATGGAGTATCAGTAACGCCGTTATATCACGAACATCGTTTTTCACTTGGGTGTCGTTTAAACCATTGTTAATAGATAATAAAAATAGACTAATTTTTATTTACGTGAATGGCTACAACCACCAAGTTTAGAGAATTAATTGGGGTTAGATTGATTTACCTCTTTTATTTCAGTTACAACGTTTATCCATTGGAGAAGGACTTGACTAGGCATAAATAAGAAATAACAACAAATGAGTGAAAAATTTTCAATATCTCCGTTTAGAATGGTAAAATTAAACAAGACTTACCTGTAAGTTGAGGTTTGATTGAGATTCTACCGAGTTATAAAGTGCTGTGACATTTACATGAGATCGCAAGCGTATGCGCCAACTCAGTCTTCAAAGGCCTAATGTGAGTGACTCACGGCTTCCAACAAAGGGTGGGTTGGGAGGGTATGTAATCTCCCAGCACTTTACAACTCGGTAGAATCTCAATCAAACTACAACTTACAGGTATCGTTTTATTTTGCTATTCTACCTCGTTACCGCGTGCTGTGAGATCACATGAGATTTTGAAACAACACGGACATTAAGCACAGTCATAACAAAACATTTATTGCACAGTTGTGTTGCTTACAGTGCTGAGTACCTTATCAGCAAATATGTTCTCCTTAACAATAGGCTTTTTATAAGACTTTGCGAATGTAGACTCTGAGGACCAGCCAGCTGTATGCAAAATATCATCAAGGCTTCCTGAAGCATTGCTGGCTGCAGATGTACTGGCAGCCCTACTGCTGTGTGGTTTAAATCTTGAGTAATGGTTTCTCTGCTAACTCTTCTGAAAAAAGAAAACTCTCCTGAAAGGTCTGTTATAACTAATAAACAATTGGCTTTCTGAGCCTCGTAAAAATTGTGTCCTTGTTAGTGTTACGGCACCGCATTGCTAAGACAAGTCCTTTATTTTAACTTGAAAACACGGGAAGCTTTCAACATGGCTGCTTGCATCGTGCCCGCCTCTAACCTGAGTCCGCTGGCCCACAGCAGGCGTAATACTGCCACCCGAGAGCCCTTGCGATACTAAATCTAACATATATCGTAACATCTTCCCTTTTTATACAAAACAAATAAGTAGGCTAACTTTGTTAGTAATTAGTAGGTTAACATTATTAGTAATGCTCCGTGTTTAAAGCATCTCCATCATTCATTGTTCAGAGGTTTAGCCTTGTTGGAGGCTTGATAATCCTTCCACTAAGGGTCCT
>OZ026598.1:37374871-37382371 GCA_964020085.1 Micromussa lordhowensis | reverse complement strand
TCAGACGAGTCCATGCCATGTACGCAGGATCGCTAGTACGGAGCAAAACCCGCCTTATTTTCATTGTAATTGCTGTATGCGTTGGTTTGTGGATCATCGACAAAGCTTTGTATCCAAACTCTTCTAGAGGTACGGTTTAATGATTGTATTACTAATAAAAGCCATAGCTAGCGTACAATGTAGACAGTAGCGACATGGTCTAAATACGTTAAACTCATACACCACACTATATAGATGATCCTAATCGCTCAAGCTTAAGACTCAAATAAGTTTAGTTCGAATCTCTGTATGCAAACATGGACATTACGCTGAGTTCTTCGATGTTTATTAGGATTCACTAATAACTGCCTTTTCGTGAAAATGTACCGTCTCTTCAAGTAGCATGTTATCTGTTTACTACTTACCTCTCCTTTTATCAAATCCAAAGTATGCTTTACTCTTCTCGCTTGCCGCTAGAACTGAGGCTACTCGCTCTTGTTGTTCAGTGCGTAACGCTTCCTCGGCAGTTTGATTATCATGCCTTATATTTGATACAAAACTGGATCCAAATAGTGAATGCTTACGCTCGATTTAAGATAATATTGTACAGTGATACATTTTTATTGACGTAAAAAGAAATTACAATTTACGGTTTTCCGCGGTGCCAGTCATTTAATATGGAAAAATCGATACTTTTTTAGCATGTTATTATGTGTTGAATATTATTCACTTTTTGCACCCCGGCAATTGGAATGAATTCGAACCCTTCTTTTAGTCTTCTCCGGAATTTGATTATTTACTGTCTCTAGAATGTTCCTCCTAGTGGGGCGGATAAGTGCTGAAATTGTTCACTTTCTGTTAAAAACACGAAATTGGAATGAATTCGAACTGTCACTTTCCAACTCACAAGTGGTACGCTGACGCCAAATTGCTGTAAACTTGCCGGAATGAATTCATGATGCAAAATTGCGTGGACTGTTAGCTACAATTAAAATTTAGTGTTCGCTCAAAATGACTCATTTTGAATTGCTACACGCGTAACCGGAAACGGATGTTATTCTTCTGTTTTATTACACAAATTTCTCGTCATACTGACTATCACGCATTCCTTCAAGTACAAGCAAGGTGACCAAGGAAACTTTGAAACTAATCAAACACTAATACCCAAAACAAAATTTAAACAATGCTCAAAAAAATAGACAATACAATATAGCTCCATCAGAAATTCCACCTTCGTTTATCTCGGATTTCCCAGATGTCTCAACCTCAAATCATTTTCTCTTGAAGGTGCCTTCCTTCATAAATAATAATAATAATAAAATAAAATAATAGTCGGAGTCCGATTTGTTTATCACGAGTATGATTACAGACTGAAATGGACGACACGAAGTCTTATTACCAATTAATCATAAAAATGACAATTTAATAGGTCTAATAGCCAAGCCAAGCCAAGTTATGAAAGAAAGGGAAAATTTGCATTAAAATACTGACAAAGGAGAAGTCAATTATGTCATGTCACTCTGAAATTGGATTGGTTTCATTGGTTGATTTAAACTACAACTTTGAATGTGATTGGTTCATGTAAACTACAAATTTGAATGTGATTGTCTTATTGAACTGTCCGATAACAAACTGTCCAATAACAAGCTGTCTGATAACAACTTGGCAGGTAAATTAGTGGAAAATAGGAGTTTTTTAAAACAATCACAATCGAGAAAATTGTAATTTTTATGATTCGTACTGTAAGATACTTAAAACGTTTCTGGTACAAGGTTTTTGTCCACGTGTTTAAAACTGAAATTGCTCGAGATTTCAGTATCGGATTTTGTCTTTTGAAATTTCGTTTCTCTTAAGAGTTTGATACTGGGGTTCTGATAGAGGGGTTCAATTGTGTAGTGAGACATATTCAACGCAATTGCCACATTGTGTGGTTTTTTTTTGTTTTGTTTTTTAAAGGAATTCCCAATCTCCCTGTCTTGTTTACGCTTGCTGACACGAAGCCTGACGAACTCAGCTTGGATCAAAACTCTACCAAAGGTACAGCAACTATTTTTATTGAAGATCTGCTCGTCGAGTCGTTACAATAAAATAAGTCCTGTGCTCTTTCTTCTGTCAAAGGCTAATTTCCTTCGTCGACTTTAGCACTAAGCTTCGCCAGATCACTCATTTATTTAAGTATCAAATATTAAGTATAAAATTCAGTTTTTCGTTCCAGCCCATTTCCAGGCACAGAAAGTTGTCAGCTGTGTTCGACAACCACGAGTTTCATCATATTTGTGAAAGATACCTTCAAGTTCACTTGTTTTATTTCAGGACTTCAATTTGTTGAATTTTGCATGATGTACAGTAACTCATGCACACATCTAACAAAGACGAAAAACACACAAAGCAATTCAATTAGTTAAACCTCCAAAATTATAATTTCCAAGACTCTGGGGTAAATGTACAGTGATACATATTTAACGTAATTGCTAACTTGCGTGTTTTAATTTTTAAATTAAAGGAATCCCCTTTCTCTCTGTCTTGTTTACACCTTCTGGTACGAAGCCTAACGAAATCAGCTTGAATGAAACATCTACCAAAGGTACAGCAACTATTTTTATTTAAGATCTGTTCGTCGAGTCGTTATAATAAAATAAGTCCTGTGGCCTGTCCTATCAAATATAAAATTCAGTTTTTCGCTCCAGCCCATATCCAGGTACAAATGGCTCTCCGCTGTGTTAAAAATCCACGAGTTTCACTTGTTTTATTTCAGGATTTCAGTTTGTTCGATTTTGCATGATGTAGTAACCAATGAACACATGTCACAAACACGAAAAACACACAAAGCAGCTAAGTGAACGAAACCTCCAACACTAAAGTCCTAACCCAACACTGGTGTTTTTACCAGCCCGAAGGGGCTACAATGTCAAACCATATACGTTTATATCTATAACTAACGTCCCGGCTTTGCCCCAAAGCGAAAACTGCATATTTCACAATGCCGTCAGGACAAGCCCTATAATAGTCGAGATTTCAAAAAAAAAACAGAAATATATCGATCAAAGAGAGGCCGTTTGGAAGAAGAACCCCAAAACAGAAAGACGCTATTTCAAGGTCAAAAGAAATTCGTATTTTCATTTTCCGACTTTCCCGTGGTACGTTCAAGACAAAATTGCCGGAATTAATCACTGAGTGTGAGCGGAGTGACATGATAATGTGAGTTTCCGGCCTTGGTAGCCCAATCTATGAATGAAAGAATTTCACTGCCGGAGCAAAGGAAGATCTTTGTAACAAAGAAGCTGGAAATTAAACAAATTAACATTAGGAATTTGGAAACTAAGAAAGCCGCAAATAAAAACTGTACCGCAAATGATTCAGCATAGCACTGTTGGATGAAACTCAAAACCCAGAATAAGCATTTTTTTTCTTAGCTACTCGTGGAACAAACGAAAGACTGAATTTTAATTATGCAACAATGACTGAAACATTCACGATAAAACGAAAGGAAATGTAAGCAAATTCCAGAAAAAAATTGAACGATTTCATTGTTAAGCAACGTTGTGAGGAGTAACTTATATTTCCTTTTTGTCACTGTCGAACAAGAAGAAATAATCGAGGGTCTAACAGGGTAACGGGATGCGAGATGAGCCTTGTTTCGCTGCCAGGATTCGAGATGGGAGAAAATTTGAGGGCGGGATGCGAGATTTACAAGGCACCGGCGAGACACGTTATTTTCCTGACGTGGGGATTATTGATTTCTTCTCGTGCGGTTATAAGACAGTGGAGATTAGAATGTCGATTCATGGCTGAAATCTCAGAGACCGAAGCTACATTTGTGGACAGAGTAAAACAGTGACAGATTCCGCAGAGAGTCTTCTCTTGACGTGCAAACACGTTACAAACCTACAGAGACCATTCAATCACACGTCACCAAAGGCTTTTTATCCAAGAATAAATTCAAAAATGAGAAGCTTGAGGCAGCCATCTTGAGTTCGATTTCCGCGAACTGGGCCGAGCAGAAATAGAATTTTCCGGTTATTCCGTTTTTCAGGAATTTTAGGCCAACCTCGCGAGGTACAGATTTCGGAATAAAATTCCGGAAAATGTCTGTTCCATTTGCTTCCCTACCCGGAATTTCCGGAATATTTGGTCAAATGGAAAGCGCCCCTTCTTTTAGTCTTCTCCGGAATTTGATTATTTACTGTCTCTAGAATGTTCCTCCAAAAGTTCGGAAAAACGACAAAACGTCGCCATTCGTAGACTATAAAATGTTTTAAAAGCAAGCAACCGGAACGATGATCCTGCTCGTATACGTTGGATCAATAGTGATCTAATCGGCTTCACAAATAAAATGAAGAATATAAAGTCAGAAACCGACACAACGTAGAATGTTTTTTTTGAACGTGTACTATATTTCGGGCGGACTTCTACAGGCTGGTTTGGCCAGCCGAAATATAGTACACGTTCAAAAAAACATTCTACGTTGTGTCGGTTTCTGCCTTTATATTCTTCATTCGTAGACTACCTCAGCCACTGCACACTAATTTTGAGATCGAGATTTCGGCCGAATCAACTATCATCATCTCATTGAAATCGAGAGCTGAAATTAATAATCTAATTGTTTTAGTAGTTTCCTTCAAATAACGATTCCAATTATTTCTGGTCTTATTATTAAACTTCACGCTTTAAAGAATTGGCGCGGACTGAATTGTAAATTTGAGATTTGCAGTTGTGTACGCGTGCTTATCAGTTTTTTTAATAATTCAAGAAACCGTAAATGCCATCCTTTTAGTCTTCTCAGGAGTTTGATTATCCATTTGTTTCTAAATGATCCTTCGAAACTTTTCAGAAACGAGAAACGTTGCCATTTCGTCGACTACACCAGGCCACTGCACACTGATTGAACAACAGAGTGTCTCTGTCGAGGAACTATCGGCTGATAGTTCCCCCGGAAATTTGATGTTCTTTAAACAAATATTTTCCAGGGAAGCAAAGCTTCAAGGGCAAATATGCTAGTTTTAAGAACATCAAATTTCCAACTATCAGGCCAATAGTTGCGAGACACTTCAGTTATTGCCTCATTATTGTTCACCACTAAATTTTCTTCCCCGTAACAGTTCAAAAATCGTATAGTATAATTTCAACTGTTTTAGATGAAACCCGTGAAAGCCAAATGTAAAATTTGAAAAAGAAAACAGACAAAAACCCACTTAATACAATTTCAATTGTTTATTTGCTATAAGCACGCTTGTTTACAGAAACATTTTTTATTTCACGGACGAATACTATCCATCCGGGTATTTTCCTCGGACGGGCCCATGGACTGATCTCTCCGCGGATGAACCCTATCGCATCACGTGATCAATTCAAACCAAGAATCGGAGAAAATTTAGTGGTGAACTATACTGGCTGGTAGTGTGCAATGGCTCAGCCAATCATATTACAGCATTTGCATTGGTGTACTAGTAGAATTCAACTAATGTTCTAAAAACAAATATTTGCCCGAGAAGCGAAGCTTCGTGGGCAAATATGCTAGTTTTAAGAACATCAAATTTCCAAGGGGCAACTATCAGACCGATAGTTCCGAGACAAAAATACTCTATTGTCTTTATTGTTCACCACTAAATTTTCCCGTAGCGGCATGCCTCAAAACTGAAAACGACAAGAATTTATTTATCAAAATTTCCAACTTAACCGCTATAGAGCGCTTAGGTGTTTCGTATTTTCCGTTGTATCCTATTCAGATGATATTACATCTATACATGTATAAACAATTTTACATGTCAAGTGTTGACTTCTAAAGACGAAACCTTCTAAAGAGGAAACCTCGAATCTTGAAACCTCTGCGCCCGCTTGATGTTTTACTTTACCGTAATTTACCGCAGTTTTCAGCCTAAAACAAATACTTCTCTTGCTCTCTTCTAACTAAATGTGACATGGGACGATAAATTCTTTTCATCTTATCTAAAAGAAAACTGTAGAAAGCTGCCTTTGATGAGCCACTTCCGCTTAAAGGGCACTATCGTCTGATATGGCATTCTATTGACAGAAAATGCCCGCGCGAGATCATAGCAGGTGATCAGTTTTGATCAATGACGACAAAGGGAAATTTAGTGGTGAACTATAATTAACAATTAGATTATGAGCTCGAGATTTCTATGAGGTGATAGTTGATGAGGCCGAAGGCCGAATCAACTATCGCCTCATAGAAATCGAGAGCGAATAATCTAATTGTTTTAGTAGAATTCTAACTGAAATTAACGCAAATAACGGTTTCCAATGATTTTCCCACGCATTATTGAACTTTACCCATAAACAAAGCTGCACGTATCGAGCTGTCCTTCGCAAATTTGCAGTTGTTTACGCGCGTACCCGCTTTTTCAATATTTTCAAGTTTTTAAAGTCAAGAAACCTTAAAAGTGCTTCTTTTGGTCTTCTCAGGAATTTAATTACTCGTTTACATCTAAAATTCCTTCCAAAACTTCGAAAAAACTATAAAAACATCGCATTTCTTGGACGACCGGCGGCCAACTGTAATGGCTGATAGTATACGAGTAGCTCAGCCAATCAGATTGCAACATTTGCATTAGTATACTAGTAGAATTCTACTAATAGCTGATAGTGTACGGTAGCTCGGCCAATCAGATCGCAGTATTTGTATCATTATACGAGAAGAATTTTACAAAATAAAAATATAGACAAGATTAAAAAGCTTCTCTTTGATTTTTCATCTGCATGTTTCCTTCATAGTCACTACAAAGTCTGGGTCAACTATGGGTGAAAGACGGCGGCTTTTAAAAGAACAGTGCCTAACAAAACCACCAAATCCTTCCTTCATTGGAGAAGCTGACTTCTCTCGTTTTATCGTCATTGAAAAGTTAAAGTTTGTGTTCTGTTTCATACCGAAAGTTTCCTGCACAAATTGGAAGCGCGTCCTTTATAGCGCAGAGAAACAGGGTGAACAATTACTTCATAACCCTCATAGAAAAGAACATTTCTCGCGGCTTAAGGATTACAATGTTGCTGAGCGGAAAGAGATCTTGAAGAACTACTACAAAGCCATGTTTGTCCGGGAGCCTTTTGAGAGATTAGCATCGGCGTACCGGAACAAAGTGAATGACGTGTGGTTCAAACGATTTGTTATCCCCAACAAAAATGACGAGGAGTTGGAGAAGGAATCCGCTGTCCCATTTTCAACCTTTATAAAGAACGTTCTTTTAACAAACGCAACAACTTTCCCGGAGCGTGGCTATATTGAAGATCAACACTGGCGTCATTACGAAAAGATTTGTCCATGTGAGGTAGACTACGACTTCATTGGTCACTTTGAAAATCTAGCTGAAGAAGCACCTCAGCTGTTAAAGAGAATTGGTGTGGATGGTTATGTAACTTTCCCCGAATATCACCCATCCAAGACGAAGCCGCACGTATCAGGATATTACTCCCAGCTGACAAAAGACGAAATATTCCAACTTGGTCGTCTGTTTGAATTGGACTTCAAACTATTTGGATACGATTTCCCAGGCCCTTTAGAAGAGG
>OZ026598.1:37329871-37369871 GCA_964020085.1 Micromussa lordhowensis | reverse complement strand
GCAACAAGAGTAACCACCTACAAGAGAGGTAAGGGAGCCAATGGAGAGAAGGCCTGAGATCGAGGTTAGTCGATTCTATCTATATAGTCTTGACGTCACTATTCTAAATGCAAACTATTCTAAATAAATGCTTACTTGGGGCAAGACGAAATAAAATTAGCAGAAAAAATTAATTTGATGGTTTGACTTTCTCGTTCTCTCGGGTACCTATTTTAGCACTCTCAGAATCCACTGTGACAAGAATAATTATTTTCTATGTGATTAAACTATAAAAGTGACTAAATTATGACTAATTGTGTGACTAAACACTGTGTGAATCTGAAGGCATTTCTCTTGGCCTACACCATATGCAAAGCACCTTGTTGTCTCTTGATGTGTTCCACAACACTTCACCGTAATGTCAGGGCAACTTGTTTAATCCCCTCCCCATTCTTCCCATATAGTGTCAAATTCCCCACCAACTCCAATATTACTCACTGGTGCTATATTGGCACCTCCCGGGGCGCATCAATAGGCGATATTCATTAAAATTCTAACATAACCTTGAGGCTTGGGGGATAAAACAAAAGAAATTCATTTTTCAGTCTCAACCTGCATGTTCTTTCCCAAGCCTACAAGCCATGTACGCAAGACTGCTATTACGGAGCAAAGCCCGCCTTATTTTCATTCTGATTGCTGTATGCGTTGGTTTGTGGATCACCGACAAAGCTTTGTATCCAAACTCCTCTAGAGGTACGGTTTAGTGATTGTATTACTTTAATGCCTGCAGCCATAGCTAGCGTACAGTGTTGACAGTAGCGACATGGTCGACTAAATGCGCCAATCTCATACACCACACTATATATAGATGATCCTAATCGCTCAAGATTAAGACTCCAAAAAAAATCAGTTCGAAACTTTGTATGCAAACATGGACATAACGCTGAATTCCTAACCCTAAGTTTTTTCGCGGTGTCAGTAGTTTAATAATAATTATTTTTTTAGTATTTTATTATATGTTGCCTACAATTCACTTTGGAAATTATCAACTCTCAAGTGGTAAGTCGGCAGCAAATTGCTGCAAAATTTCTGGAATCAATTCATAATGCAGAATTGGGCCGACTTGTTATAATTGAAATTTTGTTTTTTGCTCAGACTCACTCATTTTCAATAACTCAATCAAATAAGTACGTAACTACGTAATTACGTAAGTACGTAATTATACAAATTTCTTGTCATACTTATTATCTCATATCAGTATGCATTCTCATATTATGCATTCCCTCAAGTACAAGCAAGGTGACCAAGGAAACTTGCCTTCCTCGGCTGATCAAACACTAAATTAAAGCCCAAAATTTGACCAATGCTCAATACAATAATTTTATAGTTCTGCCTTCGTTTATCTCGGATTTCCCAGTTGTCTCGACCTCAAATCATTTTCTCTTGAATATGCCTTTTCCGTTATCTATTATCAGCCACCTTGAACCTTTTTAAAATAGTATTTTTACTGAGAAGGAATCCACCAGAGGTTTAAGTCACAAGTTATATTATCTTTAGCTCTTAGAAAATGCAAAATGGACTGTAATATACTTAAAACATGTTCTGGTACAAGGTTTTTTTCCAAGCGCTTAAAACCGAAATTGCTCGATTTTCTATCTGATTTCGTTTCTCTTATGAGTTTGATACTGATAGAGGGTTCAATTGTGTAGTGATACTTATTCAACGTATTGCTAACTTGTGTTTTCTTGATTTTTAAAGGAATTCCCAATCTCCCTGTCTTGTTTACGCCGGCTGATACGGAGCCTAACCAAGTCAGCTTGAATCAAACCTCTACCAAAGGTACAGCAACTATTTTTATTGAAGATCTGTTCGTCGAGTCGTTATAATAAAAAAAGTCATGCGGTCTGTCTGAAGTATAAGGTTAATTACTTTCGTCGACTTAACTGCGAAAGTCTTGCCAGCTCACTCATTTATTTAAGTAAAAATTTAAGCATAAAATTGGTGTTTTTACTAGCTCGAAGGGGCTGCAATGTCAGCGCATATACAGACGTTTATATCAATGAGAAGCGTCCCCGGCTTTGTCCGTAAGCGAAAAACGGCGTATTTCACAATGCCGCCAGGGTTTCAAAAAGCAAAAAGATATTAATCAAGGAGAGGCCGTTTGGAATAGAACCCCACCACAGAAAGACAACATATCAAGGTCAAAAGAAATTCGTATTATCACGGTACGTGGTACGTTCAAGACAAAATTGCCGGAATTAATCACGGCGGGTGAGAGGGGTGACATGATAATTAAAGTTCAGTATCTCTCACAGAGCCACTCATTTTAAATAACTTATATAGTAAAATCATTTGTTACACGAGAAACTAGGGGAAAAATATGCTTATTCTGGGTTTTGAGTTTCATCCAACATTATTGTTAAGCCGATCAGTTGTGGTGTAGTTTATATTTGCGGTTTCTTAGTTTCCAAAACCCTTTTATGTTAATTTGTTCATGTCCAGCTTCCTAGTTACAAAGATCTTCCTTCATGCACTCCGGCAATTGAAATTTTTTAACTTGGTCTTCTTTGAATGAATACAACCCTTCCTCACTTTTAGACAAAGCAAATCAAGTCTTGTGGAACAATAGGTTTATATGTGTTGATTCTACTGCCAGTTTAAAATGCAAAGCTTCTCGAGGCACGTGACGAAAATGGCGCGATCAAATCGGATAAGAAGCTATGGCGATTGTCTCTCCCACTGGTCGATCACTTCTTAAGTTTTCGTCTCCTCAGTGCTTTCCCGCTGGAGTGGCGTAAAGAAATAAAACTGAATAAAGCCTTTATATACACAAATACACAACATCAAATTCCAAGTGATTTATTTCTGCGGGTCGATGGTAATAAAGTTTTGAGAAACTTAATTCAAATTCTTTGTACCAGAGTTTTGTCTCTACAATATCTTGTAAACCAACTGCAATGACGAAATATGACAAAGTGTTTATCTTAACTGGGAAAAGATTTATTTACTGCCTTCCGAAATAACCTTGCATACCAGATAAAGGGAATTTCATTGAAATTCTTTCATTTACAGATGGGGTAACCAAGGTCCAGAAACTTACATTTCTAAATGTTCTTTCGGAGAAAAGAGGAAACGTTGCCACTTTGTCGACCACACTAAGTCACTGTACACTAATTAAACACTAGAGTGTTTCTGTCGAGGAACTCTTAGGCCGATAGTTCCGAGACATAAACAGCCTAATGTCTTTATCATGTGTTCACCACTAAATTTCCTTCCACGCACCAGTTCAAATATCATATTGAATTAGTTCTAGATGAAACCCGTGAAACCCAAATGTAAAATTTTAAAAAGAAAACAGACAAAAACTACCTTAAAACAATTTAAATTGTCTATTTTCTGTAAGCCCACTTGTTTACAGAAACATTTTCACGGAAGAGTACCATCCATCCGGGTATTTCCCTCGGGCGCTCACTATGGGCTGATATTAACAATAATTTAGTGGTGAGCTATAATGACTGATATTGTGCAATGGCTCAGCCAATCAGATTACAGCATTTGCATTAGTATGCTAGTAGAATTCTACCAATAGCTGATAGTGTTCGATAGCCCAGCCAATCAGATCACAGTATTTACGTTAGTGTATAAAGATTATTTATTATTATCATCATCATCATCATCATCATCATCATCATTATTATTATTATTATTATTATTATTATTATTATTATTATTATTGTACGAGTAGAATTCTACAAAATAAGAATATAGTCAAGATTAAAAAGCTTCTCTTTAATTTTTCATCTGCATGTTTCCTTCATAGTCATTACACAGTCTGGGTCAACTATGGCTGAAAGACGGCAGCTTTTAAAAGAGCAGTGCCTAACAAAACCACCAAATCCTTCCTTCATTGAAGAAGCTGACTTCTCTCGTTTTATCGTCATTGAAAAGTTAAAGGTTGTGTTTTGTTTCATACCGAAAGTTTCCTGCACAAATTGGAAGCGCGTCCTTTATAGCGCAGAGAACGAGGGCGAACATATGGCTTTTAACACGCATAGAAGAGATCAGTTCTCGTGGCTTAAGGATTACAATGTCGCTGAGAGGAAAGAGATCTTGAAGAATTACTACAAAGCCATGTTTGTCCGGGAGCCTTTTGAGAGATTGGCATCGGCGTACCGGGACAAAGTGAATAGAGTCTGGTTCAAACGATTTGTTGTCCCCAACAAAAATAACGAGGAGTTGAAGGAGGAAGCCGCTGTCCCATTTTCAACCTTTATAAAGAGCGTTCTTTCAACAAACGCAACAAGGTTACGGGGGCGTGGATATATTGAAGATCAACACTGGCGTTCTTACGAGCAGATTTGTCCATGTGAGGAAGACTACGACTTCATTGGTCACTTTGAAAATCTAGCTGAGGAAGCACCTCAGCTGTTAAAGATAATTGGTGTGGATGGTTATGTAACTTTCCCCGAATATCACCCATCCAAGACGAAGTCGCACGTATCAGATTATTACTCACAGCTGACAAAAGACGAAATATTCCAACTTGGTCGTTTGTTTGAATTGGACTTCAAACTATTTGGATACGATTTCCCAGGCCCTTTAGAAGAAGTCTATTGGAAGAAATCACTCACAACAGAAAACTGATTTTACGGACGCTCTTCGTGGTGAAATACGAACGATTAACTTGTAAGCTTCTGTCAGGGGTATAAATTTTAGTTGTAAGTTACAAGTGAAATTTGGCAACAAAAAATGCTGCGGCGATTTTGTGTGGCAGAAGAGATTGGAGGATTGTCTGTATACATGTATTTAAAAGTTACAACCATCGCTAGCGTCTTTCACCATGATTCCCAGCTGCTTTATGACTAGCAGCGCGGTGCTTGATGGTTGGAGGGCAACTGGTCGATAATAGCCCAATTTCGATATATTAAAATTCAGCCTAAAACAAAAGACCTCAGCACGAGGCTCGTGGGAATAACTACAGAGTTTGTGGGGTTTATTCCCACGAGCCTCGTGCTGAGGTCTATTGTTTTAGGCTGAATTTTAATATATCGAAATTGGGCTATTCCACGAGCCCCGTGCTAAAAGAGAGACAACTGGGGCGAGGCAGCATTTCAATCCTCTCGTTGCCTTTTACGCAGACGCTCTTCGGCTTCGTCTCTCGTTGCGAAAGATTGCGTGATGAGCCGCAATATTGGGTGAGGTAAATGCTATAAAGTTTAGAAATACGGGAATTTTAAATTTTAAATACATGCAACCTGGTTCTCAGGTAAAACGTACCAAATTCGAAGTTTGCGGGGTAGACAACATTCTCTTCTTGGTTTAGTTTCTCAGTACTAGTTTCATGTAGTTGTGGTTCATTCTTAGTTTATTGAGCATTTCAATTCAACTTAGCTGAGCTGCTATACTGAGGAACCGCGATAACTACAACAGAGCGCTGCAGAATTGTTGACATTGAAGATGATCAACAGTCCGTGGTGCCTTTTGAGCGCGCTCATTACCTTCTCACGCACACATGATCGTGGTCGTTTATGGTCGTCTAACTGAGCATCTGGGGTACTTACCATTTACAAAAACCATCCGGTTGGAAATTTCAGGCATAAACATTAAGCAATTAACTGCGACGATGCGGGAGAGGGAATCACTATAAAGTATATCCTAATCAGCTAGAGAGAGTTAAAAGAGCAGTAAGATAGCATCACCTCAAATCACAACCCATATTTTCTGAAGCTTCCCAAATGCATTGGTGTGAACAATTTTATTTTCCAACTGGAATTTCCGGTTTTCCCATGTAAATGGTGAGTACCCTAGTAATTTAGTCGTAACGGATTTGGAAGACACTCTCGTACCCAGAATCTTCGTTCCCCTAAATATTAGCTTTAAATATTGCCTAAAGTATCTCCAACTCGTATCTACGGTCGTTCTCATCATTTTTGAAACATTCACAGTTGACCCCGCTACAGACCTCTCGAATGTCGCTCGTTTCGTCACGCTTGCGTGGTAAGGAACGAAGATTCGAAGTTCGAAATTGAATTGGAAGAAAAAAATTGACACTGACAGCCGTCAACTGTAAGTTCACTGAGGAAAAAATAGGCCATTCAAGAAGTATTCGTCCTTTTATTCACTGTCTTGCTTGACATGGTTTATTAATCTGTGGTCAATATATTACGTTTTGTACAACTATCTGCATAAAATGATCAGTAAGCGACGAGAATTTGAATACATCTTTCAACTAAACCCAAAAGGATATCAAGGTTAACATTAGTTTCAATGAGACTCAATGTGATGAATGTTTACAACTGTAAAGTAACGACGACTTCTTCAAAAAAGGCATGCGTGAATTAAATAACCACTTAAAATAAAATCAATTAGGCGTCGACAGCCATAATGGTGTTGCCTGAACAATTTGATTTTCGTTGTTTTATTTGACATGTAAGCGTTTCCTGTTGGTTCGACACATCAAAGATTCACCCCCACCCCCCACCCCCCTCCCTTATCCCCTGCTTCAAAGGAAGTTTTGATTTGCAGACAATCCCAACTAGACGAGTTGACTATTTACATCAGCGTGGCCTGGGTGTAAGGATAATGAATGAGAATGCTAAAAAGATTTACAAATTCTTTCACCGGTATTAAACCTAGCACGAGTAAACTCTGTAAACTTTGTGTTTAAGCTACTTAACTCTGTAACTCTCGAAATGTTTTCAAAACATTTGTATCAAGGATCGTAAAAACGAAAGTGTCAACAATCTTGACGCGACTACATAAATATGAATCACGTGATATGTTGGTCTTTGACACGTAGTCAACTGTTGTATCTGATGCGCGGAAAGTAGATCACGAGGGACACAAAAGAGCAGACCGCATTGCATAGTCCAAGCAGAGACCGCCCTCGTGGATGAGAAACTTAAGATCATCAAAGTACTTATCAATCCCCAAAATTAAAACCTGACTTGCGACGGCCACCACCACCACGGAGATCCAAGATTCTTGGAGACAAATTGTTTCCGTTACCTCTTAAAGAGGATGATCCAACTTGACTGAGATCTAAGAGGATTGAATTTGAAGTTAATGGATTAATTACGTATGACAGATGACTACTGGTTTCAGGGTTGACTTACACGAACATACGGGAAACCCGAACCAACCCAACCTGGAAACAATGGTCCATTCTAGCCAGTCTCTCGCGGTCCTCTAGACTGTGCTCCAAAACGCCTGCAGGGAATCATGGTAATTGTATTCATCCTCTTGGACTGGATATTTGTTTTTGATACAACTGTCATGATTTCCTGCAGACGCGTCTCATAGAGGAGATGGGCCATCATATCCCAGACGACAGTCCACTCTGCCAATGAAAATGACACGTGATGTCAGCCGCATGGGACCAACAGTAGGGAACTTAAGCAAAGATGACGGCCACGCCAAGGACGACGCCTAGCCAAAAATGAATTTATTAAACCTTTTGCTAGGTGGCGTTCTCGTTGCTGTCGTCGTTGTGGTTTGCTTAAGTTCCTTAGTATCCTGGGCACACGTTCGCTATTAATACGAACACTTTACGAAAGTGTTCGCAAACGTCCCTATTGTTGACCGCGTCCGAGGAGGCGGTTGGAAGAAAAAGGAAAAAAAAAAACGAAACAAGTCTAACTTCGATAAAGATTAAATGTTCCCACGAGCATGGGACAAAGAAAAACATCCGAGTCTCCGCCAGGATTGGAACCCATGACCTCCCAGATACCGGTTGGGCGTTCTAACCACTGAGCTACAGAGACACTCTTCCTGAGGATCTGATCCCCTAACCCAGACAAGAGCAAATTTATAACGAGAAGAAATATACATTACAGTAATATACGAACCTATCGTCAGGTTATTAGGAACAAATGAGGTGGGTCGCCGCTTCTGGGTTTTACCGCGGGCCACCTGACGAGCACGTGATCCGAAGCCTAGACACTGCAGCGTTTCTGTGATGAACCGCTGGGCAGGAGATACACAGAGCATGACCAGAAGCTTTGCATCGCCACCTGAAGTTATCAAAGGAAAACTACCGTGTGTTACAGGAACAGTGTTCAAGAACATCAAAATTATATGCTACAGCGTTTGGTGAACCGTTACTGATCGATACATATACAAGTACAGTGGAAACTCGATTATTCGAAGCTCCAAAAGAAACGAATATTATATTGGCTTGAAAATTTGGGGGCAAGATTACAAGTTTTACTCTGAGGAGAGAAACGACTTTTAGTTATCGGTGGGTTCGAAAAGTCGAGGGTTCGACAAATCGCATTCCATTGTGGCTTGAAAATATGGTTCTAGCGCCGGTGAATCGGTATTTGCACTAGCCCTTAGGGCCTGTTTACATGGAGGTGGGGGACCCCAGGTAGGTGAGGTAACCCGCCTAGGTGGGGTAACCCGCCTCTCCATATAATCTCTCATTTTTATTTGATCATGTTTACATGATAGGTGAGGTAACCTGCCTAGGCGGGTTGCCCGGTCTGCCAGGTAGGGTAACCCGCCTAGCCGGGGTCGCATTTTGCCATGTAAACGACTCAAGGTGGGGTAACCCGCCTAGCCGGGGTCGAGTTCATGTTACATTTGCAAGCGCGCCAAAGCGCGTAAAAATTTGAACCAGAACAATATGGCCGTTAACTGCCTCTGGCGGAGGCTTTGTATCATCAAAAGTGACAGTAAAACGCCACAGCATTGAAATGCTGCAGCGAGAGCAGAAGATAAAGATAAAATATCACTGACCGCCAAAATGCGTCGTTCGTCCGCCATTTTCAACGTTTACGTCAAGTAAAGTCACCCCGGGACCCCGGGGTTGTAAGTTTGCATGTAAACGCTGGCCATTTTTCGACCACGGCTAGGCGGGTTACCTCACCTACCTGGGGTCCCCCACCTCCATGTAAACAGGCCCTGAGACGCTCCACGGCGAGTTAAAGAGCCAGTATTAGTATATACCGCACAAATGAAAAGTGTTTTTTTGCGCATTCTGATTGGTTAGCTCGGAGGTGAATAATAAGAACTATTTTCCTCCGAGCAAACGGAGAAAAAACAAAATAGCTTCCCGTTTCGCTTTGGTTCCCATGGAGCAAATTTAATCAATAAACGAAGCGGCTGTTCCGAAAAACATTACGTAGTTCGCTGGCGATCATTGGATCCACGAACGTTTGAAAGCTCTCATTTCACTTCGTTTTCTTCTTATGATCACCTGACTTATCATGTGACTTTGTGTGCGCGAAAGAGCATCGCGCGGCGAGATTTTCATTATTTTCTAACGCGCATTTGTTGCTCTATTGTTAGAAATAAAACAAATTTTCAGTCTTCTGATTATTCAACTTGTGTGGCATATACTAAAACAATGATTCACTTCAGTGTCGGTGAAAGAGGTGGATAGTTAACTAGGCGCTTAATGTAAAAATTGTGTTATCGATACGATTCTAGCTTAACAGAAAACTTACCAATTGTGTCCTGAAGCATGTGAGTGAGCCTTGTGTTACGATAAGGTATATGTGAGCGGTGCTCAGACAGTGCTCCTAACACATCCGCCAAGGCACTCAGACTATTGAATGAAACATTCGACACACGTACGTAAGACAACCTGTTTCTTAAAGGAAGTTATTACAGTTGATGACGGATGACGTGACAGCTGAGATTAAGGACTGACGCACATGGATAATTATAAAATAACTGAGCCACTACGCGCGCTCTCATTGGTCGATAGGTGTGTTTAGATGAGAGTATGTAAACACGGTTGTGACGTATTAGATTCGCGCGTATTTTTGAGAATTATTTTGTAAAAGCAATAGAGCACTTTTTCCATGTTTATATAGCCTCATCTAAACACTCGAAGGGTTGGGATATAATTCTCGAAGGTTATGCAAACCATCGACTACGTCTCGGGTTTGCATAACTGTCTCGAATTCTCCCAACCCTCCTCCAGTCGTGTTTAGATGAGGCTATGTAAACACGGAAAAAGTGCTCTATTGCTTAAATGATGGTTAGCTTCAGATGACCAGCAAAACACATGCAAACAAGGCATGTAAGAAATCCAGACAAAGCCCCCGGATCAAAGACTTGTAAACAAGACAATTACGCTGAAGACCTTTAGTGGCCTTAGGGTCTCTATTGGTTCAGCAATGAGGGACCTCACCAGAACTTAATTCGGCACAAGAGAAAATACCGAAGTAAGAGTATATGGGAAAATAAGAATAAGTCTTACCTTTTGTTAATGTGTGACGTTTCTCTTAATGCGGCGCCAGTAACCCCAGACATTCCTGAGAGCAAATGAGCAAACAATAAACATTGAAAAAAACGAATCGAAATAAAATAACAAGGAAAAAAGGAAACAACAACATTGGAGGCTTTAGCTTGACAGCCGAAAGCTCGAAAGTTTTAAGTCTTTTTTGCCAATGAACGTTTTATAAATTTGTAATAAACAAAAAGATTGTTTGTAGTATGTTTTTCTCTCAAAATCAAGAAAAGAAAAAGGGTGATTGTAAGCCGCCATATAATGAAGTAGTATTTTATTCTATAACCAGGCAAAAAATGAAGTAGTATTTTATTCTATAACCAGGCGAAAATCGAATGAGCATTTAACTGCAGGAAATTACTTGACTAGACTTTCACGGATAGAAAACAATTTTCACTATGACCATAACCTAGCTAGCGAATACAGCCGCCTCTCCTCAGTCTCCACTCCTCTCTCTTGGGTGTTTAATCCAGGGAGGTTTGCAGGCCTGATAATCCAAAAACAAAGGTAAATTCCCTGACATTTCCCTGGCCTTTAAAGGCAATGTTCCTGTCCCTTTTTCTGTAGCATACGAGTGAGGAAGTTAACACTCTTTTTCCCAGATCTCTTGTGGGCGAAGAAACCCGGGAATTGAGTGATTAGGTACCTTCCAAACTCAAGACCATTCGCGCGACAAAACGTGTTCATTTCTTACCAACGCATTCACTTCCAGCTAAGTCGACAAGCTGTAGCTTGGTCTTCACACTCTGACTCTGGTTTCCATTAGTTGAGGAATTGTTGTTCCGAGTTGGAGAAGGAGATCTGGACCGAGCAGCAGCAGCTGTGCCCGGCGCTGGAGACCTGGGGAGTAATACAGGAACTTGTATACATCTCGGAACAAACTGGAACTCCTAAGATATAAATGCATCGTCTAGTGTTGCTAACTTAACCTCCTTCCCAGTGATTAATTGGATCGTCACGCATCCGTTGAAGAAGAATTGCGTGACCAAGCTAACCAGCTGACTCTTTAGTTTAAAGAAACCTTTTAAACATCTTTTAGGCTTATGTTTCTGCTGATTCAATCAAATCTAAAGTTCCAAGAACAAGTGAAATAACGCGTACTGAACTAGACCTAAGGTTGGCATTTTAGATTATAATATTTAGAGAGGAAGCAAAGTCAGCCCTAGCTGGTTTTCATGCGGGTCGTCTATCCTGGTCGAATTTGAATTTGGAAATGTTAGTTTTTCAGGAGGGAAGAGAACCGGAGAACCTGAAGAAAAACCCTCGGAGCAAGGCGAGAACCAACAACGAACTCAACCCACATGTGACATCGGACCAGAATAAAACCCAGGCCACATTGGTGGGAGGCGAGCGCTCTCACCACTGCACCATCCTTGCTCCCCAAATCAGATCTCCATATCCATTTACAGGAGGCAGCGTGGCCGAGTGGTCAGCGCGTCGGACTCGAAATCCAGCGTCCCGGGTTCGAGTCCCGCTCTGGCCACTAGCTGGATTTGTTTCACGGAACGCCCGAGTTCAAATCCTCGGCCACACTTGTAAATAGCCAACTGGTCTGCCTCCGGCCAGTTGGGATTCTTAACAATGTTATGTTTAATTTGAATTATTTGTTTCAGCTGTTTGAGTGGCATGCCTGTAAACTAGCTTGATGTAGCTAAGTGCATGTCCACTATAAACTTTATTATTATTATTATTATTATTATTATTATTATTATTATTATTATTATTATTATTATTATTATTATATCCTAATGAGCTTGATTTTTTCACCGCATGAACAACTGATGAAATTTTCTCATAAGTACCCACTTACGAAACGCAAAGTAAAGACCGGTTAACTAGACAAACAATCACCTGTGTTTTACGTACCCTTTGTTTACAGTTTCAAATACAAGAAAGTATCCAGCAGTAAGAAGGGTGCAAACAACACAAAATGACTTGTGGTGATACAGTTATAACTAGTACCTTGAACGTCTAGTAGCAGCTTTACTTCTGGGCGCAGGAGACTGGGATCTACTAATGTGCCCAGCTGACGGCTGGGGCAGTGTTCGCCGTGATCTTGTCGGGGTGCCTGGGGGCGAGGGTGCAGCATCACTCGACAGTGATGACGATGAGCTCGGTTTGGCTTGGGTAATAGTGTAGATGGTTAATTGCACAATCAGGTGAGAGCGGCTCGAATGCGCATGCACCATCGTGGCGTCTTCGTGCCGGCGTTGCATGCCGTAGTAAACGAGCGCCATAACGTCTTGCACCGTACTTACTGCTCTGAGAAATGAAAGGCATGCATATTAAAGGCTAGGTCACGAAATTGTAGGCAATTTAAGCATTGATCAAATGGTCATAGAATTAACTGAAATAACAAACTAACGGCTCAAAACTATAGAAGAACTCAAACAAAACAGAGGAAAGCGAAGCTGGGGAGGATTGAAATGGATTGCATTTGGGTAAATTTGAAAAACGTCACGTAAACGTCGGCCCACCTTTTTTTCAAATTTATGTCAGTTTATATCAAAATGTCATTTACAGCTGGAAAATCATTCTCAGTTGTTATGTTGCCATGATTCTCTTGCTCTGCCAATTTGACGTTTAGAGCTCATAATTAACAAAATTACCTAAAACAGCGTGACCTAGCCCCTTTATCAAAGCCAGAAAACTCGTGGCTGTGGGCATTCAGTGCACTTGCGGATCCAAAGACAAGCACGCATATAAACAACTCCTCACTTTTTTCTTTCAATCGCCTTTCTCCTTTTGCCCTACAATCCAGTTAGCTGGTCACAAATTTCAACACCAAAATTGCCTTCCAAACAACTTGTGTAAGTTGTTCTCATGAACTCTCATAAAAATCCACGTGATATGTAAGTCTGATTAGTTCGATATTACTATTACTATTTTTGTTTGATTCTCTAATGGCCTTTGTCCCTTGATTCAAGCACATGGTAAGAATCCTTCAGCGGCTTCCAGGCTACAAGGCCCAAGACAACCCCTCTCCCATCAAAAATTAAGCATGAACAACAACAGACGTCTTTCATCCCACGCTCAAGATTCACCACGAATAGTGTCTCTGATTACTTGACAGTACCCAAATATGTTTCGCAACCCCCTTTTAATTCACCCCAAATAAATTTCTAGACCAATCAGAGAGCCGTGAATACCTGGTTACAAGAGATGGAATCTCGGTAGCGCCCTCGCTGCTTGTTACAATATCAAGCTGCAAGTACAAAAATACAGTACATCTTACATCGAATGTGTGGACATAAAAAAAAATACATAAAGTCATCTGAATTAGCAAAAGAAAATCTGAAAGAAAGGACAGCTAAAATCAAATTAGGCCATTTCCAAATTGCCTTTTTGTGTCAAAACGGGTCTTTGTGCGAAACCATTCATCTGAAAATGTGTTCCGCCTACAGGCTCATTTCCATGTCAATCAAACTCATCTTCATATGAAAGGTTTTGCACGAAGACTCATTTTGAAACAGAGACACAGAATATCTCGGAAATGGCCTATTGTATTGCTCAAGTGAGAGGATATTTTGAGTAGTACATATGTTACGCTTCCAGACCATATCCAGTCCATTTCACTAACCCTTGAAGCATTCTTTCCAGCCAGAAGATCTCTAACTTCGTTGTTATAAATCTCGCACACAGACATTTCCAGAGCGTAGCTTTCTTCGGGATTCGCCCGTTCGGAGATTAATCTAAAAAAAAAAACCAGAATCATCACCAAGAGAATGTTCATCATGGTATTAAAGTTGTCTTTTTTTTGTTTGAATCATTGTTAGCAAATCCCCTTTTCAAAAATACACGAAAGACCCTGCTACAAATAGTTCTAGTAGTCGTCATGTAGATAGAGTACATTGTAGCAGTGGTACATCGCTCTTGCGAGAAACGAGAAAAGACTCTCAGAGTGAAATGGGACGCGTGTCGAAAGAAACAAGAGAGTCTCGAGAGACGGTGGTCACGTACTTTTGAGCGGTTCTGTACTTACTGCATCGTGACTCTTCATCAGTTATATAGAAACTAACCTTAACAGCTCTTTAGCTGATCGTGGTATAATTCCTTCATCTTTATTCAGCGACTCAGAATCAATCTCCATATCCAGGTCGTGACTACCAAGCATGGTGTGTGTTTTACCAGATCCCGTCTGTCCGTACGCCATGATACACACGTTGTATCTGTTGATCAAGAAGACAACACGCTTACAATACAATGCATGAAGTACAAGCTGATTGCAAATTTTGGGGTGCTTTCCATTATGCCACACTTACCGGTCGAAGACCAGTGGGTGTAACCATTAGGAAAAAATGGAACGAACTTTTTCCGGGCCCACCGAGAGGAATGGCTCGATGGCTATCTCTTTCCCTACCCCCACATACGTGAAATATACCAAAAAGGAGCAGGCTGCAATGAAACGGTTTGTCAAAATGAAACGGCAAATTTCGGTCGGACCGATCCGACCGATCAAGGTGGGCCACCTCCAGAGGTGGTCTCGAACGTTACGGTCGGACCGAATCCAAACGGACCTTTCTCTGGAACGAACTAAAACCAGAAATTTCGTCTCGATGTTCCTGATCGCTTCATGACGACGAGACAACTTTCGGAGAAATTTGGAGTGTCCGCGCTATTCTTGGATTGAACTAGTAATAAGAACTTGAACTTGAACTTTGTTTTTATTTAAACACGGTAAATCTATCAGATATAATAATAGTAATAAAAATACAAACTACTTTAATCGAACATGGTGGCCACTTGTATTTGTCGATGAGTATCCAACCTTTTTCCAGTTGAGTTGCTCAAAAAGAGGATCAGCGCTTGTGTCATAACTGGAGAAGGTCAGAATACGGGCAGCCCGGTTTTGCAACTTTTGGAGCTTATTCGAAAGACTTTTGTTACAATGCCCCCAGACCTCGCTGCGGTAATTAAAGTACATTTGAACTAAGGCATTGAAAACGGACTCCGACGTGGTTCGGTTACATTATAGTAATAAGAAATTTTAAGCTTTACGAGTGCTTTAACCCAGTCAAACCTAACGAAATAATTATTTTTATTGTGAGTTCCTCAGGATAGGCCTTGTGTAACAAGCAATCGGAAAAGAAAGTGTAGTGACCTGCGTAGGAAGTGTTCTCGTGTGAAACAAGAGCTTTCTCCGCATTCTGAGTCTGATTGCGCAGAAATTGAAACTAAGCTCTTCTTTTGTAAGCGAATCTTTCCAACGCAGGCTAAAAGCGCAGAAGATGAATACCTTTACTTTCCTCATGCACCACCATTGTTGATATGCACGTTGAACAGTCTATTGACATTGTACATAGGAGAATACTATAGGAAGACGAGGGAATTCCACGTTAAATTCCATGTGAAAAGCCGATATCACACGAATTGCGAGGCGATGAGTGCGATATCCATTTTTGTGAAATTTAACGCAAAATTTACGAGTCAGGTTGTGCATTTTCCTTGAATTGCATAGCCTTCTTTTTAAATGAAAGAAAAACTACTTTCATTTACGTCTGTGTTCAACAACCGCTCGAGAAAAGCCATTCCAGTTGAATCAATTGTCAAGACTGTCACTGAGGAGACAGCGAATAGAAATCCAGCTAGAATCCGAAAACTGTATTTGAACCTCGTGGTTGGCAAACCTTCATTTTCAAACTGTTTTTGAGTTGTTGTTTTGCAATATCACGCAAAGCCTCGCTTTCAAGAGTCGCAATTCCACGCTGAATACCTCGCCTATGTAACCAATCAGGGTGTGAGAATTTCCTGAGCTATGCGATTCTACACAGTTGTAGCGAGAAGCTTCTCAAAAAACGGAAACGGAGTGTGAGAAAGTCTCTAGCTTACCCATCTAATAACGAAGTCAGTAGAGGCGCTACATCTTCAAACAGAGACTGTTGATCAGTATCAGGGCTGTAAACTCTCTCAAATTCGAACTCCTTTCTCTGCATCTGACCACCAACCGGCTTGGTAGGTCTCACCATGAGTTTTTCTTCGTCCAGAAGATCCACGACTCTTTCCGAAGGGGTTCCTTCCCGACCGAGCGAATCCTCGTCACCAGGAGAGTCCAGTCGGCTTATTAATGGACGCAGTCTGCAATGAACTCTGATGTTTCCTCGAATTTCCTGCAAACACGCCCAGAAAATAGGGGAATCCTTGTTTACAATATTTGCCTCATTAGCATTAAGCATTCAGGTTCTGATGGAGCTACAAATAAATCAGTTCTGAATATTGAAAGGTCATAGTACGATTAACTCTGCCAATGGATATGAACCTGATGTTTTGAATACTTTTGTGCAACACGGGTTTAAAAAACCCAAATTTTACAAAGAAGTAGAAGCTCATTAGCACTTTTGCCACACAGACATTTTGCATCGTGTATTAAGTTACACTAGCTCTTTAGCTGCCTGGAGTCAATTCATATCTAACATGCTTCTTTCCGTAAGCAAATGAAACGTAAAATCGGATTTTTTTCTGAGTTTACGTTTTCTTCTTACATTAGTATAATTGAATAACTTTGAATTAGGGACTTTGTGTAAAACTCTTAAAATGTCATAAATTACATGCTATAAAATACCATGCTGGGTATAATTTATTTGTACTCACTACAAGAGTGTTGTGTAAAGTCATTCTCCGAGATTTCTCCTTGATGTATCTTTGACGGAATTCAACCATTTCCATTTCTGTCTTAAGAAGCTTAGATTGAAGCCCTAGAAATGTTTTTAAAACTAGTCAAACACACCATACAATTTGTAAGAAAAGCATCCAGCCAGATGTTAATGGTGGTTCTTTATTAGCTGACTTTAAGGAGTGATTTCACCAGTGATTAAGCTCCAGTATAAGTACACATGCAGGTGATAGAAAAGGAGGTTAATGAAAGGGGTGTAGCCCTGTTAGGAAGGGTGAGGTTTGAGAGACCTCTGTCAAGTGCAATCCCTCAGGTTTTCATGAGTGGTGTTCACAAGTAAGATGTCTAACACATAGATAAGTGGTTTACGGAGAAATTGATGATGTCTGTTAAGACTGAGCCAAATCTACATGTACCTTCCATGTTGGACATTTTCATGGAGCCAAATTGATCTGTGAGTTTTGTTGTCTTGTCCATTTCTTGAGAGAGTAGTTCAGGAAGGGCTTTTACTTTCTTTCTCAAGTCATGTAGCTCTAATTTAACTTCCTGAAATTATTATTAAAAAGCAAACCATTAGGGAATGATAAATTAGAGATACAATAAGGTACAGCAAAATGCAGTTGAGTCACTGTAATAAGATGCCGGCTACAGTCTCCTCTTTAATATTGCAAAATGTGGCAATGTGTGATACTGTACATATTGAATGTGTATTCTGACACTGTTTTGAGAGTGCAAGAGCAGGTTGATTTTGGGACAAGCTTGTACAAAATTAATGGTAACAGTTTCATTGAATACCCAAATGTAGAAAAATGTACACAAAAGTCATATAATACACATCCTGTCGATAATGTAATTGGTGATTGTTGAGTTTAGAAAGGATATTTTCCTCTTAACTGATATTAACTATTTACTATAGTTTAATCTTAGCCTGTTCGAAGCTTTTAGTTGGTGCGGAGCAAGAGCTACCAATTGTCCCTAGGGAATCAATACAAACAAAAGAAGAGAAGAAGAAGAGCAAGTAACATACAAAGAACGATCTGCATTATATTCTTAAGGATATAATGCCTAAATTATCTTCATATACTTGCTTCAGTGTTCCTAGTAAGTGTGACTAGATGTACCTGTAACTTGTCACTAGAGTTTCTTAGTGTTTGCAAAGAATCCTTTCTAAAACTCTTCTCCTCGTCAAACAAGCGTCTGTAGTGAGTGGACTCATGTCGGCAAGACCGAACAGACCCTTGACACTAAAAAGAAAATTAAATTGATCACAACATTACTGCAATGCTAAATTCAAGGGGATCATGACATATAATATAATACCAGGAAAATAAATAACTTCAATTTTGCTCTGCTTTTACTTACAGCTGAACTTCCAAAAGCAGACACCTTCTGGAGCAGACTATTAACAATGTCTGCTAAAGAGAGGTGTCTGCTTATGAGGTTATAATGTACATGTAGTGTTTGTGTGTTACTGGAACCAATCTTGGCTTATGTTGTATGTGTCCACTTACTGGAAGATCCACCTATGGAAGGGGTCAGTGTTACATGTCATAGTAGAGGTTGCACTCAGTACACCAGTGTGTTTAATGGAAATGCAAATATGAGATCAGCATTATGCTGATCCATATTTGCAGTACCATTCAAAGGGCTAAGTGGAGAACCAGGATCGGTACACAATTATGCACCTATCAGTGTCAAGCCCGAGGGGGGGGGGGGTCGGGCATAGGGTGGGGATTTTGACATTTTCTAAAGAAAAAAAAATCCCCACCCCCAGGCAAAAAAGAATTGTCAAAATTAGCAGAAACAAATGGTTTACTTCTCTTCTACTACATAAAATTGAAAGATCAAATATACGCCACAGTCAAATTCCTGTGGGTTGCCCGACCCCCCCCCCCCCCCCCCTCGGGCTTGACACTGATAGGTGCATTACCTTAAAAGCGTACGGCAACAAAATCACTTTCCCATAACTCTCTTGCACCAAGATGTTCAACTATGGTTGTTGAAATCCTCTCAGATTTTGTTTTAGTTTTTGTTTAAAAACCCACGTAAGTCTGTAGAAGTGTATGTACACGGAAAATTGTTCAAAAAACTTCGATTTGCACATTTCAGAAACTAATAATTTGCACAATATCTCGTGATTGGATAAATAATTTATGTCGATCATGATTACTGTACAACTTGATGCATAATGCCGATTTGTCTGTTGTATTTACCTGCGCCAGTTTAAGATATAGCATTGCATTTTCTGTCTCAAGTGCTACGATCCTCTCCTCTCGAGCCTGTAAAAGATGATTTAAATTTAGAACTAGCTAATTGCTTCAGACAAAATGCAAACCATTAGTTCATGTAATGAAAGCAAAAGAACCACTCACCCTTAACAAATTTTCTAATTTCTGCACCCGGTCCTTCAATTGTTGATCGCTCAGTTCTGGCATTTTATATCCTCTGCAGAAGAGACTGAGGTCAATGTATACTTATTCCAAGTCAGTGCAAAATATAGGACATTTCAACCACCACACCACGTAACGATCGCGTCTAACTTTCTTTGACAACCAGAAAATGTTTGTTGATGCTTCCGCGTTCCTTTTGGCCAGCTGTTTACTACATCAGAGCCTCTCTATATATGGCCATGATAGCCATGTTAGGAAACATAATTGTCTCGGAGAAAGCAATGGTGGATCAAAACACCTTCAAACTGTGCTAAAATGTTCCGGAGCCGTTCGAGATGTTTTGTAAACGGGTATGAGAAGTTTGCAGGGGCGCTAGGAAGTGTTGATTACCTAAGGGATCTTGTACAGAGAGTTTTGCAGCTAATTGAAGAGAGAAGTCCACCTCAAAGGTCCAGTTGCGATGGAGGACTGTATGTCGGAGCGGCTGGCATAGGTTATGCTTTTTATTCCGTTTCTGAGAGTTCAGAGTTTTCTAACATACGGGAGCAATGCCTTGGAAAGGCCTTAGAGTACATGCAGGTGAATGAAATCCGAAAATGTCTTCCTATACAGCTAAGTGTACTTCGCTTAATACGTGAAAGTTGAAGTAGGGAGAGCGTGAAACGAAAAATAGATAACTTGTACATGTACAGTACCTTATTTATATTTCGATCAGTGTAAAACGAAGACTGCGGAGTGGAGACTGCGGACCTGGGGTAAAATGTAGACTGCATACTAGGGGTAAAATGTAGATTGTAGACTGCAGACTTGCTAAGTATAGTTAACAATTAGACCCATAGCCCTCTTGATATGCCTGGCTTCAATGTTGTGATCTGAGAGTACTGTAACTGATGTAGCTCGAATGCAGTTGTTAGTTAGATGAGGAGCTATCCCGGCAGATGGTGACATGTTTTCATCATGTTTTTGAGTGTGCTTTTGTCGACGGGAAATTGCAGTACCACACTTCATCTTTTTGTGACTGGAACTTTGTTGACACTTTTCTTGGTCAGTGAAACAGAGCCTGCAAGTTGGTTTTCAGGTGTTTAAAGAAGCTTTCAAGGGTTTTCACTGGGCAGCACTTTGAATTTAAAACCTCAAACATTTTAATGTCGGATTCATCGGGGTTATCTTGATGATTTTTGGATGCAAAGGGGTTGCAAAACTCATAGTAACGTCACCCTTGAGGTGTACTCTGAAGAACCAACATGAGGTGAGATGAGGTGAGCTTTCTCTGATTTCCCCATCCCCTTTTACTGAAATAAACAGTTATATTGAGGGTCGTACAGGGGTATTCTCGTGATGCGTGATTAGCTGATTTTATTTTCCGTGAAACGTGAATTTAGCAAATTATTCTTCGTGATCCGTGATCTGAAGGTTTTGCGTGACCCGTGAACAACTTGAATTACTAACCGATATTCGTGATTTCACCACTCTATTCTACGTGATTTTGAGACGCGAGTCCTCTTAGCCTGCGATATGGAGCCTTGAACTAGCCTTTCAGGATTTTTCTTTCTTCAGACACTCTTTCTAGAGCAGGAACAGGTTATTAACCTATGGACTCCTGTGCCGCCCGTAACCGGCCGTGATGAGCCTTGGCCTTTCTTCCACTTCTGACGTCATCACTTTTGACCAAAATTAGCATCGTCTAAACTCAACTTACCTGTCTTCTTTGTGCTATGTGGAACATAATACAATGATGACTGCCACTCTATTGACTGCTCGATGATATTTCTCAATATGAAAATTTGCTCAGTAGTTCTCCTACCTGGTCGAAAACCTGCTTGTTCCTTTCTAAGCTTCGACTCTACTCCGGTTCGTTTCCTGTCAATCATAATTCTCCCCAGGACCTTGCTGACAACTGACAGCAGCGTAATTCCACGCCAGTTTTTACATTCTTTCAGATTTCCTCTTTTCGATCGGCTGTTTGACAATCAATCCTTTCTTCCATTTTCTTGGTGTCTTCTCGTCTCTCCGCACTATGCCGTCTATGATCTCCTTGACTTTAGTAGTAGCATAGTCAATGTCAGCTTTAAGCGGCTCCGCCTGTATGTTGTCTATTCCTGGTTCCTTACTTCAGCTCAGCTCTGCTGGGTTCATATATGTACCAATTTCTTCTATTTCATTCGGCAGCTCTATCTCCATTTCACTTACTGGATTACTAGGCTCTCTCTATTTAGTACTTCAGAGAAGTGCTCCAACCATCGTCTGAGCTTACTTTCTTTATCGTTAAGGATCTTGCCTGTTTTGCAGCACTCTGCCTTGGTCTTTCGTTGCTTAATACTTTGGTTAGGGTATACAGTGTTTTCATGTGTTGTTGTTCAGCCGCATTTTCAGCTTCTTTTGCAATCTCTTCAGTCCATTTTCTGTTATCCACCCTAACCTGTCTTTTAACTTCCCTATCCTTTTGTCTGTATTCATTTTGCCATCTCTGTTTTGGTCTCTCTGATTTTGCACTGATTAGCTTCTGTTTAATATGGTTTTCTTTTGGTCTACCAAAGTCCAAGTCTCCTGACTGAACCATGGCTCGTTTTTCTTTTCTTGTACCCTAGTACCTCCTCTGCCATTTTGACATAAGCTTTCTCCATAATCTCGTTTTTTCTTTCCACTTGGTCTTCTTGTTCTTCTCCTTTATCACTCATTTGCTCTTCTACTGCTAGTGCCTGGAATCTGTTTTTCAGCTGTATTGTGAACCTTCTGTGTATATCATGGTTTTGGAGTTTCTGTGTGTCGAGCCTCTTTGTGGTACTCTTCGTCGCCGGTGCTCTTTTGGGCTTTAATCTGATGGTTCATCGTACAAGGTAATGGTCGCTGGCGACACCTGCTGACCTCATGGCCCTCGTATTTTTAATCATGATACTGATGTTCTAAATTTTCTGTTAACCAGAGCGTGATCTATTTGATTTTTTTTGTTCTTCCATCGGGTGACAGCCAGGTTTGCTTATGAATCTTCTTGTGAGGAAAAACTGTTCCAGTGATAACCATTTCATTGAAATCGCAGATTTCTTTCAGTCTTTCACCATTATCATTAACCGTGCCCAGTCCTTGTCTCCCATTACTCTTCCAAGGCCGTTGACAAGGTTTCCCACCTTCATAATCATATCGCCCGTTGAATTGCTAATACATGATTGTGTACCTGGTACCTGCTCAGTTACTTCTTGTAGTTTTCCCGGCAAGCTGTCGTGTTGCATTTGTATTTTTGACCAGATTAAAGCTAATTTGGCCAAGATCCAGCCTCAAAACCACCAAAATGTCCATTCAAAAACCCATTTTTGACAAAAAGCTCCAGGGGTCAATGGGTTGAAACGAGTATCATTCTTGCTTATTTTCGTGATTCGAGAAAACGAAATTTAGACTTCCGTGATCCGTGATTCCCTATTTTTTCGGTTCGTGAACCGTGCCAGAGACCCCCCCTGTACGACCCTCTATATTGTAAAACCATGCAGTGCAGAGGAGTTGAGACGGATCCAAGGTATCCCACTTGCTGAGTTGCCCTGTTTCGTACAGCTGTTGCAGTGGTTTGCTTGTGATAGGATTTTTATGAATCGTCAGCCCAACTTTCCCCTCTTGCATTATTTCTTTACAGATAGCATTGACGACCTTGTTAGATTTTTGGAAGACTGAGTCGCTGACTATCGACCGTGGCTTGTTGTTCGGAGGCTGTCTTAAGTATTGGTCGATGGCTGCCTGGATCACTTTAAGGGACAAAACTTTGAACTCAGTGTCTTCCTTTTGCTTGACAGCAGTGTAAAGCATTGTGAGACGTTTATTTAACTCTTCTTTCTCTGTCTCTTGTATAACTGTTTTAAATTTTGTGACAATAATTTATATAGAAAAGACTTATCAAAAATAGTAACGCTTGATTTGTATTGAATTTATAAAAAAAAACGTTTGTAGTTTTGTCTAGTAACAAAGAACAAACTTCTTCATCCCATACTTTGCTGCCCATTTAGTCTTTTCTGGAATGGAATTATCCAGTAAATTATCTAAAAACTCCTTTAAAAATTCCACAAAATAAGAAGCAGCCGCCATTGTTTTGTTAGATTTCAAAACTGGCGAATTCCACTACTCAGGGACTATTAGTCCTCAAGTAGCGTAGCCGATTAAAATGCAGGATTTGCATTAGTCCACTAGTTGGGTGACACTAGATTGTGTTATTTCCATTATCAAGTGCTGACTGTAAACAGGATAATTCAGGCTAATTGCAGTAAAATGTGCTCTGGTTAGCCTGAATATCACTCAGGTTAGCCAAAATAAAGATTTGTTTTTATCAACCGAGTTGATAATGTGAATTGGCCACTGTAAAGAGATTTGAAAGCTGACCTTTCACGCATTAGCCCTTCGTCGGAATGTACAATTCGTTTTGCTCCGATGCAGGGCTAATGCTCGAAATGCCAGCTTCCAAATCTCTTTACGGTGGCAAATTCATATTATCAACTTAAGTGATAAAGCTAAATTATCTTGTAATACACCCCACCAGCACGGCACCACAGTTTCTTAAGAAACTGACCCCATTTAAATAAAGATTTGGTTAGCCTGTTTACGGTTAGCTCTCAATGATGGAATGGTAACACAATTCAACTAAAGAGTCTACAGTCTGCTGCAGTCTGCATTTTACCCACAGTCTGCATGTTACCCTCAGTCTGCAGTCTGCATTTTACACTGATTTGTATTTTGTTCCTAATTGTTCTCTTTCAGGTTAGCTTACATGAGGTGTCAAGAACTCCCCCTAATGATGATGGAATTGGAGCATCGTTTCTTTTAGGGCATGCAGGGATTTATGCAGTGTCAGCACTTGTCTTCAATGCCCTAGGTTTGCATAGTAATCAAACAGAATATAATGTTAATTTAATGATTACAGAATGTCATTCTGAATGTTGCAAACTGGTCACTGTTGTAGGACATCAACAAGAAACACAGCAATGTATCCAAAAATTCCTAGAGATGGGAAACATCTGCCGACCAGTGAACTTCTTTCGTCCTGGTTCTGATGAATTGTTTGTTGGCAGAGCTGGCTACTTATGTGGGTCACTTCTCTTGAACAGAAAGCTGGGAAGAACTGTGGTACCCTCAGAAGTCACAAGACCCCTGTTTGATGCTATGATAGAGTCAGGTAGACAGTACTCACAGAAATGTCACTCAAAAAGCCCTCTTATGTACTCGTACTACAGGACAGAGTACTTGGGTAAGTACATGATTTTTAGTGCACTTTACTGGGATCACATTAGATTAAGTCAGTTCCAATCTTAGTTTTTCCTGGGATCAGAGCTTGAGCCACACTGTATGTGTAGATAGCTTATTGGTGCCAAACTGCCAATAACTCTGACTGGTGGTCTCTAGGAATACTGCTTCTCCCCTGGATGAATGCTATATGTACATGTACACTGCAGTTCATATCCTGTGTCCTCCATGAATTTTAAAAGGCTACACATACCTCTGTGATCCAATGGTATCCAGTTTCAATCCTTGACACCAAGAGTACTTAGGAATATTAGAATGACATGTCTGAATCCAAGAACATAACACAGAGACTTCAGCCAATCCACCATTAGGCTATTGTAAAGTTTCTTCCTTAACAGACTGAGTCCAATACTGTACTTATTGATAACTATTTTCATGGCTGGAAATACTGCTCAGTGAGATTAATTACTCAGTGAAGGTCTACATAATTGGCTCACACAGGCTAGGAGTACGCTAACCTGCTTTTCATTTTACACTTATTGTTTCTGTACATGTAGGTGCTGGTCATGGCCTTTCTTCCATTCTCCAAATATTGCTCAATTTTCCAGAGCACTTTACAGACAGAAAAGAAGTTGAAACTGTCATTCAACAAGCTGTAGACTTTGTGCTTTCTTGTGAGTGGCCGAATGGAAACTATCCACCTGTCCCTGGGGAGTCACGTGATCAGGACGATGAGCTGGTACACTGGTGTCATGGTGCACCTGGGGTTGTTTACCTTCTAGCCAAAGCTTATCTTACCTGGAAGGATGATAAATACTTGCAAGCTGCAAAGAGGTGTGCTGACCTCACATGGCAAAAAGGACTGCTGCGCAAAGGGCCTGGAATATGTCATGGCGTGGCAGGTAAGTGTGTAGTGCATAAAGACGGAGGCAGCATGGCCTTGTGTTTACATGTAGGTGCTAAATGTAGATTTGAAATCCTGAGTTCCCGGGTTCAAATCCTCCTCTCTCCCTCCTAAGTTGGATTTGATTAATCCTCTCCGTGCCTAAGTGGCACGTACACTGTAAGGGTGTCACCAATGCAGTCCAATGCTGCCTGTCACCTGCCCATGGTTGGATCTGGCTCCAGGTCCAGCCAGCCTCGCTCAGGTCTTTCTCCACTGATCTTCTCCATGTCAGTTTCATCCACCTTCTTTTTTCTCTTCCCTGCCGAAGTCCATCTCATGGCAACCCTGGGGATGGCATTCAGGGACATTCTGTTTATGTGTCGTGTCCACTGCCATCTCCTTTTGATCTCAACTGATAGTGCTGTTGTATTTGTTATGTGGTAGACTTCTTTGGATTTGTGTTAGGTGGTCCCAAATTCAACTCCTCCATAGCCTGTGAAAACAGCCGTCCTTCTTCGCTCCCGGCCCAAGTGGTGAAACGCCGCCACTCGGGCCGGGAGCAAAGAAGTACGGATGCTCTCCCAGTCTAGCTCCTTCACGCCTTGTAAATAACCAACTGGTCAGCCTCCAACCAGTTTGGATTTTTGTCAAGCTTTCAGCTCTGTTATTTTACAATATTTGTTTCTCGTTTCATGGCTTCCCCAAGTAGCACTACAGCACTAAATACCATGACACTTACATTTAATTAAAATGATTTACGTCAGGGCAGAAAAAAAATTGAAATCCAGCTGCCAAGTGGGCCAGTACATTTCAGTTCTCAGTTGCCCCAACTAAAATACAACTTGCCCAATAAGCGCAATGTTCATGCGTTATCAACTAACAACTACTGAGGCTAATTTTACCTGGACCACCAAACTTCCACTTTCACTTGACCAAGAGTAAAATTTACTTGCAATCGGACCTGGTTTTTTCCTGCCCTACTTTAATTTTTTGGCAGTTCCCTTATTATTTTACAAACAATGTTTCCTCCTCTACTTGTAAACTTCGTTAAAGTTTCCATTGATTTTTATCGATAAGTCCCATTTCTCTCTCTTTTAGGAAGTGGATATGTCTTCCTGCTGCTTTATCGCCTCACAAAGGAGGACGAATACCTGTATCGTGCCCAGAAGTTCTCTGAGTTCATGCAAACAAAAGAGTTCCAGACGGGCGCCAGAACACCGGACTCTCCGTACAGCTTATATGAAGGACTGGCTGGAACTGTGTGTTTCTATGCCGATCTTTTGAATCCTTCGTTAGCTTCGTTTCCTTTCTTTGAAGTATTTTAGTGATGACCTTTGGCATCTTATGAAAAAAAGGCAACTTACTTGAAGACTTAGAAGACAGTAAATAATCACAGAAAGTCAAAAAAGTTGAACCGGGTGGTATTCAGGCGAGCCACTTTTAACGATGGTTTTAACGTTCGCACCAATCTCGCGCTTTTGTTAACCGACAGAACACCGAGAATGGGATTAAAGAGAGAACATAGAACAGTAAAAACTCTAACATAAGTTTGTCACCTACAATGTAACACTTTCCGGCATACGGACTTTTATTGTCCGGTTTCTTTGTAAAGATTGCCTGTCGACAGAAACTATGAACAGGGTGTGTGGCGTGGACAGGGCTGGGAGTGAAACACGTCAAAATTTTGAAAACAGTGGACCTTTCGAGTGTTAGCACTTGTTACAGTCTACTCCTAGGCTACCCCTGTGATGTACATTCCGACAATATCGGGGATTTTTTATAAATATTTGCCAGATGGTTTCCTGGAAGAAGTGCGTGAATAACGCATTTTCGGGGTTACCGTCTTATCACCCTGGTGATATGTAAAAAACATGCTGTAGTGCTTCGTCCAGTGGTACTGAAAAAAAATAAAGAGTACTTAGTAGTGCAGACTTTGGCCAAAGTTGCTGAGTTTAGAACTGAGAACAGTTTAAGTCGAGTATAATTTTATGTTCGTTTATAAAATAATTGAGCCACTACGCGCGCTCTCGTTGGTCGATAGGTGTGTTTAGATGAGAGTATGTAAACACGGTTGTGACGTTTTAGATTCGCGCGTATTTTTGAGGATCATTTTATAAAAGCAATAGAGCACTTTTTCCGTGTTTATATAGCCTCATCTAAACACTCGAAAGAGTATTTAGAAAGTTATGCAATTCTCCCAACCCTCCTCTTGTTTAGATGAGGCTATATAAACACGGAAAAAGTGCTATATTGCTTAATTATTCATTTTTATCTTGTTGTAGCTTTCTCGACAGTATATAGTTGATCTTCTTGGATTTAAAGGACAGTCCTGGCCACTTTGGAGGAGAGTCTAATATGTTATCTTTCTCGGAAGCCAAGATGATCTTCGAGAACATACAACTGATGAAAACAAATTTCATCCACACAAATATAAATAAAGCACATTGCGTCTTGGTCATTTCTTTTGTGACCACACTTCAAATTGAGCCATTTTCAGGGGTTCCAAAGTTTACGAAAGTGTCTGAGAAAATCACGAGAACTCTCATAGAATCAATTTCAACGCTTGTACACGCGTAGCCTCCTACGCAGACGCTCTTTGGTCTCGTCACGCAATATTGCGTGACGAGCCCAAAGAGGGTCTGCGTAGGAGGCTAGTACCCGGGGGGGGGGGGGTACTCCCTATAATGCAGTGTTCTAAAGAAGTTATGTGAATATATATTGCAGTTTTCTAAAGAAGTTATGTGAAAAGTTATGTGAAAGGGGTATATAAAAGGTATATAAAAGGGGTACCTTTTCTGCCAAAATGGTATATAAAAGGGTAAGGGGTTGGACCTCGGGGCGGAGACTCCCCGTATTAAACTTTGTTAAGTACCCCCCCCCCCCCCCGGGGCTAGTACACGCGTACCTTTGCGATATTTCTTCTATATTCAGTAGGCAACGAACAAAATTGGCCCAGATTCTACCAGAGGCGTTGTTCACAATTTTGAAAACAGCCGCCAGTGGTTGACCTTGAGAAGAACGTCTAAAAATGTTGATTCAGCGTTGAGCAAACAAATGATAAGAAGATTACTGCTGGAAGCGTGCCTTAATTTAACTTCCGCTCAACATAAAAGTATGCGCACGTTTTCCTAGCTAAAAAAAATCGTCCAAATATTGTTGTATGTGTTCTCATGATAAGTTAGTAGTCAGTTTTGGTTATATTCTTCTAAAATTTTCTACATTTTATTGTTTTAAAAGATGTTTATATTTTTCGCTTTTACATGTAATATATTTCAATAAAACGTGATCGGAGGACGCGTGGGTTTTTTTCCAGCAAATAATTTACCTCAAGAACTCGGTGTGATTTGTCCAAACCTTTCAATTTTTTACCGGTACATGTATCAGTTATTCTATCGAATTCTTTCATTTTAGAGCAGTATTTTCAACGGGGAAGAAACCCTGTGAGGGTTCCGGGGGTACTGTTTATTCTGTGAACGAAACTACGTGACCATCCAAATGAGCTTTTTACTATGCTCTGTTGTTCAAAAGCAAAATTTGGGGATT
This sequence comes from Micromussa lordhowensis, assembly GCA_964020085.1. NCBI lineage: Eukaryota > Metazoa > Cnidaria > Anthozoa > Scleractinia > Lobophylliidae > Micromussa > Micromussa lordhowensis. The sequence goes on along the minus strand of OZ026598.1, from coordinate 37,341,006 downwards.
TTCCTGTTTTAAATTCGGGCTGAGGACGATCGAATTGAAATTGTTGAGACACGCATCATGTCAGTGTAATTGACATGCGTGACTGTAATTAGCACGTGTAAGCTGTGAATCTCCAGGGAAACGAATTGCCTAAAACATATTGCATGTATCCAGCTCCACATGAGAGGGTAAAAGGTCTGAAAGGCTCTTCATAAAAAGTATCACATGAGAGACACCGGAAATTACTTAAAACTGACGTATATGTCACTATCCCCTCCCCACTCCGCAGAGCTTTTGTCGCACCTTCTGGCCCAAATCATAAACAAAACGAAAATGGACTCGTTAAAGTTCGTGGCTGCAAAGGTAAAACATAGCCCTCAAGTCATAAGAAAGACGTTTTCTAGCTCGCACAGTCCGTATGCCAAGGTACTAGAAGGAGAGAAAAGCAAAGGTAAGTCAGGTGAACATGACATGAACATTGCTGAGCAAGTCGGTCAATTTGGTCGAAGATCGAATGGAGCGTGAATTAATATAACTTAAAATGTTCGTTTCATTGTCAATATGCATTTAATAATATACCGCAGAAACCGAGCTATTAATCTCCTTTTACAATGAAACCGGAATAATGCCTAGATATAAGAGAAAGAACGTGACAAGGAGTTAGCGATAGGACTCAGGTGGTGATGAAACAGACTTTTTAGTGTTTACTTTGCGGCAGCTTTAATTCTCGAATGCGGGGAAGACGCTTTCATTGAGATAATTACTGAGCTATACCTTCGAAAGAAATTTCTGTACTGATTGTAATTTTCAAACTGTTAGTTCTCGTTTTTCATCAGTGATAATATGATCGACTTTACATTTCCTCGAAGATTCGCAGATGCACGCGTGGAAGGAAACATTTTGACAACGGAAGCTTACACGGCGTATAAACTTTCATGTTTAATTTGTAAAGATATACTGCCTGCAGCAGTCAGCGAAATGAATAACTTTACCGGCTTAGTTCTTCTTTTGAACTGAGCAGCTCTTTGTAAGAAAATTAATATTTCTAGCTATTTCTTATTTTTTTGATGTTTTGCATAGTATGTGAGTTAACAATTAACTTATTTCCATGGAGCGCGCTGCAGTGAACTGGTCATATGCAGTTTTCTATAAATTATCCGCGTTAAAGTACAATGCCCGTGAAAATTTCATCTTGACTGCACGGAGAGAAAGTAGATTACATGATGTTTGGACACAGAGGTAAAGGATAGTGTTGTTTTTTCCACGATCAGAGAGGTTTGAAACCAGTGAAACCAGACTGGGTGACGATATTTATCAGAGTATGCACTTCGACGGGAAAGAATCATCCGTAAACATCTGTTATTATACGCGCCGCCAGCACTAGGCAATGAAGCTCAATAAACTGATATGTTAAAGCATTGTTGTTTTTTTCTATATTATAAGTCCTTGATTGCCATCACCCAACCGCTTCGATTATCAGATTAATTCATTTTCTGATCAGCTAGTAGAAGAACTATATTTGTAGCTGCCCGCATAAATCATTTTGGATACGGCAAGACGTTTCTCTCAGTGCAGTGTGTTCTCTCAGGCTTGAATTTTCAAATTTCATCACGTAATCTGGCATTATAATTTCGCTTTCGTGATATTGAAAACAAAAGATTACAACAATATCAATTAACAAGCAGAAATGACTGATGAGCTGTAATACCCGAGGGACGTGACTACCGAGGGACGTTAATTGTCACTTGTTGGTTTTCTTGCTAACTGAGGAAAGCCAGGATCAATCACATATTTTCCTGTCGGAGGTGGAAAGGTACGACTGACCAGCCAAGCTTTTGAACACGCAGCCCTTATCATCGAACAATTGGCTTTGTGCCTTCAATTAGTATTGTTCTAATATTCCGTTGTCCTTGATTGCTTTCAAGTGCAAGTGCAAATGTCGAGACTTTCATTTTGCTGTTGCTCATTAAACCACAGGCGGCCCAGACGTTTATTATTATATGTGACATAATGCTGTTGGCGATTACGTTACAATTTTAGCCGTTTATAAGCCGGACAATGTATGAGAATGCTCCGAAAATTGCTCCAAGTGCTACGAATAGAAAATAGTTTAATAAAAGTGGCTTACCTTATGTTTGCATTGCGTTTTATTGATGTTCCTGAGTTCCTGGAGGCTGTTTAGAGTCATTTTACTTTCTGGCGGTTTGCTACGGCTAAAATTGTAACGTAATCGCCAACAGCATTATGTCACATTTAATCATATTCAACGTCTGGGCCGCCTGTGATTAAACGTACTAATGAGAAAGCTCCTCGTACAATTCGTTATTGATGTTAGTTCCAAAATCAATATATATTCCCTTAGCTCCGATTGGAGCATAGGCCATCAAAAATCAAAATCAATATACAATATTTATTGCCGACGTTTTAATTTTATGTTCCCAAAGCAAACATATACTAATGAGTTGAGCAACGTTTTACGTTATATTTTATTTATTCATCTTTTTATTGTTGTTTTTTTCTCATTCCCACTGACTCGAAACTTAGAGTATTTGATGACTTGTAATTGTGATGAGCAAGTTACAAACTAAATATAAGATTTCATCAGGAGACGCTTTAACTGTAATCATATTATGGCAATATAGAAATAGTGGTGGTATTTCTGGAATATCAATAGACTCTTTTCATAAATAGCTGCGAATTTAAAATTCTTCTGTATGCATTTAAATTAACCTTACTAACCCTCGTTTCAGAGTAAAATTCTTTTGAATTACCAACTTCAAAATGAGGTTAGTAAGGCTAATTTTAATACTTGCAAAAGAACTATAATTGGGCGCCATTTATAAAAGTGGTCTATAGTCTAGAGAAACTCTACAAAGATCGCCAAATCAGCCAAGTAAGTAGGCAATAGTAAGAATTTTCATATTTACATATAAGAAAAATAAATGTCTTGTTACTTTTTGTATGTTGTTCCATTCAGTTTATTTATTTGTTCTATTTATTTATTTATTTATTTATTTACTAACAAGGGAAAAACTAATATAGGTTATGAAAATATAATCAACTGATACATCTCAGGTTGGCCCCATCGAGGACTTACCCTATGATATGTGCCCTAAAAAATATAAATGTATGTTTTTATTTGTCCCTTTTCGCTTTCAGCTCAAGTCTGCCTTATTACGTTTTCCTTTCTATGGTATTTCTGCGATGAACACGAGTTGCCTCTCTCCCTGGATAGGATATTAGTCCATCCAAGCCCCCCGCCCTCCCCTCCCCTCCCTATCCAGCATTGCGAGGTTGTCCTAATCCATTTTACCTGCAGGGTTAGAGAAGGAGGCGCCCTACCCAAAGGCTCGAACCTGGGCGACACTCTATCCGAAGTCATGGGACCACCGTACTCCTACCTTCCCTATTACAGCATGTCATATATAATCATCAATTATTAATTTACACTTTCTTAAGTAAATTGTCCTTTATCTACCGGTCAGGCAAACTCCAAGAGGACTGGCTTCATGCTGAAGAATCTCTGAAGGAAGGAATTCACTTCTATGTCAAGGTAAATGTTCAACCGCCTTTTCCCGACCATGAAGGCTTTTTTCAACCTGGCTATCGCTGAACGTGTCAGTTATTGCCGACAAAATCTCAATCTTTAAGTTAAGAAATGGACTGCTGGCAGTCTGATTTAGCCTAAGGGAGAGTGGGACGAGACATGGGCGCGGCCCGCACCTTCTCTCGCCTTCTTCTTTACACGTTTGCGTTCGCGATGACTAAACGCTCGTCCTACTGACCCTTAGAGAAAAACCGGTTGCCAGCAGACTATTAAGAAAAAGGTAAAAAGGGTAAGAAGAACTTTGATACTCTGACGGGAGCCCATCACTAGGAGCGTAACTCCCATACTAAGCCTATGTCACGGCGTTTTTACAGACCGGTCTATTTTTAGGCTTCTTTATCCGCGAAATAGGTCAGTTCCGGTCTACATGAGCGCGGATCGCGCGGGATCGGTAAGGAAAAAATGACGGCCTCAGGTGGGCATGTCGACTTCCGGTGAAATGATGACAGTTAAAAATTAAGTCCGTGCTTGTGATTGGTCACTGAGGTTCCTGTGGGGGTCTGAATTCACAGTGAATTCAAACTAAAAATAGATCGGTCAGTGGAAATCCCGTGACAGGAATATGGGGTGGTTGCATGCTCCTAGTCAGATGGGCTCCTGCTCTGTTGAATCACAGTTCACTGACGTCAAAATAAAAAAGAAACATATTAAACTCATGCGAACTATCGCCTCTCTTTTAGCTTACTGTTAACCTTTAAACTGAATTGCATTGATTGAAAAATTAATCAATTTTTGTTGAAATTTTAAGGTACTCATTACAATTTGTTGTTACATGTGAAATGTTTGTTTCATGTTCAGATGCTTGGATCTTGTCCTGTATTTAAAGCCCAGGGTTCAGGCTGCACAGACGAAGCTGTACAGAAAATTGTGTCAAACGCTAAGAAGGTACGTAGTGTATGGGTGTGACACGGCGCGAGCGGTCAGCACTTTTGGCAAAATCATAACAAAGAAATGTGGTTCTATTTTTGAGATTTAATTAGAAACCCTTTCCCTTGTCGGATTGTCAACCTGTTTTACTCTTTAGTTGGCGAAACTGCGAAATTATTGAATTGCGGCTTGCCATGCTTGTAAGATCGATTAATGAGGGAGGGACTGTATCATTATTAACCGCAGGCTGTTCCAACTCAGTCCGAGACAACGACTTGTATGGAACTTGATTTGAGAGCATTTTACACGAATTTTATTTTACCGACCTAATGCCATACGAAAAGGCATTAAATACACACCAACTCTCTTTGGGGTTCTGTGGCTCTTTATTGCCTAGACCACCGCTAAAGTGGGTAAAGAAAATTTTACAATGATGCTGCTGCACGTGCTAGCTTGCTAGAATCGTATAATGAAGTGACACTCAATTTGTCGAAATATGTACATGGGCCTGACTGGCATTTCCGTAATATATATTTAATCCTGATAAACAGGTTTATCACTCACGTCAAATGTTATTGCGTTCAAGATTAACTGAATTTGGAAGCCACATGTATATAACGAAAGAAGTGTAGACTGCAAGTAGTCCCCTTTCGCTTTGTCCGTCGAGCGATACCGTAAATGTACCGCGAGGAAAAAAACAGCCGCGTGAAATAGCGAATTGATAGATTGATTGAAAGTTTGATTGAAGCGAGAAGCGCGCTTCACACCCCCAGATTTTGCGCGGCCATTTTTTTTTGCTCGCGGTTTTCTTTTCGACGGACGAAGGGCTAACGCTCGAAACGTCAGCTTCCCAATCTCTTTACGGTGGCCAATTCACATTATCAACCCAGTTGATAAAACCAAATTATCTTGTAATACTCCCACCGACGCAGCACCACAATTTCTTTAGAAACTTGCCCCCTTTAAGGGAAAGAGGGACTACTAGTAGTCTAAAAGAAGTTAGAAATGCTGATTGGGATTCTTTTTTCCAGACAAAGAACACTCCTGCTAGTGGAAGCTTGCAGAAGGTTTTGATTACTGTTTCAATCCGGAAGCTCGTTGTTCAAGATATGATTTCAAAGGTATTTGATCAACCTGCAGTAGATGTTAGCTTACGGCCTTATTTATACGTCAGTCATATTTCATATTTCATATTTCTAGGTGAAGGTCTGCGTACGGTTGCAGGAATATCTCAGTTATCAATTAAACGTTTGGCGACTTTCTAAGCAATCAGTAAATTTCGTAGATCCCTCAGATCCCAGCTATCCGTTCAATAATTCTTCATTTCTAAGCTAACAGTTAAAATTTTGACCAATTCTTAGCTATATCAGTCAAACCCTATTTAGACCCTCAAAGTACCTGCCTCGCGGACGGTGCATCTTGCAGAGAGGGTCCTGCGGGTTAATATATTTCTTTTCCCAGCCCAATGTTTCCCCAAATTCCATTCCCCTCCATTCCATTCGACATTTTCATACTTATTAATTAGTAAAGTTGCCAAGCTGATACTATCATTGGCTTGGAGTGAGATGGAAATTTAATCGTAAATTTTATCTCACATTTATTTCGTTTTCTTTAGGAAACAATTATGGATCTTCCAATTTATCGGTGAGCTCTGCACTTTTATGGTTACTTTATCTTTCGCGTGTTTGACTACAAGGAAGGGAAGGGGTGAAGAATAGCAGTGCCAGCCGAAAATGGAATGAGATAGGAGGGTCTATTATACTCTGGCAGTTCGGCGGTTTAAGCCAAATTTGAGTGCTGGTTTGCCGGTACAATCACGATTATCTTAAGATCGGCACACACTAGGGGACTAGTCGCAGGGACTGGTCGCAGGGACTTGCTTCGGGGACCAGTCCCCTAGTGTGTACTCGTATTTTGCATCGAAATTCTAGTCGCAGGGACCACATTTCTGGTCCCTGCGACTAGTCCCACGAATTAAGCGTGTTTGATTTCTGGGACTAGTCGCAGAGACCAATAGTCCCACAAATCGGTCAATTTTCTAGTGTGTATCGGTTTTCATCGTTCTTGGGATGGGATTCCCGCGTCTCGCGAATTCTAGCCAATGAAAGCCGTTGTTTCAGAACTCACCTTCCCTCGCGCCCTGTTTCAAAATGGCGGAAAAAGAATCGGAAAGTGAGGGTGAAACGATCGAAACAGGATGGAGCGTTTCCAGGTCCCGAGTCCTTATCCAGTTTTACAGTGAAAACCCACTTTTGTGGGATAAAAACCACAAAGAGTATGGGAAGAAAAATATAATCACGAAAACACTGAAGCCTTTGTTGGCAATGCGGGGAAAGAGTCGGGCTCCTAACACAGAGGAGGCTGTGAAAAAACGATGGCACGGACTTAGAAGCACAACCATTCGCAATTTGAAAAAACCAGTGGAATGTAAGTGGGTCTTCTTCGTCCAACAGCATCATTAAAAACAAGATTACTCGCCTCCTGCGGAAATCCACTATTTTGTTTTCTGGGTATCAGGCCTACGCGGTTAAACTTTTGTCGGCCGATCCCACGATTTGGTCCCCTGGTGTGTACGGTACATGCCAACAGTCCCGGGGACTTGTCCCTTCGCCAGTACACACTAAGGGATACGTCCCTGCGACCAGTCCCTGCGACTAGTCCCCTAGTGTGTGCCTAGCTTTAAGCTTAGATTAAGCTCGTGGTTTTCGTTTTTTTGCGTGTTTTTGTGGTGGTCATTCAAACATCTCGAACAATCTTTGTGTTTGTGAACAGCCCATAAAACTTTTTCGCTGGTTACTGGATGGATTTGTTCTTTTCTTAAGATCTTGTGGTGTTTGTGAGAAGAAATACGATTATATTGAGTTAGAAAATAACCCAAAGCAAATACGCACGCTGATTGGTTGAAAACCGTGTTTCTATTTAACAATTAGATTATGAGCTCGAGATTTCTATCGCGTGGTTAAATAGTTGACGAGGGCGCAGCCCGAGTCAACTATCGCGCGATAGAAATCGAGAGCGAATAATCTAATTGTTTTAGTATAAATCTACTAGTCGTTCAAAACTTAATCTAAATCCTCTTTTCAACACTTCGAAAACGCCAAGAAACGGCCGTCATTTTGTTAACAAGTGCACACTGTTACTACTCACTATCTATCACAGAATAGATAGTGAGTAGCGTAGCCAATCAGAGAACGGCATTCGTGATAGAACGCTAGTAGATTTATACTAAAACTCGATAAAAAAACACAGAACTAGCACGAGCTTTTGACGTAATGATGGCGCGAACAAAGAGAATTTACATTTTGATGATCGAAGTAAACAAGTTGTTTTTCTTTTTCTTCGTCGCGGATTTTCTAAAAGAAATAGAGAACATGTTCTCCGTGTTCCAATGGAGTTATAGAAACACTCGTGAAAGTTTGGGAGAACTCGAAAAAGCTGTGGAAACACTCGCCTGCGGCTCGTGGTCCCACAGCATTTCTCGTTCTCCCAAACTTTTATGAGATTTATTCAAACTCCCGGCTCACTGGAAACAACTTTTATCGACGCCTGAGATTCGTCGGAGAGACTGCTAATTTCCCATTACTGTGACGTCATATGTCAACCTCAGCGAAATTAACTGCATTAAAGAGACACTTTTTGATCTTCTATAGTTTAACTGAAAAAGTTTATGTCATGTTGTAGCAAACAGTGTACACAATGGTCTGGCACTAAAGAGGTTAAAGGTCTGTAAAATACCTTCTTATCACCAACTGTTCTCTTTTTCACAGAATTTCTTACTGTGTGGCAGATCCTTACTTCTCCAAAGTGTTTGCGTTCATTTCTCGGGCGCAAGGCAGACAAGATTTAAACTGTTACGCTTTCCTCTGCAGCAAAGAATCGATGGTAATGTAACGTTTCAATTGTTTTTGCTTGATGATAGTAATATAGTGATCTACGGTCGTGGACAAAAGTCCTTGGGACACTCAATATGTAGTGTAACGAATTATCTGTGTTTTACAACTGAAGTTTGAAACTTTTAAAAACACGTTGCTTCCCCCCTCCCCACCCAATACAATATTGAAAATAAGGAGAAATTGCAGGTACTAATTTTCAACAATGTATTTGGGGGAGGGGGGGGGGCGAGGTTAGGTAGGTGAAGTTGTATTCGCGTCTGGAGTGCGCGTAAAAGCGCCAAAAGTGCAAATTTGTCCCAAGGCTTTTGTCCATGATTGTAGTATTCTATAGTTCCGAGAAAATAATCAACAACCCCTGTTTCTTTTGGAGTTACCAGCCTTTTCTATCGCTACTTCGGAGGGTCGCTACTTGCGGGAAGCTACTTGCGGAAGGCATTAGCCGTTTTATATTTAAGCAATAGAGCACTTTTTCCGTGTTTATATAGCCACGTCTAAACACGAGGAGGGCTGGGAGAATTCGAAACATTCTCCCAACCCTCTAGATGAGGTTTAGATGAGGCTATATAAACAAGGAAAAAGTGCTCTATTGCTTTTATAAAATAATTCTCAAAAATACGCGCGCATCTAAAACGTCAGAACCGTGTTTACATACTCTCATCTAAACACACCTATCGACCAATGAGAGCGCGCGTAGTGGCTCAGTTATTTTATAAATAGCGATGAGAAAGGATAAAACTTCGTAAAGAGAATATATAGCGTAATAAATAGTGCCCTTGGAATAGAGCGGTTTTTAATTGAGCGTCGTAAAACCAAAACCAAAATAATCACTTTAGGCAATCACAATACACGCATGCAATCCTGTGAACCAATCACAACTCAAAGTAATTACACATAGCTGACGCAAAGCGCGGGGGAATGTGTGTGAACAAGAGATCGATTGCCATGATAATCTCTTGGTGTGAACGATTTACGATTGGTTTTGGTTTTACTTCTGAGTGGATAAAAAGTGACGCGAGATTTTTAAGGCAATCGTGTTGCGTAGTTGATACAAAACCAATTAGTTTTAGACACTCAAATCAAAACCGCTCTAAGAGCATTCTAAAACAAAGAGGACTCAGTTTAGCGTATAACAAAATTAAAAATAACAACAGTCAAGTATAGCTTGTTATACTTATTATTGCCATTGCTTCGTAATAATAATTCAATTTCGGAGCATGGCTATGTTTGTAGGTAGCGGGAATTCTTTGGGGCAGTCACAGCTTTCGGTGAAAATGTCCTTGGAGGGTAACAAAGGGTGCGTGGCAAGTGAAAAGCAATCAAAAGACTAGCCTCAATATCAGACCTTCCTAAGGAGAGGGGAGAGGGGAAGTGGAGCAAATTCTACCTTACTTTCGAAAAGCCCGATACTCAGGCTACCAAAATATATACGTGAGTCGTGAATCGATGAAAAAACATTGTTAAAGGATATGTGAAGCCCAAATTTTGTTACAATTTGTGCGTGAAACGAGATTACAACACCCCTCCCCCCCCCCCCCCGCCTTACCTCTACTGACTAAATCACACGCAGCATTGCTTGACATAGCAGTAAATTGAAAGACAAGTTATTTTTATTGAGGTTTTATTGCAAGAAATGGATACTTAGCAGCGTTCTCTCTTCAGGCTCAAGCCATGGCGTTGACTATTGCCGATGCCTTCAAACTTGCTTATGAAAATCACGAGAAAGGGAAAGCCGACAAAAGTCACCATAGTTCACGAGTTGCACAGGACGACAACAAAGAAAGCACTCAGCATGCCAAGCCTGTGGTAAATAACGGCAACGTCGAGGCTTTGTACGCGACTCCTGTAAAGACAAAGAATCCTCAGGTGGCCGCACCGATCATTCAGGTCAGCGGAGAATCTTCCTCAGCGACTGCAGTGGAGAATTCCAGCACGAAAATGCAAGCCCTGGTAAATCTATCGATTTAATTGTTGTCAAATGCATTTTCTCAAATACTCATACCAAATTTACTAGCCTGTCTTAACAGAATTTCTTTCTTAAGTCCAGAATTTCTGTCGATAAGTCCAGAACAAAGCTAGGCTTTTGTGACTGAATGAACGAACGAACGCATGAATGAAGTTTAGTAATAGGCCTTATGCGTGATTACGTCACATTCTCAAAATCCACCACCAAGCCTCGTTTGGGCGACATTTTTTCAATCTTTCGTTGCCTTCGTGTTGTTTTCACATGGGTATTCTTTTCATCTTTACTGCTGTGGGAATTGTTTCATGATAAAATTTACATTTTGCGTTATCAAAACGAGGCTTGGTGGTGATTTTTGCTAGTCTGACGTCATCACACATAAGGGCTATTTGTTTAAGTTAGAGATTTAAATAACCGATTTTCTATATCACTTACATATATAATTATTTGTATTACTATGAGCATTATTTTAGTATTTTTTAGTTGTGTGCAAGGCTTTGACACGTAAAAACAAACATTTTGCCGATAACTGAAGACATAATGTTATTTTATCGCGAGGCATTTCCTATGCCTTTTATCAGTTGGCGGGTTGTGTTCTAATCTGGCAACAGTAGAAGTCTCCTGTCCAATGAAAAATGGGCGCGTGTCACGCATGGGTATAAAAGGTTAGCTATCTCCCACATGCGGCCCCTTCTACTATTGCCATCTTCACAAGAAGAACGTTTCTGCTATGCGACGCGTGGCGGAGCTCTCGATGTCTTATTGTTTACAAATGACTCAAGATAAAAAAAGTTTCTATCTACTGATCTCTCTATATCAAAAGTACCTA
>OZ026598.1:37319871-37327371 GCA_964020085.1 Micromussa lordhowensis | reverse complement strand
GTGATAGAAGTTCTGGCAAATAGTGACACCGTAAAAAGCTCTCATTTTCTAGCTACGTCAAAATGCAGGAAGTGAAGAAGGGTTCCCGGCGTCACATTGGCCGACCTAACCGTGGTCCTCCCTTGGTGGAGCAATGAATTCCAGTCGTTAGAGTATCGTTCGATTGCGTACCGTAAAACCGAAACTAAAGTTATTACTCTGACCAATCAGAAAGGGCGGGATAATCCTGCGAACCAATCAAAATTCGGAGCAAAAACATGTAACGAAACGCAACATTTTCGGTGTATCCTTTTTAGCGAAACGCCCCTCGAGTTCCCACAAAACGAATAACCAATACCACAAATCCTGGTTCCAACTCATCCGATGGGTAGATACTCGTGTAAGGCGTTTTTATTAAAGCTTTCCTTCCTGAGAGTTATTCCTGTAATTATGACGTAAATAAGACATATGAGAAAACAATATTTTACTGATGTGATGAACTGCGGTTGTAGATGAAAGTGAAGAATGATCATCGCAGTATTTTTTCCAATTTAAGCAATTGGAAAGAAGAAGCCTGAAAAAAAATCATGATCAACGGGATTCGAACCCGTGACCTCCGCGATACCGGTGCGATGCTCTACCAACTGAGCTATGAAGCTACACATTGGGAGCGAGGTCAATTTATAGAGTTTATTGAGGTAAATAAATTGACCTCGCTCCCAATATTTGGCTTCATAGCTCAGTTGGCAGAGCATCGCACCGGTATCCGGAGGTCACGGGTTCGAATCCCGTTGAAGCCCTGATTTTTTTTTTCAGGCTTCTTCTTTCCAATTGCTTAAAGTGCCTATGAAGTAAAAATTTATTGTTGCTTATTTGAAAGGCTTTTCAAAGTAAAGAAGAATGGCGTTTTCCTTTTTGAAATATCTTTTTTCGTCTAGAGATATTTACGTTTTTGTATTATGCAAATGAGGGAAGTGATGACGTCATAAATCGTTTCTACTGAAAAGTAAAACACTGAATCATTAATATCTCCAGAAATATTGGAGCAGTGTTCTTCAAACTTGGCACCAAAAATATACACCATTTTGTTACCATGGCAACACTCTTGGCTCCAGTCTCTCTCTGTGAAGAACCAAATATGCTCATTTGCAACCCTTTGAAAAGGGACAGAGGGTCTTGCTCGGAACACACATGGTTCCCATATTGTCTTAACTCTCCCCATTAGATTGTTGAGAGTGGATGATCGTTGTTTAAGATAAAATCTGAGAATTTTAGTTTCAATTAAAACACGACCAGTGGCATAACCGTTGTCATGGCAACGGCACAACGGGTCTCGTTTTGTTTCTTTTACGATGCACATTTCTGGTGCCAAGTTTGAAGGCCACCGCTATAATATTTCTAGAGATATGCTTGATTGAGTGTTGGATTTTCTGTTTTAGTGGAACCACCTATGACGTCATCACTCATAATACAAAAACGTGAATATCTCTAAAACGAAAAAAGGTATTCCAAAAAGGAAAACGCCATTCTACTTTACGCTGAAAATCGTTTCAAATCAGCAGCAATTATTTTTTACTTCATAGGCACCCCAGTTAAATTTGAAAATATACTGCGATGATAATTCTTCACTTTCAATATTCTACTCTTGGTATCAAGTTGATTGCCTTCACTTCATATCCACACTCCGCAAAATACATGTATGCTACATCGAGCAGTGCTACATTGTACAATTTCTTATGGATGGCGGCGAAAAAATTGTCCTTGATTTTGTTTTTCTCAGCACATACAAACTGAATATTCACAGTTTATAGTGCCAACGACTTGGACTAATTAAGCTATGCCATTTTCTGTTTGCCATCAATGTGATTGTTAACTACTCCGTCTAAAGGGTCCTAGTCAGCCATACCTTTGTTTTTGTTTACATGCGACAGTTTGGTTATTATATTTTAGTAAATTCTCAGCTCCGACTATTGCATTTCTAGCTTTTTGATTGGCTAAAAAACTCCGACTATGAGCCAATAGTCGGAGTTTTACGTCATATGGAAAATAGTGCACCAAGTTTAAAAATTTTTCGCACGAAGTTTTCAACTTCAGCCCTCTATAATGACCGAAATAAAAATCGGCGGCAAAACTCGGTTTGAGAATTTACTAAAACAATTATTCCATTCGCCCTTGTTGGATATGAAGTGATTACAACCAACTCGCGCTACGCGCTCGTTGGTTATTTTATCACTTCATATCCAACTCGGGCTCATGGAATAATTGTTATTTATTCCTTTAATCATTAAAGGACATGATGTCAATATTACACCATATTCGTATTCCCGGTATTGGACTGGAACTAGCTTGGAATGGAGGCTCATGTGGGGGAATATCATTAAAAAGGAGATAAATGTTATTGCATTTGAAAAGACTCCCCACTTAAGGTGGCTCGTACCAGTTTTCAGGTTTTTGACGGCTCGTAACTTTGTAAGAATAGTACAAAAAGGCACACCAGGGCCACTGTAATATTTTTTTAAATTTGGATTATATGATTTATACTTTACCTAAACAGCTGTTCTTTTGTCGTCAGCAGTTACCATGGCAACATTCCAAAAGGATTTTCCAGACCTGTTTTTTCGCTTATGTCACTAATAACTAAAAAATTAACCCGGTGACCCCATTTTTTTTTAAACCATAGCTTTTGGCATCTGAAAAGGGAAATGCACAACAATTTTGAAAAACATTTACGGAGCCGATCTCTTGTAAACTTTGAAAAACGACAATTTGCACAGAGTGCAAATTTCCTTCGGTAGAATTTTTTTTAGTTTTTTTTTCTGACGTTTGCTCTCAATGATAACATTATATTAAAACAATAAAAAGAAGGGGTCACCGGGCTTGTTTTCATGCAAAAGCCTTCGCGAGTTCTGTTATTCCCACGCGCGTAGACACGCATTCAAAAAGCCAGACTTTATAAGATCAGCAGTTGCTCATGAGCTGTTTTGACTACCGCTGACTGCTTCGCTCCGATCAGGCGTTTTGTCTTGTTTGCTGTCGTTTGATGCTAATGCATCATTTACAGTTGTAGTTGTCGTTAAAGACAACCTCCTGGGCTTACTCTGTAGGAGTTTTACACAAAAACAATCTTGGCCAAACCATGTTAAAAATGAGCAGCATATCGGATCTGAAAAGACCTACGGCCCCCCAAAAACTGGACAGTTTAACATAATGGTGCAAAGGACCGCAAACGAAAATGCTGCCTGTTTACGTAGGATCTGTAAAAGATCTGGTTTGGCCATGATTTTCCTGTGGGACAGTTTTTGTCTGTCCGCAGTTTCCTTATCGCGGATTTTTCCTATTGTCCCTTGTCACGCGTTTTGCATGTGACATTGGCCAATTTGCAAAAATTTGGATTTGAGTTTCATCTGAGGTCATCACCATCTGCATTCAGTGAGTATATGGATGTCAGTTAACCAGCTGATCACTTCATAGCTGACGAGACCCAACAAGGTCGAAACAGCTGTCCACGGTTGCAATTTGGCTTTCAGTTTGGACTCTATCATGTCGTTGCCCCGTTAAGCTTTCTACGTAGTATCAGTCTTGCATCATTGATTGCCGAAACAATTTTTCTTAAATACACAGAATTGACTTAAGTTGTTCCAGCAAGTAAAGCCTCCTTTATATGCGAATTTTGTCTCCAACAGTACAAAAGTGACCTTGGGCAAAAAAAGCCGCGCGCCGCCATATTTGTTTTGGTAAAAATGTCTCGCGCTCGTGTTTCTCACGCGTGACGCACGATGGTGATCTACTCCCTGCGCGAGAAAACTGGTACGAGCCACCTTAAGACTCATTTGCAAGCTAGCTCCCGTCCAATACAGAGAATAGGAATAAGTTTGACGGCATGGCAAGAGATGACACGCGAACATACAAACATCTATGAACATTGTTTATTCGTTTGATAGAGGTTTTGAGCCATTTACTTCCTTCCAAACTTGCTTATTCCTAATCTCCCCAGTTTTTATCATTTAAGTAAAAATGAGAAGGTCTGGGTAAAAATGTAAACCTCGTTCAATTGTTGGGGTACCATCCGTTCATGTTTTAATCGATTGGATTGTAAACAATGACTCCAAAGTGAACCCTATAAAAACATAAACAGTGCAAATGGAATCGTTAAAAGTGTTTGCGGCGAGGGTTAAAAGTAGCCCTCAACTTATAAGGAAAACGTTTGCCAGTTCGGCGTACGACTCGTACTCGAAAGTGTCAAGAGGAGACAAACTCGAAGGTAAGCTAGAGTACAAATTGTGAGATGAAAAAAAACAAAACAAAATTCAGCTTTACTGCTGAAATGTGTCTTTCATTTTAGAATACTGAAAATTTGCTTACAAGGCGGTCTAAAATTTTTCTCGTAATATAGCTTTAATGATACCTTGAGGTCACGGAAAAAAAAATTGTTTTAAACATGGAACTAGACCAGAATTTAGTTATCAGTTTAACACAATCTTCAATGAAAAAAAAAATGGTGGAACAAAAGACGAGGAATTGGAAAATTTATGCGCAATTTTCAAGTAATGCTTACCAGTGTCTTTAAAAGCTGTTTTATCTTTGCTTATTATATTATTGGAGCTTAAGGCATCCGATTATAGGGCGGAAATATTTTTTAAAACGCAAACTAATGCCTTGAAGCATAACGTGCATATGGTAATTGTAAGTGTGCAAACACCATGTAGTCGGCACGTGAATTGAATAAATTTGACTAGTAAGTACTTGTTTCAGGAAAAAAACCTGTCGTTTTACTTGAAAAAAAATCCCCTGTGCTTTAACTTAATACATGTGTTCTATAACTAATGATGTTAATACAATAAAGCAGCACGTATGTCTTGTTTTGGTGGCTTTGACAATGACATTAAATTCATTTTCCATATACGCTCTCTATCCAGCACACGGTAGTCATGAAGATACGAAATATTTTATTTTGATGTGAATTTAACAGCAAAAATAAATAAGAATGAGTAAGTGGACTATTCATTGATATATGTATTGATCTCAGTACATGAAGCATTTCGGTAATCTGTAAAATAACCTCGTTTCGGCAGAATTGCTATTTCTCCAATGTGGGTAAGGTAATAGCAGTGACATTTACCCGTATTTGTTACTATCAGATGTGATCTGTTGTTGACACCTGCTAAGTAATAGAGAGCTGACTATTCTCCTGCGTTACTAGGTGACGCTGGCGAATCTTCAGCATCGAATGAAGCGCGCGACTCTTACATTTCTGGTCAGAGTAACTCTATAATCCTTCCTACCATAATACTTAACAAGGAAACTCAAAAGGCAGCTGCACCCTGATTTCAATTCCAACCTCCATAAATTTGTTATTCGTAATGGTAATTGCTGGTTTTCATGTGACGTCATCATTTTCCAAAACTAAAAATTACCAATCCAATTATGAAGTTTTAGTTTCATGAGATGTAAGACCCTCTAATGACTTGACGTTTTACAACGTTTCAGCCCGACAGGGCTTCTCATTTTGTTAGAGAAGACGTTTGAATTTCAGTGTTTTTGAGTTGCGCGGACAGTGAAATGGCGGCACGAGAGGGCTTTCACATAGACCTAAAGAAGAGTTATCGCTCACGTGTTTGCTAACTGAACAGTTCTTGCAATAGAGGAAGTACTACTTTCAATGTGTCGGCGCTCTAGAGGAATAATTTTTCGTTTTAATGGTAAAACTCAATGACAGATGTTTTCGTCACTTTACGGCCGCCATGTTGGTACCCCATTACGATTTTTATTTTTGATTGAGTGACACTGCAAACCAGCCATAGGACTTATTGGAGTAATCATACGAGTGATAACACATGAAAATCGCACGACCGCGCAGCGGGAGCCCGATTTGTTCATCACGAGTATGATCACAGACCGAATTGGACGACACGACCAATTAATCATAAAAATTACAATTTCCGAGAAAAGAAGAATAGCCAAGTTATGAAAGAAAGGGGAAATTTGCATTAAAATACTGACAAAGGAGGCGTAAATTGTTTCTTGTCGCTTTGAAATTAAGATTGGTTGATTTAACCTACCACTTTTAATGTGATTGGCGTATTGAACTGTCCAATAACAAACTGCCCGATAACAAACTGTCCAATAACAAACTGTCCGATAGCAATTTGACAAGTGAATTAGATTGTGTTACCAATCACAATCGAGGAAATTGTAATTTTTATGATTAAATTTGATATAGTATTAGTAAATACGGCGATACGATGGCGAGCGAACAGCTGTCGAGATACATATCTAACAGGATAGGCCATTTTTGACAAATTTGGGGCCGCGAGCTTTATGTCAATTAGTCATCGTAACTAAAACTATCTCGAATATACTGTTCAGGTAAATACTACGATGATTGGCTTCATGCTGAGGATTCTCTGAAAGAAGGAATTCACTTTTACGCCAAGGTTAGTCTGCGTTCAACCGGGTTTTTTGTGTTGTTCAGCTTTTTTTATTATTTTGTTTGTTTGTTTGGCGATGATTTAGACCTGGTGTACATACATTTGGCATAAATTCTTAGAGCAGTCAATGACAATACCTTTATTGTCATTTTGTCACTACAGCTCTAATAAGATTGTGTCTCTGTTTTAGACTGGTACCTTTTAGCGATCAAATAAAGCTCAGGCCACGCCCAGAGTGTTTTCTCAAAGGGCTTTCGGACAAGCTTCGCCCCGTTAACACGCGCTCAACTTCTCTCAGTTCATGATTGCATTTGGTGGAGTTAAGAAACGATAAATCGAGCCGTCCACTCCCCTTTAGGCTACTATCCTTTTATACAAGCATCAAGAGTTTCCCGCTTCCGGTGTTTAGGCAATGCATTATGGGATAGGCGCTCCAGAAAAGTGAGCACCATCTCTCGAATCTCCGCCATTACTGAATTTTCACTTCAGCTTCGCGTCTGTTTACCTTTTGTCTTGTCTTATTTCTCCGTCTTTAATTCACCTACCAGGAATCCTAATCAACTACACACGGTTTCCGGATAATTGTGAGGGAAAAAATTACATTTAAAGTCGTGATTTCGGGCCAAGAATTTCTGACCGGCTGCAATGAGTTCTGAGGAGTCAAAGGAGTCTCTAACCTACGATGAAGTGACCTCTTGGCGTTCTGACGCTCTGAAGCTTTATTGCCGTCAACGGGGTTTGAAAGTTTCCGGAAGCAAGCAAGAACTGGTTGCTCGTGTGTTTGCAGCCTCGGAAATGGCACTTGCACTGATAGTAAAGGAGGATTTGCTACGAAATACTTTTAAAATTTATGAGTAATGTGTTTTTTATACTTTCATATTTTAGAGCCAACCAGACCAACTGTTGACAGAAGACGCTCACTTTTTGAACCTGCAGAAAAAAGGGTTGTAACTAACACAAATGAATGGCGGGCAAAATTATATGATGGTCTCAAAGATGCAGTGCCTGACTCAAGTTTTGTGATGCTGCAAAATACTGAGCATATGGAAGAAATATATAGGCCTTTATCAGTTCCCTCTGTTAGTGACGTTTT
>OZ026598.1:37304871-37307371 GCA_964020085.1 Micromussa lordhowensis | reverse complement strand
AACCCTTTAGCACGCATCCTTGCGAACTGACGCCACAATACTTCAACAATACAGAACTACTTCCGCTTGTTAGAGAGCAGAATGTGTATTTCGTTGCTAAGAACTCAGTAGAATACTGGAATAGAGATAGCAGGCGACATACCTTGCAAAGATCAGCTGTGAGATAATCGCCATCGAATGCAAAAAGGATGACAGAAGAATACGACAGAATGCAGCCCAAGATGATCACGTTGTTTAGGTTCGGACTCGACATCTTTATAAGTCTGATAATAGAGCACAAAACAAGAACTTAGAATGATTTTCATTGCTTTCGTGCGAAGGAGCTCTTAGAAATTAAAGTTTTAGCTGAAGGGGGTGCCGCCATGCTATTTGCAACTTCACGAGGGAGATATATCAGATTACGATGACATGACGTGCAATGGCGTGGCGTGACGTGACACGACATGACATGACATGACGTGATCTGACTTGAAGTGAGTGGACGTGCCATAACGTCACATGACATGACGCGGCATGAAACGACACGACATGACATGGCATGACACAAGAGACCATGATCTAAGAGAACACATCCCCCATACATGGGCCTCTTCCCAAGATAATCTTTTTAAATCTAATTTTAGCGCGTGGTCAAGCTGCGAGGCTATTTTCGGAAAGACACCTGATTGGCCAATTTAAATGACTTAAGGACGTTCGCGCCCAAAAACTTCCCACGCACAGATTTTTTTAAAACTTTGACTGACGGTAGAAAATGATAAGATTAGATAAAAAACGTAAAAAAAATCGGGGGTCACCGAACTCGTTTTAAAAATAAAGCGTAGCTCAGACCATAGCATTTCTACGATTCTCAGTCATTCGAGGCGATTCTGGCCGGATTCATTACTATCGGCATATATTTAAGTTGAAGAATCATCTCTAAGCTATGAGTGTTTAACACGACTTATATAGGCCTAATTGATAGATCTTTGCTACATATGTCATTAAATCTGCTAGAATTAGCCTTAAAAAAGACAACTTCTAAGTCACGCACACCTGTTTCCATGTACCAATTCGACCCTTTTTTAATAGTATATGACAAATAATTACAACTTCCCACACACAGATTTTTTTGGTTTTTTAGTATAATGTAGAGAGTTAAAAAAGGAAGTGATCTGCCGAAAAAAAAGTGGGGGTCACCGAGCTTCCAACAAAAATATTCGCACACCAAGTTAACGCAAAGGTCATCAGCTCTATATTTTGTTAAGTTTTCGACTCGGTGCGCGCGCTTGAAAATGACGTGGCACGCGCGTGACCAATGAATAGCGTGCGCACTAGAGATGCGCAGTAGCAATGGGCGCGAACGTCCTTAAGAACATATTGAGGTTTGATTTTAACAGATCAATTAACGGAAAAAACTTTTCGTCGGGATTTTCGAAGTGCATTTATAAGGGCAGAGGAAGAATAATTCTAACTCTCCGACGCTTTGAAAGAGATCTTTTTCTCTGTAGGCCGTTCAGTACTTTTCGAGAAACGACTTAAGAGCGTGTTATGAATGCAATTCTTGTTAGCAGCTAGAGCGCCTAATGTGAACCAGTCATGCAGAGAAATCACGATAAACACGTAGAAGATTATTTTCCCGACCAGCAGTTTCAAAACGCTTTCCAGATAGGTCTCTCTCAGGGTCTCTACCGATCCAAACGATGTTTTAGTTCGTTCCAGAGAAGCACTTTTTTCGGCGCGGACATCCCTGTAAATGTTACAAAGCAATTTCGAAATTAAATATGCAAACATTTGCACCGGGATTTTCGGACCGAAAGTTCTAACAAACGGGAAACAAGTAATGATCTGTCCTGCGCTTTGAATAACCTTTCCAAAGAGATGTTTTTCGATTTAATCCGTTCAGTACTTTTCGAGAAACGACTTTCGTGCGTGTTTATTGGAATGCAATCCTAGTCAGCAGTAAATATTACACAGCACTTCCGATATTAAATAAACAAAGATTTGCACCGTTTTTTTTTTGAGTGAAAGTTCTAACAAACGCGAAACAAATATTTTAGCTCTCGTGCGCTTTAAAATACCTTTCGAAAGAGATGCTTTTCGCTTCAATATCCTTTCGGCACTTTCTGAGAAACAACTTCCAAGCAGGGTAGAAATTCGAGTCTTGGCACTTTGTGTTAATCATTCATTATTCATGCTGGGGAATGACACGACTTCTATTTTACGGCTTCGGAGAAGCACGCATAAATATTCCTGCCCAGCTCTGAAAATTATTTCCAATGCTAACAGTGCGGCAGTTCAACTGAACAAACTGATTTTTTTTTCTCTTAGCCATTTCTTATTTGGATGGACACAACCTTATGACCGTTGGCCATTACTTGCGTGATCGGGGACCTAGACTAAAAATAACTTTGACAACGTGACGCGAAGCTTAAAATAGATTTAAAAAGATTATCATGGGGCACGAGGATGTGTTCTCTCACCTCATTTTCTCTTGCATGACATGACACGACACGACATAACA
>OZ026598.1:37294871-37299871 GCA_964020085.1 Micromussa lordhowensis | reverse complement strand
ACATAAAATATACATTGACTTTTGCACGTAAACTCACCATACCAGCCTTGGTCGTCTTTTGTGAGCTGCTAAGCCACATGTAGTTCACGTAAAGGATCCCTTTAGCTCCTTCGTTGACTTCCTCTGGGGTGCAGGTAGACCCGGGGTAAAGTCTTTTCCACCAGCCATATTTATCAGGAGTATGAATTACCCAAACGTATTTACGTCCATACATCTTTTGCTTGTAAATCTACTGAGCAGAGTTTTTCACGTTGTTAAATATCTTGACTGAAAAGCCCCTAACCCTTAGCCTGCGAAAACAGCCGTCCTTCTTCGCTCCCGGCCCGAGTGGCGTCACTCGGGCCGGGAGCGAAGAAGGACGGCTGTTTTCGCAGGCTACCTAACCCTTAGTTCCAAAGCATATCTAATGACTCTCTAAACTTTATCCTGGAATTTTTGGTTTATATCTCTGTCAATGGACCAAAACTGTTTTTTTCGCCATACAAGATTCCCTTTAATGATGCATCTAGGACATTGAAATGGCGTTGGATAATTGCAAAGATTTTGTTACCTCGCACATGGTTATGGTTGACAAGCTGAAGAAACCAAATATGATCCTTGCATCAATATCCTGTGGGAACATAGTATAATAAGTAGTTTTCATAAAAAAACTATTAATAGTTTCAGAGACTGGCTACTTAATATTGCTGAATTGTATAAAAAAAAACTTATGCGATGTAGTCCCGGATCCCGGTTAACGGAAACGCTAATGCTCAATTATGGTTCTACAGCAAATGTATGAAGACCAGCAGCCAAGTTGGTCATATGCATTTGAAACTAAACAGGACAGAATGCTAGTTTATTGAGGTTTATAGTTAAGTAGTTTAATAATTAGTTATGTGCCACCCGCGATTGATTGCATTGATGAATAAATGATTGATCGATCGGTTTGGTTGGTTTGGTTGGTTGATTGATTGGTTGGTTGGTTGGTTGGTTGATCGAACTTTGACACTCGATGGACAACTGGCTTTCCCCTTATGACATTAAGTCTTAGCCAATTTTTGACAGACCTTTTTAACGTTTAGTCGTTATTTCAGCTGTTAAAGGGGAAATCACACTGTTTTTTTTTTCTGCATACCTTAAGATGTTGTATTTGGCTCTTCGGATCCGACAGAAAGCTTCCATAAGAGATCACCTCAATGTTAGTCTTGTGGCATTCTTCTCTAAGACTTGTTGCTGCCTGCAACAAAAAGGTTTTAACGTTTTAAATATCAGTGAAATTGCTTCTTGTAAGGCTCATTCTCATCCTTTTTTCTTTTAAATGCATAATTATGTTGTGAAAAAATAATTTTCATCTTTATTTGACGCAGCCCACGACAAAATATAGTTTAATGGCTTGCGTGACTTGCAATTCGTATAATAATAAAAAAATTGGAGTGGGCAAGATCGCGTCTCACGGTCAGCATCCCCAAAAATGACTTACGGATGTATAGAGCTCCCTACTCTGGTACAGTATAGCTATTCTGTTCCAGTGAAATCTTTTCGCAATAGTGATGAATGTACGATTAGCGGCGGATAACGCTGGCACTGTTCTAAAGAAGTATGGGAAGATATCCTTCTGGGATAGTTCACCGGAAGCTGCTGATGGAGAAACCTGTGGGAAGAATAGAAAAATAACGAAAATCAAATTAAAAGTTTCGTTTTTTAGCGTAAAAACCTTTCATGATCCTCAACCTGCATATTCAAGACTTTTGGCTGCTTTATGACAAGATGATCCAAACTAAACATCTGATTGAAAACTTGAATCTCCAAGGGTGAGCATTTTAATAATTTACATTAGGATATTGATACCGACCGTCTGGGATGCATGTCTTGACAAAAGATAGGAACTGATAAAAAAGAAGGAATTACAATTTATATTATATGAGAAAGCAAGCAATCGCTGAATTGCGCGCATAACCAGCTTCCAGCTTGCAGTGATCGACACTGCTAAAATTGTGTACATCACTGCTTTAATCTCTATGCCTCTAACAAGCCTGATATGTAACTGAGGCGCAAAAGTATGGTTTTCGAGCAAGCCCTTTAGGTCTGAAGTAGAGTTAGTTCGTGCACTCTAGTTACTTTACACAAGAGTTGAGGCTTTTAAAAGAAGCTTAAATAAAATAGAAAAGAAAATCACTTAATTTAGTGTCATGGTATGATATGGTCATGGTATTGGTGTCATGGTATAAACGAGCCAACCCTACAGTCGAACCTCCGGTTGCGACCACCTCTCGTAAGCGACCACCTCTCCTCAGCGACCAGTTTTCCAGAATACCAAAAGCTTCCAAGTCAAATTACTGTATTTGGAACCTCTTGTAAGCGACCACCTCTCGTAAGCGACCGCGACCACTTTTAGAAATGAAAGTTTGAAATTTTCTTTTGTTTTTACCTCCCGTAAGTGACCATTTGAAAGATAATAAAGCAGAAACTGGATAATAAGTTGTAACATTATCGCATTCCTGGGTAATACAAGAGACGGAAATTTCTCAATGGGAAGTACCGGATTTGTTTGCAAGAAATTGACTTTTCACATGAATACAACATTTTTAACATGGGGTAGGTCTCTGCAGTTTCCATATGCTAATAAGGTAAAATTTTGACCCAACATGGTCCAAGCTCTCGTAAGCGACCACCTCCCGTAAACGAACACCAGGGCTTGACATATTGGGTGGTCGCTTACGGGAGGTTCCACTGTATTTGTAATGAGCTATGTCAAAGACCTGAACCATGTTGTAGTACTTTGCAGTAGCTCCAGCCGACTCGGCAACGTTTGACCGCGAGGGACCGAGTATGAGACGGACGTGCTTCTCCCTCAAGAAATCATAAAGTACTTTGTTTCCAAGGCCAGTATCACCCTGCCAATGAAGAGTGAAATAGAACATTTAAACAACAAGGAAATAAAAATATTTGAAAATTATTCCACAAGCGCGCGTTGGATTTGAAATGGTAGATAGCCAACGAGGCCCATAGCACCGAGTTGGCTATAAACATCTCATATCCAACAAGGGTGGGTGGAATAATTGTTTTATTAAAAACGCCCCCAAAAATAGAGCAAACTTAACTTAAAAAAATAAAAACGCCTCAAAAAATCACACGCACGCTTGTCATATTCGTAGAGCATGGTATAATATCTCATAGCCCATGATGGCTAAGCCAATGAAAACTCTCGAATTGCATTATCCAATGATCCAGTTTTTAATAAAATTTAATATACTCAAATACATTTTCCATGTCAAAACTGCCATCATTACCAATAAAGAAATTTGTCTAGAAAAAGTTTGAAAATTCATAATCGTAAAAGGAATTTGACTTGATACAAGCTTGATTCACAAAGTCGCCGATTACAGATTACAAAAAAAAAAAAAATGATGTTTGATGTGGGAAAGTAAGTGGGATTCATTGAAACTCGAAACTGGTATTTATGATAAGTCATATTCTGTCCGCGCACATTGTTTCTGCGCATCCTTTCTGCGCGAGCTCGTGCAATTTTGTAGTTTCTGCGCGAAATTGCCTCACATCCACGTTGGATTACATTGTAATGCAAATGAGAAATGTTCACCATGAAAAGGACCACTATCGAACTACCAGTGTGTCACCGAAATCAAGCAATTTGTAGTTTTTACCAAAAATTGTCGATTACACTGTAATACAAATGCGAAAAGGTAACCGTCAAAAAAGCTATTATGGAACTACCTGCGTGTCACGTTGGATCAGGCTTAACTTGTATTCCTTCAGGATATCACTTCTTTTGTTGATATCTTCAAAAGCCATCTCAATGGCCAGTGGAATGCCAGCTCCCCACCAAGCTCTTCTGCCAGTCATTGGCGCCATTGAGCCTATGTACAAAGGCCTTCCTTGCGTCGTGAAGTTGTTTAAGCTTACAGCGTCAAGTTGATGGATAACACCTTGTGTGGCAAGATATGTGAACATGACGATCCATCTTGTTAAAGAAAATTCCATTTTGCAGAGAGAGAGAGAGAGAGAGTGCTACTATGGTGCTGGCCAGTCCGAGCTTAATACATCAATCTTTTTTCAGTTTTTCAAACTTTTATCCGCTTCCCTTTTGATGTCACATGAGTCTCCAGCTGCTTAGGTACGTCACTGCGGGTGCGTACAAAGTGCTTTTACCTGAAACAAATTGAAGGAGAGAAAAGTGAACATTGCAGGTCTGTTTGTTGCACTGGGATTGTATCGATCGTCAATTGCCAGAGAAAGTAATTAAAAGTAACCGATGCAAATACAACACTGCTGCTAATTGTAGCCTTTTAAACAGCAATTTGGGCTTTCTTGATCTTTCTTTTGTAAACTGTCTTTGACAGCTAAAATTAATAATGCGTCAACTAATGCCGGACGATAAAATCTTCATTAATCTTTTTTCTCAGCTCCTTAGTTACTGGCAGATGCATCAACATCGAATGAAAACCACGTCTTTATGTGCCCCTTAATAGCGTGCGTCATTAAAATAACCGAACCGCGTACTGACAGAGTTGATTTAGTCTATGAATATGGATATGATAGACTTGATACCACTTGGCCGAAATATTTCACTAAATATAAGCTATTACATACATCCTAGAACTGTGATCTTCTCATTTTCTTCAAAATTAAGAGTTTCCAACGGTGCTGGTTTGTTTTATTGAACCATCAGCTACTGACTTTATATTCATTGTCAAAAACGCGATCAAAATGATTATTGAGCACGTCTAGAATACTGACAACAGTTATTGATGTGTTTTCTTCCAGTTCGGCGTTGATCGAGGTTTGACAACGATGTTTCAAGCGAGTTTGTTTTTTAATTTTATCTAGCTTCATCTACTTTACTTTTTTTAACCCAGGAAATCACTGAATAGAAAACACTTACCTCTCATTCACGGAAGATAAACCTGCTAAAAGTGACTGCTAAACCAATTAATATTTTCCTGAAGTCCGCGAGAAAAATAAAATCTCTTGGAAACCCGGTCCCAAATATTAATTTCTTT
>OZ026598.1:37279871-37287371 GCA_964020085.1 Micromussa lordhowensis | reverse complement strand
AAGTCAAAGTGGAAACAATACCATTTTTCCGCAAGTATTCAAAATCATTGGAGCAATACATTATATATCTGAATAGAGCTATTAGGTTCCTTTGTCAGTATACTTAAATTTATCAGACATAAAAATCTTCCCAGCAGAAGAGGAGATGACAGGATTCTTCAGTGACTCCATCTGTATACTAAGTAGTCTACCTCTACATAAGAAGAGAAATCACTTCCAAAATGAAAATGAAAAATCAGTATTATTTTCATAAGATATTTTGCTGTGATGACAATCTGTTGAAAAACTAACTGCATGCATCTGACATGTACATGCCGAGCTTTTCAGGCTGAATTAAAAAAAAACCGTATGATTCCATGAGAGTGTAATTTTTAATTTGTAGTACATTGGTCATAAGAAGCGATTAATTCTAAAATGGAAATTCTTCTCAGTTCAGTTTTACAACAGGTGGGAAAGAACCACCTAATATTACGCACCCAGCACAGAAAGAACCTGACTTTCCTATCTGCTGAAGCCTTATTTTAAATTAGGTGAAAGCGCTCAAATACAATACCAAACTACATACATAAAAATTGCAATTTTTACGAGAAAATCACAATCACAGACTCACATATTACTTCAACGCAGGAAGAATTTTTCATGAAGTCATATTGAGCATCTGTTAATTATACCACACGTTGTTACTGTCGATTCAGACGCTGGGTGTAGTCTGGCTTTCGTGTGGGGAATATAGAAAAGGGCCGTGCAGAAGTGCTGATCGAAACATTCACGTCACTTTCAACTTTAAAACTCGATAACTGGGTAAACAACTAATATATGTATATTACCCTCCCAAACAAATTAGCAGTTTGTCAGAAACAAGAGAGAGTAGCGCCTGAGGCGGTGGAAAGATGCGGGAAGAGTTAGTAATTACGCAAATGAAAAACTTAGTTACCGTTAAAATCTTCTAACCAAGTGCCTAAGATTTGATCAAAGAAAATTGCAATTTTATTTCAGTCATAATCTTTTCTGTGCACCACGGCAAGATCTCAAATAAAAACAAATTAGAACTGTTTTCGTCCGTGATAAGACATTGATTGGTATTCTCATCGTCTTATGCAAACAACACTTAATTTCCATATTAATTCTTTGAAAACCAGCAGTGGCTGGCTGCCTTGAAAACAAATAACGTTACCGTGTCTCTCTTCTACCCAGGATATGGTCATTGTTTTCAATTTTTATCTTGGTAATAGTCACTAACGACCCATTTGCTTGAGATTAAACACTACGGGGGGCTCTACAACAGGGTCAATCTTACGCGAGTGGCAGATGGTAGGAACAAGGCATTTTCTTCTAATTTATACATAATCCTCGCGTTCCTTTTTAACGCATTTAAAAAGTCACTAGATATCCCTGAAGCAAAAACGTTCGTACTCATTGTAAATTTTCACTTGTGTTTTCTCTTTTAAATCCTATGTGTTAAACAACCAAGCGAAGGCCACGCAAAATTTAATTCAAAGCAATTTATCTCTTATATAATTCTATACTAAACATTATCTTTGCATTATGCCATTAACGAACTTTCAATTTAGTTTGATTGTATTAAACCATTTATAAATTGTAAAACTTTGATGAAAAAAGCAGTAGAGTTAAATTTTACAAAACGATCCCGCTAGTAGCATCCTTGAGAAAGGAAACATACATTTATTCCAAAACGTGCAAATTTATGCAGAAGTACAATTAGTGATATCTTTACTTCCTAAAATTCAGTCACAAGTCAGACAACATCCTCAAGAGTAAACTCCAAATCAGCCATCGCCAGAGTTCAAATCATTGTGTTTCCATCAAAGCGGTCACGTAAATGTTGAAAAGAAATACGTAGTGCATTGCAATCCTCTAGACAAAATTATTGCGACGGGGCCAGAAGATAAATAAAAATTTCAAACCAGGAGCTGAAATCATGCTTAACCATCAGTTTAAAATAATTTTGTCAAAAAAAAAAAACAGACTGATCTTGCAATATTCTTACCATTAATGTTATGATGTCCAAATGCACTTTATTCTCAGAAGCGTTGAGGACAATACAACGGGACGAGCTGGCGGCAAAAAGGCGAGAATTAGAAAGCATTCATATTTCACTCAACAGCTAAGTTCAAAGTAAATGATATTGCATTTTTAATACTCGCGTACCAATTAAATATTGTGTTATATATACTGTAGACAGGTGGAAAAGCTTTATTATTTGGGAATAGAGGTTGCTTCGCTCTAAAAGGCCGGGCGTTACCATGGCTCTCTGAGAGTTATGGTTAAGATAAAGCGCCCAGTAAATTGCCCATTGTCATCCATATTCATCTGTTCTTCTTACACATCAGTGAGCTTACGTTAAAACTAAATTACAATTGAAAACATCGGATACAGACCCCAACTGTCAAGAACATACCACACACCAGTCGAAAACACTTTTTAATTGTTACAGTAGATATATATGTATAAATCTCAAAAAATTATAACTATTTCGAATTCCTATTTCTTGGCATAAATTGTAGTAATAACAGATCAATTGTCACCATGACCAACTCGGAGGATTATCTTAAATTCGACTTTCTGTTTGCAGGCGTTAATAATTTCAGATGAAATGTTTTTCTTAATGAGAACTATGCCGTAAATGGATCAGTGTAAGATAATTAAACGAAAACTTTAATAAATAACAATATACGCAGCCGACGGCGTTTTAAAAGTTCTAAAAAATTGTTCAAGTTATGAAACTAACAATTGTTTATTTTACTCTTAAGGCTATACGAACAATTGTCAACTGAACAAGCAATGGATTGAGCGAGTCTTTGCGTCATATTTTGTGCTTTTGTGCACAGTGACCCACGCACTGTACATGTGGCAACCGGTGACGAGATATAGTAGAGGGTATGGAGGGATGCCAAAAACGCCAATGCCCCGAAAATATTCGGCAAATAACACAACACGGCAAAAAAAAAAGAAAAAAAAAACACTTCGCAAATTCCACGGTCATCCTAACCCCTCCGTCTTATCACTCACTCCAGAGTTTAGCTGCTTTATACACGTCACGTACAAGTAATATTGCTGATTGCAGAGCCTTTGGAGAAACTACTAGCATTGCCAAAAGATGATTACTCTGTAACGCTGAACCTTTCAGTAGCGGTTCATTCATTCAATGTGCTTAATGATTCTTCACGTCATTTTACATTGCCATAGCCACCGCATTTTGACCTGTAGTAAACGCAAAATTTCGTCTTTTTCACAAAACTCGTCGGGTGTTCTTTTTAGCTGTTTTGTTTACTTGAAAAACATGGCAGAATTGTTACTTTTTAACTTGGGAAATATTTGTATTTTCCGAGTTGTAGTGGTGGGACGATTTCACTCCATCGCTCCTTCACTTCCTGTTAGACACTTGGAACCCCGAGGAGAAACTCCCATATCAGAAGGTCAGTGATGCTTGTCAGAACATTTGAATTTAACTCCTAAGGAAGACTAATGTGGCGTTACTCGAGCGTCATTAGACCCTAAAAGATACCACTTAAAACGGAATAGGTTCGACTTTTCTCAGCCAATATGGCGGCGGCGAATTTACGATCGCGAACTAAACGCAAAACGCCTGCACTGCAGGCTAACATTACACAAGAATTGTAGTTCAGCAGTCACTAATATCGCCCAGGAAAAAAAAAGAACGAACGAAAAAAAATAGGAATGAATGGATCATTCCACCTCTATTTTAACGTTTGTGAAATGTCGATAACAAAATATTGTATAAAACAAAGTGGGGATCACTGTGCTTCCTTTTCAATAGACCAATCTCGATATATTAAAATCCACAATCTGGAAGAGCTCGTCTTGGAATTTTCATAATACTTTGCGAGCATTGTTGGAGTGTCATGTTCCTGTCAAGAAAAAACAAATTCGTTCTCGACCCTCGTGCTCTATGGATGACTTATGAAATTAGGTATGCAAAGCGGCAAAAACGGAAGGTGGAAAGGCGGTGACGAGCTTCGAAGACACCCACTAATTTGGCTTATTTTTGTTCCCAGCGAAATCGCCCGTCAGGAATGTTACAGGAATTTTATTGATAACATCGACAACGGCCAAAGAAAGATGTTTAAGGCAAGCAAGTCCCTTCTCAATCTAGAGTAGAGTAGAGTAGATAACTTTATAAATGGCGGACCGCTCGGGTAAGCCTCGGTACGAGAGCATGAAAACGCAGCGGGTGAGGATAGAATCTACTACAATATGGCGATAAGTGAAGCGGAGACCTCCACAGCTCCAGTTTTACTAAAGGAAAGTGATATTCCTGAAGCTAGTCCTGCGGGAAGGAAGCCAGCAGAGTTAGGAAAAGCTACTCTTTTGTTTTGGCAGCTATTTAAGCGTGATCGTGAAAGCACAGCTCGTAAGACGACGGTATGTTTACATCGAATGATACGTATCGTCTTGCAACTGTTGCAACTACAACTTATGTTTTTCTTTTTTTCGCTATCTTTCAGACAAACCGCTGTTATATTATTTTAGATTAAACTAAATCGTTTCTTGTGTTATTTTGTCTTCTTGTTTCTTTACCAGTGAGTCGAGTAGGTAGGTTGCGCCGAGACAAATTTATATTTCACCCCTAGGCCCATACATTCACAATGATGTAAACCGAAACGAAGTCAGGGAATGAATTTAAGTCAGGGAATATACTATTTCCCTTCTGATTCTTTCCCATTAGGCATGTTACAGGAGTATGCAGCTTGATAAAAGCTCTTGATGATTATAAGTCTGAAATCAATACTGATGGATATTATGTCTTTATACATAGTAATTTTGGGTTCGCATAATTTAGACATTCTTCCAGGAAGTTTATTTTTAACAAGAAACTTAACTGTTCTGTATTAACTGGCCTAATTCTGGAGAAATCGTTTATTGCTTTCTTTTTCGATCACCAGTTTAACTACACGTAGTAAAATCTAAAACCGGAAAATTTGCTCTGAAGAAAAAGATTACAAGTGTGCATGCAGACATAATTGTGTTTCTGAAATGATTCTTATAATATTTCCCCATTTTCCAGCTAGCTAAAATCAAATTGTTTACGTTCGCCATGGCATGAAATATACAAGAGTTTGGCAATATCTGTGTCCCACGAAAGTAAAGTTGTGCAAAATATTCTTGGTATTCTCAAGCTAATTGTCTTAAAATTATAAATGTCAAACTATGTGACATACTTTCTGCATCATTACAATGCAGCCGTTTCAAAGTCGACAGTCGAATGTTAACTTAACAACGACCACAACCAAATTGCCTTGAAAAATGCAATTTGTTGAATCACTAATATTATTATAACCAAGTCCTCTGACCGGGTGTCAATTTGGGACTGGTGAATATGGTGAACTCTCATTTTATGGCTTCACTGTGCAATAGACTGCAGAAGTTATTTGACACTATTCTCCCAGAGGAGAGCTAAGAACTATGATGACATATACAATAACAATGTTCCAGTGCCAATCAAAATAATATATTCCATTTTAAAATTTATAAGCAGGCTGCATAAACAGCCTGTAGTTTAATATTTGTATACTTACCTAGTTACACGGTACATGTATTACTTGAGCTTTCAAAAAGGCTTTCAAAAATTATCAACTTTAAATTTATTCTTCTACGTTCCAAATAACTTTCAATACTCCCAATTCACCAATGCCTTTTTTTTTATTCGACTACTTATTCCAGACTTATCCAATTCATCCATGAGCTGGCTCAAAGAGCCTTTGATTTATCTCGTGCTCTGCTTATTTAGCTGGCTGGATTTCAAGCTAAGGAATTTGTGGACAGACCTGTTTCGAAAGGGCTCGACATCTTTATATGTGAGATGACTGTATAAGGCATGATAAGCAACAACAACAACAACAACAACCTTTATTTACACCTTTCTACTATGACCGTTACATTTTATATTAATTTAAGGGCAATAAAATAGAAAAAAAAGAAGCTAGTCTATTACAGTTTAAAGGTGTCTAGGGGCTAAATAAACTAAAGTTTTCCAGTTCGCCCCTAGCTAAGGAAAGGTAAATATACTAATTGTAGCAACTACAACAAAGAACAACAAAAAATATACACATTTATATCTAAGACAAAAAGAAATATGTTAGCATATAGGCAGAATAATATATAGGTAGTCGTAGCATAATTTTACTTGTTAAATTGAGTAAGTAAAACCAAGTTACTAAATTGGTAAGTTACTAAATTGGGTTTTAAGAAGAGATTCTTTTACTTTACCAGGAAATGTAAATGTGTTAAGATTTTTCAAGCTAGTTGAAAGATCTTGCCACAGGTCAACTACAATTGAAGATACAGACTGTTTTCCAATGTTGGTTCTTGTGCATGGCTTATAAAAGTTTTTATTAGTAGCATATCTTGTGTTCTAACTGTGAATATCATTAGCATACTGGAAATAGTTGTCAAAGATGTTTGGTAGTGCTTTATTATGCCATCGATGTGCAAATTTAAGTGCTTGCATCTTAAAAATAGACGTAACTGACAAGATTTCAAGGAGGTTCATAAGAGGAAGTGCACTTTCAGTGTTCTTTCCATGAGAAGTGGCAAAGAATATTGTTCTTATTACTGTGTTTTGTTTTGTTTGTACTTTTTTAATCTGAGTTCTTGACCCACTTCCCCAAGCAGGAATAGCGTAAGATATGTAGGGGTGAACAAGACTATAATAATGTTGTTTTAATTGGGCTAAAGGCATGTAATGCCTTAATTTAGTAAAAATTCCAATATTCCGGGCAATTCTAGAATAAACATATGCTATGTGATGCTTCCATGAAAGCTTTTCATCAAGAAAGACGCCTAAGTATTTAATATGATCTGTTTTTTCAATTATGTCACTATTTCCATCGTTATTAGGTAATTTAATATTTGTGTTTCCTGGTTTCTTTTTTGGGGATTTAACAATCGTGTAATTAGTTTTCTTTATATTTATAGACAACTTGTTTAGATCGCACCATTCTTTAATTTTAGCCAACTCTTCATTCATTAGTTTTTCAAGATCTCGAATGGAAGGTGAGGTCGGGGTACTATAACAAACTCCAATAAGGAGTACTATAACAAACTCCAATAAGGATCTAGGAAATTTTATTTACTTTTAGTTAATGTATATGTGGAATTAAGTCTAGTTTAAAATGAGTTAAATCTTATAAATATTAACTTTTCTATAAGTATTTTAATGTAATTTGTAAAATTAATCCTATTAGATGTTGTAAATATTTTAGATAAGTTTTAAGCAGGTCCACATCAGCATATGCTGCCTTTTTTTGTAACCTGCTAAAACAAATAAAGTTGTATGTATGTATGTATGTATGTAGGCAAATACATTAGTGTCATCAGCAAAAATCCTAAAGTTTAGTTGATCAGAACAATTAACGATGTCATTTATATAGAGTTAGAATAAAAGTGGACCAAGTGAACTACCCTGTGGTATACCTCATTTCATTGTTTGTTTTGATGATTCAACACTATTAACAGAAA
>OZ026598.1:37219871-37274871 GCA_964020085.1 Micromussa lordhowensis | reverse complement strand
GCAGAGAAATGACAAGACGTATTTTCGAAATAGACTTAGTATAAACGCATAGAAGATAATTTTACCACCCGGCGCGACACCTCTTCTGACCCAAACGTTGCGGTAAATCCGGAGAGGCAACTTTTCTCGTCGTGGACATGCAAACCTGGTAAATATTACACAGCACTCCCGAATGTAAATATGCAAAGATTTTCACCCGAACTTTCGGAGCGAAAGTTCTAACAAACGCGAATCAAATATTTTAGCTTTATAATATCTCTCAGTTAGTACGCGCGCTGTGATTGGTCAATTTTAGCGGGCCGTATTCTACTGTACGGCCCGCTAAAAATTGAAGCTGTTTATGTTGCCAAATAGGTTCTTGATTTACCGCCAAGTGCTCTTACCTTTTTTAGCAAGTGAAAGTTTAAAACTTTCTTTTACTTCTGAAATTGTGTATTTAAACCTGCTAGCGGTCAGTTAACAACGACTTTTTATATTGACTCGTTTTGCTTTCGAGGTGCGTGGGAAACTTGTAGCCGTTCCGCGTGAATAGAAATCGTTCCTGAACCCGTCAGGCAAGTAGTAGAGATATAATAAATATCTTACTATAACCTCGTTTTCTCGGTCCGTACTGTAAGCTACGCATCCTCGTTTTTCCTCTTCGATTTATGGCCCGCGCGCTTCGCGCTTGGTCCATAAATTGATAGGGAAAAAACTCGGTCCGTAACTTACAGTACGGCCCTCGAACTCGGTTAGTAAGAGGTATGTCTTGCGCTTTGAAATACCTTTCGAAAGAGAGGCTTTTCGTGTCAATCCTTCCGGTACTTTCCGAGAAACGACTTTCAAGCAGGCTAAAAATTCGAGTCTTGGCGCTTTGTGTTAATCATTCATACAGAGGAATGACACGAATTATATTTTAACTTCTGAGAAGCACGCATAATTTTCCTGCTCAGGGCTTTGAAAATGATTTCCAGTGCTATTCACAAACTTATTTTTTTCTCTTAACCCACTAGATTTTCAATTTCGAATTTAGATGGACGTGGCCCGGTGACCGTTGGTGACCGAACCTAAAAATAACTTTGACAGCGTGACGCGAAGCTTAAAATAGATTGAAAAAGACTATCATAGGGCACAGGGATGTGTTCTCTCATCTTATTTTCTCTTGTCCGTTGTAATTTTTAACTAAGATGGTGAATCATGGTGACAGTTGTAATGAGTACTTTAACACATTTATGAAGGGGAAAAATATATTAAAACTTTGGAAAATAATTCGACACATCAAAAACAGAGGCATTGAACTCTCACTGTTAACTGTTCAAAGCAGGTGAGAAACCTAAACGTTGAAGTAAACTTTTTTTTTCGTTTTAGCTTAAAAGGTACCTCTTTTATTAATTGCTTTCGTTTAATTATTCTCCACCAGCAAACAGTCTCTATTTTGCCGCCTTATTTAGTCTCGAAAACACATTTTGACGTGAACTATGACTTTACTTCAAGACCTTAGTTAATTAATTATTCAACAGTAACCACCTCAACAAGAAGGCCATATTGAGCTACCTAAAATGCCGCAAAATAGCAATTTGCTTTCCAAGAAAAGGAACCATTAAATAGCAGAAGCGCTGGTGTTCATAATAAACAGAAAACGATTCTATTTATACCAATTCAAGTTATGTTTTTAAACGAACACGATAAGGGCATTTAAGTACTTCCAATTTATTGCGCACGGCCTTACTGGAAGCAATTATGCAAAATATCAATTTCCTCTATGTCACGCGAAAGCAAACAGAAAACATTTCCTAAATTTACATAACCTTCGATTCATGTTGCTTATTCGCCTTTATGAATTTTACGCTTTTTCATTAGTACCAAAGGAAGAAAAAACTAATAAAGAGATACCTCGGCATAATTAACTGTCTATTCAAGTGTAGACAATCAGGAAGCCCTCGCAGCCGGAGAGCCCAAACGTGAATAGCGAAGTGCTACGAATTAAGTCGAGTGTGGGTTGAATATTGCCATTTCTTGATGAACGTTCCATCCACAACTGGCACAATAAATTTATTTTCAATTATTCTCATTTGCTACTGTTCAAAATTATTTTTACAGATTACGGCGTTATTTTATGTTTTTGCTTATCATACTCAGTATTAGCTACTACGTTGTCGATTTTAGTCTTAGCCAGTCAAGGCAGGGAACTTGCAATTACAGATACTCGGAGGGTTTCTTCCACTGAGCTGCCTCAAGCATTTAGTTATTGTGTTACCTCTGCTAAAGTATCTAATTGAGTCTTTAACCACTATTTCGTCAGGATAATCGGACTGACAACTGACAAAACATAGCCCAACTCGGATCACTGTGGTTAAAACTATTACGTTGCTACGTTCAGTAGTAAATAAACAAACTTTTACAAAATATGGATTTCAGTCCACAAGTCTTGCTCTAAGATGAGAGTGACTGAAATTCACTGCTTCACCGCATAAGCTCCATTCAAGAACATCTGTAAACGCAAATTCTTCTTGATCGTGATTAGTTCGCTGCTTATAAAAACTGCAATTATATGGTCTCAGTCATACGCTTCTGCAAATGGCCTCCCCTCCTCATTTCTAAGTTGAGATCAAGTTTTCTGAGTTCCATCCTCTTTCGGCTATGATCAGTAGCGATGTTTAATGTCGCAGTGTTCTTTGTCTGATCAGCGACAATGCTAGATCCGGCACTATCTGAAAGATGTGTGCCGCAAAGTTTTTGCAGGCCAACTTTTGCTTTCAAACTTCTGTCGAACGCGCAGTAGATAATGGGGTTGATCGCCTCGTTGATGAAAGCCCCAAACATAGCAATTTCCTGCAGAACGTGTCCTCGATGAACGCTTTCTGTGCCGGATATAATCCGAACAACGCTCAGAACAAAGGTCGGGAGCCAGCATACGATGAAAGTTACTGCAACCAAAGCGGAAGTGCGTGTTACACGCCTTCGGTTTTGGCAAATAAATGATTGCTGAGCAGGAGAGAAATTTAACGCTACCACCGAAGGGCTTCTTCCCCACATTATTAAAGCCACATGACAATAACACCAACATAACACCAAGAATGGCACGAGAAACACAGCGAAGAATTCGACCGCCTCGTATAGCTTGTCCAGCCAATTGATTGGAATTGCTGCAGGAGTACAAATTGTCCTGAAATCGATCACTTTCACCTCAAACATGTACAGATAAGGAAGTGACACCATGGGTGGAACAACCCACGATACAGCTATCATTCGCTTGACAACTCTTCCTTCCATCTTGGGTAAATAAGGACGAGCCAGGCTGCGATATCGGTCAAAGGCAATCAACGCGTGAGTACAAACCGCCGTTCCCGATACACCAATTTCAATGAACTCGATTATCTTGCACAGCGCTGTTCCGAAGATCCACTCGTCCAGAAGTTCTCGGGTAAATTCAAAAGGAATTGTGAAGAGACCAACAACGAGATCAGAAAGCACTATGTTCAGAATGAATTGATACGTTGGGCGATTTTTAAGAAGCTGTTTTCGGTTTTTTGTAAGTACGTACACTACTAACCCGTTTCCAAGGACAGTAACAACAAATATTACAGCAAGAAATACAGCTTTGCTGATATCTGTCGGTGAAAATGCCATGTCTTTGCTCACTGTGTCGGATCTGCGAGTCATCCCAAAAGCTCCTGTAGTGTCTGCGGGAAAACGTTGTTAATAATGCATTCATGCAATTTGACAAATAATTTACACCTGCTGTAGAAAGTACGAGAAATAATACGAAATAATTCCACTTAATCTTCCTGGCAGTTTTAAATACAAAAAACCAACCAAAGCTTTAAAGATATATTGAACCAAAAAAAGGAAAAAAACAAATAGATTATCGGTTTTGGAGAGTTTACTGAATAATTTTTGGATTACGCTACAGCTGCAAGGAAACACTGTTGCACTAGATAAATAAGAAAACAAAAACTAGTAAAAACTTATCATAGATATACTGATTAAAAAATAATAATTCAACTTTATCCAGGGTAGCGAAAATTCGCCTTACAACAAATCAGATGCTGCAGACATGAAAAAAAAAAACAATCACTTTTCCACATAACCAGTCCTGCTAAGGGAGAGAACAAAAGATATCAGGATGTAAACAAACAACCGTTTTCGTTTTTCTCCTTTCTTTTAATAATAGTGCATTTACATTGAAACCTGTCATGAAGTTTACCGTGATGCTCCGTGAAAATTAATTGGCGGGTAGGTTTCATTCAAATGTTAATTAAAGCTTTCAGCCAAATTTAGTTAACACTTTCATTCCCAAATTTTCACCAAAAAATGCTGTTTTGAACCGTTAAATCGGTTTTTTTGTCTGTCATGACGTAGCCTGCGAACAGCAGACGTATTTCCGGTTGTTCTTCCGAAAAATAAAACGACCGGAATACGTTTGCTGTTCGCAGGCTAGCCATGACGCTAAAGGGACCTAATTTTTGCTGAGAAGCCGGTTTTACCAACAACAAGATAAGGTACAAAAATGTACAATATCAGGAGCCCATCACTGGGAGCTTGCAACTCCAATACTAAGCCTATGTCACGGCATTTTTACAGACCGGTCTATTTTTAGACTTCTTTTCCCGCAAAATAGGTCAGTTCCGTTCTACACGAGCGCGCATCGGTAAGGGAAACAATGGTGGCTTTTCCTTTTAATCTTCCAGTGAAAATGCCGACGTCAATTAAAGAGAATCAAGTCCGTGCTTATGATTTGTCACTGTTGTCCCTGCGGGAGTCTGAATTCGCGGTAAATTCAAGCTAAAAATAGACAGGTCTGTGAAAACGCCGTGACAGGAATATGGGGTAGTTGCTGGCTCCTAGTGATGGGCTACAATATTCTAATCTGGGGCATGCAAAGAAGCCAGAATTTGGACTTTTGTGCGTCAGTTTTTTTTTTCTTGCCCCTTTCCTTTCCTTTTTCCCGGCCCTTATACTATCGCTAGCTTTCGCGTTTCATATTCTTTTTATCCTTTTACTCTCTATTTTGGATTAATCAGCTCTATCCCTACCCAATGGAAGTCAGAAATAGTAAAGCAAAAAATTTATTCGCAAACTTCAAACGACAAAAACAAAAATAGCGCAAACACAATCTCCACCAAAACTGTATACTCTGCTTTGTTAAAAAACGTCTTTTCAGCCCCTACTGCGGAAAGCAAGATCTTAAGATACGGTTTTACTCAGGAAAACATTCACAGAGTTTATGAACTGCCGTTCAAAATAAAGAATGACATAAAAATAGCAATGTTTCAATACAAGATAATTCACAATATTCTTGCAACTAATGTTAGTCTCTTTAGAGCCAAAATACGTGACTATGATATATGCCCTCAATGTTTGACTGACAGGCACACTATAGATCACATGTTTTTACATTGCTCTCTAACTTCATCCTTTTGGAGCTCATTTCAAAACTGGTGGGTTAGTAAAACTAAGGAACTGTCACTTTATCAAATAGTATGATCTTATACGGAATTTTTGAGAATATGGAATACATATATTCTCTGAATTATGCTCTCCTCATCGCAAAGTACTCTATATATAACAGCTGCTTGCACGAAAAAGAGCTTTGTTTTGACAGCTTTT
The DNA here is from genome assembly GCA_964020085.1 of Micromussa lordhowensis. Lineage (NCBI taxonomy): Eukaryota > Metazoa > Cnidaria > Anthozoa > Scleractinia > Lobophylliidae > Micromussa > Micromussa lordhowensis. Next base: position 37,269,282 of record OZ026598.1, on the reverse strand, counting down.
TAGCACTCTTAAAGGAAAAAATTAATATACAGCGAGAAATTGCTATAGCCAACAACAAAATTACAATATTTAATAAAACATATGGAAAGATCTTGTAATTTTTTTCTCTCTGCTTTTCTTCAACTTTCTTTGGTTCTTTTTTTTTTAATTTCTTTTTTATTTTTTTATTTTTTTTTGTTTTTGTTAACTTACATTTAGTGTGTACATTCTTGTACTAATCCGTTGTGTCTTCTCTTCGTTTCTTTATTACCACTTTTTTTACCGAAATGAAAAAAATGTAAGATGTAAATTTAAGGATAAGGATAAAATAAAAAAAACATGTAATTTCGTTAAAAAAAAGGTAATCACATTGTATTGTAAGTAGTGCGTAAGTAATTGAGTTGTTATATATTTTTGTTGGTAATGTATTGGACTTTAGTAGTTGTAAATTTTGTAACTGTTGTAAACTATGTAAGTAGATCTATTCTCGGTTTTCATCAGTCATGTGATCAAAACTAAAAATCGTAACCGTTCAATAAATAAATTCAAGAATCTGGGATATGATAGATGATTGCAATATAAACAACCTCGCCAAGAATCAGGTCCCTGCTGTTTTTAATTCGCGTGCTATTCGCAGAAGTGGGTCATCCAAATTTATAGAGATTTGTATGGGACGCCATGTTGGTGCCCATCCAGATGGGCACCAACATGGCGGCCGGAAACCAACAGAAACATCTGTTACTGAGTTTTATTACAAAAGCGTAAATTTATCTCTCGAGGAACTCAAAAACATTAAAATAATACTTTTCCTAATACAAGAGCCTGTTCAGATAGCCAAATTTTCCGAAATAAGTCCCGAAATAAGTCACTTTTTAAACAACCCGGCCGTCATGTAAATACCGCGTCACGCAAAAGCTTAGAAATTCAAGCATGGCCTATCGCAAAACCAAGAACCCATTCGGAACAAAAAATCGTCTAAATATTAGTTTTCAGCTGCTCTTATACCTCATTAAAATAAAATATCAATAGGATCAATAGTTTTGTAGTTTGAATTTTAGTGACGTCATGTGAAAACCGGCAATTAGTGTATTTGTGTTGTAAGTAGTGTAACTCTAATAAACTATTTTGCAAAAAAAATATATATATATATATATTCTTTGGGTGTTAACTATGGCCCTTGATCAATTATAGGTATAATGGGCCACCGCCATTTTTGCACCAAAACTAGTAGTATAGGTGGCTCATGTGACCGGTAACCAATCAGGAGCCGAGAAAGACAATAGGCTATTGTTTCGAGATCAAATCCAAGATGGCCGCCACAAATTTCAGCCAATCAGGAGGTGAATTAAGAATTCAAGATGGCGGCGCCCATGAAAGTCGGCCATGTTGGAAAACAGCCCACCAGCCTCAACGGAGGACTGGGATCGGTCTTACAGATTTCCATGGCGACACAAATCACGCCAGGGTTTTCGCAAAAATGTCACGCAACTTCAAAATCCATGGGACTAACTTTGATAAATAGGAGTTTGTTTTGGGCGAGAAAAGGCCTTAGATCGGTCTTATCATATTTTTTTCCCCTAGGACTCGAGAATTAATCTAGACACATGTACATCAAATGAGAAACAATTCTATTTATTAAAAAGTCCTAATTCTTTACAAGAGGGACCTGTGTCCAATTTGCAAACAACGTGTGTGCACATTTTCTGCAATACCTACAGATTTTCTGCAAAAGCTGCAGATCTTCTGCAATAGCTGCACATTTTCTGCAATACCTACAGATTTTCTGCAGATTTTCTGCAATAGCTGCATATTTTCTGCAATAGCTGCAGATTTTCTGCAAAAGCTGCATATTTTCTGCAATACCTGCATATTTTCTGCAATAGCTGCAGATTTTCTGCATATTCTGTGCACATTTTCTGCAATAGCTACATATTTTCTGCAGAGCCACCTCCGACGATATTAACAGTTGTATAACGCAACGTTCTTCAGTTGTTTTATTTCCGTAGTGATTACTGGTGCTTTCTGTGCGCTTAACAATTTTCCCCAAGGAGTCGACCACGTGCAAATTATGTCATATCGATGTTGTTACTGTCAAAAGCCATTTACTCGTGCTGGTAGCAAAAGACATCACGAGAAGTATACTTGTTGGAAGCGAATTGAAAATGGTCACGACAAACTCCCTTTGGTAGACCTCCCATCGTCAACGGCAATAACACGAGTGGATGCTCCAAAGATCGCATTTCCTACTGAAAAGCAGAATGGGATTCCAAATGGCATAGAGAGGGGAATAGCGTTTCGGTTCAAGACACCCTCTAGTATTTTGGTCGTGGGCCCTTCTGGTTGTGGCAAGACTTGTTTTACCGAGTCGTTACTCTTGGATCATTTGGAAGAATTGTTTGTTAGCCCCCCTCCCACGATTCATTATTGCTACGGGGTGTGGCAACACGGATTCCAAGACATGAAAGACGCTGGCATACAATTTCACGAAGGAGTTCCTACCACCTTCCATTTGCAAAAATGGTTTCCAAAAGGTGGTTTACTTGTGTTAGATGATCTGATGTTCGAGGGAGGTGAAGACAAAGAGTTGCTGGATTTATTCACCAAACATTCACATCATCAAGCTTTTCCCACTTGCTGGCAAGACATGATGGACGTCTATCAAAAAGTGACCGAACGACCATTTGGGTACACGGTCCTGGATTTACATCCTGCCAGTGACGACAGGAAACGCGTGTTTAGTCACCTCTTGACTCACGAAGGATACCCGCGCTGGCATCGAAGAATTAAGAAAGAGGATGTTTGATCACCGAGCAAAAAATGATATATAAAATATCACTTCAAGCGTTTCGGCTCATTTGAAGCACGTTGTCTTGGGTGAAGGACGACGAGAACCATGCGTTCTCCTTCAACAGATATTTTTGGCCCCGTGGAAGAAAACAATGATGAAAACATAGAAGACGAAGAACAAGAAGAAGAAGAAGAGGTAGAGGAGGAACAGGAAGAAGAGGAGCCTGAGGAGGAAGAGACTAGCAGCTCCGAAGAGGAAGAAGAAGCGGATGACGACAATGAACCAGATCCATGGCTTCCGTTACGTCAAAACGTCGGAGAAAGTATCAATGAAACCTACCTGAGAGAAGTCCAACAGTTCCTGGATAGGGGAAAATTCCAACACTATGCCGAAAATGCCGCTTTCAACGCCCTGTTACCTGTAAGTAGAAGAAGGCTACGAAGAACTTATTTAGAACGTCTAAAATGGACTCACCATATCAAACACGATGCAATACACCGTAAAGTCATGAAGACTCTTCGACGCTTTACTGAGGAAGATGACATGGATTTTGACGAGGCGGCCGAGTCGGCAGTGGCAAAACGGAAATTCCTGTTGAACAGACTAATGAAAAAGAAATTGCTCCCTGAGGGTAACGACGACGAAGAAGTAGCGGAAGGGGAGGTTTAAACCTTAGTGTGATACACTGAATTGGCCATGTGACTCTTATAAGAGTTTGCGATTCTAGAGTTTTAATCATTATTTGTAAGACGCCACACAAGATGAATTGCTCCAATCAACGGTCGGGGAATGACAAGATAGTTGTTTGTAGGAAAGCCTACAATAAAGACTATTATGCAAGGAACAGAGAGCATATCCTGGCCCGGCAAAAACGATATCGTGCCGAGAACGCTGAGATTCTCAAATCACGTCGTAAAAGGTGGTATGAAAACAACAGGGAAAGGCTCGCCAGCAGCCAGAGAGCCTATTGTCAACAAAACAAGGAACACATCAGAAATTACCGAAGCCAATACTGTAAAAACAACAGGGAACGGATCAACAAATATTGGAGATCTTATTATGCCAAGAATAAGGAACAGATCAGGCAAAGACTTCGTGACCAAAAACAAAGAAAAGAAGGTCAGAATATCGTGCGTTTTGGGGCCTGGGACCAAGAGTCGGAGAAACTAGAAAGGAGTCTAGTTCCCAGCGATACACTTTGTGGAACACCGACGGTCAAGACTTAAAGTTGTAATCAATTCTTTCTTTGGTTTTCATGCTGTTTTCAATAAACGTCATACATTATGCATCAGACTCTTTGCTTTGTTCATAACAATTTCATGACATAGGTATACCCCCCTATCCCCTGTCTTCACAATGGTTCTTAACCATGTGATATCGCATACCCCCTATCCCCCATCTTCTCATTGGATACCCGTTTTTATATACAAGTCTTTCAGACTTGAGCAAAATCATTTTACTTGTGACGACGTTGGACACACTTTTTCGCATTCTTGTCTTGGCGATTATGAAACTAAGTGATCAAGAGCTGAGCATCGCTTTGGAAGAATTTGAAAGGAGTATGGTTGATGTAAGTGAATTATTCTTGCCACTATTAGAGAACCGCTTAGACCAGGAGCTCCTGCTTAGACCGAATTACAATTTGTGCGGCTGTTGAATCAGGAGCGATGCGATTTGCAATGTTTGTTTGATCTTTACTTCAAGCGCGAAGGTTTGTTTGAAATACCTTAGATGTTGTGTTTAGCTTCTAAGCGTGCACGCGCTCGGTTTTAATTCATTTCACGTTCCATCTCTGACTTAATATGTTAATTCTTCAACGGTGGCTTAAAATGTCTTTTGTTTGTTTAAGATTCTTTTGAATGATGCTTTTCTCAAGGGAACAGTCGAGATCAATGAGCTTAGATTTGCATTTCTACTTGATGTATTTCAATTAGTAGTGCACACACGTTGTTTGCAAATTGAACACAGGTCCCTCTTGTAAAGAATTAGGACTTTTTAATAAATAGAATTGTTTCTCATTTGATGTACATGTGTCTAGATTAATTCTCGAGTCCTAGGGGAAAAAAATATGATAAGACCGATCTAAGGCCTTTTCTCGCCCAAAACAAACTCCTATTTATCAAAGTTAGTTCCATGGATTTTGAAGTTGCGTGACATTTTTGCGAAAACCCTGGCGTGATTTGTGTCGCCATGGAAATCTGTAAGACCGATCCCAGTCCTCCGTTGAGGCTGGTGGGCTGTTTTCCAACATGGCCGACTTTCATGGGCGCCGCCATCTTGAATTCTTAATTCACCTCCTGATTGGCTGAAATTTGTGGCGGCCATCTTGGATTTGGAAAACAATAGAGTCTATTGTTCTCGAAACAATAGCCTATTGTCTTTCTCGGCTCCTGATTGGTTACCGGTCACATGAGCCACCTATACTACTAAAACTGATAACGTTGGTTTTTGGATTTGCTACGTCAGAGTGCCGTCGATAAACCGACTGTTGTGCGGATAAATCTATCCTAGCTCTACTATCTGCTTATCAAGAATATCTGGTGGTATTTCAATTGATGACGTCACAAACGGTACAAAGAGCACGACTACTCGGGGCAGGTTAAGGGTTCCTCCATTAAGAAAGTTGAACATTTATAAGTGAATATTTGATGCGTGTCATTCTAGGTTTCAAATTTCAACTCAAACTACACAATACATTTCTATTTACTAGTTAAAAATTAATGTAAAAAATACTTCCATTCTCGCGTGTTAATCGGATATCGTCTGGTTAAGCGTGACAGGCACGTGCTAATTTGTGAGGCCGGTTGATTACAATTTTTAAAAAAAATTCCTGGCAACTCTGCCGGGTGAAAATGGCACACGACGCTTTGATCAAGTCCACGAAAAAAAAAATTGTAGGAGGAACGATTTATTTTGGGTAAGGCCAGGGGACGCCACCCTCTTCAACTCTATAAAAATTATTCCATGAGCCCGAGTTGGATATGAAGTGATAAAATAACCAGCGAGCGCGTAGCGCGAGTTGGTTATAATCACTTCATATCCAACAAGGGCGAATGGAATAATTGTTTTAGTAAATTCTCCAACCGGGTTTCCCGCTGATTTTTATTTCGGCCATTATAGAGGGCTGAAGTTGAAAACTTCGTGCAGAAAATTTTTAAAATTGGCGCACTATTTTCCATATGACGTAAAACTCCGACTATTGGCTCATAGTCGGAGTTTTTTAGCCAATCAAAAAGCTAGAAATGCAATAGTCGGAGCTGAGAATTTACTAAAAGAGTATAGACATTAGCTTTTTATCCTTGGCAGTTTGTTGCCCCGTTTCAGACCAAGTGATGATATTCTTGGAGTTTCTTGTTTTCAAACAGTCGCGTGTATATGAATGAATATTTTTTAGATGGATAAAAAGCAATTCTAGAGAAAAATATATCACATGGTCTATAATGAAAAAAAACGAACCGCCCATCCTAAAAAGGTTTAGTGAGCCAACACCAAGGAAACGACACTTACAGGATCGCTAGAACGTCAAAAAAGTTTATACTGAACGTCACATTTAATTAAAAATTACTTTCCAGTTAAAACCTTTCAACCATGTCAACTTTAAAATTCTGTAAATGATTAGTTAATGAGGCATGCAACTCATTTCACCGTTGAATGATTGAATAAATTTCCCTGAAGAAAATAAAAAACATTCCTGGAGTGAAATGTCTAAAAATCTACTTGGTTATCGCTTGAAAAATCACACTGCAAGAAAGTAACGATTTGCTAGAAAAGTCGATCACTAGGGTGGAAAGGATAACAGTTTATTTATAGAAGAGTCGAGGTGGACTTGATGACAGCAGAGAGAAAAGATATTTCGATAGTAAATTGTAGAAAAGTTAGACGGATGAATAAAATATTTGGTGGAAGTAGGTAGAATAATCTGCGCGCTAAAAGGGAAACACATTTCACTAACTACCAGCTAGAAATGTGTTCCTTTTCTACTACGGTGATTGTTCTACCAATGGTCACAGAAATACATCAGCACGGCGATTGTACTACTAATCAAACCATAACACGAAGTCAAAAGACCTTTTGCAATAGTTGGTCACGTGACGTGCTTTTTATGAAGACACTAATTTAGTCATTAGTAATGCATAATGTTATCAAAAATGGAAAGAATATTTATAAGTAAGCTTGCATGCAATTTTTTTTATGGACTTTAGAAATTAGAAGGTTTCGTATGGGAGGAATACGCTTTGCCCTCGAGTCACGCTCCAGTGGCTTTCCGTACAAATCCTGGTAGCTCGGAGTTTGCAAGTTCTCAAACTGTCATAAAGTCTTTGCCTTTCGGTTTAAGAGCCTGGAATTTTCCATTCTCGCTAATATTTTACCTCCTCTTTCTATCTGATTTAGTTATATGCCTGCAGCTTCCTTTTGTAGTGATTAATAACGGAAATAATGATTAATGACGGTTTCTGGAGGGCAAAGATTTCTCGCTTCTATACAAAACCTTCTAATTTTTGCAACATTTTTCAACATTAAATCTCAACCTTACATGGCATTGGTCTGAAAATTTGTATTCTGGCTCAGTGTAAAGGATGCTTTTTCCAGTGCTAAAATTCATTTGTAAGTGTAGCTAAAAGTTTAGAAATTATTGGTCAAATGTTGCAAAAAGCTTCTTGGCTATCGACAAGCCCGTTGTTACCCTAAATAGGACAGTGTACGAATAATATAACGCTATAATTATGTTAATTGTGTCAATAACAAAATGCTTAAATCTGATTGGATTTTTAAAGCCCTCATTTATTGCTTAATTTGGCTGTTGCAACATCAAAACTGTCCGATTTGACCTGTCCGATTACTAACAGCCAATAAAAGTTAAGCACCAAATCTAAGTAACCACTGAAATTTTACAAACTAGCTAATGCTAGCCAATCAAAACCAAGGAAAAAATTTGAGCAGGTTTCCCAGCTCCAGCAGGAGAACAAAGATGGACGAAATTAGCTGTTTCTATAACATTTATTCAGATAAGTTTTCTTTAGAATTTGACAACCTGTTCAGCACTATTGATTTCGAAAGCTTTGAGAGTAAAGAAACCGAAACACTGACGGAAATTAACAATACGAGTAACACGACAAGCACACCAAGCGAGCGACCTGCCTTGACAGAAGCAACAAAGAGTTTCATGCATTTTGTTAATGACACAATTAATTGGTAATAGGACTTCGTGTCGTACAATTCAGGGGTAATCGTGCTCGTAATTTCAAATTGGCCTCGCGCTGCGCGCTCGGCCGATTTGAAATTACTCGCCCGATTACTCCCTAAATTGTACTCCACTCAGTCCTATTACCATTACTTATTGCAATTGGACAGTGTGCGCATCGCGCTTGGAATTGAACAGTGTACGTATCATGCTTGTAATAGAACAATGTAATTGGAGAGTATGCATAATTTTGTATGTGCTATTTCTTGGACAGATTCCTTTTCCTGTGCATCTTGCTCAAAACACATTCAACTCCGATGGTTATGGTCATCTTATCTCGTTATAACTTTTTTATTGGTTATATAACTTTTTTTTTGGTTATAGGACTTCGTACTCATGATTGTCGTCCAATTTTGTTAATCGCTCTCATGACTCAACACCGGTTTAGAATCCCACTTTCTATTTCTAGTCGCAAGAGACAGCATAGCGGTTACAACAACAAACAACAACAAATTTTATTGAATATTAAATACAACAATTACATTTTAGTTTCCCCCGCAAATAGCTTACAAACTAATCGAGGCTGGAAGATCTAAGGACATTTTAGAAGTACAAATGTTTGTTTACAGATGGACCAAATAACAATGAAGACACTATACAGTAAATAGAATAAACTAACATAAAATAAAGCAAGTACATTAAAATAACAAAAAGAATCTAACCTAAAGTATTAAATAGCTTAATAAGACGGGAGACTTCGACATAATCATCTTCTGACCGCAAGAAATTTAGTAATAATTCCTTTTTCTTTTTACGAAAAGACGAACGTTTAAGTAACTTAATCCAATAAGGAATAGAGTTCCAAATTTAAATAAGTTCCAAATTTAATTATCCAAAGTTAAATAAAGCTGTGACAATACCGCTATCTTAACAAAAGATCAGTTCTCTAAATGTAGCTCGCGTGTCTCGTTCCTTCTCAGCCATTATGTTTCTTAAGGTCACGTTCTGTAGGGAACAGCCATCTCAGACGACAATCATTTTATTGATTTGGATACGTGTTCCTCGGCTAATAGGACACTTTTGCAGCCGTTCCACATTCCCAGGTTAGTTGAATTAGTTGAGATTTTGCACTTTTACATTACAAAGCAAACCAACAACTTTAAGGGCCTGTTTACATGGAGGTGGGGGACCCCAGGTAGGTGAGGTAGCCCGCCTAGCCGTGGTCGAAGAATGGTCCGCGTTTACATGCAAAGTTACAACCCCGGTGCCCGGGGTGACGTTACTAGACGTTGTTGCAAATGTAACTTGAACTCGACCCCGGCTAGGCGGGTTACCCCACCTTGAGTCGTTTACATGGCAAAATGCGACCCCGGGTGGCAGGGTTACCCTACCTGGCAGACCGGGCAACCCGCCTAGGCGGGTTACCCCACCTATCATGTAAACATGATCAAATAAAAATGAGAGATTATATGGAGAGGCGGGTTACCCCCCATAGGCGGGTTACCTCACCTACCTGGGGTCACCTCCATGTACCTCCATGTAAACAGGCCCTAATTGATTTGGTTGATACATTGCACATATTGACAAGCGTTTTAGAAGAAAACGTGCTCAATTAAATCAACCTTTAACCTCGACTAAATTTATGTCCGCTTAAATTGAAAACGTCTATCAATTAAACCACAGAAAATTAACACGTATTTTAGTAAAACACAAAAAAAGCCAAACAACTTAAAATGGTTGATGAAAAATATGACCTAAGGTCATTTAAGGCGGGGGTACACATGAAGGCTGTTTTGACGTCGCTTAACACAGCCTTTCAGCCAATATCTCGGTCACGTTTCAAGCAACACTAAATCTATCTGCTTATCTCATTAACCACTGTTTGGCGGTTTTGTGTAAATTTTTGGGTGATTTTTTGGGCATTTTGGGAAAGAGATATTTTTTCTCAACGTATAGGTTAAATTGAGGAAAATATGAAATGGTTCATATAAACTCATGCTCTTAGGCCATCGAAGCTTGATTAGGAAAATAACGCAAACAGCGGTGATAAACATTGTATTCCAACGCATTTTTATATTGAACTTGACATTTTGTATGCTAGTCAACATACATTTTTCAGATTTGATGGATTTGGAAAATTGAAATTTGAAGTGAAGAATTAGTAGACGGATACCAAACAGTCCCCTACCAACCTGGGGCTCTCTTTTGCGGGGGTAAACTGTCTGGTAGTGTTAATCCTAACAATTTCCTTTTAATATTACTTCAAATTTCACTCCTATTCATGTTTACTCCCGCCTTAAACGTAGACTTCTGTTTGCGATCACTCGGCACCGCAGGCTGTATCTAATTGTGCTAGTGTTCCTAATTTCAACCAGCTCCAAAATTTAACCAATCACCGAAAGGCAATATTAAGTGTATCAAGCTTGGACAAAACTTGTACAGTTGGCAAGAATTCTCAACTTGCGAAGTCAGTCCTATTCCTTTGAAACTCGATTTGAGCTGATAATAAAAAGAAAGTAGTTATATAGTTGGCGGTTTAAGCTCACTTTTCAGCGCATTTATACAACACAGATTTCAAATACAAAATCCAGCTCACAAATCCAAGGTCAAGGTCAAACAAAACCCAAGGTCAAATATGAAATTAAATAAATAGATTAGTCCTTTGACCAATACTGAAAATAAAAATTTAAACTAAAGATATAAACAATACTAAAACACAGAAGCCAAGGTCAAATCTTATCAGCTTATTCAGTCGGCTTATTTAGTCGGCTGAATCAAATCAATTTTCATACCTAGGTTATGTCTGGAAAGATAGACAAAAATAATTATATTTTTGGCTACCCAATAGATAGCGAATTACAGCATATGTTTACTGTATTTATCAACACAAACTTAATTGTATTTCTCTACAATATATATTTAGATAAAAATCAAATTCTTAATTCAGTCGGCTTTCTCTGTCGGCTGAATCAAATTTAAATTGCATGCGTCCAGAATGTCGATCTTTCATTGTGTGACTTTCTTGGAAAACCAGATGTTATATTCGGGTATTCCCCGCTGTCATTGAAGTGGGTATGTAAATTTTGTCTGATGCACCAGACAAAATTTCATTGGTCACCTGCAGAAAAAGATATTTCCCTCAACCAATCATGTAACGATAAGTATCAAGTGTTTTAATTATAAATTTTGTGAGTAAAATATTTTGACAATCTTTACTCAATAATTTTACTCACAAGTATAATCTTTACTCAAAGTGGAAGATGCTGAAGTCTGTGTGGTGGTATAAATGATGTCTAATATAATAATATATTAGATGTATTGTAATTATCAAATTCATGAGGAATTGAAAAGTATGGAAGAGTGTACTTGTCCATATTGTGATCAACTATTAGTAGAAGTTAACATAGCGGCTGAGTTATGTTGTGGTGAACGGGATATTGAAACTGTGAATGGTATGAATGTTTGTATTAATTGTGGCTTAGTTCATAGTTGTGAATATTTCACACCATACTTTGACTTCCATGAAAATTTGTATAGGATACGACGAAAATCAATATATCATCGGAAATACCATATTGAGAATGTGTTGGATAGTATATCAAGTAAGAATAATATTCAATTAACTTACCACCAGAGAAAGTGTATCCATAAGGTATTCATTGAGATGTACAGTGTTTTACACAAAGTTGGCGATGGACGCAAACGTATTATGAGTATCAAATATATTATCAAACAATTATTCAAGATGCTTGGGCTTCCTTACAAAGATATCAATGTAACGAAGTCGAAGAGGACATTAAAATCTTATGAACAATATTGGGAAAAGATTCAATCATTGATAGGTGATAGAATTCAGTCGATAGTTAACGTATGAATTTTTCATCGTATTTTATCAAATATTTGTCAACAATAGGACTGTTGTCTGTCACATAATCATCGATGTTTTTCATTGTATTGTAAATGTGATATGGATTGAACTCTCCACTTCTCATAATGTCTTTTATTTCATTTAATAAATGCTGATAACTTTGATAAGCATATGTACAATTTTGGATCTTAAGATCAAGGTCTTTATGCTTCATCCAACCCTGAATCAAAAGTGCTGCTGTACTGATGGCTATCAAACTAATACCGCCAGTTGCTAGACTGCTAGCGAAACCTCCGGATGCAAATATGATAGACAATGAGTTGCCTAATAGTTTCAATTTTTTGAGGTGTTTCGATTTTTGTTTGTACGCCCAACACTTTTTGTGATATGTATGGTAGTAAGATTTTAATTCATCGATCTGTTCGTTTGTTAGTTCATCTGAAATATGATTCCAGTTGAATATACTCTTTCGTGGCTCTTTCATATATATGTGTTATATTTTAATCTAATTTAGGGGGTATAAATATCTTATAAAAAATGTGCTGAATCCAGATCCCAATAATTTTGAATTCAATCCAATAAGTTTTAAATAGATTTTCTGAGAAATTGATGGATCTTTTTTCTCAATTTTGATGACTGCGTTGATTGTCAAAGGTGCCCAATTTGTTTCTTTTTTGAGATTTAATCTGAAAAGTTCTTTATTTGATTGTTCTGAATTATATATTTTGAATAAACCATCATAAGAAACAGATGGTATTTCAACAGGTAACACGTGAAAATCAGTATATGTTATTTTGTAATAGCCATCAAGTGACAGTATCAATTTGTGTGATTCATTATTGTTTGAAACAGTTGAAAATGGATACTTATTAATATTAGTTGGAAATTTGACAGTATCAGTTTCATTATGCTTCAAATCAGTTGTGAAATAGAAATAACTTCTATGTGTCACAACATGTAGTATGTGTGTATCTACTTGTAATTTGTTGACTGCATCACCGTCTTCACTACCATCACCAACTCCCTTTATCTTTTTGCCTTTCATATCGATTGGAACCTCATATTCAATGGAATCGTTGTCATAATACTTATAATCGATCCCATAAACCAACAGAGACATTATTAACATTACCATTAACACCATATACAACAACAAAAATAGTAGTGGTTTGAGGATCAGTTTTACTTTTTAGCTTGATGTCAATATCTAAATCATTGAAACCAGAAGCTAAACCATTGTAGTTAAAATGTATTATGCTTCTTGTCTTAGTACCATCTATATTTGATTTGGTTGTTATTCCTGATAGAGTGCCACTAATACCCTCAATTTGATCAATGGTGATACCATCATCCACATACATTTCAAATACCATCGTATAATAACCAGCATCCAAATAGATTAAATCAATTGAAAGTCTGGTGCTGTAGTAACCAATAGCTGAATCATAATCAATCTTGAACTCGTAAGTCTTTTTGTTCACCAAATGAAAATCTTTATTCTGAACACCAACTTTGTGAATGTCATCATCATCTTCTTTGAACAGGTCATCATCCATCACCATTTTGAAGACATTTTCTTGGTCGACTAAATCAATGGAACTTGTTTCAGATTCTTTTATCTTTCGGTCAATGATGGAGTTGATGTTGGTGTTATTGTCTGTGATTTCATTATCAATATATTTTGTAAGATTATCCTCTGCTTCATTCAATAGACCTTTTTCGCTTGTACATTTTGTTTTCCCAATACAGATCATGTGATGATACTCAGGAGATTTCATCCTTTGTCTTGTTCATTAAAAAGAGTGCATGCAAGCATGAATATGTCTGCATGTACTCTTTTTAATGAACAAGACAAAGGTTCTAATCTCCTGAGTATCATCACATGATCTGTATTGGGAAAACAAAATGTACAAGCGAAAAAGGTCTATTGTTTTATATTGACAGCATCATCATTTTCATTACCATCACTTAGACCTTTTATTCTGTGATTGTTCATATCAATGTTGTCTTCCATTGGATCTGGATTTTTTCTGTTTAATGCTTCATAAGCAACATCATTTATTTCTCTTGTGAGTTCCCCTCTTTGAGCATGGAAATACCCAAAGTTAATAACATCATTTAATTGAGCATTTTGAGCGGCTTGACTTGAGTCATCTTCAACAAAAGGCTTGATGTTTTTAATGGCATTTCCTCCCATATCTAGATTATCAGTCATAGCTTTACTTCCGTCTAAAAGAAGGACATTTTTTGGTTGTTTGGCGATTTCAGCATCTACAAAAGCTTTACTAACCAGACTGTTATCATCAAAAAGTCCATCATAGTAAGGTTCACAGTTTTTGATAGTATTTTGTTTTAGATCAAAATAATTACCATTTTTGTCTACTTTGAGAAACTTTTCATTCAGATATTCTTTGTTGACAACACTTTTCAAATCTCTAACTCTAACCTCATAAGCATCATCAACCTTATAATCATTTAAATTTTTCACAGAGAGAATATGATTGTCATCCATGTCTAAATCACTAGTCATGCTTCTACTACCGTCTCTTGGTAACAATGGTGTTGTATCTATATGGACTTTTGCTATTTCAGCGTTTACATATGATTTACTAGCTTTATCATTAATAGCAATATCTTGTCGAATATTTTCCGTGTCGACATATTTTTTATTAGTAGCACTATCAAGATGGACAGGATCACCTAAACCATCAATAAGATTACCATTGAGATTCAAATTCTCAAAATAGAGAATATTATGATTATCTTGGACATCAGGAACATTAAAAAGGGCGTGATCAAAACCAGTCTTTTGTACTCCTTTAACACATCTGCTGAAAAAGAGAAACTTGAAATTTGAGTTGCTGGAGCCATAATAACGAAATTGGAGAGTGATGCCAACATCTTTTTTGGAATTGTTGAAAATTATATACTCTTTAGCATAATTTGAAAACCAATCATGACTGAAATCAGATATTATTGGATCACCTTCAACATTATAAAATAATATATAGATTTAGGCCAGCCTAAAAGCGTAGCTCCTGGGCCGGGTTGTTCAGAGCCCGATCAAACTAGCCGAGGATAAAGTAGAATTTTGATTTGAGTTTTGTAACTTTGCGGTGAGATTTTCTGTATATTGTTTTTGTGTTTTGAATTTTAATGAAAGCAAAATACGCAAAACAAAAGCCGTGAAAAAACTTTGTACAAAAGAAAAGGTTATAATTCGGTTAAATTTTAATCCTGGGTTAGCGTTAACCGGCTTCCTACCAACCCTACGCTGTTTACAGCAAGTTAATCCTGACATGAGCCCGCGATCTGATCGAAAAAAGCAGCACTTGGGCAGCGGTCAACTTTAAAAAAACACGTGACCTCGATGAGCCCTGAACTTGAGCCCGCGATATGGTCACGTGATACTGGTCAGCGGATTCCTTGTTTTGACAGGTGTCAATTGACTGCAACATGGATGTCCAAAGGACGCTTTAAACCAAGGGTTTACGTGTCGTTTTGGTTTACGTGTCAATTGTGGCCGCCATGTTGCGCGACTCCACCACCGTCGTCGTCGTCGTCGTCGTCGTCGTGCGTACGCGCCCACGAGCAATACCGCTAGCCATGATACACATAAGAAAATCAGTTCATGGGTTCCCTTCAGTTTCCTAATATGGGTATGGGGCTCCGCTTGGCGGCCTTCGGCCGCCGGAGCTCCGCTAAAAGACGATCACTGTCACCATCAGTAACGATATTGGAACCATTATAACCAAAAATTTCAAAAAGAATGGAATAAGTATCTGGATTAATATTGTTTGTCAATTTCACATTAGAATAAGCAAAACCATCACGAACACCTTGTCGAGATATCTCTAATAAATCTAAATGATTTGTATGGTCGGCGATTGAAATGTTTGATTTAGTTAATTCTGCTTTATCACCATAATCTTTATAAAAAGTGAAACTTTGTTGTAAATGATAATTTGGAGACGAATGAACTGTTACTTTAGAAATTTCTGAATCAACATAAGTTTTATCAGCTTTTTTAGAGTTTTCAGATTCAAAATAAGCTTTTGTTGTAGCGTCACCATCTCCAATTGGTTCTCCAACATTAGTCACTCGTTTTCCATCAATATTATAATTACCATTATCTGTTAACTTGAACCCAACACCAGGTTGTCCTTTTGGTCCTTTTAATCCTCTTAGTCCTCGCGGTCCTGGTGGTCCTCTTTCAGTGGAAGATTTGGAAGGACCTAAATTATCATTTTGTGAATTGTCATTGAATAATCCCATATACAAGCATATTATATATTTCCATAAAAGTTTCTCTTCACTGTTTTCATTGGTTTGTCTACATAGCAGAAGGAGTATGGTTTATTGGTTGCCTTGATGTATTTTTCTTTATCGATTCCTAATTCTTGAGATATCAAATTTCTTTCTCTTAAGGATGGAAAATCGTACAAACAGAAATGGCTACAATTCAATCTGATTGCTTTGGGGCATCCGTAAAAGGATTGTGTGAGATATATCACAGAGCAGTTTTTATGCCGACCTTGAATGAAATAGTCTATCAGAGGTTTCTGTACTTTTTCACATACATAATCATCAAATATAACAACTCTTTGCATATCAGTATCTTGCAGCTGGTCGACAGGTATTATTTCATCATTGCTTGCTATCAAAACTGGGTAACCAACATGTTCACTTATTCCATTCATCTTGTCAATTAAATTTGTGTACTTATCCTGATCTAGATTTTTGGCATACAAATGGATCTGATCATAATAGATCAATGGAGATTGTAAACATGATATGACTCAATAGATTCGTTTTACCCGATCCTGAATTACCAGCTAAAAGCATCCTGAATGTGTTTTTCGGCATGTATTCATGTAATTGTTTGAAACCGTTTTCTTATGTTTCACCGCTATCATAGTTTGGTATTTCCATATATAATAAGTTTGGATAAGTTGAGATGAGTTGAGATAAGTTGAGATAAGTTGAGATAAGTTGAGATAAGTCATTTTATATAATGTATATGTATATGGACATTGAACGAATGAAAAAACTTATTACCAGTGGAATTGAAGCTGGAAATAGGGTGAAAGCAGTCCGCGAAGTCGTCAAGACTTATAAAACTCAAAAACAGGATATGTATGATGATACAACAGAAATATTTAAACCCACTATTGATGTTCAGAAGTCAATCAAAGAAAGTGTTGACAAAAAACAGGATGAATTAATTAAAGAGTTGAAAAAAAATCAAGAAAAAATAGTCCAAGCCATTGAATTTGACCCTACAAAGGCTATCACATTTGAGGGTAAAAAGTTGCCGGCCTTGGAATGGAAGCATTATGAAGATGAAGATGAAGATGAAGATAAAGGTGGTGACGATGAAGGTGAAGGTGGTGATGATGAAGGTGGCGATGAAGAGGTCAAACCAAGCACAAGTGAAAAGAAACTTCAAATTATCAATTTAGATAAAGGTATAACAGATGAATATAAAAACTTGTTGGAAGAAAAAGGGTTACCTTTACCATCTAAAATCCTCAAAGAAGGTTTAGATCCAGACAAATTCATAACAAAAGTGAATAACAAAATAAAACGAAATGAAGACTATATTGAATCACATTCAACAAAAAAGGGTCAGCCTCTTAAAAAATTGAAGAAAATACAATTTTCAACATATCAGCGACATAAAGTGGAAACACCATACCTCAAAGATTATTTTGTGAGATTAAGCCATATCAAAGAAGCCCCAAAATATATGGGTGAAGGCATTTATACGCAGAAAAAGAGAAACGCCTATAAAATATCACAAAGGGGGCAATATGGTGGTCTGGTCATTGATCTTCCAAAACTACATGGACATCTAAAAGTTGTAGCTCATAAGAACGGCAAAAAAGTATATGATAAACAAGCTGACTTTGACACACTTGATCTTCTAACAAAACGATTCAACAGCAGAAAGAACTACTCTGAACTAGCAAGAACTGTTTTCAATGACCTCAACAGACTAAGTCAAATACCAATACACAGAACATCTAAGAAGTATTCAAAACTTGGAAGTGGTGTAGTATATTACAACAATCCACAAGATTTACTTTCACGGTTGGAGCTACTTGGAGGGTCTATATCTGCTGGAAACAACAGTAATGCTGTCAGAGAAGAGTTTGTTAATATAGTACACAGATTGAATAAATTGAATGTTATAGACAACAAACAAATGAATGATCTCATGAAAGAATATTTATTATAAATATATATAAAAAATATCTAATCTATTAATATATGAGTGAATTCTTGTTGCGTTTTAAATCAAAAAATAGACAAAAGTCAGGTGTAAGTCTTAGTCATGATTTCACAACTAAATTCAATAAGCCTATTAAACTATCTTATGACATGAAGCATGAGCTAGCTGTAAGAACAATATCAATGACATACAGCTGGTATAACATCAGACAATCATATGGTAATAATCAAATTAAAGACAGTCCTGATAAAGGAGCAAATTGGAAAACAATCATAATTGTTGATGGTATGTACAGTTATGATGACATTGATGAATACATTAAAAAGGCTATGAAAGACAATGGAGATCTTGTTAAGAAGGCTGCTGATAATAATGGAATAGATGAGTATGGTATCGATATATATTTTATTTTATCAACATATCGAATACTTATTGAATTGAAAGGTGATTATCAAGTAGATCTCACAAACTTAGATTTCAGAAAACTGATTGGATTTGATTCAAAAAAGATTGAAAAGACGGAGTATGGAACAAATCTCCCTGATATCACAAGAGGAGTAGATGAAATACAAATCAACTGTGATAGAGTAACAGACAGCATCACTGATGGTCAATCTTCTAGCACAGTGGCTGTTATTCCCGTTGAAAATCTTACCAGATCCCTTCCATTCACCTACAAACCTCGTTTTCTCGCATATAGTCCAGTATCAGGTCATTTAATATCTTCAATGCGTTTTTATGTTACTGATTCATCTGGGAGTCCAATTGATTTGAATGGGATAGATTGGTACATTGAACTGTTTGTTCGATCAACAGAGATTTAGTATAATATTATAATATATGATCAGACAGTGTGAATTCAAAAAACGTTATGATCCAGATACAGATATGTATTTGACAAAACATATTGATGGTGAAGGCATAACTGATGTCTTAAAAGCAGTTGGAAGGAAAATCTTTGGAAGAACTGCAAAGAAAGCAGCCAAAAGTGCAGCAAAGAGTGCATTAAAAAAGGCGGCTACAACAACTGGTGAATATGCTGGCAAGAAGGCTGGTGATAAGATAGTTGAGCTTCTAAGTAAGAGTAAAACAAAAAACCCATTAGTTCAGATGGAACCAGATATATCAATCCCACCAAAACAATTAACTGCTCAGGAGGTAAATGATAGAGTAAATCAGATACTTTCAGGTGGAAAACTTAGAAGAAGGAATTTTATCTAAACATATAATATATGACAAATTATCGAAAATCAAAGCTTATAGAAAGGTATGAAGATGTTGTTATTGAACTTGAAACAGCATTGAATGTAAATCCTGCAAACAATGCTTCTCAAACAAAAAATAATCATCGTTTTGTTGTCGACAATAGTGGAGAATCAACCCCTTTTGATTGGTATCACGCCAGATTCAATATGAATATTACGTTGGAACAGAAGGCAGCTGGAGCTAATGTCGCAGATGCTGATCAGATGGGGATAGTCAATTCTGCCTCCGCTCTTATCAAAAAATTGAATGTCAAGATGAATGGTGTTGATGTTTATGATTGTACGGATGCTAACCAAGCAACAAACATAAAAAATCTTCTGGAATATTCACAAGGTTATTCAAAAAGTCAAGGTACCAATGAATTATTTTACATTGACACAACCAGAGTTGCTGAAAATAGAAATGCTCAAGCCAATTACAATTCAGGTTTCGCCGCCAGAAAACTTCTTCTGAATGGTGGTGCCACAGTTAATGCAGAAATACCACTCAATCGGTATGGCTTTTTTGAAAGCCTTCATGGTGAACTTCTTCCAAATTCTCGAATTGAGATAAGAATCGATCTTGAGAGTGACAACAACATTGCCTGGCGGGCAGGTGGAGCTGATTGTCGTGTGGTCCTTACTAAATTTCAGTTGATAGTCCCTCGTATTGTTTTCAATGCAGATGGAAAGTCATTGTACATGAAAGAATACCTTGATACAAGAAAGTGGACCTATCTTCGTGAATTGGTTGAGAGAGGTAATTCAACACAACAGCAGTCGGCCAACTTCCGTATTTCAACATCAATTAACAAACCAAGACACGTTTTTGTTTTTATTCTCAATGATGCTGATCTTGAAACACAAACTGTTAATAAATTCTTATATAACACTTTCAACGTAGTTGACAATAAGAAATTAATTAGTTGCTATCTCGAAGTGGGAAATGGAAAAGAATATCCAGAAGTTCATTACAAACCAAATGAGGAACCAACACGTGTATTCCGAGATGTTTTGAGGTATGTTCATGCTAGCAGTGATTATGCTGGTGATACTCTCATTAACAGGACGAACTTTGGTGGCATTTTTTCATTTATTTACTTTGATTTAACAAAGCAACCAACAGATATCAAAGATGGCATGACCAAACTGACTTTCAAATATACACTAGACGCTGCTACCAATGCTCCATACTCGGTTTATGCACTTGTCCTTTATGAACAGGATGTTGAAATGAGAAAGACTGATGGGAAATTAATCCTGAGGTCTATGTAATCATAAATCATATTTAATCTATGATCATATTTATATAACTAATTATATATGACAACTTATCATCCACACGGAGTAAAACTATCAACAGGACAGAGGCAAAAGCTAGCAAAAGCTTACAGAGATAATTCAGCCATTACCATCAGATTGAGTAATGATGAGTTAAGCGGAAGTGACCAGCTTATGTTAACCAATAGACAAATCATGAAATTGAAGAAAGCCAAAAGCTTGGGAAATGGATCAGACATCAAGATATCCAAAACACAAATCAGAAAGGCGGTCATTGAAGGTGGTTCTTTGTGGAGCAGTTTGTTCTCTCTTGGTACAAAACTATTACCATATGCAACCACAGCTGTATCCAAAGCAGTACCAGCATTAGCAACAGGAGCATTATCAGCTCTTGGAAGTCTTGGTATTGATAAAATATTTGGAAAACAAAAAGGTGGTTTTCTCATACCACAGAATAAGATTGATAAACTAATCGCAAACAAACATCTTCTATCAAAGAAACAAAAAGAAGAAATAGTTGCTGCTCTTCAATCAGGTTCAAGTGTTTTTGTGAAACCAACATTGAAACAATCAGGTGGTTTCCTTGGTACTTTACTTGCAAGTATTGGGATTCCTATGGTTTTGAAAGCTTTGACTGGAAGTGGTTTGCATGTTGAGAAATCAAGACCAAAAAGATCAATTCCTGTATATGTTCCTCCAACAAAGGGTAAAGGTAAAAACAGTTCAATGATGTTGATGCCACATCAATCACCACCTTTTTTCGGTAGTTGGAACAATCCAATCGGTTATGGGATAAAAAAAAAGCCCACCAAAAAAAAGAGAAAGGGAAAAGGTCTTCTGCTAGGTCCAAACAGTCCATTCAACAACATTCCATTGGTTGGAGCCATTTTGTAAATAAACCATTATCCAACTATGATTTGAAAAATTGGGTGAAACAACTTGGGATAAAATACTTCAGAGGTGTTTTTAGCAAGGATGTTTTACCAAAACAAATCAAAAACAAAGAATGTGGAATAATCAATCTTGATGATCATATTGGACCTGGCACACATTGGGTATGTTACAGAAACATTGACAGATTTTGTGAATACTTTGACTCTTTTGGATTAATAATGCCAACAGAGGTCAGTAAATATATGGCCACAAGTGGAAAACAGTTAGTATATTCAGGGGATGAGATACAAGAACGTGATTCAGTGTTGTGTGGGTATTGGTGTCTGTACTATCTGCTTGAAAGACAGAAGGGAAGATCCATTCTTGATACAATACACAATTCCAAATTTGATATGTCAGATACAAGTGTCAATTACAGATTCATCATAAATTACTTCAAAAATATCTAAATTATATATCTAAATGGTAAAATCATATTGCGTAAAACAAAAGAAACAAACCGAATGTGTTCCAGGGAGTGAAAGATATGCATCACGAGCCAGAGAGAACCGGAAGTTCAAAAATTCGTTCAGTCTGGTTGCTACGGAGTGACGTCATAAGTCGGTCTTGTAGCTATCATCGAGCTTGATTTGCGGTTTTATACCGCCGAGTTCGGCATATTAGTTTATCAGCAATAATGTATAAAGTCATGTGGAGAGAGGCATGTTTATTTTGAGGGGCTGGATTACTAGGTTGACGTTTTATGAGGTTGGATTTAATTTAACGCTGGGAAAAGTGCCTTCATTCAGAAGTGTAGGATGGTTGACTTCGATATTCGACGAGCTGAGCTCGTCGAATGTCCTACGAACGATTCGAGGGATTGGTTCCTCCTCAATTCTAAGGTATGCGGCGTTCCTTTAGCGCGTTTTATGGCGACCAGCCCGTTATTTGCAAATTTTCCTGGTGAATTTAGGACGGTCTCACTCGATGGCGCGCAATTGGATCGAGGTCTTTACAAAGATGTTGTTCCTACTGCCTCTTCATTCGGTGTTGTTTCCGCCATTCTGCCCGAAACCAGACGAAGACATGAAGACGCGTACAGCTGGTTGGTTGACGCGATTAATAGCCTAAAGATAGAGTCAAGACCAGAGACCAGCGAGAGCAGCGATCGCAAAGACGAAACGACACCCGAAACGTGTGCGGATAGCACTACAAATAGCTTCAGTGATATTACCTTAAGGTTACAAAGAATGAAGACCGAGGTTGTCGCTGTATGCCTGAGTTTTTCTGGGATATATAACATGATTTACGGGTGTTACTTTTTTTTTTTTGAAGTCCTGGCATCACTGTATGCCCGAGTATTTCTGGGATATATAACATGATTTACCAGTGTTTTTTTTCGACGTTCATAGACGGTTAATAGACAAATGTTATATATCCTTTCTGGTTCATCCAGGTTGAAGTCCTGGCATCATTGTATGCCTGAGTATTTCTGGGATATATAACATGATTTACCAGTGTTTTTTTTTCGACGTTCATAGACGGTTAATAGACAAATGTTATATATCCTTTCTGGTTCATCCAGGTTGAAGTCCTGGCATCACTGTATGCCTGAGTATTTCTGGGATATATAACATGATTTACCGGTTTGTTGTAGCGCTGTTCATAGATGGTTAATATACAAATGTTATATATCCTTTCTGGTTCATCCAGGTTGAAGTCCTGGCATCACTGTATGCCTGAGTATTTCTGGGATATAACATGATTTACCAGTGTTTTTTTCGACATTCATAGACGGTTAATAGACAAATGTTATATATCCTTTCTGGTTCATCCAGGTTGAAGTCCTGGCATCACTGTATGCCTGAGTATTTCTGGGATATATAACATGATTTACCAGTGTTTTTTTCGACATTCATAGACGGTTAATAGACAAATGTTATATATCATTTCTGGTTCATCCAGGTTGAAGTCCTGGCATCTCTGCATCCTCTTTCCCCAAAGAAGTTGATAATAAAATGAGTTCACTTTTTTTTTTGATGAGAATATTTTCTGCTGAGAATATTTTCTGATGAGAATATCGAGACTGTAGTCTTAAGAATATTTCAGTAATAACCCGAGGCTGAGATTATGAAAAGATTATATTTTTTTGTGTAAATTTTGTAAAGAAAAGAAGAAAAAACCTGCCGAATGGACTTTGTAGCCCATATTTTTTTTATTTTTTGTCCCTGTTCTTTACCCGGATGTTGCGTGTGCAATTAGGTCGCATGCATGTGAAAAGAAGCATTTACGCTCGAGTCACTCAGAGGCAGGTCGCCCCGGCGGGGTGAAGTTGTTTCAGTCCACTCCTCCGGTGCATATGTATAAACGCGACCAGCAGTTCACAGTAACAGGAAAGTATTTTACATATTAAAGTACTCCTACAATACCCTAAATTCTTCAAATTTGATTCATTTTGTACTCAAGGGTCTGACCGAAATCACCCTTCGAGCAGAGTCTATGTGAACGCTTTTTTGAGTTGATAGGAGACGGTACAAAGCATATGTACTGTAAGAAAAGGCTCTGCTTGCAGGGTGGACCGAAATAAATATGCTACATTTCAGTATACTGCTCAGATGATGCGTTTTCCCGAATCGCTTAACTAATATTTCTAAAGAAAGATAGAATACTCGAGAGGTTTGAAAAACTCTGTGATAATTTTTGTGATTATTAACCGATTTTCAAAGTGTCGGTACATATTTTCGAGTTCGACTACTAGAATAACTGATCAAATTATCTTTGGAATCACTAGGCGTTTACGAACCGAAACATATATTCAGAGATACACTGGCAGGTTTGAATAAGAATTTCTGTGGAAAATCTGAAATTATCTTTGGAATCACTAGGCGTTTTTAAGAACCGAATATATATTCACTGAAAAGAGATACCCTCGCATGTTTGAATTAGACTTTCCGTGGAAAATATCACAACATTTCTTACTTCTTGGATATTTCTTGGCTGCCGGTCATGATCGGCTTCGGTTAAAAAAAATAGCAGTGATAACTGAGATAAGCTAAAACGCTTCAGCTATACATGTTGCCGGCATAGCTTTACCGACAAGAGTAAGAAATATATCAAAGCGTCAAAGTTTTAACCCGGCGGTTGCGCGCCAGCCTAGAAAACATATTGTTCCGACGTTAAAAAAATAAGCAACGCTTTTCTTTGAATCGAAACTATTCGTGTCAATGGACCTCCCGAATCGCCGACTAACAATATGTTTTGTACATTTCTGACACGTTTTTAATGGCACAATGGAGTTTTGTTACGATAAATGCATTTTCACACTTTAGGATTATGACACATTCGCGCTAAACGTGACACATCTTTTAGACCACAAACGATCACCGCCAGGGATATGATTGCACTGGAATGTTACAAGCCACTGGATATCCCGTGGAGATCATAGACTAAAAGTCTATGATCTCCACGGGATGCCGGGTCTGTTTTTTGGTTGCTAAGAACGTCTGGCTCGTTATGTAAAGCTAAAAATGGTCGAACCATGATGAAATGCACTTGTGCTGAATGTGGGATAACAAAGACCAAATTTGTTAAGAATCAGGGAAACTGATTGAGCCCTCACAAGCTGGGGGCAGTTTGTTTGATATTCATGATAGTCATTCTCTTAGTGAGATTGCTTTGAAAGGTTTGGCAAACACTGGGGCTTACTTTGCTAAAAAAGGTGTTGCAAAAGCCATCAAATCAGATTATGCAAAAAAGAAAATAAAAAATGTTGCGAACAAATATTTGGATCAAGCTTTGGACAGTTTAACATCAGATTTATCCAAAAAACTAGGATCTGGAATAGATATACATAAGGCTATATTAAAAGTTGCGCCAAAGAAAGGTTTTGTGATGCCTGGACATACGGATATACAGGTCCTGGTAATCCTCTCGAACAGCAACTGAGGTATGATCCAAATACTGGTCAGATACTTGAGATATATCAACAGCCAACAGGTAAAACAGATGCAGTAAGTATGCAGCATGATGTTGATTACTCAGTTTGTGGAAACAAACCAAAAAGTAACCAAGTAAAATGTAAGAATGATCCAGATCGTAAAATGGTTAAGGCTCTTAATGCTATTCCTTGGAAAGAAAGACAATGGGGACATACAATAGCTCGCAATGCTATAGCAGCTAAGTCAAAATTAGGTATGGGTGCTAAGTCAAAAAACGTAAAAAGCCGTCGAGTGAAGAAAACTGGCAAGAAAAATTAGCAGATGAATTACATTCACCCATAAAGCGTAACTTTACTCGACGGCGTGTAATCACAAATCATATTGATGAAATATTGGCAAGTGATCTAGTTGAAATGCAACAGTTCAGTAAATGGAATAAAGGTTATAGATATCTTCTAATGGTGATTGATGTCTTCAGCAAATATGGTTGGATTGTTCCATTGAAGGATAAGAAAGGTGAATCTGTCACTGAAGCATTCAAAACAATATTCAAGGAAGGTAGAAAACCACAGTATTTATGGACTGATAAGGGTAAAGAGTATTATAATAAACATGTGAAGGACTTATTAGAGAAGAATAACATAATATTGTACTCAACTGAGAATGAAGAAAAGTCATCAGTAGTTGAAAGATGGAATAGAACAATTAAATCTAAAATGTGGAAGCAGTTCACCGTTCAAGGTAATACAATATATCTCGATATGCTCCCCAAACTAGTAAATCAGTACAACAACACAAAACATTCAAGCATTAAGATGACACCTATGGAAGCCAGTAAAAAGAAGAATGAGGGAACTGTTTACTTTAATCTATATGGTGATATTAAAACATCAAAGCAGAAGCCAAAATTTAAAATAGGTGATAAGGTCCGAATATCTAAGTACAAAAGGAATGTGTTCGACAAGGGTTATACACCAAATTGGACTGAAGAAGTATTTACAGTTGATAAGATTCAATACACCAATCCAATAACATACAAAATAAAAGATTTTAGAGGTGAAGATATTCAAGGAAGTTTTTGTGAACTTGAATTATTAAAAGCCAAGCAGGATGTTTTCCGTATTGATAAAGTCGTTCGCAGGGATCATAAGAAGAAACAAGCTTTAGTTAAATGGAAGGGATATGGTGATGAATTCAATAGCTGGATTCCAATGAAGGGTTTAATAAATGTATGAAAATGATTTAAGCGTTTGTTATGTAATTTATATTGTAAGATAATACAATATAAGTTGTATATTTGCTGTTTTAATGATGGCCAAAAATATTATTGTTTCTGGCTATTTTTGCAATGTTTCTTGTGCTTATATTTATTATTATTCTTAATCAATTTGTTACAATTTGTACATTCAAACTCTTTATTGGCCCATATTTTGAAATATTCTGCTTTGTGTTTCTTCTTGTCTTCTTGTTGTATTTTATTTGGTCTTATATTTAGTGATTTTATGTGGTTGTCAGGTAAGTCTTCTTGTTCAATATATTGAAATGTGTAAGAACAACCATCTCTATTTGATCTACCTGATTTATGATATTTGATGCCATCACAAACTTTTTTGGTGCTTCCAACATTTATGCCAAGATATTGTTGAACTGCATACATGCTGTAATAATATGTCACTTCTCCAGTTTCAATATTAGTTGCTTTAACACATTTTCGGTTTTTCCGATTATTTGTAGTAAATGTGTAATCTCTATTTTTTGCTGCTTTTTTACCATTTTCTGATGGAGTAAGAAGTTGTAAATTACAAAGTCGGTTATCATGTCTCACATCATTAATATGACCAATTTCTTTACCATTTGGTATGATGCCGTTGAAGCATTCATAAACAAATCGATGAACATGATACGTTGTATAACTTGGTTGAGCATGCTTTCTCACACCACAGTGCATATAACCATTATGTTTTTTTACACCTTTCGTTGGTACTTTTTTAATAATATGTATGATATTTCCATTTTCATCTGCAGCATAAAGATCATATATTGGATGTATATTATAAACACACTCTTCAACAACTATTTTTGTCATTATAATATAAATATATAAAAATACTAAACTTTTATATACTTTCAGAAATTTCAAAGGATATAAAGAATTGGTAATCAAAATATATTAAAATGAAAAAAATTATCTCAACTAATAATATGAACACCCACGCTCTCAACAATCTTACTAAATCTCAATTGATCAACTTGTTGATTAAGCAGAATTCAGAAATACAAAAGCTATTGCAACAAAATGTACAACAGCAACCAATCCCAACTCCAATAACAAAAAAACCAATCCCAGCCCCTCGTAAGAGTGTGAAGCAGATGGTGAAAGATTATGAAGATAACATAATTGAACCACCATTGGAATTCAGAGATGATTATAAACCAACACCAAAACCGAGGACTAAGAAACCAGTTCCATTATTGAGAACTAAAATTGAAGAAAAAGCACAAGCAATGAAGGGTTATACTAAGTCTTTTGAAATCAGCATCAAAAACAACAAAGATCCCTTAGAACAGTTGAAAAACACTAGAAATGCTATTGAGTATCATATCAAAAATATTATTGAATCAAAGAAAGGTTTAAAAGCAGTTGAAACACTCAAGGTAACATTTACAAAAATGTCAGGTGGAGAAATAAAATTCATAAATCAGCATATTTCAATAGCAAACCACAAACTATTATAAACAACACAGAAATCTATGGATCACTACAATTATCAGAACAACAAATATTGAACTTAGTAGCTCAATGGATATCTGAAGGTTCTGGTTGGACTGTTGAATCAGTTGACAATCATTATATTAATGTTGTACAATATATATGAACCAATGAAAGGATCATCATGTATCAAACTACCACAAGAACTCAGACATCATCGAAAGGGATTGATCAATATGAAAAATGAAGATAATGAATGCTTCAGATGGTGTCATATCAGACATTTGAATCATCAAGATAAGGATCCACAACGAATTAAAAAAGTTGACAAACAATATGTTAATAATTTAGATTACTCTGGAATTGATTTTCCGGTTACAACAAAGCAGTACAATAAAATTGAAAAGCAAAATGAGATCAACATCAATGTATTCGGTTATGAAAATAAACAACCATATCCAATCTATGTTTCAAAAGAAAAATATGAAGATCATATGGAACTATTATTAATAACTGAAAATGAAAATAAGCATTATGTTCTGATTAAAGATTTTAATAGATTTATGTTCAACAAAACGAAGCATGAGCATAGGAAACATTTTTGTATGTTTTGTCTTCAATGTTTCAGCTCTGAAAGAGTATTGACTGATCATAAAGATAATTGCATCGCATTAAATGGAACACAAGCAGTAAAAATGCCTGAGAAGGGTAACAATATATTAAAATATAACAACTTCCATAAACAACAACAAGTACCATTTGTGATCTATGCTGATTTTGAAGCTATAACAGAAAAAATATCTGGTTGCCAACCAAATAATAATGAATCATATACAAATGCTTATCAAAATCATACTGACTGTGGATTCGGTTATAAAGTTATATGTTGTTATGATGATAAATATAGTCAACCGTTGAAAATTTATAGAGGAGAAAAAGCTGTTTATACATTCTTGGAATATATGTTAGATGAAGTAAAATATTGCAAGAAAGTAATGAAAAAAGAATTCAACAAACCTTTGAAAATGACAAAGAAAGATGAAGAAAAATTTAAGAAAGCTGAAGAATGTTACATTTGTAATAAAAAGTATACTAATGAAGATATTAGAGTTCGAGACCATTGTCATATCACAGGTAAATATAGAGGCTCAGCACATCAAGAATGCAATCTACAAATTAGATTAAATCCAGAAAAAATAAAAATACCTGTTATATTTCATAATCTTAGAGGTTATGACAGTCATTTTATTATGCAAGAGATTGGAGCTATTGTTAAAGATTATGAATATAAAAACAAAAAAGGTGAAAAATGTCAAATGAACATAAATGCAATCCCAAACAATATGGAAAAGTATATGGCTTTCATGTTGGGTAATCATCTTACATTTCTTGACAGTTTCCAATTTATGAGTCCAAGTCTTGAAAAACTTGTAAGTAATCTTCCAAGAGAATCATTAAAGTATACCTCACGGCGATTCAAAGGTGATAAGTTTGATTTGATGATAAGAAAAGGTATTTATCCTTATGACTATATGGACAGTTTTGATAAGTTTGAAGATACTGTTTTGCCAACCAAAGATCAATTTTATAGTTTATTAAATGATGAACATATATCAGATGAAGATTATAATCATGCTCAAAAAGTTTGGAAAACATTTTCAATGAATAATATGGGTGATTACCATGATTTGTACTTACAATCAGATATACTTCTTTTGGTTGATGTATTTGAAAACTTCAGAAAGACATGTCTTGAGTATTATAAATTAGATCCTTGTCATTATTTCACATCACCTGGTTTATCTTGGGATGCTATGTTGAAGATGACTGATATCAAATTAGAATTGATGACTGATATTGATATGTTCCAATTCATTGAAAAAGGACTTCGTGGTGGTATCAGTTATATAGCCAATCGTTATGGTAAAGCAAACAATAAATACATGAAGTCATATGATGAGAAGGCGCCCTCAAAGTATATCATGTATCTTGATGCTAATAATCTATATGGTTGGGCTATGAGTCAATATTTACCAACTGGTGGATTTAAATGGATGAAGCAAGAACATATTGATAAATTGGATCTCAGCAAATATAAAGAAGATAGTAAAAAAGGTTTGATATTAGAAGTTGATTTAGAATATCCAAAAGAACTACATAACTTACATAATGATTATCCATTGGAACCAGAAAAAGTCAAAGTAACAGAAGACATGCTATCTAAGTATAGTAAACAAATTGCTGAGAAATATGGAATATCAACAGGATTAGTTAGCAAGCTAATTCCAACATTGAGTAATAAAGAAAAATATGTTCTTCATTATAGGAACTTACAACTATATATTGATCTTGGTTTGAAAGTGACTAAAGTTCACAGAGTTCTAAAGTTCAATCAATCACCATGGCTAAAACAATATATTGACTTCAATACAGAAAAAAGAAAGAATGCTAAAAATGCTTTTGAAAAAGATTTCTTCAAATTAATGAATAACAGTGTATTTGGCAAGACAATGGAAAATATAAGAAAAAGAGTTGATGTAAGATTAGTGACTGATAAGAAGAAGTTAACAAAGTTAGCAAGCAAACCAACTTATATCAGTAGTAAGATCTTTAATGAAAATCTAGTGGCTGTTCATAAGATAAAAGAAACACTTACTCTAAATAGGCCAGCATATGTAGGAATGTGTATCTTAGATCTTAGTAAGACATTGATGTATGATTTTCATTATAATTATATCAAACACAAATATGGAGAAAAAGCAAAATTATTATTCACAGACACTGACAGCTTGACATATGAGATTGAAGCAAAAGATGTTTATAGTGATTTCTTCAAAGACATAGATAAATTTGACAATAGTGACTATCATGAATACTCACCATTCTTTGACAAAAAAAATAAAAAAGTAATTGGAAAATTTAAAGATGAAGCAGCTGGTGTTCCAATTATTGAATTCGTTGGATTAAGATAAAAAATGTACAGCTACACGAAAGACGATCAAAAATGTGGAAAGACTGCGAAAGGAATAAAAAAGAATATTATCAAAAAAGACATTACGCATGAAAACTATAAAAATACACTTTTCAATGCTGAACAAATGAGTCACAAAATGAAAACAATCAGAAGTGAAAATCACCAGTTAGGTAGTTATGAGATAAATAAAGTGTCACTCCGCTGTTTTGATGATAAGAGATACATTCATGAAGATGGAATTAAAAGTTATGCTTATGGTCATAAAAATACCAAGATGGAACTTCAAAAAAACCATTACATTTTAAACACCAACGAAGATGAGATCCTATATCACCAAGAAGATGTAATACAATCCGTCTGCAAATACGACATTCATGGTGTTTGATTTTTCGTTTTCCCTCACAATACATATCATAACAAATAAATTTTGGAGACCAAGTCACATTTGTTATTTTATTCATTTCATTTTTTTCAATTTTCTTCACATGATGTTTTTCAATTTCCAAAATATCATTTAAAATTTGTGTTAGTTTGAAGTCTGTTATTCCAATGAATGATTCCATATATATATTAATAATAGATTTAATTTTCATATGTAATTATTTGATTTTATTTTTTCCTCAGGAATTCCAATTTCAAGTAAATACTCTATCATAACATCTACATTATCTCCCTGGATCTGGATTATTTTTTCCTCAGTTTTATTTATTTTTAACAGATTATCTTTCTTATTTTTACCAGTATCAACAACACAAGCTCCTGCTGCACATCTTCTACCAAGTTCGCTAGAAATCTTCCTCAGTATTTTTTCATTAAAATACGATATAAGTCCATAAATTTTAGTAATTTTCTTCCTATTATTCCATGAAATAACTTTTATAACAACATTGGGATTCTTTATATCTAATAACATCAACTTTATAATAATATGATAGATATTTTATGTTTGATTCAGCCGACAGAGAAAGCCGACTGAATTAAGAATTTGATTTTTATCTTAATATATATTGTAGAGAAATACAATTAAGTTTGTGTTGATAAATACAGTAAAAATATGCTGTAATTCGCTATCTATTGGGTAGCCAAAAATATAATTATTTTTGTCTATCTTTCCAGACATAACCTAGGTATGAAAATTGATTTGATTCAGCCGACTGAATAAGCCGACTGAATAAGCTGATAAGATTTGACCTTGGCTTCTGTGTTTTAGTATTGTTTATATCTTTAGTTTAAATTTTTATTTTCAGTATTGGTTAAAGGATTAATCTATTTATTTAATTTCATATTTGACCTTGGGTTTTGTTTGACCTTGACCTTGGATTTGTGAGCTGGATTTTGTATTTGAAATCTGTGTTGTATAAATGCGCTGAAAAGTGAGCTTAAACCGCCAACGATATAACTACTAAAGAAGTCTCAGTGCACGGTCTAAACGACAGTATACGACACTTTGGTATGTAATTTTATTACTATTTTCCCATTACTGTCATAAGAAAATCATTGGAAATTTCAACTAATGATTGTCAGAATCTTGCTTATTTAAGTAACGATCTTTTTCGGAGATGAACAAATAGGAAATCCTTAAAATACGTGACTTGTTTCTTCACCATTTTAGAAGGATATGTGAGAATTTTAGTCACTAATGGTTAAGGAAAATCGTTTACCATTGATGGTTGTTTCCATTCAATCAAACTATCATATTCTCTCGATTCAATGAAATCATCATATGTTCGGAAATTTTCCTTTATTTGCACACATTTTTTCTTTTTCTTTTTCAATCTTTCCTTTTTGGCGTCAGAGAAATTTTAAGGTTATAACTTACGATTTTTTTTTCTTAAATTACATTATAAATTAGTTGTCATAAATTCTCAAGCATGTGTGATGTTTCGCTTTGTAGTTGATCTATGTCTTGGATTTACACGTTTGCCACTACGTTCACAATGTTTGTTTCAGCTTTGCCATGGATGGCAGAGGCGGAAAAGTATGGGACTAAATGTGGCATTTGTAAGTTTATATATTTGTATATTTGCTGTACTGGAAAATACGTTTTTTCGTCCAGTGATATTTTGTTGGCAGCTGGTAGAATTATCAGCGTGGTGTAGAGGGAACCTTTGGTGACTGGTCGTGAAGGCACTGTGGCAAATAGAGGACACTTTTAATTTCGGGGGGATTGTCACAAAGAAAAATCCCTGTGCTACAAAAGAGGCACGTTATCGAAATTATTACAGGTAAATTGTTCAGCATAGTGGATGGAAATACATTTCGATAGTTATTGGCAAAAAAAACTCACAGTGGTGAGAAGGGAACACATCTCGGTGGTTTATGGTACAAAAATCGCTTCGGGTAAAAAGGAACCTCCTTTTGGTTGTAATTGACAGAAAATCCACCGTAGTAAGAAGGGAACACGATGATGCGGTGGTAATTGATAGAAAATCACCCCGATGATACACGTACACGTTTTATCAGATCAGTAATGCAAGCTCTCGTAGTCCTACTGCATGATATGGGCAGATACCAACTCAAAAATCGGAATTCTGAGCAAATCCGCCATTGATTACACCTAGGGTGTTTTCCATTGAACCAAAAATTTCGAACATTTGGCAACGGGAACAAATGATGTAAAAATTTTCTGCGAAAGTTCCAGAAAATCCGGAAATTGCTGAATTTTCGAAAACCGAATTATTTAACAGAATGTTCCGAGAGGACGATCAAATGAAACGAAAATTCCCGGTAAGAAATTTCTCAGTCCAATTTTTCGGAAATCCATGAAAATGCTTTTCCGTTCATCCCTGGAATTTTTCGGAATGTCAAACCGGAATTTTTCATCAATTAAAAAGCACGCCTGCAAATATCCACAAGATCGAACGGCCGTTACCCAAAAACACTTTCGAATTTGATGATCATCCTCACTTGAAGGAGAAATCGATTCTACAAAGAAGCCTGGTTAGCCAATATGTCTTGTGATCACTGTCGTCCGGAGTAATAATTTTCAATCTTTTCCATTAGGTCCACGTGTACCAGTTTCTACCAGTTTTGGCTCATGGCAACTGGCCAGTACTAACTCAAGACACGCTGATTCCTTTGGAACTCTCAGCAAACCGGCCATTGACTACGCCTGGTGAATATCACAACAGCGGATGGTCGTTAACACCTTTCTAATTCAACGATCATTCTTATATAACCCTTCTACTGCAGACGCACATAATTGCATTGTATTTTTATTGTAACAAGAAGATCTTTCAGATCTTGTAACCGCGCTTTTAAAATTGAACTGTTTTCTTAGCACCACAGTCGCAAAGCAGTGCACATTCTTTTACAACCCAGCCGTTATAATAAGTTCCTCAGTGTCATAACTCATGCGGCTGTGGCGCAGTGGAGTAGGCGATTGCCTCCCAATCGAAAGGTCGTGAGTTCGAATCCTACAGGTAACTAAACTTTTTTTTATTTTTTTTTCCGGGAAGTTTTGTTTGCTTATTAACAGATATACAGAAAACGTTCACCGAAACAGAGCGTCTGCTTTTCCAAGACGTAAAAGAAAATTTACCAAAACAGTGTTTGCTTTCCGATGAAATATCATATTAAGTACATCGATCTCGAAATCAAAGTATGTTAGCCTTGGTCGAGCACTAATAAGTTATCACAAGTGTCAGATAGGATTGCGAAGGGCAAATGATGAACACTTTCCCTTAAAATCGAATCGAGGAGAATGACCCTTGAAATCTTTCCTTTCTAATCGTATGTAAGCCTAAATGCGACTTGTGTCCTGGTGTTACGTTCAGGTCAATCATACAGAGCGCTACTTACAAACAGCTACGCTATTAATAAACAGCTTTCTTCCTTAAAAGTCAAATTTTAATTTGTTTGTGCTATAAGTATAAGTAAAGGACAAGCGAAGTCAGACAATCCGAGGTTTCCGCTATCCACGGCTAATTTTAGAACATAAACGCTGCAAGTTCTATCTTGTTTACCTCAGCAAATTTAATTTTCCTTCGAATAATCTCTTTACTCGCTTCGATGAAACGGCCATTCCTAAACCCACACGAAATACTCGCAAAATTGCAAATAAATTAATGACTGTCGCTTCTGGCGAAATAAACTTGCAAAAAAGTAAGCACGATCGTACTCACGTAGCCAAAGTGAAAGCTGCATTCCATAGCTAGCGTAATACATTTTTTAGTATATCTACGAATCCAACGCTTCGATAAAACGAAAAGAAAATACATTTTACATATATTAAAGAAAACAATATCCGTAACATTTTCCGTGTATTAATGCTCCAATATCCGTGACATTGTCCGTGTATTTATGTTTCAACAACTTTCGGGAATAAACATTACAGATTGCGTGATTCAAAGTTCGCCGAGTGGAGGTCTGCGTCTGGTGACCGACAAAAAACAAGAAGTTGAAAACAACTTAAAACCGCGGTTTTAAAATTGAACTGTTTTCTAAGTATTTAGCAACAGCGTTTTGCGAGTAAACATTACCCATTGGAAACAATAGAGATTGTGTGATTCAAAGTAAGCTGAAAGAGATTTTATTTCACATTCTTTGCATAGCGTGGTTGCGTGATTGGTAATCGGAGATTTTTGTTTACCTGTAGCTCGAAGGAGAATTGACCTTTCAAACAAATATATATTTGCAAAGGTTTTGACGAGTGCCGAGGTTATATTTTTTTCCCCAGAAAACTCCACCATTGCTTCTGGCGAAGTAAACACGATCTTATTTATCACCGTAAGGGCATTACAGTAAATACGGTCATATTTATCAGCATCTGCGCATTCCATGGCTGACTACCTTCTTTAGCGCATTGAATATTCCCTTCGAAAGTGAACATGCAAGCAAAACGAAAATACAGCTTAACTCTAGATAATTTCGGCCAGCAACAGGTCCTAAATTACATTATTTATCCTTGCAAATGTCCTTGTGGTAATATTTCAACAGCTTTTGGCGAATAAACATTACCGGTTGCGTGATTCAAAGTTTGGCCGAGCAGAGATCTGGTTCAGCTCTCCGACATGGCAAAAAAAAAAAAACTAAATAAACCCCGTGCAGAGCTTCGAATCCAAAGCTTCCATAAAACCAAAAGACAACAAGCTCCTGTTTACCTCACCAAATATTTTAAAACTCGTAACTCGTTTCAATGATAAAGCCAAAGAATTCACTTCAATTGCCTAAACCCACATGGAATACTCGCAAAATTGCAAATAAATTAATGACTGTCGATTCTTGCGAAGTTAGCACGATCTTATTTGTCACGTAGCGAAAGTGAAAAAGCATTGTTTGCTTATTAACAGATATACAGAAACCGTTCACCGAAACAGAGCGTCTGCCTTTCCGATACGTAAAAGAACATTTACCAAAACAGTGTTTGCTTTCCGATGAAATATCATATTAATTACATCGATCTCGAAATCAAAGTTATGTTAGCCTTGTTCGAGCACTGATAAGTTATCTCAAGTGTCAGATAGGATTGCGAAGGGCAAATGATGAACACTTTCCCTTAAAATCGAATCGATGAGGATGACCCTTCAAGTCTTTCCTTTCTAATCGTATGTAAGCCGGCCTGAATGCGACTTCATGTGTCCTGGTGTTACGTTCAGGTCAATCATACAGAGCGCTACATGTACTTACAAACAGCTACGCTATTAATAAACAGCTTTCTTCCTTAAAAGTCAAATTTTCATTTGTTTGTGCTACAAGTAAAGGACAAGCGAAGTCAGACAATCCGAGGTTTCCGCTATCCACGGCTAATTTTAGAACATAAACGCTGCAAGTTCTATCTTGTTTACCTCAGCAAATTTAATTTTCCTTCGAATCTCTTTACTCGCTTCGATCATAGTTAACTATGCTTCGATGAAACGGCCAAACAATTCACTTTAAATTCCTAAACCCACACGAAACACTCGCAAAATTGCAAATAAATTGATGACTGTCGCTTTTGGCGAAATAAACTTGCAAAGTAAGCACGATCGTACTCACGTAGCCAAAGTGAAAGCTGCAATGTCAACAATTCCATAGCTGGCGTAATAAACTTTTTAGTATATTTAATATTCTCTTCGAATCCAACGCTTCTATAAAACGAAAAGAAAAAATTATTTTACATACAATAAAGAAAACAATATCCCTAACGATTTCCGTGTATTAATGTTCCAAGAGCTTCTGGCGAATAAACATCACAAAGTTGCGTCATTCGAAGTCTGGCCGAGAGAAGTTTGGGTCTGGTCACAGAGAAAACGACGGAAAAAAAAAACCACGGGTAAAACATGAACCGCGCTCGGCCCATGGCCGCGCGGTTAAAAAAATAAAAATAAAATAAACAACGGGTAAAACATGAACCGCGCTCGGCCCATGGCCGCGCGGTTAAAAAAATAAAAAAACATAAACAACGGGTAAAACATGAACCGCGCTCGGCCCATGGCCGCGCGGTTAAAAAAAAATAAAAAAAATAAACAACGGGTAAAACATGAACCGCGCTCGGCCCATGGCCGCGCGGTTAAAAAAAAAATAAAAAAAAATAAACAACGGGTAAAACATGAACCGCGCTCGGCCCATGGCCGCGCGGTTAATTAGCAGTTATGATTTTATAAAATAATTTTACTTATTTTTTACTTATCTTTTTAAATTTTACCGTTCTACACGGTCCCGCAAGCTTGCAGTGGTAATCCTCACTGGAGTTTAAATCCTAAAGTTATTGTATTGTGTTGTAAAGGGGAAATCAATTCCAGAAAGAAACATCATTCGCCTGCATGGCCTCAAAAGTAATGGTCAGTCTTTACCATTACACCCACATGTGCACCTGCTTCCACCATTTTATAACCAGAGGAGGATGACATCGTTTTGATAATGAAGCTCGATATCACTGGCTACTGCATGAAGTGAAAATGGCAGAGAGGGTGAAGTCAAGGAGCAAAGTGGATTTCTCAGGCGATTAGTCAACAAGTTACGCGTACTTCCTTAAGGAATCAGCAATGATCTAGAAATAGCCTTTAAGATATAGAGTTTTTGCTACGTCGCCTGCCCTTTACTTCGACCAGAGGTTGTTGACAAAACAATTATGATGTGGCGTGCCTCAAAGACTCCAGGGCATAGGTAAGAGTAGCTACTACGTGTATATACAGTGCTAGTTTATCATTATCGCTGGTAATTTTCATG
This sequence comes from Micromussa lordhowensis, assembly GCA_964020085.1. NCBI lineage: Eukaryota > Metazoa > Cnidaria > Anthozoa > Scleractinia > Lobophylliidae > Micromussa > Micromussa lordhowensis. The sequence goes on along the minus strand of OZ026598.1, from coordinate 37,231,061 downwards.
GAGGTAGAGTGATTTGACAAAAACTTGACCGGGCTGTTGCTGACTGGACGTATTAGAACCCGACAAATTCCGGCCGAAACCAAAACAGGAATGCAGTGGATATTTGTAGCAAAATTGAAGGAAAAACAGCTTAGTCGCTGCGTGGGTAGCGTTTGAAGCCGTTCACCTTCCCGTTAAATAATTTTACTTATTTTTTACTTATCTTTTTAAATTTTACTTTCTACACGGTCGCAGAAGCTTGCAGTGTTAATCCTCACTGCGTTTAAATAAAGTTATTGTATTGTGCTGTAAAGGAGAAATCAATTCCAGAAAGAAACATCATTCGCCTGCATGGCATGGTCAATCTTAACCATTACACCCACATGTGCACCTGCTTCCACCATTTTAGAAGAGGATGACATCGTTTTGATAATGAAGCTCGATATCACTGGCCACTGCATGAAGTGAAAATGGCAGAGAGGATGAAGTCAAGGAGCAAGGTGGATTTCTCAGGCGATTAGTCAACAAGTTACGCGTACCTCCTTAAGGAATCAGCAATGATCTAGAAATAGCCTTTATTAAGGCCAAGGATATAGAGTTTTTGCTGCGACGCCTGCCCTTTACTTCGACCAGAGGCTGTTGACAAAACAATTATGATGTGGCGTGCCTCTAAGACTCCGGGGCATAGGTAAGAGTAGCTACAACTGCGTGTATATACAGTGCTAGTTTATCATTATCGCTGGTAATTTTCATGGAGATAGAGTGATTTGACAAAAGCTTGACTGAGCCGTTGCTGACTGGACGCATTACTGAGAACCAGATATATTCCGGCCGAAACCAAAACAGGAATGCAATGGATATTTGTAGCGAAATTGAAGGAAAAACAGCTCAGTCGCTGCGTGGGTAGCATTTGAAGCCGTTCACCTTCCCGTTAAATAAAGCTGTGGCAATACCGCTATCTTAACAAAAGATCAGTTCCTTAAATGTAGCTCGCGTGTCTCGTTCCTTCTCAGCCATTATATTTCTAAAGGTCACGTTCTAAAGGGAGCAGCCATCTCAGACGCAATCATGTTGGTTTGATTTGAGTTCGTGTTCCTAGGTTAATACGACACTATTGCAGCCGTTTTCTGTTGGAGTGGTTTTACTTGAACCGTTCAACATTCGCAGGTTAGTTGAGATTTTGCACTTTTACATTACAAAGCAAACCAACAACTTTAGTTGATTTGGGTGATACATTGCACATGTTGACAAGCGTTAGATAAGAAAACGTGATCAATTAAATCAACCTTTAATATCAGCTAAACTTATGTCCGCTTTTAAAAATTGAAAACGTCTATCAATTAAACCACAGAAAATTAACACGTATTTTAGAAAAATACAAAAAAGCCAAACAACTTAAAATGGGTGATGAAAAATATCACCTAAAGTCATTTAAACGTAAACTTCCGTTTGCGATCACTCGGCACCGGTGGCTGCATCTTATTTTGCTAGTGTTCCTAATTTCAACCCGCTTCAAAATTTAACCAATCACCGAAAGGCAATGTTAAGGAAAGGTGTATCAAGCCTGGACAAATTCACTTTACTTGTACAGTTGGCAAGAATTCTCAACTTGCTATCCTTTGGAACTCGATTATTTAAAATAATAAGAGCTGGTAAAAAGTAATCTCAGTGCACAGTCTAAACGACAGTTTACGAAACTTTGTAAGTGGCCATTGTATGTAATTTTATTACAATTTTTCCCATCACTGTCATAAAAAAGCACTGGCAATTTCAACTAATGATTGTCAGAATCTTGCTTATTTAAAGAACGAGTTTTTTGGAGACGAGCAAATGGGAAATCCTTAAAATACGTGACTTCAGTTCTTTAAGAGCGGTAATCAGGTCATTTTCATGCAAATTCATTTCGGAAGGAGATGTGAGAGTTTTAATCACTAATGGTTAAGGAAAATTGTGTACCCCTTAATGGTTTTTTCCATTCAATCAAGAGATCATATTCTCTTGATTCAATGAAATCATCATATATTCGGAAATTTTCCTTTACTCGCACATATTTTTTTCTTTTACTTTTTCAATCATTACTTTCTTGCGTCAGAGAAATTTTAAGGTTATAAATTACGTTTTTTGGTTATCATGAATTCTCAAGCAGGTGTGTTGTTTCGCGTTGTAGTTGATCTATTTCGTGGATTAACACCTTTGTCCACTACGTTCATAATATGTTTGTTTCTTGAATGTTCAGGTGTAGATTCAGTTGCAGTCACAGACATGGCATTCTCACCGACAGATATCATCAAAGCTGTATTTCTTGCTATAATATTTCTTGTTTCTGTTTTGGGAAACGGATTAGTAGTTTGCGTGCTGACAAAAAACCGAAAACAGCTTCTTAAAAATCGCCCAACGTATCAATTCATTCTGAACATAGTGCTTTCTGATCTCGTTGTTGGCCTCTTCGCGATTCCTTTTGAATTTACCCGAGAACTTCTGGACGAGTGGATCTTCGGAATAGCGCTGTGCAAGATAATCGAGTTCATTGAAATTGGTGTATCGGGAACGGCGGTTTGTACTCACGCGTTGATTGCTTTTGACCGATATCGCAGCCTGGCTCGTCCTTATTTACCCAAGATGGAAAGAAGAGTTGTCAGGCGAATGATAGCTATATCGTGGTTTGTTCCACCCATAGTGTCACTTCCTTATCTGTACATGTTTACGGTGAAAGAGATCAATTCTACGATAATCTGCACTCCGCTAGCGATTCCAATCAATTGGCTGGACAAGCTATACGAGGCAGTCGAGTTCCTCGCTGTGTTTCTTATCCCATTCTTGGTGTTATGTTGGTGTTATTTTCATGTGGCTTTAATAATGTGGGGAAGAAGCCCTTTGGTGGTAGCAGCACATTTCCCGAATGCACCGTACTCCGTTATCTGGCAGACCAAGAGGCGTGTAACACGTACTTCTGCTTTGGTTGCAGTAACATTCATCGTGTGCTGGTTCCCGACCTTTGTTCTGAGCTTTGTTCGGATTGTATCCGGCACAGAAAGTGTTCACCGAGGACACCTACTATCCGAAATTGCTATGTTTGGGACTTTCGTCAACGAGGCGACTAACCCAATCATCTATTGCGCGTTTGATAGAAGTTTAAAAGCGCGTATTGGCCTTCGCACAATTTGCCCACATCTTACGGAAAGTGCAGGGTCAAGCCAGAACGCTAATCAAACAAATTACACGGCAGATGAATACACACTGAATCAAGTTGACGTCAGAAACCTTCACGTAGCTTTGCCAAGAAACAAGCCGCAAGATGGTTCAGCGTGGAACACAATAAATACCACACACAGCGGGCAAATAGTAACAGTCGATCGCGAAAGGGTAGTGCCATGAATTCTACAATCGCAAAAAAAATTCACATTGGTCTGATATTAGTAAAAATGAAGGGCAAAAAATATGGCGTAATCGATTCATTATTCAGTGGCCTTGAAAGTAGTTACAATCTGATATCAATCATTTATACGTTAAATTCTACTTTTAGCGACCAAGGCCTCGAACTAAATACAAGACTTTGGCATCTAGAAAAACTTTAATACGTTTTCACTTAAGATTGAATGTTCTAGAGCTAATTTTTTATTGAATGACTTTAACTCCCTGAAAGGCTGAGAAACGAAATAGGTACTTCTAAGTTCCATAGATCAACTACACAACTGTCTAATGATAAGATAGTTTTTTTAAACAAAAGACCGAGTAAAATCAGTCCACACAAAAAAACTAGACAGTGGTTAACTTACTTTTCAACTTTCATTGACAATATCCATAATAACAGTAAAGCTGAATGCAAATGATCTCTTCCTCAGACATCTAGAGCAGAAGCGTAATTAAATTTAATTAGGGACCTTAGAAGGCTTTTCTCACTTGTACATGTAGCAGAAACCTGCTTTCGATTCCATGGAAACGATATCAATCATCAAAAAGTTATATTGGTGATAATCCAAATTTATGGGACATAGTTCCAAAATAGGTAATACAGAGGCTCAATCAAAGAAGCCTATCGTTAAGAGGTAAAAGAACTGTTAATGCAGTCCTTTCAGAAATATAAATAGTTTTTTTTTTCATATGTTCATGAAAGGACGCTCATTTACACGTAGACAGGCATTAATTTTCTGTGTGGCATTAAAACCCATTATTGCTATCAGAATCGAAAGTGGTGAGCAAGCAATATAACTTCAGCTTATGCAAATAAGCGTAATATTTTCAGTCATTTTCCAGAAGCAGCTGATTTAACTGTAAAATTGTTAACACCTTTAGTTTAGTTTGTGTCGTAGCAACATAAAATAAATAATGTAAGTTACGTCCCCTTAAGAACAGAACTTCATGTGAACTTAATCAAGTAAAAAATCGCAATTTGTTTTTAAAGTTCGTTGTTTCTCATGATTTTGCTTGTTTTTGCCTTTTAAGGATATTAATTTTTGCTATCTTCCTCTCGTAATTTTTCTATCGAAAATTGATTTTTTTTTTCATCAAGACAAAAAAATCATTGCAAGAAACACTGTTCAGATTCTACCAGAACACCCGAAGGCTTGGCCGGTATTTTTGAACACCAGAACAACAGTCTGAGTTTACGCCCTTAGTGGTTATCGAAATATCCCAATTGATCGTGATACATAACAAGTAATTAATAGTTTCTCGGCTTCGCATATCAAGGTGAGCAATTAGCCCTATTTCATTTCAAGCAATTAGAGCAAGTTATTTTCGACTCGAAGTACAATAACGAAAGGCAATCGATGAAACTCGACAGGATTACCAGCCTCGAAGCCCAATAAAACACGGCACGAAACGAGCAAAAATTACATAGGGTATAGCACATCGACTACCTAGCATTGAAATTTTTCTGTACTTTAGGAACATCTAGACCCAAAAGCAAAGTACTGTGAAATATCGGAACAGAAAGAAAAATTGTAGCAACTTTAAAATTAGCAGCTGATTAAAAAAAGATGTGTCCAAATTATTCAATCTTTCATATACGCAAAGGAGGAAAGATAACAAATAATAACGTTGTTTACGGATGGAGACTGGGCGAACGTGCCTAATTTTGTAAAAAAAATGTATAACAGGGGAAAAATATCATCAAAAATTTGAAATTAACACTTGTAAAAAAACGTATGCATAAACTTTCTCAGCACGTAAAATTAAATCAATAAGCAGGATGTAAATAAATGCTTCCATGTTTATTGGACATCAAAACTAAGCTTTTCATAACAATTAATTACAAACGTGACAGTTTTGTCATCTGCTGGCTTGGCATACCTCAGTATCGATGTTAATATTTTAAAAGCTGTTGATCATCTTCGTCACGAAAAAAAGTTAAGGATGGTGAAAAAAACAAGTGTGTATGAGTGTATGCTTTGTTCTGAAACGCATTCTTGATGACGAATCTCGTTGTCTCGTTCTCATTCACATGGCGCTAATGTTGATCTATCGTTCTCGCAAGTTATATTGTTCAGAATCGCTTAAAGAAAATAATCTTTCTTTACCCTTGGTCAGTGTTTATAGCCATAGGCTAGTGGAACGAGCAATTAAACGTATTGCTATATGGCTCCCGGCCTTAATGCAATTCTTGTAAAAAGTAAATTACTTCTGAAGTCAAGTTCTGATGAAGTACCGATTGAAAAGGCATTATTAAAGTTCATAGAAATATATGATGACTGCACTTTTAAACTTTAGCCAAAGAAAGAGAATATTTGTTTCCATGTTAATGCTAATTTAGATGTACTCCGGCATTATAACTAACGTTAGTCCCACGCAAAAAGGAAAGAACATGACTTGAAATGTAGACGTATCATTTTTATTTGCATGCAATCTTAGTAATTAAAGAAAAATTTTGAACTAAAAGGATTAGGGTAAATCTAATCTAAGGATTACATTAGCTTACATTACAAGTTCAACTCACGTGTAATTCGATAAACCGGAAACATACGAACATTTAAAATAAAAAACATGCACATGAAAAAAATTGAATACAAAACACTCACTAAGCCTTTAAGGGGAATACGCAGTTTGCCGTGGATTGGATGAATCCCTTGTTATCCACCTGTGTCAGTTTAATTTTGTCTTGGGTAATAGCTTTATTAGTTTGAGGAGCGCTGTGATCTGAAGACTACGAAATGGACATGTACAGAACTGGTAGAACACTGAGCATGGGGCCAAAACCTGTAGGTATATTAAATTTGTGAAAAGTGTTTATGATACAGCTTTTGAAGTAACCGGTGTAAAAAACCTTTACCTTGACGATTCTGGCGTTATCAGATGAAACTTAAAAGTGTTTGGGTCTTACATCTTGAGCGCAATTTAAATTACTGCAAATTTCAGACACGAATTCGCACCAAACATGAAGATGAAAGATTTAAAATACGTTGCTTTTCATACCGGTGTATTAATAAGAACTCAAGAGCTTCAATACGAGACATAAAATTCTTTTTGCAGGCGCGGATCCATACCGGTTTCCACTGTCTTACGGATATCGATCAGATATATATTTCAGAAAAACTCCAAAAAGGGGACTTAAGGAATAAAAAAAATCCATAACATTTCCGAAAGGAACACGACCCTGAACCCCTCTAGAAGGCACTCGTTGTTTCGGAAATCAGTCACCATTTATCCTGGATCTGCGCCTGTTTTGGATGTGGATAAATCTCCGCTAAAACACTGTTTGCCAAAGGGTCTCTCTGCTGCTCAGTTTTATTTTACAATAGGTTTGATTTCAATGTGAATTATTGGGTCAATCGTATATAGAACAATTCGTTTGCTTCGCGATATTACTTTCTTTAATGTTTTTTTAATGTCTTAAGAAGTTTGCCGACTTACTTACGTAGCGCTATAAAATTGAAAACTACATCGGTTTACTGTCCTTTTCAATATTTCTAGCACCAGGCTATGCTCCTTTCTTCCGTTCCATCAGGTTAATTTGAGCTAATCACTAAGAAATTCACTGCAAGCATCTTAGCTCAAAGGCAAATGACTTTGTGGTGCGCTTACATTGCTTGACCTAAAGACAGATACATATAGACTTATAGGTCAACTATTTTGTATTTTGTAATTTTTCAATTTGTAATTTTCTTCAATTTTTCTCTACCCATTTTTCTCTTTTGTAAGTTCCACATTTAGAGTACGACAAGTCATAGCTATCACCATCTTGTTGTTCTTAATTGTGCACGTTGAATGTTGGCTTTCAAAGTCCCAAATGATACTGCCTATCTTCCACCGACGATATGGCAATTAAAAAATTATCCGAAACCATTTATCAGTGTCGTCTTTCAGTTTTTCATTTCTTTGCGCCATCCACTTAAGCTAATCATTTCCCTTAAAGCTACCCGCAGCATCCCGGGCGTTAACAAATCATTTACATGACCCTGTTGTACAAATTGATCATTCCGTTTATCATTGCAGCGAATGACGTTCACTTCAGTAACGTTGAATTGAGAGAAATATGACAGATACAACTTATCACATCGCAAATGTTGTTACAGTAGGAGTGACAACTCTTCTTGCTATCCTGGGTAATATTAGTGTCGCCTACGTTTTGGTAAAACGTTGGAAAGTACTTCTTCAAAACCGTCCGACTTACCAATTTATTTTGAACCTGGTCCTGTCGGATCTTGTGGTTGGTATATTGCTTGGCCCTTTCGAATTCATACGGCGACTCGCCGGTACATGGATCTTTGGAACAGCTCTTTGTAAAGTCGTCACTTTCGTCCATATCTCGGCGTCTGGTACAGCCGTAGTGTTTCATGCACTCATCGCAGTTGATCGACATCGATGTTTGGCTCATCCCCATCTTCCCAAGCTCAAACCAAGACTCGTTAAACAGTTGATAGCGCTGTCATGGGGAGTTCCAGCCTTGGTGGCCACTCCATATCTGTACATGTTTCAAGTTGTCCCGGTCAAATTCTATCAAATGTGCACGCCACTTGCCATTCCACTGTCATGGCTCGACAAACTTTACGAAGCTGTTGAGTTTGGCGTCGCGTACCTATTTCCTTTCTGTGTCATCTGCTGGTGTTATTACCACGTGATCAGGATAACACTTGGAAGGCAACCTCGTGTTTCAGGATCGGCACAGGGGCCTACTGCACGAATTGCTCTTCGACGAAGCAGAAGGCGAGTCACAAAAACGGCCTGCTTGATCATGGTGGCTTTTATTATCTGCTGGTCCCCGACATTTGTCTTGAGCGTTTGGAGAATTGCCTCCGGCACAGAAAGTGTACATCATGGCCATACACTGTATGAAGTTTCCTTTTTTGGAACACTTATTAACGAAGCAATCAATCCAGTCATTTACAGTGTATATGACAGGAACATCAATGTTTGTGGTTACATCTTTGGTGGCCAACGCGTGCGCGTCTTTAACGAGTCAGAAACTGAATCTAGTGCCGTTAGATCCCATGACAGGATTCACAACGGCGGCAGTATCAACCCAATAAGGCAGTTGCAGTTTTAGGAATCATCTCAACAATTGCCTGATTGCTTTGCTTTTAGCTCATATCAAGCAATAAAAACAGTAGGTTTGCTTGGTTAAGTTCAAGATCTTCCAGGTCGTATAAAACCTGAAGGAAAATAATTTCAATTGTTTCCGTCACTAATCATAAAAATTACAATTTTCTTGATTGTGATTGGTTTAAAATACTCCTTTTTTCCACTAATTCACTTAGCAAGTTGTTATTGGACAGTTCAATTAGCCAATCACATTCAAAGTTGTAGTTTAAATCAACCAATTACATTCAAGGTTGTAGTTTTAAATCAACCTAAATTTCAGAGCGACATGAAACAATTTAAGCCTCCTTTGACAGTCCTTTAATGCAAAATTTCCCTTCCTTTTATATCTTGGCTATTCTTCTTTTCTCGAAAATTGTAATTTTATGATTAATTGGTAAAAAGACTTCCTGTCCTCCACTTCGGTCTGTAATCATACTCGTGATAAACAAATCAGACTCCCGCTGCGCGGTCATCCGATTTTGTTGTGACTTGTATGATTACAGACCGAATTAGACTCCAGTCATTCCTATTACTATTACTTCTATTGAATTTAATTTCATCGCACCAGTGTGATATTGTCAGGGGGAGAAAGCAAAGATTTGGCCTAAGGGGCCATTCAGGCTCATTTAAGAGCCACTTAATTGAGTTTTAGATAGCTTGATAACGAAAGTTTATTTTGACAACTACATGTCCAAAAGGTACTGAGTATGAAATCAAACATCAGTCAGACTTTTTCATTCTTATTACCGAAATTGAAATTTGTCGGTGTCGTTTTTGTCGTTATTGTTGTTGGTCAAGATGATCATATTGTTTATGGTTATATTGTGTTGCTTACACATCTCTTCACCGAATATAGATCCTAAACAGAAAGCGACTATACTGAAATTAATGACGCTAGGTGACGCTTAGTGTAAACAACTAGTCTTATAGTGGATTGTACTGTGCTCATTTCAGATGAAAAAATTTTCTTTACAACTGGCAAAAATCTTAATAAAACAAAGCTTATGAAATTATGTTACCCGACAAACTGAGCATCATTTGGAGCGAGCACTTGCAATCTTGTATAGGACAGTAAGTCGATATGTATATGTATATATTCCATATCATTTAGAGGTCTTGCATGTTATGTTAATTTCTCATTGTCTTTTTTTTATTTGTTGCTCGATATAGTTTTCGACGCAAGTGCGCGGGTGCAAAGCTAATTGAAGCTGCACCCATTGTAAATGACATTAGGGTCACGAAGTTAACAAAGGGAGGATCATGACTGGAAAATATACTTACTTGCTATCTCAGTTATTGAAGAAAATCTTAAACGAAAAAAAGAAGTAAATCTAACGAACGCGCATGTAATTCGATGGGCCGGAAACTTGCATAAATAAATGGCATACACAGTTTGCCGTGGATTGGACGAATTTATCATGTTATGCAACTGTGTTCGTCTAATTTTGACTAGGGTTTATAGATTCTTCGGTGCAAGGAACGCTATGATCTGAAAACTACGACCCATTGGACAGAGCTGGTAGAACACTGAGTGTGGTGACAAAAACCTACAGGTAAAGTAGACATATGAAAAGTGTGTATGCTGCAGCGTTTGACGCATTCGATTATAAATTATTTGTTTAGTAATATGACTGCTTTCTTGACGATTATGGCGTTAAAGAGATTTGAAATGAATACACCAAAATTAAAACAACTACGAAATGTTTAACAAGTTAAATAAATAAAGTCCTACCACCACCACCATTACCACCACCACCATCACCACCACCACCACAATTCTATTGTTTTCTTAGACTTGCTTTAAATACACACTTTTTACAAAAAACCTTTGAAAACTTAAGCGACTAAAAAATAATAATTTGGCTTGACATGTTGATGTATTTATAGTGTACAAAAAAGTGGAAAGTGCTCAAATTAATGATAATCCTTTGTATTGGGCTCGGGATATGTGGAAAGCAAATTGCAGACCCGAATTCACACTGAACACGACGATGAAAGATATAAAATATATTGCTTTTCATTCTGATCTATTAATACGATTTCAAGAGCTTCAACACGAAGCGTGAACTCTTTTTTGGCTGTGGAAAAAAATCTCACTAAAACCCCGTTTGCCAAAGGGTCGCTCTGCAATTCAGTTTCTATAATGTGTTTGATTTCAAAGTGATTTATAATGTCAGTTTAATTTCGTGCGATTCTTGTGCTTTGTAATATATTTTCCTTTAACGTTGCTAGTCTTAAGAAGTTTGCCGACTTAATAGGAAGCGCACTAAAAAAAGGACAACTATATTATTTTACTGTCCTTTTCAATATGCCACTGAAACACCAGGCTATGGTCCTTTCTTCCGTTTTTAGCTTCAGAGTAATTTGAACAAATTTTAAGACACTGCAAGCCTCTGAAAGGCGAATAACTTACGATTTTCGTAACCAACCAACTTCCTATACCTATATTCTCTTCCCTAACTCCCACGTTTAGAGCAATACAAGTAATGGATATCAACATCTTGTTGATCTTAATAGACCACGTCAGGAGCCCATCAGCTCCTGACCACGTTCGATATATCAATATTCTAACATGACTCTAACGACTCCGGGACAAACGCCCATATTTAGTGTTGTTTTCTTTGTATCCAAGTGTCCTTTGGAAATTGAGGGACAAAGGGAACTTTGCAATTTTGACCAGAAAGCCTCGGACGC
>OZ026598.1:37154871-37212371 GCA_964020085.1 Micromussa lordhowensis | reverse complement strand
ACTAATTGCTTCAAGAATCAAAAGTGTGCTACCTAATATCATTCATCATAATCAGACAGGTTACGTTAAAGATCGCTTTATAGGTGAAACAATTCGATCCATCTATGACATCATGGATTATGCTGTCGCAGAAAGCATTCCAGGACTACTGATTTTCATTGATTTCGAAAAAGCCTTTAATAGTGTAGAGTGGGATTTCCTTTTTAAATGTCTTGAAGCTTTCAATTTTGGCTCAAACTTCGTGCATTGGATTGAAACCTTTTATAAAAATGTCCAGAGTTGCACAATGAACATTGGTACTGTTTCAAGTTATTTTTCACTTGAACGAGGGGTTCGGCAGGGGGATCCACTCTACCCTTATCTTTTTATAGTAGTCCTCAAGAGGTTTATCCATGTATGGCAAGTTAAATCCTTTTTAATCCCTAAATTTGTTAATATATGTGCGCTTCTACCAACACCAAATGAACTGGTGAAACAGTTAAACCAATCACTATTCAAATTCTTATGGAAAGGCACAGACAAAGTAAGGCGTGTGTCGGTAATAAATGAATATGGGGAAGGTGGCTTGAAAATGATAGATCTAGAGACTATGGTTAAATCTTTAAGACTAGCATGGCTGAAACGAATATTTAATGGCAATGATGTGACATGGAAGAGGTACTTAGAACACCAATTAAAACCCTTTGGTGGTCTTTTCTTTACAAATTATAATTATGATGTTAATGACTACTCAATTTCTTCCCAATTTTATCGCGAACTTTTGTTGTGGTGGTCACATTTCCGAGGAATATTCACTTCAGAAAACAATTGGAAAAAAATCATTTGGAATAATAAAGAAATACGAATAGATAGAAAACCGGTATACTTTAAGAGTTATTATGAATCTGTTATTGCAAATCTTGGGTCAGTTGAAATTTGTAGGTCTCTGCTAAATGACGGGGTATTGAGATATCTTTTTATCAAATCTCTGACGAAATCCCAGCAAGGTAGATTTACTGTGATCTTCGCCCTTTTTCATTCTCGCTTCTGCATAAAATTTGCGTATGTTTTGATCAGAAGTGGCCTATTTTCAACGCTTCAAGTGGGGTTTGAATTTGTTTTTCTGCACATCAAGCTGAAATTAACATATAAAGAATTCGGTTTGTAATATAACTTAATTTTTCAATTTGTTTACCTTTAAATGTTGACACAGACCAGTTCGTGACTTCTTTCGTCTTTTTCTTTTATTGTCGCTCACTTTCAAGCTCTTCAACTTCGCTTTCGCTTAAACTTGCGAATCTCTTTGCAGGTGGCTCGACAAAAATGCTCCCAGTTAGGTAGAAGGATGGACTTTCTGTTTCCGTCTTCAGACAACTGTGAAGCTGGCAGAAGGGACATCGGCCATTACTTTGTAAACAATGGTAGTTTACCATTTATCCAAAAACTCAGGAAATTTCTGATGGAATGTAAATGGAATATTTTTGGTTGTTTACCATTTACTCGGAGAAACCGGTTGGTCGACAGTTTAAATAAATGAACGCGTCAAATCCAGAATACAAATTTCCACGGGCATGCGCTCGTTCCATTACCACGAATTTTTCCCGGAAGGTAGGATCAAAGGCGATCCAAGCCAAAAGGCCTAGAACTTGTAAAAATTAGCAAATGGAACGTACATTTCCCATTCTCAAATTCCGTTTGGGAATTTTGGTCCACCTTTCACGAAATCCCGTTTTCCCGAGAAAATTTCCGTTCGGGGATACAAAATCAACCTTTCCATTTACACTCAATCCGAAATTTCCGGATTTTTTGGGTAAATGTTAAACAACCTTTGTCTCCCCGAACGGAGATTTTCTCGGGAAAATGGGATTTCTTAAAAGGTACACCAAAATTCTCAAACGAATTTTCGAATGGAAAATATGCGATTCATTTGGTAATTCTTACTAGTTCCAGGCCTTTTGGCTTGAATCGCCATTGATCCTACCTTCCGGGAAAAGTCGTGGTATTGGAACGAGCGCATCCCCGTGGAAATGTATATTCAGGATTTGACGCGTCCCATTTACTACAGCTGTCAACTGACCGTTTTCTCGAAGTAAATGAAAAACAACCGATATCTTGTTTTGTAAACATTAGCACACGCTTCAGCAGCGTACACCCATGGGCAATCAGAGCGCGCGCTTTGCTTTAGTTATGTTATAATTGTAGATTTCCTCTACACCAATAAGCAGAATTACAGTGAATACCCAGACCACCTTTCGGTCTTGCCGCGTAAGCTTGACGCTATCATTGTCAACTTTTTTCGAAACAGCTGTATATTCCAAATCATCCAGAGGACTTGTCATGCTATGTTAATTCCTCATTGTCATATTTTTCGCCGGTGCGCGGGTGCTTTGCGTGGGTGTTGCGCGCGGGGAATTTTAAAGACATAAGCGATTAAATGACAGCGGTTTGCATCAAATTTATCCATTCAGCCTTATTTATTTCAAAATGGGGCTACCTCATATCGAACACATGCAAATAATTCCCTAATAATATTTATGTTGAAGACTATTCGTGATGGTTTAACCATGATTATGATATGGAGAGCTTGAGCTTGTCGTCCTCTGCACAACAAGAATGTGAAATGACTAAGTTCTGCGTAATTTGGAGAACGTAAACGACGGCGGCTAATTTTTCGTGTTTTCATTTGGAATTGAACGCTGGCGTTATATATTTAGCTTGAGCAAGTTCTGAGAGCAATAGGCGCAATGAACAGATCCAGGCTACTTGCTTAAGTTCTGTATGAACGTTTCCCCACAGTGTTGCCCTTCTACGTGGCCCACTTGGCGTCCACTCAAGTCTTGAAACTATCCATTTCAATTATATCAGTAAGACCATTAATTTCGTACTTTTCCATTTTTAGCTGTCAGAATTGGTAACAGACGGCTATAAATGGAGATTTCAGCAACCGTAATAATACAAAATCTCGAAAAATAATTGCGTAAGTCCTCGATGCTTGAGAAACTTGAAGAAGAAATCAATCAAAACTTTTATTCCTTTTTTTATTATTTGTCGTTTTAAACATTTCTAAACGTTTCTGCCGCTGCTCGTGATGGTTAGATAGCGTTTTCCATTTAAGTTTATTCAGGAGAAGGCCCAAGTTCTTCAACCAGTCTGTACTAGACTACTCCCCGCCCTCAGAAATGCAATTTGAAAAGTCGATATACAAACAGATTAAAAGCCCTGTAAGACTCGAGCTATATTAGGACATGTCGTGGAACAATCTGCCTCAAGAAGTACCGGCACCAGCGGGCAATTCGATAGAAATTTACTTCCCGCATTGCAAGTTTATGTAAACCATATATGCAGCTTTTTTTCCAGAAAATCACATCAAATGATTGTTATTGTTACTTAAACGTTAGTGTAATTACTTTCTGAAAACATATTCTAGGTCATTAAAGTTATTCTACTATAGATAAACCTGTTTGGTCTGAGTAGTTTGTAAAACAAATTTCATACTGTTGCTGTTCACTAAATATTAGGGTGATTTAGCAAGAGAACGGGAACGTCACTTGACGACGGCACGCGCAGAACAAATACCAAATTTGGTCAAATTAAAATAGAATCCAGGCGATTCCTCCAGTCATCATCTGACGTTCCCGTCCTGTTGCTAAATCAGCCTGTTCTCACAGGAACCCCTATCGTCCTGAATATAGGCGCATTTTGCAAACCATATTTCAGAGATAACAAAGAAGGCAATAAGTTATGGGCCTCGCTAGCACACAAACTGCATGGTGAATCATCCGTCTTGGTGCCTATTATTGAAGGCCCAAGCCTAAATAGAAGCAATCAAACTTTTGTAATTAAACGTCGAGTTTGTGAGATCAGTGACTGAGTGAAGGCCAGCCCCCCTGGCGACTCTAAATGCCGTCGTTTAATGGGGATCCCGCGTTTATTTAGACCCAACCTTGTGAAAACGATTCTCATCATCAAATAGGTGTACTTCATATATAAAACACTACAAAGAACCCAGCTCAATTTATTTCTCCTATGATATACTTTTATCAAAACGAATAATGAAAATTCCCGGCACGTCCTCAGTTTACTTAGTAAGGAAGAAGTAAGTGACGGTTTATTTTCGCTCTGTTAATGTAAAAGTTAAAATTTTATAATATTTGATCTAAAGTTTTGATGACAGTAAGCAAAGCTGTCAAGTGTAATGAAAATTACCTTTGTTTAATAAACGCAAAACTCAAAATTATCGATTGAAGCTGTCAACAAAGATGTGATTCCATTATTACATCAATTGGAAGGGAGCCAGATCTATAGATCAAATCAAATTGGTAGCCATTAAGTTCTGCCACAAGTTTAATAAACAAAGTAAAGTTTATTCTATTTAAGGACAAGCATGAGGAAAATTAAAACCCTTAAGGTTTCATTCTTTCTGGATATTTAACCGAAAAGAGAGACCTGCGTATTGCGGTCAGTTTAGCAATTTTCTAGCCTAAACATTCAACTTTATACTGCTTTCAGGAAGCAGTGTTTTTGTTTGTAATGTCGTAGGGGTTTTCCGGTGATCCATACCATTATTGTCACAGCTGAAGTACCGTGACTTTTATTTTTTAATGAAATTTTACTACGTTTAGCAGAATCAGCCTTTGAAGTACCGCAGTCTAAACAGACCACACTGAACATTGTTATTCAACATCCACATCGCGTTTAAGAAAGACTGGCTGTTTATTAAGTTGGTCGCTTTGCAAGGACGAGTCAAATAACCGCAAATAACAGAACAAAAGCATGGATCAGCATGGTAGCTATCTTTTAAGGAGTTAAGCTCTAACACAATAAGCTATGACAAATACGGCATCTAACATCGCAAGTGCTGGCACTGTAGGAGTGGGAACAATTGTGGCTATCGTGGGCAACGTTATTGTCGCCCTCGTTTTGACTAAGCGAAGGAAAGTACTCCTTAAAAACCATCCAACTTACCAGTTTATTTTAAACCTGGTCCTGTCGGATCTTGTGATTGGTATATTGCTTTGCCCTTTCGAATTCATGCGGCGACTCGCCGGTACATGGATGTTTGGGACAGCTCTTTGTAAAGTCGTCACTTTCGTCCATATCTCGGCGTCCGGTACAGCCGTTATGTTTCACGCACTTATCGCAGTTGATCGATATCGATGTTTGGCTCATCCCCATCTTCCCAAGCTCAAACCAAGACTCGCTAAACAGTTGATAGCGCTGTCATGGGCAGTTCCAGCCTTGGTGGCCACTCCATATCTGTACATGTTTCAAGCTGTCCAGGTTAACGTCTACCAAATGTGCACGCCACTTGCCATTCCACTGCCATGGCTCGACAAATGTTACGAAGCTGTTGAGTTTGGCGTCGCGTACCTATTTCCTTTCTGTGTCATCTGCTGGTGTTATTACCACGTGATCAGGATAACACTTGGAAGGCAACCTCGTGTTTCAGGATCGGCACAGGGGCCTACTGCACGAATTGCTCTTCGACGAAGCAGAAGGCGAGTCACAAAAACGGCCTGCTTGATCATGGTGGCTTTTATTATCTGCTGGTCCCCGACATTTGTCTTGAGCGTTTGGAGAATTGCCTCCGGCACAGAAAGTGTACATCATGGTCATACGCTGTATGAAGTTTCCTTTTTTGGAATACTCATTAACGAAGCAATCAATCCAGTCATTTACAGTGTATATGACAGGAACATCAATGTTTGTGGTTATATTTATTGTGGCCAACGCGTCTTCAATACGACGGCTAGCGAAGCTGAATCCACTGGCGCAAGATCCAACGACACAACTTACAATCGAGGAAGTATAAAAAGTACAAGGCGGTTGCAATTTGAGAAACCGTCTTAGAAATTGTTTCTTTACTTTGTTTTGTCTGTAAAAAAGTAATTTATGCTTGCTAAGTTTTTATAACTTCCTGTCTCATCAGACCCTATTTGGTCATTCAAGCGCTGTTTTCAGCAGCTCTTGCCACTTTGACAGCTACAATAGATAGAGAATAAGTGCTGTGTTGGATATTAAGTGGAATTATTTCGACATTTTTTGCATCCCTATGACATGTATCTAAATTTATTGTTGCTGTTTTTATTGTTACTTTGTTTTGTTTTGATTTGTTTAGTCTAAACAAAATAGATTACAACCTAGTAAATGCATTTTGAAAGAACGCCTAGCAAAATATTAATCATCTTCGAAAAGTGTCGTCTGCCTTTGGGGTTTGAGCCGCACTCAAAGCGGCAAAAACCATTAAAGAAATAACATGTATAAGAAACGCGTTATATGAGTAGTCAGTTTTACATGCTTTAGCTAGCCGTCCCAGGCCAATAATAATGAAATGCTCGCATTTGTCACACGGAGTAGCCCTGGTCTCGTGTTATAAGCTAGTGGCTCACGGCAGGTGTAGGGAAAATGAGGCAAGTATTCCGATTATAAATGGATTGTTTGTAAATTGATCATTTTACTGTATTTATGTCAGAAGTACTTTACGGCTAAACCATATGGAACAGATGAGATACTGCGTTGTTTGTAATCCATTTAGCCAATATTCACTGTTTAAAGCATGATTATGGTATTGTAGTTAAAGATGGCCAAATATCGGCGAAGCTGTCCTAGAATATTCAAGATCAGAGACATAGGCGTACGAGCCGTGGGGGGAGGGGGGGCGGCGGGAGGGTCTGCAGCCCCTCCGAGCTGCGGAAATAATGTTATTTTTCGGGCAAATCGCTCTTAATTCGGGCAACGACACTTGGGAGAAAGCATTATAAAATAATTCTGTTGGCGTAATTTCCAAATTTCCATTTTTGGACAACGCCATGGAAGGAAGAACTTTTTCTTTTAATACGTTTTTGAGTGTAACATTGAGACTGTTGATAGAATTAAGTATACAAACTTTCAATTGAGCTATTTTTCCAACGATAGCAGTTTCATTAGATGAGAAAATGATGAACGTCTCCGTTTGCATCCCGGTTTCAATCCCCACTCTTTCGGGCATTGCGTATTTTTTTCGGGCAAGAACGTCACCGCCCCCCCCCCCCCCCCCCCCAAGTCCGGAGGTGCCCGTACGCCTATGATCAGAGATCGCAAATCAAAAAAATACAGAGTGCCTGGAAGATAATAATTTATTTTCTCGTAATAAAAGAATATTATACTATTAGAAATAAAATTCATATCTATAGCCCTGTAATATCCTCTGTATATGCAATCTTTCCAAAAACAACTCAAATTGTCAACATCTTGCCTTCACCAGAAAACTTTGGAGTCGTTTAACTTGTTTCTAGAGTTCCTTGATTCAGTTTGCGCATTCCCGTCCACTATAATGGACGTCCATGCTTTATCCATGATATACCGTTTGCTGGAATTATGATCCTTTCTGAAGAACTTTAATATGTATAGGTTATCGATTAATCTTGTTTACTCAGAATGACTTGGATATTGGCCAAGTTTTCTGCGTCTTCCAGGGCCATCTTAATATTTCGAAAATTAAAAGTGGCTCTGAACCCCCTTCGAAGGATTTTTTTAAACTTTGCAAAAAGTTGCATTCTGACTACAATTCGACAATAAAAAGTGGGGGTCACCGAACTCGTTTTACAGTTGTAAGCGCTAAAACCTAAAATTAAGGATGCTTTTAGCAGGTCACATTGTTGCTTTGGTAACCTATTGAGCCACGAAATTGACAGCAACTTGTTCACCAATGACTGGGCAGTTTTTTGATAACATGATTTTGGCATCAAGCGATACAGAGTGGTTATAATGACCCATCAAACTCTAAGTCTTGGAAAGTACTGGAAACTGTTTCCAGCCACCTTAATGGACAGAGACAGAGAATGTGGCCAAAATCCAACCATGTTGACCGAAAAAGCTTTGTCAAAAAAGGTTTCTCATAGGGCATGAAGGACATAAAGTATACCATTTTTTGTAGGAGGCAGCAAGTATTCCGGAGGGAGCAAGATTACCTCATCTTGCACATTCGGCAACCCAATCGCAACAATAAAGGAAATGAAGCACTTCTTTGGTTTACATGTTAATCTGTTCATTTGTAATCAATTAAGTTAATATAAAGAAAAACTGGTGTAGCGACACACGAGTACTTTAGTTCAATGAGGTTGGACACCATTAGCTGACACTAGCGTGTACGACGTGTCTAAATTATGAAGAGCAATCTGTCGGTCTGGCTCACAGATTACAGCCAGCATTCGACTAACTGGTCATAAGCAGAATCTTCAGTGATACTTTTCATTGGTTGACCGCACTCGAGGTTTACTGTGTAAAGGCTAAGTGGCCCACCCATCACATGCAGAAGGCTTTCCAATTCCCAGATGCCAGATAGCTGTTTAATTCCAATTTAGCGCTTACGGCAACGACCATCTGATATTTTAGCTTCCCCTAGCGACATATTTCTAGTATTAACCTCTTACGCCTGTGCGTACAAATATGAAGAATAATGGCAGTTTTCGTCTTCTTCAGTTTCTTTAACCAAGAACAAGGAAATAGATTCACACCATACAACTTGGCTTGGGAATCAGCTCTGACATTTGTGAAGACATTTTGTCATTTTCCATTTGTATCTGCAAAATGGAGGCAGACTTTACGTCATTAAAGGATATGTCCGAGCAAAATTAACTGACCAATAACTTATGGTCAAACGGATATTTCAGAAAATTCAATTTCTCTTAATATCTCAGCCATCTTTAGCTACTATATATGGGGTAGGAAAAAGTTTTGAAATTAGTAATCATTATTCATAAGGAATGGAGCAGCCCCTTCAATCGCATCTTTCCTATCTCAGCCATTAGTAGTCTGTATGAGAAGAAAAATGCTGTTTACTATTTTCAAATATCTCTTTTCGTTCCAGAGATATTCCTTTTTTAAAAAAATATGCAAATTAGCCAAGTGACGATGTCATTCACTCAACCAAATTTTGATCAAATGTGATGAACAAAGATATCTCAGCCAATTTGTATCAGAAATATTAGAATCTTTGCAATACGATTCTCCTAAATGTGTTCCACAATACGAGCTTAACATTTTTGTTGCCATGACAACAAACTGGGTTCCAGACCTCCCCAATATTAAGGCGGGAGTAAACATTAATAGGAGTGAAATTTGAAGTAATATTAAAAGGACATTGTTAGGATTAAGATGGGTTAAGACGTCTACTAATTCTTCACTTCAAATCCATCAAATCTTCAACATTTCATATTTTTCTCAATTTATTCTTTCCGTTGAGTCAAAATATCTCTTTCCCAAAATGCCCAATAATCACCCAAAAATTTACACACAACCGCCAAACAGTGGTTACAGTAATGAAATGAGCAGAGATATTTATGGTCGTTTGAAAAGTGACCGAGATATTTTTTTTATTATTATTATTATTATTATTATTATTATTATTATTTTAGCTTGAATTCCAGGTCTCGTTTAATGTTTTTCGAGCTGAAAATCACTAACATATTGAAATTAAGTGGGTGGAGACTGGAAAAGAGTGAGTTGCCATGGGAACAGAATTTGTTATCGGTGTAGGTGTGTTTCCTGTAGAACTATAAGTCTACCAAGCTTCAATGGTCTGTGCTGCAAATTGGCCAAGATAGCTCTTTTTAGTATACTTAATACAATATTGGGTTGAGTCTATGACGTCATTAGTCATCTCATTTGCATATTTTACACATTTTTAAAACTTAAATATCTCCGAAACTAACTAACGGTTAAAACGGCGTTTTTATTCCTTAATGGAATTCTATGTGATACACCTAAAACATCAAAGGCTAAAAAATTGATCATAGTACCACTTTAAAGGTTTGAGTGTAAGTTGTATTTATTCAAAAATATAACTTTCTCTCAAACTCATTAATAATTCATCAAGTTAAAACAAAGAAAACCACCGTGAAGGAGGTTTGGATATCCCGGTCTTAATTAGCATAGATTTTGACGATTTTACTCCTTTGTTTACTCCTCAGTTTTATTCCGATTGAGAAGATATATCAAACACTCGAGACAGTGGTTGTTTACCATTTACCCAAAAAAAAACGAAAATTTCGGGTGGAGTGTAAATGGAAAGATTGATTTTGTCTCCCCGAACGGAAATTTTCTCGGGAAAACGGGACTTCTTGAAAGGTAGACCAAAATTCCCAAACGGAATTTCTGAATGGAAAATATGCGTTCCATTTGCTAATTTTACAAGTTCTAGGCCGTTTGGCTTGGATCGCCTTTGATCCTACCTTCCGGGAAAAATTTGTGGTAATGGAACGAGCGCGTCCCCGTGGAAATTTCTATTCGGGATTTGACGTGTTCCATTTATCACAACTGTCGACCAACCGGTTTCTCCGAGTAAAGGGTAAACAACCAGTGTTTCATCGGCTATCCAAACACCTCGAATTTCGTCAAAAATACTCCGCAGCGCGTCGTATTTTCAACTCTTCTCTCGGTGTTTGGAAATCCCGATGAAAACCTGTCTCTCGTGTTTGATATATTACGTCAAAAGCAATACATCTTCACAACATTTTACCTTCTCCAACAAACTTTGAAGTCGTTCGACCTCTTTCTGTAGTTCCTTGTTTTTCATGCTTTCATTTCGATAATTGTCCTTGGTTTCGTATTTGATTCCATTTGTTGGAAATCCATCGTGTACTTCTTCCAGGTTTCTTTTCTTCATTGCTCTTATCTGAGAACAGAGTGACAATAAATGACAACAATAATATCATGTTTTGGCAAGAGAAAAACCTTGTGTACAAATTGTTGATGAGAAAAATTAACGAAACCTAGAACGAAATGAAGCCGAGATATTAAATTCAGGTTGCTCAAGGAAGACAAAACATTTCAAGGATATTATGATTCATTAGATAATATTTAGTGGAATACCGAGTGGTAACAAATTGATAAAAACGATATGATATCCTCACATGTGAAGATATCATTTTTGGCAACTCTTTTGTCCCTATTTGTTGGTATTTGATCGAAACATCTTCGGATCTTCTTCGTATCTTCGCGCGGCTGTGTAATATCCTCTATATCGACAATCAATGTCATAATTTATAAAAGTTTATAAACCATGATGATTGCACAAGGTGTATTCAGGTTGCTACACGTTTTGCTTTATATGTTTGTTTGTTAATTTGTTTGTTTGTTTTTTTCTTCTTTTTTTTTTTGCTTGTTTTTGCTTCGGTTTGTTGCGTGGATGACAGTCACAACAAAGCCCATGTGATGGCAAGATTGCCAATATGAGCAATCACTGGCTTACTTCAAGACATCTCTTGCCTATCACTTGATCAAGGTAACTTCATAAAAAGGAATATAAATTTCTTAGTGAACTAAAATGTGTTTATAGGTTGAAAAATTGTCCGGAACAATCTCATCAACGCGTTCCAGAAGAAACCTGCACTGTCGAGCTTTCAAAATAGCCTTTCAAAATAGCGCAGAAAAGCGGTATCAACTAGAACAAAGAGTGGCTCCTTCTATCAAATCCCTCATGTCTTGTATCCTTAATCGACGTTTAAATAATGTTTAAATACGTTTTAAATAAATATGTTTTGACTTTGCTCAGAAAGACAAACAAACCTTTGGTACAAAGACGAGGCATAAGGTAGCAGTGGTACAAAATACAATGCAGACCGTGATAACGTAAAAGGAGACTTCATACTCTTGCTTTTCACTGTAGATTGCCATAGGAACTCCTATTGTGCAGACAATAAACACATTGTACACAGCCATACCTGCAGGAAGGTAAACAGAAACAAACACTAAAGAGGCGACCTTGCTGCAGAGAGGGATAAAACTATGGTGCAAAACTGAAGCAGTATCACCAAGTGCCTGCACAGATTCAGTCTTTTCCCACAGAAACAAAATTTAAACTATAGTAGTCAACCATCGTGGCTTTTTGCAAAAATGACCAGGGAACATTTTTGTGAATCAATTGTTTGGTGGCAAGACCAAACGTTTCCATGGATATCGTGTTTTTAGAGTTTTTTGGAGTTTAAATTTCTGACTATATGACTATTCTATTTTCCTGGGTTTGGCATTAATATCTGACTTGTTCTGACTTTAAATTTTAAAAAAATCCAAGATGGCGGACATTTTGAAATGTGTGATGCCATTTTGATTATCTGTGACGCCATAATTGGCACATGCTTATCACTAAACCTAGCAATCATGTTTGATTACTATTAGGTGTATCTTTATCGAGATATATAGAGGAGGTACGTTTGTTTCCCCCCTCCCCAGACAACATTGAGATAACTAAATTCCTTATTCAAACTGTATCTAACCGGGTTTGACAGTTGTCAGCAAATTAGAAGGTCTTACCGATGTGGTGTGAGTCATTTAGTGCTGCTATCTTGACCTTACGAGTCTCCCACGCTAAAAATAATCCAAATATAAGAAGAATTCCCTTGAAACCGTACACCAAAAGAGGCCATACAAATGAGTTGTTGGTTGCACAGTGATATATCATAGGCCGGTAGATAATGTCCGCATGTGGTTCGTTCGTCTGTTAAAAAAACAAGTGAATCATTATTGAAGAGTTAAACGATGGGGCATCTTGTAAACTGTGGCCAATTTTTTAAATATCTGTTACCAGTCCTTTTTTTATATATCTTCCTCAATCGTAGACTTCGGCCTGTCGTTACCTAAATTGAAGGTAATGTTGTAGATCATAAAATGGCTTTTAAATATTGTTAGTTACTATAAGATATCTGATAAAAAGCACACAGTTTAGGATACCTCGTTGCTTAGAAACTTCTTCTCTTTACGTAAAGGATCCACTAAGGACCATATTATGATGATTACAGCGTCAACAAACAGGAGAACAAATATCATTCCAAACAAATGAAAGTCTTTAATCACCTGCAATTTGAAAGATCAGATAAAAGTTAAACAAAGGCAACTTTTCTGACGACTAGTTTTGCTTGTTTTAAAACACATTATGTCCTAAACTCAGCAAAAAATGTCGACTATTTAGTGGCTCCTATAACTTCGAAACGTAGAAAACACGTATGAGTATAGGATACTAACGTTTGAATATACTTAATGACTGTCGAGATTGTTGTGCTGTTCGGAAATAAGGTTTAGGTAGGTTTTGCGCGAAGGGTTAGTGATTCTCGATGTTTTAGTCATTATACTAAGAGAACCACGAATTTCTTTAATCGCATATTTCATATGTTAGACAACAGAACTCGCATAGCCTTCTATAATGGGCTAGTGCTGCCGCACCTAGATTATGCGGACACTGTGTGGGGAGATCAACCCGGTCTTAAATCAGAAATGGAAAAATTGCAAAGTTTTCAGAACAAATTTGCGAGAAAAATTAAATTAGGCAAGATGCCTACTTCAGAAGCTCTGGCTCCCTCTGACTGGAAGACGTCTCTCTCGCCGATGTATCGTCGCAGAAAATGCAATCAAAGGAAACATTCCGCAACATTTTGAAAGTTTTAAATAGACACTAAGAAGTTCACATGGCTACAACTAGCCTCCTACGCAGACGCTCTTTGGGCTCGTCATGCAATCTTCCTCCCCCACAAACGAAACAAAATGGGTTGTTTAATTAGACCAATCACAGCGCACTTCCCGATCAAGGCAGCGAACTTTGAACCCTGATCAATTTTCGCGCAGGATGTTGTAAGAATGGCGGATATTTGCGTGGCCTTCCAACGGGTTTCGAGACTTCCAAAATCGTCGATTTTAATCCTTTTCAGCGACAAGCTATGGAATATTTCGTGAAGAAAAAGGTGGACGTCTTCGTTAATCAACGTGACCTTTCAACGAATATATGGGCGTTACCGCCAAGAAGCTGTAAAGTATTTATACGTGAAGAAAAGCATGGACATGTTCGTACGTGGACATTCATTTGCATGGCTGGTTTCTATCAAATGCTGGAAGCCTGCGGAAAGTCTACTTGAAATGATCGGAAAGCGCCAAAATACCAGCGTGCAGCTGATCGTGTCCTTTCATTGAGTGTGTGAGACAGTTACGATAATCTGTTGAAATCCCCATGGAGAAACTATAGTTTATTTCACTGTGAAAAAGATGAAGTGCTCGTAGATCTATGAACGCGGACTGGATCAGCTATAGGAAAGCTGCATAGTAAATTTGAAAACGTTGACGTTGCCGTACGTGAGAATGCAACAGTTCGAGTTGTACTTCTCGCCCCAAGGGAGCCTGTTCAGTTTATTATTAGCTTTTAATTACATAATTAATTAGCCGACGCCGATTGGCTCTAACGTAATTTTCACGTGATCTCCAGCTGATCTTTGAGTCCAAACCGGGACGCAAGCAAACAAAGGGTAAGGAATGTCTCCTTGGCTTCAGCAGACGTTCGTGGGGGAGGAATATTGCGTGCCGAGACAAAGAGCGTCTGCGTAGGAGTCTAGGCTACAACACTAGAAATGGCTACTTTCCTAGATTGCCTAAACCCAAAACGGAATGCGGAAACAGAGTGTCCTACTTCCGTTTTACAAATTTTTAAGAAAACCTATGCCTTGCGCAACTTTTATGAAAAACCTTACAAGGTTCCTAATGGACAAACATTTTTAGTTCATGGATAAATATCTTTAGATGAACGCCGTATTGTTAATAGATAATTATTTGTAAATAGTTTTTAGGACAGTACGTAGTCTTAGTTGTTTTTAGATCTGTGACATTTGTATTTCTTATTTTAGATTTTAATACATACTTTTTATTTTTATGGAGGACCTCCCTAAAAACCATTTATTTATGTGACAGGTGCTTCCTCCTTAAAGATTGTTTTATTACCTTATTTATTATTATTACTTGCAAAATCTTTGCAACCAGGAAACATGATATGACGTCATCATATTAAACTACACATTAAAATGTGCTACATGCATCAAATATTTCTACCGAAGTCTCATCCCAAGAATCAACCGAAGAACTTCAACATACTCTCTCAATGGGTAACACTAGATAACTTTAGATCATGACTCCAACGTCAACTACTTTTTCACCATTTCGAGCAGTATAATTTGAATATGATTTCAATCACCACGCCTCTGACGATGATTTGGCTTACCCGTCTGCGCACTCTGATTTTTCTGGTGATTCTGTGAACACGCCATGTCTTTGAAAACATCGATCCAAAAGCGATCGTAAACCCGATATCCAGGGTGAATACTTTAGCCTGAAAAATAAATAAGAGAGCCTATTTACAATGAGCTCTAATGGCATCAGTTACATAAAGGTTTTGTAAGTGCTATGGGCGTTCGTAAGTTAAGCAAGTTTATGTCTGCAGCTTTTGCTATCTGCAAGAAATGATTTTTCTTTTTCCAACTCATATATAAGTCTGCATACGACCAAGTGGCCCATCAGGCCGAACTTTATCCCGGTTTCTGTAGCATGAAGCGACTACTGAGAAGTATTTCTACCCCCGCCCCCTGGATAGTCCATCACAGGGTTATCCACCGGTACCCATTTATACACCTGGGTGGAGCTCGAACCCAGACTGCTCGATTAGGAGACGAACACACTAACCATGAGGCCACCGCGCCTCTCACTTTTCATATATAGCTAAAAAGTTTACTACCAAACTATCACTGTTATGGCTAATCTGTTGAAGCCACCTGCAATGGTGTTTTTGGGGGGAAACACAAATGTATTGTGCAAAAAAAATAGTCACCTTACAAATAAAGCTGGTGAGTCTTTCGCCATCCACAGAGAAAAGAATCACTGAGACAAATGCTAGAATACAGCCAACAATTATTGCATTGTTGATATTAGGACTTGACATCTTAATGCACCTGGAAAAATAGATAAGACAAGAGATATCTGTTTAGCTTGCATCTGTTTTAGCCTGAAGCAGTCCAAAAGTGTAAAAGGATTGTTAAAATAATATATTAAGCTGGGCTAATTTTCTACTGCGAGACGGAAGGAAAGATCTGAAATTTCATCTGAAAAATCCCGCGCTTATGGCGTGCACTATGGCTCCAACATATACAATATTTAACAAATAAAGACGCCTTCACTGTGCTCTGTTCTGTTGTAAAGCACACAGCCTGAAGTCGAAAGCGCTTTGCTTTATGCGACTCAGTGCCGTTAGATCGATTGCGAATAGGTTGCAAATAAGATCGAAGCGACTCTGCTCGCAGGGTAGCTGCGAAAGATCTTTAGAGAAATCAAGTTTTTTATCATGAATTACAAACACACAACATGTAAACCATCGGATGCAATTCATTGTTGAGGTCGATTATGCGAAACAGCAAGGTCGCGTAACGTCAAAAACAGTGTTCTTATCGGTTCCAAACTTGAAATGAGTACCTGTACTTATGGATGTTCTTCACCAAAAAAAGGGTTGAACAAGAAAAGAAAAAGACCAGTGGCTTAAAAAAAAGCTGACAAATTCAGGAATCGAACTCGGGTCCACTAGATTGGAACATAGTAGCACGTAAGAAACCTTGCTTAGAATCGATTTAATGTTGTTTCAAATGACCTCAAAATCCAACAGCGTTGCGACGATAAAATGTAAGAGCTTTTCGCGAAAACTGTTGGGTGACTTAGCGATATGATAGCTCATCGGCCTATTCAATCCACCGTAGGAAAAAAGATGGCGGCTGTACATTTTACCACAATACCTTGCGAACCTAACACAGCGTATAAGACACAAGGAAAGCCAAATTTTTACAATATTTGTCCCTGTACTAAGGACATTGTGTATCGTAGGTTTGAAGATTTTATAACCCTTCTGTACCTTGTTATGAACGTTGTTAAAGTTTTCGTGCGCTAAGAACTGTGGGTAAATGTACCAGTCGCGATCTTTTTTCCTACGGAGGATTGTCAAAGTGTACCAGCTTTTAATAAGCTCCCGCTATGTGGGATTCGTCTCGAATTCTAATGCGATTTATGTTTCATCACTGTTATTTGCGTAACATGGAGAGTCCTCAAGGTCAGGATTTTCTCGCGGTGGATTCTTATAATCTAGCGTAATCAAGAGCTTTTAGAGACTCGCAAGACCGCAGTCATCTTTACTAGAGACAAATGCTACGGTGGCCTCAACGAAATTGTTGGCTTTGGTTTCCAAAATATAATATTTCAGGAGCTCAACACTCCACCACACGATAGCACCATCGGTATGTAGAGCGGATTGCCTCTTGTTGATCTTTATCAAACTTCAGAGCGGAAATTTACAATAGACAGCTTCCAGCCACTTCACCTCTGTCGTCAAATTTGGCTTGGAGTGCCTTGAGATTTTCACCTTGAATTTGCACTTTTCTGATCCCAAAGGCCAGCCCAACGTAATAAACTATTGCCTACGAAAACTTCTCAACGATAATAACATCTGTGTATCAGAAACTCCCATTGCTCAATGGAGCGAAATTTTCAATATCAGCTTCAGCGATGTCAGCAATTTTTACTCTGTCTCGCGAACAACGCCGTCAAATATGGCTTGAGTGGCTCAGGATTTCCACCTTTAGCTTGGACTTTCCTTTTCCAAAGGCCAGCCTGACGCAAGAAACCATTGCTCAAGAAAGCTTGATAACGATAAGAACATCTCTGTAACAGCAATTTCCATTGTTTGACATCAAACAACTTTACGGTTCAGAAGTATTAGCCCCACTGAACTCAACACAGTTAAAATAGATCGCAAATCCACTGCCACTAATCCGAAGATGATTACAATATAAAACCGAAAACATTCCCCATCCGTGTTGCAAATAAAATAGATCACAAGTATCAACCCTTAAACAGTAAACTCAAATGTACTGCCACTAATAAAAGGTCGAAAACGTTACCAATGCATATTACATAAGCCAACATTTAGTCTTATTTGCAGTTAAATTTTAATTTAGATTAGAATTTTAATAGAAATGTCAAATGAACTATGGCCTGAAAGCAAACAAAAAAAGTTTCCATTATAGTGCAACAATCGCAGTTGACCTAGAAATGTGAAACGATACATGTGCCTGCAATATTGGCTAATACAGTGTTTTCAGGAGCTTTATCTACTGGTCAGCAGAATAAAATAGGAAGTTGAAGTTATCAGTTTGGTGTATATTTTTACTTCATACATAGACTACTGTCCACACTCGTGGACAGATCCATCTTCACCCATCGCATATCTCATTCTTATATATATTCATTTGCATTGTAGGTACATAGAATATACTACTTTTTGAAGGGATTCAAGAACTGTGCAGCAGTATGTTAACTTTCTCACCTTTCTTTTCTGTTCACAATATTAAAGTGCAAAAATCCAAAGCAGAGCAATATTCCCATCGAAGCCACAATACACATGACGATGAAGTTTCCTAAAGACAGTTGGATTAACTTGTCTTCATAGATAATGTGATCACGAGGTGATATGCCACCTGCATAATGAAATAATAAGACAGAGATCAGCTGGATGTAGACATGTTAACACATTCTAGGCCTTGGCTTGATGTTTAGCATCATACTGTCTGTGAAACGACTGTAAGACTGGCCCACAAAAATGTTCTTTGCCTCTTACAATCAACTCTCTCTTAAGACAGCGTGGAGGCAGCATGGTCGTGTTGTCAGCGAGTTGGATTCGCAACCCAGCGGTCCCGGGTTCGACCACTACCTGGATTTGATTCACGGTGGCCCCGAGCTCAAATCCTCGGCCACGCTTGTAAATAGCCAACTGGTTTGCCTCCGACCAGTTGGAATTCTTAACAATGTTATGCTTAATTTGAATCATTTGTTTCAGCTGTTTGCTCGGCCCCACTAGTCTTTGTGCTAAAAACGTTGCCCAGGGTAAATAAAGGTTATTATCATTATCATTATCATTATCATTATCATTATCATTATCATTAGCATTAGCATTAGCATTAGCATTAGCATTAGCATTAGCATTAGCATTAGCATTATTAGACGAACGCCGTCGTGAGTGGTATCTATGGTACCGTCTTTGAGACGTGCTCTTCTTCTTAAGCGACAAGGCAACACGATACCAGTAATCCTGAGAGTATAAATGGATTTAGGTTGTTTATTAAAAGTTGCAAGCAGTAACTGGAACAAGACTAACACAATACACCCAATGTGGCATTGCAATCACTTTGTCTTTCCAGCAAAGATAAAGAACAAAGTGCAAAAACTTTACTACAAGACAAAATCGATATGTGGAAGACACTAAACTTATCGATATTATTTATTACGCTCTACGTTTTCACTGAAAAACGTACTTTTGAAATGTCTCTTCAAAGTCCACGTGGTCCGTTTTACTAGAGAGGTGACCGTATTAAAAAGAGTTTAGTTACAGAAAAGTGAATGAAAAACGGTGGGGACCCAAGATGCATATGTCTGTCTTGCACGGATGTCTGTTATGAATGAGATGACTGTAATACCAGCAACAACTGTATCGATAAAGCTTTCTCAATTTATCAGAGTCCAGCGTCTCGTTATTTCTTAAGAGGTATGGATGTTCTGGCCACAGTCGTAGAAACTGGTAATCACGACAGTAGCCTCAAGGCAGTGATGCGGATCAAAAACGTGAGATGAACAGCCCCATATCTATAGGTAGACACCCTGACCCTACCTCTGAGTTTTTCACCTTGTAAAGTTCTTTAACACTAATAATGTCATAGGAAGAAGATTTGAACAAAACAAATTATACCTCTCCACTGAAAATCTTTTTCATCATAATACGTGAGATTGTCCGGTTTTGTGGCATCATGAAAAGCTACAAGGTCTAACTCGCTTCCTGAAAGAATTGTATGAAAGGGTTGGTTCAAATTATATTCTTCTTTGCTTTTTTGTGGTATGAATAAATGTTGTTGTTGTTGTTGTTTTGGTCATCACAGTTCGGTTGCTAAATTCTCGGGCTTAAATAGAGTAGTTAGTTTAGTGGAATAAATAAACATAACTACGATTACAAAACTAACAATCAGGGCTTTTATAAAAATATGATAAAAAATAAAGTAAAAAAGTAAAGTCTGCATACAAGCCTAGTGGCTCATCAGGCCGGAGCTTATCCCGGTTTCAGTAGCATGAAGCGACTAGGAGTATTTCTACTCCCCCCTGGTTGAGATGCTAGTCCATCGCAGGGTTACCCCTAGCATCAAATTCGCCGGTACCCATTTATACACCTGGGTGGAGAGAGGCACTGTGAGAGTGAAGTGTCTTGCCCAAGAACACAACACAATGTCCCCGGCCAGGGCTCGAACCCGGAGCGCTCGCTCAGGAGTCGAGCGCACTAACCATGAGGCCACCGCGCCCCCACAAAATAATAATAAATTAACATTTTAAGTGGAGGCCTCCATTCACCTAGAGCTAGGTGATATTTAGTAGGTTCCTCTTAAAAATAAAGGTTTAAATGATCATGTACCCTTTGGGAACAAGAGAACATAATCATTTATTGCAATGGGTATTTTTGAAATTGATTTGAGGGATCAAGGGAAATCTGTACTATCATTGGAACAATGGAATTAATTACTAGGGAACAAGGGAGTAAGGGCGAAACTTTTAAGGATCAAGGGAATATGTTAACATCAACCCCTCCCCCCTCCCCTCTCACCCCGCCCCTACCCCCGGAGGCCTTCGGGGATGTTCTGATTTATAGGTGGCCAGCGGAAGAACAAGGGCGGAAAAAAACTACGTAGGACAAACATATCGTGTGACAATATAATCGTTACCTATGAGTTGAAAAACTTCAAACTTTCCTGTTCTGTCTCCATTTCTCTCTAGTTGAACTTCACCCTAAAAGTTAAAGTTTATCAAAAAAACGTCATTCTAGAAAACAACGCATTAGGAAAGTTAAGAACACTAACATCTAACATTTAAGGTATGTGCGGTTCCACTTCATAGAAAACCTTTCTCTGACTCTTTTGAATCCCAGGTCACTATTACCATCTTTTGGCCCAGTCTGACAGACACTGGGCAATGTTTTGTAGTGATTTATGTTGAACGTCGTAGACAAATTTCGAAGACCTTATCTACCGTTTTAAGTTAAAATTTTTCTGTTCATCCGTTGCACAGCCTGCCTGAAAGTGGTATGTAGTGGTATGTAGTATCACAGAGGGTTTGTAAGCTTCAGTCGTGCAAGAACAGGACGAGAGCGTGTTTGGTGGAAGGAGAGTATAAGTAAAGACTGCATACAAGCCAAGTGGCCTATCAGGCCATCAGGAATATTTTTACTCCCCCCTGGATGGGATGCTAGTCCATCGCAGGGTTCCCCACAGCGTTATATTCGCCGGTACCCTGGGTGGAGAGGGGCAGTAAGGTGTTTCGCCCAAGAAGAGAACGCAATGTCCTATCCCCGACCAGGGGCCCGTTTCTCGAAAGCCCCGGAAACGTTTCAGGCCCGTAAAGCCATGTGTAGTTCATCTGTATCTGAAAACGGAGACGAGTATACGCCTGAAACTTCTTGTGTGAAGAGAACCTCTGTTTATATTAAGAATACGTGAATAAAACAGCTCTGTTATCATAAGCTTCGAGATTTTGCTACGGCTTTCCGGGTGCGAAATCTTTTCGAGACCTTGGAGAAACGGGCCCCAGGGCTCGAACCCGGATCGATCCTGAATCGAGCGCACTATAACCACGAGGCCGTGTAAATACATGTGTTTTGGCCCCTGATCGAGAGGTTCTGAATGATATTTTTGTATCAAGAAAAAGATATTCAAATGATACAGTTACTCTTGTTCATTAAGAATGTATTGGCTATGTGACTCATGAGGCATACTAACCGTTACACCTGGAAATTTCGCGTTAAGCAGACTGCCCTTGATAGTTTCAGTTGCGTTATCTTCTCTTACATCCATTATGTTTAATGATCGTGGATTTGACAATTTGTTGATGGAAGAATTCAATGCAATGGCAACTAACCAGGCAGCGTCGAAACCAAACGGCCCATAGAGAGACTTAAGGACGCCTGTTATATTTGTATATACCTCATAGGCTTTGGAAAACTGTTGAGGAGTCTATTAACAAGGAAAAACAGAGAATGTATTACAAATTGCCACGCCTTTCTTCGACCCAATTTCGACCGGAAGCGAGCAGACTTAAAACTTAAATACTTTTTTAATAGTCTTTTTTACTTTATCAGAAATTTATCTGGAAAAAAATGTTCCCAGTGTATTCATCTAAGGAATTGTATGTTACCATGGCAAACATAGTTTGGCAGACCTACACTTTTAGATTGCTGTGTAATTGACAACTTTTATGGATGGATTAGCAAGAGTGTGCACGTGTAAACTGAAAGATGTGAACATTTCGATTCAAATTGAATACCTAAGCTTTGAATTCTTACCCATGGGAATTATCAGTTGATTAGAACTCCTACCATTTGTTAACTGGGCAAGTAGTGCAACATGTATCCTTAAAAAGCCAAAGAACTATAAAACAGCCCTCCGGACATCACTTTGAGACCTAAGCTTCCTTTTTCTTCCTTCACTTCCCACAGTTTTGCGATGTGCGCCTAGATCCTAGTTAGTCCTATCTTTCTCATAACGAACGTAATAAAATTCCATCATCATCACCATCACCCATCAACCATCATCCTCACTTCATCTCTACTTACCAAACCGGATATAGTCGACTTCTCCTCCTTGCTTATATAAAGATGGTCAATTGAAATGGAATATTCCGCTGCCTCGTTTACTTGTTTTGGAGAACAGTCCAGGAAACGGTACGTTCTATTCCACCAGCCCCGCGAATCAGGAGTATGCAATACCCAGCCGTATTTACTGCCGTACAAGTTGTGTTTGTGAATCTACTGATAAGAAATACGTGTCAGTAGGGCGTGCTCGATTAATCTTATTCCAGAATAGGAACATGTGTAAATCAAGAGGGAATGAAGAGTAAGTACTTCATCCTATTTTGATGTAAATGTGATATGATCCGATACATATTCGCTTGGGTTGCTTTTCCAATTCCGAAATACCCGCCGTTGAGTGTATTAGAAGGATTAATGTTCTAGACAGTAAAATGTTCGTAACAATGCGAGGTAATCACGTCACTTTCTCCTTGCAGTACGGCTTTTTTCAAAGCAAGAAAATTGCGAGGGCAAAGAGTTGTTACCCAAAAATGCAGAGAATACAAATGATATTAGTATAAATCTACTAGCGTTCTACTACGAGTGCCGTTTTCTAATTGACTACTCACTCACTGTTGTAGATAGCGAGTAGATAGCGTTTGTTCACAAAATGACGGCCGCTTCTTTACGTTTTCAAGATGTGTGTAAAGAGGCTTTAGATAAAGTTTTGAACAACTAGTAGATTCATACCAAAACATTTAGATTATTTGCTGTCGATTTCCATGCCTGATAGAAATCTCGAGCTCATAATCTAATTGGTTAATACCGTAGTAACTCGCGTAAGCCGAATTGTCATGGCTTCCATGTCATACAAGGCAAATAAATTATTTTACCAGACACGTAACACTCGTTATCTTCTGTAGGAAGGCGAACACAATCCTTGCATCGATATCCTGTGAAAAATATTCATAATGTGAACTGGAAAATAATTGTTAAACTTAATCATATCGCTCAAGACTATTTGTTCGGTTGTAGGTCGCAGTTCATGTTTATTACATAGAATACTTTATACCGTGAAGTACTATTGAAGCCACAATACTTTATAATTGCCACTTTATTCAGTTTTTCGGTCGTATTGCAATTGTGTGCATGGTTTATGAGCTAGTGTATGGTTTTGTATTGCTGTGAATCGTTCAGATCACTCACGTGTTCTGTTTGGACTAAGAAATGCAGCAGCTTGCCTGAATAAATAGGAGTTATTGTGTATGCTAATCGCCCAGCTTAGAGGCGTCTACACCGGTGGGATTATAATGGTCATATGCATACTTGCAATTGTCTAGACAAATAAGGAGGGTGTTAGTTTTGGTTCACGTGTAAGGACTGTTACTAAGGCTAACTGCATTGACTTATTCAACTCACCTTGATGTGTTTTAGTTGGTTGTCAGCATCATTTCTTTCTTTGAAGCTCCCGTATGACAACACAGTGATATTATTACTTTCGCATTCCTTCTTAAGATCAGATGCAGCCTAAAGTATTTAAAGACAAAACCTGAAGTATCATTATTTCGTATCACTTTAATATTGTTCAGATGAGCAGTTCTGGAAAGAGCCTTTGCAGGTGACTGACGTTTCGATAGCGTAAGTGAAAAGTCATCTAAGGGTCAAGCACAAAAAAGTATTTTCTTTTCCTAAAACCACCACAGTAACTTTAACATCTTTGCCGCTTTTAAGTTTTGATGCAACGAGGTCAAATCACTCTCTAATTTCACGTTATAATTTTATCGCTCAAACTATCTTTAGGGTAAAGTCTGCATACGAGCCTACTGGTTCATCAAGCCGGAGCTTATCCCGGTTTCAGTAGCATGAAGCGACTAGGAATATTTCTAGGAATATTAGGAATATTTCTACTCCCCCCTGGATGGGATGCTACCCATCGCAGGGTTACCCCCAGCATTAAATTCGCCGGTACCGATTTATACATCTGGGTGGAGAGAGGCACCGTAAAACTCAACACAATGTCCCCCGCCAGGGCTCGAACCCGGAGCGTTCGCTCCGCAGTCGAGCGCACTAACCATGAGGCCACCGCGCCTCCGCGAAACTATATTGATAGTCGAGAAAAAAGAGTGAGCATAATGAAGTCTAATGCCCCATTCACACCAACCTGTTAAACATGTTTAAAAGTGGTTTAACTAAACAAGGTTAAAGTTTAACTGCTTATACAATACACACCCTACAACTTAATAAGGTAAAAACCTGTTTAAATAAAATATGTTAGCAAGGTGGTTTGGAATTTGTCTTCCCAAAATGACTGCAAAGGGTAATCGACAAATTGGAAAAACCTTAAATTGATTTAGTTAAACTAGTTTCATTGGTGTGAATGGGGTATTAGAGACATGGTATAAAGAAGTCTGAAAATTGAGATCGCATTGCAAAAACTCTGGAGTTCGCTCACCATTCCATTCCAAGTTTCTGATCGTAAAATAGTTAAAATTGTGCTCCTAAGTAATCATTTGGATATCGTTTTAGAAAGGTGAAATACTAAAAGAAAGTAGTATCATACATTGAATTACCACCGACTATTCTTTTTCTCTGACAAGAACTTCTCGCAACCTTTGTCCGTTGATTTTAACGCAGACCTTAAACAGGCGGTCTTACTCAGTTTTGTACATCATCCTGTACGTACATCTTTTAACAACAGGAGTCTTACATATAAGCGCCCACCTCGAATAAGCGCCCACCCTTTAGGTAGGAAAAGTTAATAAGCGCCCAGCCTCGAATAAGCGCCCACCCAAACCCCCCCAAAAAATAATTTTGAGCGCCCAACCTCGAATAAGCGCCCCCCCTCCCATCCCCCAAAACATAAGTACGGTAAATAAAGTGTACAAAAGCAAAACGGGTATTGATTATTACAGTATTTCTTTAATGGCTCACAATCTATAATTTCATTGTCTGAAAAATCGATGAGAATGTTTTCATGTTTTGTTATTATTTATTGTTTTGTTACAAAATAAACCTTTTCCTTGCTGAAAATGGTGAAAATTAAATAAGCGCCCAGCCTCGAATAAGCGCCCACCCTGAAGGTCCAAAAATTAAATAAGCGCCCAGGGCGCTTAATCGAATAAATACGGTAAACATTTAATATTTTTGAACGTTGTTCTCATACTAAAAGGCTTGTTTTCACTAGCGCAAAAGTATGAGCATAAGCTGGCATACATTAGCACAGTAACATGTCATAAATTAGCCCCTTTTGGTATTAAAATTCCCTGACAAAAGACATCAATTAGCAGCACCTTACTGCCTCTGCGTGTGATTTTTATATGCTTAAGCTCGATTATGCTTATGTTTATAAGCAGTCTGGCAAAGTCCCCCACAAAGTGTTGTAAAGCGCTTTGAGCCTCTGGATAAAGCGCTATATAAATGCCGTATATTTTCTTTTTTTTATGCCCTAGTGAAAACCAACCTTAACACTGTATTTTATGCCATGCATGTTTAATTTAATTTACACTCTTTTCAAAACCAATTGCGGGAAGCCACACGGCCTAATTCCATAACTTACCTTGATGTACATATCTCTACTGTAGAATAGTATCGATACTCGCTTCCATTTGAATTTCTTGGCAAGTGCCACAAAAGTAGATTTTGACGCAGATATAGACGAAATCGTGCGGAAGAAGTAAGGGTAGGTTTTCGAATCAGAAAGGTCTCCACTCTCTGCCGACGCTGAAATCTGTGTAACAAAAAAGAGTAAAAAAGAATCGCAACAATTCAAATCCTTGAAGAGACTGAAATCAATGTAACAGCTCTTCTTCGTTTAGAAGACTTCAGGTATTTAGTGGGGTTCGTTCACCTGAGACCATATACCTGTAAATTAAGTAAATTAAGTAAATTACAATCCAAGCCAAACGTCTTGGGACACTGTGCACTTTTGACAGACTATAGTCTTTCTGTTCACCTCTCCCTACCTACCCACAACACAATGTTGAAGCTGATCCATCCAATTAGACCCACCATTCCAACATTGCTATGGGGGACACCTCGAAAAATTGAATAATGACTTCCCACTTTACAAAAATGCGACACCAGTTGGTGTTTTGTCAAGTGTCCCAAGGACTTCTGGCAAGGATTGCACCTTCATGATCCACGACGCCTTGCGAACCTAGGGATAATATCGTGGGTAGGCAAAGTGGAACAGGCAGTTCAGTACCTGAATCATTTTCCAGTACTTTGCGGTGTCAGCCACCGAAAGCGCCACGTTTGATCTGCCAGGCCCCAAAACCAGTGATGGCCTTCCTTCTCGGATGTAATCATAAAGAATTCTGTTACCAAGACCAGTCTCTCCCTAAATGAGAAAACAAATAAAAACACTTATTCTCTCTCGTTGGCTAACAGACGGTTGCTGCGACCCAATTGTTCACTGAGTTACAGTGGAATCCCGATTCTTCGAACCCTCGATTTTCGAACCTCTTGATAACTCGAACCAAAAGTCATTTCCCTCCCCTCAGTCGAGCACTGTAATTTTGCGCCCGATTTCTCAAACTACCGGATTTTTCAAATCAATTGTCGTTTCACTTGGTGGTCCGAAGAACTCGAGTTTCCACCGTAAATTGCATTGCCAACAGTTGGTCTTGGCCTCATGATAAATAAATTATTCCAAAGATGATCACACATAAAGTAATATACTCTCTGGCGGTTCTCTTGCTGTCAGGCGCCATCTCCAGCTGAGAATACACTTCTGTTTATTATTATTTGTGGAATAAAAATATCATTTCTTCAAATTAAACACCAAACCACATGCATAATGGAACTGATAAGAGGCAGTCGAGAACGGTTTTTCGTTAAATCCGTTTAATAGGACTGGTTTAAGTCAAAAGTATTGTAATATCTATCTGAACTTTTTTTTAATCGCATAGCCAGCTGAATGCACTTCAGCACCACAAATCTGAAGGAAAGAACAGCTGGATGAGCCTTATTGAATAATTTACAATGGGCTAACGAAATCAACACCAGATTTCGCAAGTTTGAGGGAAAACATGTTACATAATTTTATTCGGACCTATCTCACTATACAAATAGGCATGATCACAGAAAAATAGCGTAATCTACCCGAACTTAAAAGGAAAAAGTAAATTCAAAACTGTATGCACACGCTCTGCAAATTATGCTAATTGTACGCTCATGACTCAACCACTTATTAGAGGAGAAAGTAGTTTATTTTTATCTCTTCCGTTTTTTTCCTTTTTTTTATCTCTTCCTTTGCCCAGATCCAGTAGATTTTGCGCCGCGTGAATTTAGAACTATAGAAGGCCATGCAGAAGTGCACAGTACTGCCATACATCACTTAGAGAACACAGTGCGACATTTATATATAACAGCACTGATTACGCTGGCTCTAATTTCGTTCTACCGTGCTCCTGAGATCTTGTCACTCCTGCGTTATGGGCTGTTGTTATAAATGTAGGTGAGGTGATCAAGATAATTCTCACCTTTGTGTCATTTGCCAACAATCTC
This sequence comes from Micromussa lordhowensis, assembly GCA_964020085.1. NCBI lineage: Eukaryota > Metazoa > Cnidaria > Anthozoa > Scleractinia > Lobophylliidae > Micromussa > Micromussa lordhowensis. The sequence continues at coordinate 37,184,461 of OZ026598.1, read as the reverse complement.
AGTTCATAAGATGGTAAAATATCAGAGCTGTTATTGATGTACTCAAAAGCCATTTGCATGGCAGCAGTGATGCCTTCTCCCCACCAAGCACGTCTCCCCGTGAGAGGGGCCATGGAGCCGATGTACAGAGGTACTTTGGTAGAAGGCTGTGCTTGGGCAAGCGAAAGGAACAAAAGTGGAAGAGGTAGCCACAGAATCATGTTAAGAAAACCTGAATTTAAAATAGTAAGAGGTAAGCGAAATCGACACTTACGTGTAGGTAATTACAGTAACTACAAAGTGCACTTAAATACAAAGTTCTGTGTTCTTCGCGCTGATGATCTTACACGAGTTTGCCCTTACGCAGAATTTATTAACGAAAGAAGCTTTACGCAGCGAGGAGTCTAGCTAAACTAAATGAGCGAAAAGAACTCAAAAAAAGCCCTAATATATCAAGAGTGATTTAAATTCAAATGTAACATTACCTATAAATAATGGCCTTCAGTAACAACTTTTTGTAACGCCTCGATTTTCTTTACTAGCACAGGCACATTAAACTTATTCTTTTATGTGCTTATCGATATAGGAACCTTGTAGATTCTGAGGGTTATGTAATAATACGTTTAAAGTGCTCTGTTTTTCACAATGTGTTCGATAGATTTGCATTTTTTCCAGACATTTCTATGACATAAATATAATATAATTCCCATATATGTCATTTTGTTTACTAACAATCTGATATGTATCGCCAAAGTTAGTTCTCATAAGCTGTCTGGCCGATGAAAGCTATAATTATTGAAGGATTAAGTAGCTATAACATCGCTGAAACTTGCCAAAATTTCCTTTCGATCCCAGTTAGTTACGTTTTTCCTCATTTTAATACTCCTTCCAAAAACTAATTGCACATAAAATGTTTCATAGAGACGATGGAAACAATAACCCATTGCCAATTATTATTTTATGCATTTGTTTTTGTCGATAATATGGCGCTAAAAATTGTTAAGTTCACCACGTGGTTGGAAGACTGCCTGTAATTTTAGATAATAATTAAAGTAAAATGAAACTTTCAGCGGTTATTAATATGATTTAACAAGAGCAATTTTCTCTCATCGAATAAAATGCTTTTATTCGTTTCCAAGTAATATAATTTTGTGTATACTTACATTCCTTTTTTATACGAATATTGTTTTTCCGTTCCTGGCTGAATATTCCTTTTTTTCTGCCGATTTTAGGCTGAAAATATTCTTGTAAATATACTTAGATTAGTTGGACGAATACAAAGTGGACTTTGCCAACACAACGTCAGAGATTATCTGTCCTATCGTGACTTTAATGGCGTTGAAGTAATGTTGGGCTGCAGGCAATAAAGTCTAATATAACACACATATCTTCTTGCAAAATGTTATTTTGGCACCGAACATACGGCTAGCTGAATTTGTTCTTTTTAGGCTAGTTTTGCTGTTTAGAGAAATGAACATTTCCATACGGTTTAGTCAAAAACATATAATTGTACTCTATTTACAAATTTTCATCACACAAAATTATATTCTTTTCAAAATCTCAGCCTGGGATTTATCTTAAAAATATTCTTAAAATTTCGCAAATTTCAACCTCGATATATATTGTTATAAGTATATTCTTATAGAGAAAAAAGACTGTATCTGTTCCTGGAAAGGCTCTGACGATTACCGATGTCAAGATCGAATTTTTCTTGTTATAGTTCATTTTAAATATAGAGCTAAAAATATATTTAGTGCATGTAGCTATTTGTGGCCAAGGTATTAACTTCGTCGATGATGACCTTTCTGCATGAATACTGTGAAATTGTATCCAAGTCATTAAAATGTCGCAGCCAAGAATATCATTAAACACAAGTTTTAGTTTTCTTTTACGAATAAACAAGGTAAAGAGCGATCCCGGATTGGCTGAAATCCTTTACCATAACTCTATGGAAACGAAAAAATGGCTGCAAACGTTTCTTTCATAAATAAATAGGAAACTTTCGATCTTTGTTTTCATATAGCTCTTGAACTGGCTGATACTCGTGATGGTCTGGACAAACTTGAAATATCTGTGGAAACACTGAATTGAAAATTTCCTTGTTTTCTAGATACCATTCATGTTTATCACCATAACTCATTAATGGAACAAAGACAACAGGTGTTTTTGTTTTCTTTTAGTTTATTTCAATAGATCACGTACTCCATACTGTCACTTCACACTTTGCAAAATATATATCAGTCATTTCTAAACTGTCCGTCTAGTAAAGATGTGTTGCAAAAGAAATCGAGTGGCGCCTGAGAATAGGACGATTTCACTCCAAGTTAAGCGGCATTTACAAAAATATACTTACTCTCTCGTGTTGATTTAGAAGGCGTTCTACAACTAACAGTAGGGAGCTTAAGCAAACCACAACGACGACGGCAACGAGAATGCCTCCAATCAAACGGGTAAATGAGCAAAACAATAGTTGTGCACGTCCTTTATAAATCTTTGTACATTTCTTTGCAATCCTCTGCAAAACGACAACGTGAAATGATTAATTTCTGCGTAGTCTGAGGAACGCGAACGACCACAGGTAATTTTTCGTATTTCCATTTGGAATTTAACGCTGTCATTGCATATTTAGCCTAAGCACTTTTTTAGAGCCATTTGCGTACTGAACAGACCTAGACAATTGCGAATTTTGCTAAATATAAATTCATTTTTTGACTGGGCGTCGCCCTCGGCGAAGCCATTGTCGCGTTGCTAAAGTTCCCTGATCAGTTATGGACAGCGCTCACCCGGTTGCAAGCTAACATTTCTCACCATTTGTGAACTGAAGCGCTCAAAACGTTTGGGATTTTTGTTCAAGTAAACTCGAGCCAAAAACGTAGCTGCAATGCATTGTACAGTTACAATTGAACTGCGATCTTATGCACTCATTTCAGAGTCAATTGAATTCTGAGGTGCGAATATATATGGTACTTTTGATCACTTATAAAACCGTAGCAAGTAACCAACCGTTCAAGAAAATGATAGTTTTATGTGCCTTTGCTCAGTGTTTGCCATACGTGGCTTGCGTGTGGTTTTATTATCATCATAGTCACATGACACAGCCAGCTGCGACGGAAAGATCAAAAAACTCAAAGCTATGAAAAGTTTGCAAATGTAATAAACGCAGTATAGAATGTCCAGAAAAGCGAAATGAACTGCGATATTTGTTCAGTCAAACTTTTCGTGATTTATACAAACTAGAGAAAATACAAACGGCAAGAAAAATGATTAGAAGCTCTTCACCTCTGACCAATTATCAAACATAGGAAGGATGATGACCTTGCATATTAATTTATTCATTGCATGCTGAAATGAAGCTACCGTGCTGAGAAATAATGTGTATATTCTTGCCTTCTGCACGACTTGCAGTTTTGAAATCTTTTTTTACAATTATATACCTCTATTTTTGTTTTTTTGTTTTCTTTTCTTTTCTTTTGTCACTCGACGAAAACATTATCTGACTTTCAAACTTATAAAGATTCTTAAAATGTCATTTTTTTTCTCTGTCAAATAAATGTACACTCTGCTGTTCACCACATTTTGTTTACGAGCCATTTTAGATCTCAGAGAAACCATTAGTTCAGTAAAAGGTAAAACCGTGACTACAAAACACGGGCGCCTGTATAAGTCAGTGGTGTAAAGTTTTAAGTATAAAGTGCAATTAGAAGCTGTTTCTATGTACCTCTTTCACCCCTCAGTCACACTTCTGCATGAGATACGAGATCGCCAAAGCTTGAAATTGTGTCTGGTTTTGAGAGTTAAGGTCTTCCTGTAGTACATTCGCGGCTAAATCTGCAGGGAATAAATTCGCTAAAATATGATAATTTCATGAGAGACAAATTAATGCTTTGTTTAGACTGGGACAATGCGCTGTGTCATTTTCACCTCACGCATTAAATGATTAAAAAAAGTGCAATTTCGATTTCCCAACACCGGAGCGTAACTAGGCGGCACGAAAAGGAATCACAAATTACAAGGTATTTTGCTGTGTCGTACAATAAATATCGTATCTTTTACAAAGGCCAAATGATCAGAAAAAAAGGCACGGAATGGTGTTTCGAGTTGTGTAAATAGGCGAATGACATCTCGCTTTTTCTTGACAGATAGAAAGCTCAACCTTTGATTATCCCGAGGAGTTATTCTTTAAGTCTTTTTTCTGACTTGAGGTTTTTAATGACAGGAACGAAGGTTTCCTAAGTGTGTTTTTTTCCTGCTCTATATTATCGTAAATTACTTTGTTATTCAGCAATTTAAAAAAAAAATTCGAAGCTGTGTTTGTCTTTTCTTGTCGTATTTGAATCTCAGGAATTGTGAAGAACAACGAAATATTGATTAGTTTCCTTGTGTTTTGTAAGAACGTGTATTATTTAAAGTTCCCGAATTGGAAATGTCTCATTCCTTAGTCCAACATCTGCTTTCAAATGTACCCGTAATTAATATGAAAATGTCTCTAATCCTTTGTCTCCTCTCAAGTGGGAGTTACGACGCTTCTTTTCACTCCTGTTATTGTCAAGAACTAAATGGGCGATAGCATCACGTATCTTACTGAGTTGTTTCTGTTCCTTACTTGCTCCCCTTCAGCCCTCTGTCAGCCATTATGAATTACCATTTGCTATTTCATTTAGAACACGAACAAGGAACACGATCCCCTTATTTTGCATGTTATTTTAAATTTTCAACGTACGAGCAACAAATAGTTCTCAACATAAAAGGTTTATTTAAGTCAGGGTTCTGACATTAACCTTCTTTGTCTGAGCAGCAAAGTTGATATAACCTTCTTGTTCAATTTTTTTAATTTTGTCAGTGTTTTGCCAAGTGCAACGACTAAAAAATTTAGCTTATTGTATGGCTAGCTCTGCGAGAGGAAAACATGAACCAAATCCTGCGCTGCGATTGGCTACGCGAGCTGGCCGGAGGCGATTATCTCGCTCGTTCGTGATCATCAGCTGTTTCCGCGCGAAAACTCTGTAACCATTGTACGGAGTCTATAATCCATAGGTCACATATCATTTGAATATCGAGGTCTAGAGGAGAAAACTGAAGTTTCAGCAAACTGGCATTGTTAAAAAATAGTACAAATATAACGGTAACAGAATACATAAAGGGATGTCATACCGTCAAAGCACCTTGTCTGAGACGTGAGCACAAGGAAAGAATCGTGTCTCGTTCGATCACCAGAGTTAAGCTCTGTTCGGAGGGGTTAGTACTTAGATGGGGGATTTTCCCTTTCCAAGAGGATACCAGTGATTGGAGAGTGTGCTGTGTGTGGCATGTTCAACAGCTGTTCAATTCAATCGCAGGCAAACTTGCCACTCCGCCAAATTCCACTTGCTTTATTAAACGTCGTGGTGAGTCAGTGAAATGGATTCGTAATTCTTAGGTCGTGGGATTTATTCCCAGTAATAGTAAGTGCAATATCTTTTCTTCTCTTCATCAACACATTTGTTTATCATTCACCATAAATATCTTGATTTTCTTTTTGGCAAGGTTTAGGAAAAGAATTCTTTTTGAATCCATATCTCGTTATCAGTTAGTAAAGCCTAGGGCAGAGGTGGGAAAATAATTAAGCTTGAAGTATCTAATTAGTATAGGTAATCATACGGTTTCGAGTTCAATTTGGAATTAATTTGCACGAGTGAGTTTTTCAAAAACCTGAATTGCACGAGCCGCGTCAGCGAGTGCAATTTCCGTCAGCTTTTTGAAAAACTCACAAGTGCAAATTAATTTTAAATTGAACGAGAAAAACCGTATGATTACTTATTAATAATACAAACGTGAAAAAATTGGCGCAGAAAAATTACTGCAAGATGTTTCTTGAAGCCAGTTTTTTCGCATTCGAGAAAACTTTTTTCAGAGCTTCCGTACAAAATTTTTGTCACTGCTTTACATGATATCATTGGCCTACAAAATTTCTCATTGTCTTTCTGCCAATCATTATCCAGAATAACGATGTGTAATTTGCACTGGTGTTACGCTTTTTGCACCGGTGTTACACTTGAACTGCACTGCTCTCAGCCAATCAGAATCGAGTAATTTTTTCATGTGTATTTTTGATATTGAAATTTCATTACTTTAGATATTGTGTCTCATTTCCATTTATTTAATGTGAATCAACTGCAAGTTCTGTTTCATGCACACTTAATTCCATACTTAATTCCTACGTAGGAGATAGTAATCGGGACATTCTTAGGATGAGTGGAAGATTAAAAGTGATTGCAATTCTTAGTGTCCAGCCCACAGATGAAGTAACTTCTTATCTGAATATCAAATTAGATTAAGAGGAACCGGGTATAAATTTAGGAGCATTCGATGATTCAAATAAACCAAGACTAACGGGATCAAGCTGCTATTTTCTTTATACTTGTTTTCTACACAAGCAGCTGAATTGAAATCAAACAAAAGTTACAGACCTGGCGAGAGGTGTGTTTCTAAAATTTATCACACGATGCACACGCCAGAGGAAGGTCAGTCAAATACTAGTTTGACATTTTATTGGCTTGATTCACAAAGTAGCCCGCCGACGACAAGGTGAACGAGCAAAAGTCGCTGGCATTTACAAACACAATTTGTGGTCTCTTTCAATTTGACTTTTGATTGAAAGTGGTCCCTGAGGTTTCTTTATTTTGTTTGTAAAATAGGAAATAACGGCTTTCAGTCCTCAATAGATTTACAATTTATTATGTTTCACGACAGCGCTAACAAAATCGCTAAGAAATTCATTTTCAAGAAAAAGGAAACATTGCCAAGAAAATGCGCTTGCTTTTTTCCCGAGAAATCCTCTGCATTTAGCAGTAAATCAGCCATTGGGTAGCTCGGATTATACCGATTATATAAACGATAATATTGAAAAAAATAATTGTTATTTTCAGATTCAGGTTCAAGATTTTACCTGCCAGGTGTTGCTGATCACTCCATCTCTGCCACGTCTTTAAATCATCAAAACCTGAATATTACCTAAAAGGACACCAAAAAGAAATTTGATCAACAACTTTAGCTAAAGTCAGATTTCTTTAAATCTTACCGGCCTGTGTGTCCGGATCAAAGGATACCAAAAATAGTCAGGAAAAAAAAAGCTTTACAGTCCAGCCCCGATCGTTTTAACATTACAGTTCTAATTATTTACAAACCACCACTAAAAACAAAAAGCTTCGTTTGTTTGCATTTCCGATATATGTTTTGTGAGTAAAATCAGAAGATGTTTGATCTGATTACTTTGACGTCCTGTGCTACACATCTATACTACAAGTTGGTGTAATATTTCCGGCCTTTTCCTCGTCCTGACACTACACCAAACAAAACAAAAAATCACTTCTTTACGGTTCTTGGCTTGGATTAAGTTCCGGATGATTTTAGGAAATATAATGTTACAACGATTTTAAAGACTACACTTACTGTATTCAATGGCTGCAAACCTTATTTTCTTTTTTTACTAGCATGTCATTTCAGCTCAGGTTTGTATTAGTTCAACTGATACAGTCGCAAAATTTGCATAAGGTTCAAATTGGAAATGTCAGGTTTACGAGACAGGAACAACTTGGCTTGATTGGACATCAAAATTTCGTCAAAACACGACAATTTTTAATTAAACATTGGCAGCCAGTATTAAGTTGCGTTAACGAAGGTAAAGTTTAATCTATTTGGAGTCAAAATATGAAGAACGCCCTTGAGAAGGTTTCTTTCCTTGCACTGAGTTTATTCCCAAAAGAGTGGAATATTTATTTGTTTATCCCCAAAAGAGTGGAACATTTATTTGTTTCAGTTTAACCACTCTTTAGACTAAAAATTCAAATTAAGTTGCTTTTTTGTGCAGTGGTTTAGCCGGTCTATAAGTTTTTCCGATTGCGTTTCGGCTGTTATCAACTAACGTCAGTTATAACTTAAGTAAGTTAGTGAACTATTCTCTTCACTTCGTGTTGCACGAATGTTTGTAGTTCCGCAGTGCTGGGGCATACATATATAGATATATATCTAGATAGATAAATTTGTGGAGTTGGACTAATTCAAACACATTTATTTGCTACTCCGAGTTTCATGCTTCTCGCGAAGCAATCATCAGGCAACTGCCAAAAATAACGGTTACAATTCTGGATATACACATTTGAAAATAGGAAAACAATACCTTACAGCGTGACATGTCAAGATGTTATTGGGTGATGGGAGTGCTAAACGGTCGTGTAGAGGAAATACAATTAAGCAATCACGGTATTTAACAGAAATTTCTTAGAATGTCTACAGGTCGATGTCAGTTCGTTCCTATGATTCAATGTTGACATTTCCGGTTTACAAATGATGAAAAACTTTTCCCATAAACACAGATTACATTTTTTGTTGATGTTTGAATAGGATTTCGCTTGTCTTACTTTTCTCCATTTGATTTCATAATTAATGTTACGGTCCTTGAGATCCCATACGTGTTTACTTAGCTCAGTAACGTTTCGATATCGTTCGTTTCGAAAAGAGCAGGTGTGGTTCCTATATCGTTCTTTGAAAGTTGTGTCGCAGAGACCGATGTACGTTGCATTCGAATCCGGGGTGGTGACCTCTGCTTGGTAGATAATGTTCGTCACATTACAATTTTGGTCCAGGGGGCAAGTGTTCTTGTTGCGACAGTTGCAGACTTTTTTCGTTTCATCAGAGGGTTTGGATTCGTTGCTGAGTTCAGCCTTGTTGTGGTTGGAGATTACGGTTTTGACATTGCTCATGCAGCTATAGCTCAGTTTTAGAGTGTTCCGGTTAAAGATCTTATGGAGTGGATTTGATTTTGGGAAGTGTTGATCGACCAGTGAAAGAAAGTATTTCCCGACTTTCGTTTCTACATTTTTGCTGTATGGTGGGTTGAACCATATTATTTTTCTTTGACGGTTTCTGCGGCTTGCTCGCGGTGCATCAGGGGTTGTTTCTTTGTAAGCCAGTTTGTAATTGTAACCGCTTTTGTCAAGTGCGTCCTGATATATGTTTTTGGCCTTGTCAAAACATTCCTTGTCAGACGATATCTCGGACAGACGCTTGTTGATTGATTCAGGGATATTTTTCAGAATAGAAGGTGGGTGGTTAGATTGCTTGTGTACGTACAATGGTGTGTTTCCCTCTTTTGTATATGGTTTACGTGTTAAGCAAATTAATTGTCGCATTGTAAGGATGAAGCGGAAAACCGCCTGGCGTGCGAAGGCAAAAATGAACTGATGCATAACACATTGCAGAAAGCTAAAGTTTCTAAACATGTGGAAAGAGCTGAAAGCCTTAATTCTACCCACCTCAGACGTATAGGTTCCGATTTATAGCTAAAAATAGCAGGGACTGGTTATTCCGTCCTCGGATTCCACTTCATAATTCAGACAGGACTCAGATTCTTTGCAGAATAGGAATACCAAACAATGACCCTATTTTAGTTATTTTCTTGTAACCGTAACTTCGTAAAACGGAAGAAGTAAATTTATTGATAGAGACTGACCTCAGCTTGCAAGTACAGCCCCCAAAAGGTGATTTTCTATCACAACAAATCTTTGTCCACGCAGCTGGCGATCTCAGCGACATGCCGTGGAAGTCTTGACGTTAATCGATCACATTCCCGTGCCCTGATGTAAACAATCTTTAAGACTTTTTAATTAAAATCTGGAGTTAAACCAAAACATGTACAGCATCTAATTAAAACAGACAGACAGAAATAAGAATTTTCGTCAAATTATTCGATATTGTCCACTCCCTCAGCTCAGTAAGCCTTCCTTATCTAATAACGTTCACCCTTGAGTGTCGCTTTTTTTAATAAGCGCGCCAATTCCAATAAGTGCCTTCATTGCCCAAGTGACATACAAAAAATTGGCATAAAACAAAATGTCATAAACTGGGCCAGACGAGTGATCGGTGTAGTCTGCTTTCTCACCTGAACGTAATATTGAACGCATTGAACAAGGAACCGGTATGATGACTATGACAACATCAAACGTTACAGTTCTTGAGTTGCAACCTCAGTTGTTGTTCATTAAAATAATTTATCACATCCGACGTTTCTGTCAAAACAGGAAATAAGCAACCGTCGCTAGTAAGCACCCCTTCTCCGACAAGTTTCCTCAATCTCTTGAGCTACCAAAAGGAAATTAGCGCCCCTGCACTAAATTGAATTATTACAATACAGGGCCGAAGCCAGAAAAAAACTTATGACCGCAGTACTGTCCACGAAAATATTGTGACTGAATCAAGTGCTTCGGTTTGGCTGTACGATATACTAGCCACGGCCCTGCAGAACATATTAAGCAACGTCCTTTTTTTCAACTGAACTTGTTCAAATACTCTTGAAACGTCCCGAAATTTGCTTGATGATGGTATCTGTTCGAGCTTAAACGTATCGCAAGTAAAGGTGTACAAGACTTAATACTCCAGCATTTTTATCAAGTCAAACTAGAGGTCAAACCTCATTAACATGCCTTTCTTATCCAGTCCCAAGCAAACCGTGCACGAATGTCAGAAATTCGAATTTATCACTGAATCAAACATGGTGGGCAAAAGATCGATCTCTGATATTCTCTGTTCTAATAGTGCATATGCAACTTCGAAGAACGATTTTGACTTTGCTATGCGTGTAAGATGGCCTCTCTGGCACAAACTGATATAATTCTCTTCAACTTTTTAGGCCATTGAGGTAATTTTACTTGTCATGATATCATATAACAATATTCAGGTTTCTTGGACCCTAATTATTTTTTTCTGATTTCGTCTTCATGTTATTCTCAATTTTCTCTTGATAATCCAGAAGGACTGCTTGTTCAGGACTGGAATTAAGCGGGACAGCCAGCTAATGGTGTCGCCAATTGGTAGACCCCCTGTAGAGACAATCAACCGACTGTCCCTATAGGGGGCGTACTAATTGGGGACACCATTAACTGACTGTTGGTAGTCATTAGTGCTGTCCCCAATTGACCATTTTTTTTTTTTTTTGTATTTTATTTGTTTATTTCATCTTAGAAGTTACTTACAGATACATACACATACTACTCACTTACAGATACATACACTCATAATACACGGTGGACCTCCTTACAAATAAACGCATACTCTCATTTACGGTTGTAACGCATTACTACATTGAAGTTGCATTAGTTTCATCTATGGCAATGTACTCGCTCCATTTCTTGAGATGGGTGGGCAACTTATTACTAGATTTGGCAACCATCATTTCGAGTCGGTAAATCATCTTAATCCTAGCGTTTAATACTACAATGGAAGGTTTGGTCTTATTACATCTGCAAGAGTAAATATATTTTTTTGCAATCAACAAAATATGGTTAACAAACAAGTCTCTTTTGCAACTCATTATACCAAACAATATGTCTTTATCGGAAAGGGGTTCAATTTCAATACCTAGGTTGCCCACCCATTTTATAACTTCTGCCTTGAATTTTTTAGTGTAATGGCAAGTTACAAAAATATGTTCAAGAGATTCGTCTGCTTCTCCACAAAAAGAGCAAGCTGGAGACGAAATTATCCCAATTTTGCTAAGGAGAACATTTGTGGCAAGACATCTATTTAGAAGTTTATATTGAAATTCGCGCGATTTCGTATCCAAGGCAACACGATGCGGTAGACTGTATATTTTTTTCCAATCTAATTCATCCGATGCGAAATGAGCATTGTACTTGAGTTGAGCTGTGGGTGGAGTAATGTTTCTATTTCGAAATTCCTTATAAATGATCTTAGATACGGCTTTGCTGAGTAAGACATTTTGACCATTTAAAATTAACTGAACCTGATTTTGTAAGTTGAAAGGCTCAGTAACAGAATGATTACACGTTTTTAAAAATATGCGCCATTCAATTGGAAGAGCTTCAATTACACAAGTAAGTCTAAATGCATCCAACGGAGAAACATTCAACTCTCGTAGTTTGTTAGTGATAAGCTTATTGTCTTCAGAAATCAGGTCTCCTATTCTGAGAATGCCTATATCTGCTAATCTTTTATTATAGACAGACTTACCATCCACACAAATGGCTTTATTGTTCCATAAAATTATTTTCGAAAGATCCACATTTGTGGGGTTTTGTGCGCTACCTTGGTTTGCTACGGAGCATTCTGCGAAGTATTTAAGTGATTCCTCATAAAACGTTGGAAGCTTGATGGGCAAGGTTTTAACGTCAAAATCACAACATAGGATAAATCTACCTCCAACAGGTTTTAAGTAGTGCAGAAGTATAGTTTTCCAACAGCTGGGTTGTTCATTTGCGAGTCGTTTGCAACAAAGTATTCTCTGGGTTTTAATTATGGAGTCTAGGTGCGGAGCTTTGAGTCCACCATCTTCAATGTCGCTAATAAGCGCTAGGCGTTTGATTTTGTCTTTTCCTTTCCAAATAAAGTCAAAGATAATTTTATTGCCCTCATTGACAAAATTTTTGTCTAAGCAGATCATGCTTGCTCGATAAAGGAATATTGGAATGATGAATGTCTTAACAATTTGAATTCTGCCAATAATTGTGAGGTCTCTCCACCTCCATATCCTTAACTTATCCTTAATGGAATTAATCAGTTCGTCAAAATTCATCTTTTGTTTGATGCGATAATCATATGTAAAATGAATCCCCAGAATTTTAACAGATGCTTTTATTTTTACACTTTTGAAAAGGCTATGATTGAGTGATGAGTGAGCAAAATCTCCAAGTAACATAATTTCTGACTTATCATGATTTATTTTAAGGCCAGAACACTCTCCAAAACTTTTTAAAAGCTCGAAGAACTTCAATAGAGAGTTATCATTTCACAAAAAATCGGTTAAATCATCTGCAAAGAGTTCCAATTTAATTTCTTTTCCATCCACCACAATGCCCTGGACGTTTTTGTTGCTGCGTATGCTAATAGTTAAAATCTCCAAGACAATGATGAACAAATAGGAGGATAGCGGATCTCCCTGCCTTACTCCCCGCTGAACGTCAAACGGGGCAGTGGAAAAACCATTGTTTAAAACACAGCTTGATATATTGTTATAAAATGTGTGAATCCATTGTATAAAAGAAGGACCAAACTGAAAGGCCAACAGAGTACGAAACAAGAAATCTCTACTTACAGAGTCAAACGCTTTCTTAAAATCAATAGAGATCAACCTCCCTTCTATTTGATATCTTTTTGTGTAGTCCAAAATATCCTCGATAGATCTTACAGCGTCACAAATAGTCCTATCTTTGACATATGCACATTGATTGTGATGGATAATGCAAGGTAGAACAGCCTCTAGTCTTTTAGCAATAGCTTTAGAGCCAATTTTTACATCAACGTTAATAAGTGATATTGGTCTCCAATTAGCTATATGCCTCCGATCTTTATCTTTTTTTTCAATTGACCATATTGGTATTCTCGGTATTGGACTTGAACTACTTTGCAACTAAGACTAATGAAGGGGGTCTTTTCAAATGCAAATGGGATTTTTCTCTTTTTTGTGATATTCCCACGCATGAGCCTCCATTGCTAGTTCCAGTCTAATACCGATAATAACAACATGTCCTGTTAGTAAGCTCCCTGTAGGGACGGTCAACTTAACAAATTGACGTCAGTTTTTCATGCGTCTGTCCTGTTATTGATCATAAATTTTGTCATCACATTGTCAAAGTAGCTGTGGATCCACGAGGCGATAGCCGAGTGGATCCGCAGACTACTTTGACAATGTGATCACGAAATTCATTGTCAATAACAGGACAGACTCATTAAAAACTTGTTTTTACGATAACAAATGGTCGAATTGCTCGCTCTCGCTCGCTGACGCGTCGCACGAATTTCAAATTCATGTGTCTGTCCGCATATTGACGATAAAAATTAGCCAATGAGCGCGCGAGAATTTCTGCAGTTATCGTAAAATAGTAGTTTGACACATAAAGAAAGTTGTTGATTGGATTTGATTAAACGTGTTCTGCCTTCTGCAAAACATATCTAAATTAACTGCACTAGTGAGTAAGAAGTTTGTCTTATGACGCTTAATGAAATCTTGTATAGGTATTACCATTTTTATTAATATTGTATTATTCGCACTGCATAAATTATCTATATTGCATATACATCAACAAACCACATGAATAATTTGATTTTGTTGATTGCAGCGGCCTAGAGAATATTCCAAGTGCAGAGGAACTGGTATTGCTTAAAGAACGTCATTAAATATCTTCCTCCGTTTGAGGATAAGTTTTTATCCTACCCACCCGCCCGTCCCATAGCTTGTAAATTGCACTGTGACTCTTGTCGTTTCGCCGATCTTTTTCCCATAACTATATAATACGATAACTGTTGCCGTGCGCAAAAGGATACTTTTCAAAATGTTATCTTTTTTGAGATGTGATATAGGCGAATTCCCACAATTTACTCAAGGTAAAATCATACATGAGAATAACTCAGCAACAACTGACAACATTTCAACCCCAGCTTTAACATTTACGTAATTCTCATTTGGATGAAATGGGATTTAACTAATACATACATACATACATACATACATACACATTTATTTATTTATACACGGTAAAAACATCAGTTACAAGATAATTAATTAAAAAATAAAACTGTTTTACATGTTTGCCGTGTGGGAGTACGAGGTGGACAATTGGTGATCTATCCTATTTCTGAAATTAGTATAGGATCTAATGGCTCTGACGTCAGATGGAAGGCTATTCCACGAATGTGCTCCACTATAGGAGAAGCTACGTTTCAAAAACTCGGTACGGGGCTTAGGTAGAGCCAATTTGTTATCACTATTCCTAAGGCTATAGCCCGTGCTGAAGGGCTGAAATAGGCCTTTCAGGTACTCTGCAGGAGACTGATCATTTAAAATTTTAAACATCAATTTCAATTTTTGCTTTTTTCTTCTGGTACAGAGATTATCCCATCCCAACTTACCGCGAAGGGCGGTAGCGCTAGAATAGTAATCAGACTTTGTTATAACCCGAATGGCGCGATTTTGTAGTTTTTGTAATTTATCGGCTAACTCGTTGCTGAGACCGTCCCACACAGGGCAGCAAAATATGGCTCAAAATATGGCTCAATAAGAGCTCTATATAGCAATATTGCTGTATCTTCGCAAATGAATGGCCTCAATCTTTTAAGTGCACCTATGCCAGAGGAGACAGTCTTGGCAGTCTCATTAACATGTTTGGACCAGGAAAGATTTTGATCGATGTAAAGTCCTAAGGATTTGGTATAGGGCACTCTATCAATTTCGTGACCTTCAATTTGTACTGTAAGTGAGTGGCCAATTCTAGTAGCAAGTCTCTGCCATGAGCCTATTAACATTAATTCAGTTTTGGCAATATTCAGGCTGAGCTTATTTACATTAAGCCATTCATGAAGGTTAGCTAGTTCAGTATTTAATGCTAATTCAAGTTCCGGTAAGCTACTAGCGGCGATGCTGATACTTGTATCGTCGGCGTACATTCGTGGTAAGGATTTACTTAGACAGTTCGGCAAGTCGTTAATATAGATCAGGAAGAGAAGGGGACCAATGAGACTTCCCTGTGGGACACCACATGCAGGTAACAGCACGCGCACCAGACAGCTCACCGTTGACTACACATTTTTGTTGACGATCGCTTAGATAGGAGTCAAACCACTTTAGGGCCCTATGATCAATGCCATAACTAGTTAGCTTTCGTAAGAGAATCTTGTGGTCAATACCTAACAGTAGGTTACAATTTAACTGTCTCCAACTGTCGGTTGAGAAATGATGCGTTTTTCATTGATAGCTGAGATTTGAAATCTGCAAAATTTACTTATAGCTGAGTAACCGGCCCCCCTCCTCCCTCCCTTAAAATTCTTGATGTTATACACTTATGCATCACAATATGTAAATCTGTATTTAGGAACTTACTTATGTTTCTGAAACCAATAAATTTATGTTGCTGAATATTCTTACTTGTTGCATGTCATTCGTCTCTGTTCTGAGAAAATTGTTGACAATAACGAGCGCTTAAAAAAACTTTTGTAAAAGGCAATAATGGGCGACAAAAAGGAAAAAGTCACATCAGATGCTAGCGTACCTCGTGCATACAGAAGTCTGTCTTCCAGCGATCACAAAAATCCCAACCGGTTTTTTTTTCTTAGTTTGCCTCTTCTCGAAAACGCCACGCCCATTTCTCATCCCAATACATTGTCGTTGGTAGATAAACAGCAGTCTACTTGCGCGCGAAAATTTCAGAATAAAGAAGCTGGCATTTTTCGGTCGAATCTTAAACCTATCTCGTGCTGGCGTTGAATTGATTGCACGAAAAGGGAGGCTTGGCCAATGTCTTTCAGGTAAAATACTTTTTAGCCAATAGCTTTGATGAATAGTTTAGGCCATAAGTGTTATTATGCATGTTGTGCACCGGCTGAATTTGTCTGTGATTGGGCGGTAGCTGGGACGTTGTTCAGGGCAGAACTGTCAACGGCACCAACATGTGTTTTGCGAATACAAAGACAACATGATGTTAGGACGCTCCAGTAGCCTTTGCGGTACTTCCTCATGGTGAAACCATACAACACCGGATTGACACAGCTGTTGAAGAACACCAGCAAAACACTTACGTCCATCCACGTGGTGCCCTGGGTGGCGTGACCAAGGATGAACAGTAGGTACGTCACCTGATTTGGCGTCCAGCACAGCATCAACGTCAAGGTGGCAATGGCGGCAACTTTGGTGATTTTTTTACGCAATGCGTCTCCATGTTGTCGCCCCACTTCAGAACCCGTCTTCATTTTGTAGATGATGTGCAGGTATAAACCGGAAATAATCGAAAATGGAATGATGCTCTTCATTAGAAACCCAACCACGCCGGTCACTTTCAAATTGGCACCTTTGCCATAGGAGCATCGTTTACCCGCGGGATTCTCGGGATGAGTGCGCACAGCTGGCGAGGAACCCATGATGGTGACAATGGCCAGAATGTAACAGGCCACAGAGCAAACCACAGCACGTTTGGTGTCGATTTTCTGCATGTACTGGGACGGATTAACCACGGCGAACCAACGTTCAAACGTGAGAATGACACAGAGATTCATAAACGCCAGACCAACCATAAAGAGGGCCATGCGGCCATAGAGCACCTGGCAATATAGCCATAGTGCAGAAGGGCCCTTTGGCTCAGGAATAGTGATAGCGAATGTGTACCCCGGGCACAGGAACAGGAATATCGCTGTTATTACATCTGTGAGCCCAAGGGCGAAGATAATAACTGTGTAAGGCTTCTTGAACAGCACTTTCCTTTGGCTGTAAAGAAACAGGCAAAGGATTGAGTTGCCAATAAACGCAGCAACAGCTATTATCCAATAGGCAACTTGCTTCACTGTTCCAAGGGGTACTTCTTGATTGGAAATGCTGCCGAGTGGCGTGGAGAGGGAAGAGTTGTTGCTGGAGGCCATAGTCTAGAAAAATAGCAGTTACATGTACATCAGACGTATTGGAGGAAATCGCGGGATTATGCACCGTCAGCGAATCAAACTAAAATGCTGGTTTACCTCTCGATCAGCTTTTGACCAAATGTTTGACAGGTTTTGCTCCTGGTAATTAGGCTCTGCTCCAAGTTCAACTTTCAGAATATTTAAATTCTAACGCAGTTGATTTAGTTCTGAAAGAAAAATATTTACTACGATTTAGATTTTCTAAACCGATACTGATATCGTGAAATTACCATAGTATAACTCCCAGGGATAAAACCTCGTAAATTAAGAGTCCATATGGAGAGCTTGATCCTCTACAAAGGTCTATACGGGGAGGCTCTGCCAAGAGGTCCAACCCATTACCCTTTTATATACCATTTCGACAGTATACGTATACTTACAATTGAGAAAAGGGACTCTTTTCACGTACTTTCATAACTGACCCGTATTATGAATGTATCGGCAAAAAAAGAGAAAGTCCTCTTGATATTTTCAGTTCATGTAATGCCTAATAAATGAAATGATAAAGCTATAAGGTGCGTCTGTTCGAAATATGTTATTAATCAAATGACAGATTTCCCTATCCCTTCATATACCTCAACTTGTGAAATCCCTACCTTTTTTATATTTTATATTTTTCCACAGCCTTGAACTGATTATCTTAAGGGAAGTTTTTCATACAGCGAAGCTCATTTGTGGAACAACTTACATATAGACCTAAGACAAGCATCTTCACTGACCGATTTCAAATCTAAATTAAGTCGCCACAGTTTTAAGTATATCTTAATTTTAAGAACATTTTTAGACACGGCCTTCATGAAAAGCAGTTTTTATTTGATTTGTTGTTATTAATTTTCATTGTAGTTAGATAGATAGGTAGATAGTCCAGTGATTTTTTACAGTATGATGATTCTCATGTGATGACTGTGTCCTATTGTTATGTTTGAGAGGATTTTACCTCGCAAGTTTCTTGTACACGCCTAAAACGTTTCCGAACTGCAGCACTTACAAATAAGTCAAAAATTTCTTAAATAAAACTCATTTGCAAAATTTTGACTGACAACCGACAAACGACCATAATTTCACTGAACATGCCGTTCAAATATTTGAGCAATTGTTACATTTCTTAAATAAAAAGTTCGTCCTGTGAAGTCGAATCATCGCAACGTTTGCCAAATACCCCACAAACGCCACCAAAATATAATCGTCTGGAATGGTTTTAAATTGTTTTTTTAAAAAAATAATCCATGTTAAAAAAAATTTTAACCCCCGCTTCTGAAGTCCGGTCCCCACTACAGCAGAGAAATGTTTCAACGCATCTTCATTTCTACGGTTAGGTGCACCGCACGGAGCTTTTCGAAAACGCTGTTCGTACTGGAGCAATTTGAAAACGCTGGCTTTGCGTTTTAGTGTGGGCGGAAAACGATGCCATCACGACAATAATGTTATTTCCCTGCCCGAGTTTTCCTCAAGTGCAACTCTAAAATGACCGGTGATTGTCTATGATTGTTGCGTTTTCAATTTCTCCGGCGTACTCTGGAAGGAAAACGTTTGAACGGCGTATTGCTGGCGGGGCCTGAAACTACGTAGATCACTATGCTCAATGCTAATGAAAACACAATGCTTCTTGGAACTCTGTCTTTTATAAAAGTTCAGACAAAATTTTAACCTGAAATCATTAATAAAGCTACAGTTGCAGCTGATATTGATAAGATCATCTTAGTATCTGCTGGTCTTAAACTTTACTTATTCTGGACCAGTAACACCAACATTTATGCAAATCTCAATACAGTTGTTGTTAAGACGACATGATTGATCATCGCAGTTCTACACACAACTTAAGCAGTTGTGAAATTAAAGCTGTGTTGTTATTACGTATTTGGCTTCGAAATTTGTGAAGGGCAGTGAAAAATATCATTATAGCTACAAATAAATCAAGGATCCTTTTTCTCTTTTCTGTTCCTTTCCTCCTTCCTCACTGTTTTAATTTTAAGCTTGGAGCCAAAGCTAATACGAAAATCTTAGGCTTCTTTCACACTACGCCGGAGAAAAAAAAATTAATTTGAAAACGCAGCTTTATTCCAATGACTAGGCCTACCGTCCACACTAATCCGTCACAAAAACGGAGCTCTTTGAAAGCGCTCTTCAAACCGGAGAGACGAAAAACCTGATTTGAAAACGGCGCTTTTCGCCGATGTCGTCAAGATAATCACTTTATTTCCTTGCCCGAGTTTTCCTTAAACACAAATCCAGAATAAATGAATACAAATATTAACTACTTATTAAACAAGAGAGAGTTCTTTACGGAAAATCTCCGACCGAGACCTTGCCGTATTGACCGAGCGATAGCAAGGTCAATACGGCAAGGTCGAGGTTTGGGAATTTCCCGTTAAGGCCAAACGTTCTAGGTGTATAAGTTGTTTATTATATGGCGTTTCGCTTTGTTTTTGTAGGCCCTTAATCGGCCCGTGGGCATTACAGGAGAATAATTACCTTAAATTAGCCAATCAGAGCGCGCGTTATATCGGCTACAAACAGAAGCCATATAATAAATATTTATTATCCAACTCTGCTTTCTAGAGTACAAATATCGCGCGAAACGAGTACAAATAACATATATTTGTACTCGCCTCATTCCTCCCGGCCGCGTGAAGTTCAAAACCTTGGCAAGTCAGAACTTTGGGAAAAGAAATCGTTAGATAATAAATCTCTTATTCGCCCTACGGGCTCGTCAAAATACTGCACAACTCGTAAAAATATACAGCGATACTACACACCAAAACGTCTAATAAGATATATATACTAGGGTATCTCTAAAACATAGTAATGCTGCGTACATTCTGTTGATAGTGACATATCTTACGCAGTGATTCATCCACCTGTGCGTTCCAAGACTTACATTAACCTTTGGACCTCAAAGTACTGTCAAATCGTAGTGTGTAACTTAAAACCATCAACTTCATCCATGATGACGCAACGATGGCGAGGTGTGACAAGGGATCATCACAAAAACGCACATGGTGATCTGAACTATGTTTGGACATAAAACGATTCACATCAACCTCTCCTTAATCGGATCGCGAAAATCGAAAGATGTGGAAATTGTAGGAGCAGAAATCTAACTTATAAATTCTGTACTGGTACTTATTAAATGTATCTAGAATGTTGACAGACTGTGACGAGGACGCGTCCATCGCGATGTCTGAAAATGCTAACGCTCTATCATTGAGCCGATGGATCAAAGGAGCAAAACCACAACAAAGGCTGGATTTGCAGGATTTATTAAAACAATGCGGTAGAATGCAGTTATATGGTAATCTGAAGCTAGAAATTGCGAAATGATACAAAATTAGTTGCGGATCCTTAGCTAACGAAAAAACAGTTAAATTAACGAAAATACAATTGCAGATAAATTACATTTGTCCAGCCTCGTAACAAAGAGTTAAGAAACTCACCAACTTTAAAAAGCCTTCATAAAATATTTCTTAAAAAGCCTAATAATTCATTGCGGCACTTAAAGAAAACATATCATACCAAAATCACATGGCCTTTGTGGGCGTGAATTGAATCTCAGTCAGTTTCGGTTTATGAAACGGAATAGATCGCAGCATATATTAAATTAGCGTGTTCTACCGTTTCCGTATTTTAATTATTGTACAAGATTTAGTAACAGCGATTTGTCATCATATAAGAATTCGACCACGGAGGCGAGTCTGCGAAAAAATGACGTCCTAAATTAGTATGTGAAAGTTTGTATGTCTTTACGATTAATTGTGACATCTTGATTTTAACGGTTAAAATCAAGATGTCACAATTAATCGTAAAGACTTACAAACTTTCACATACTATATTCAAAATAAAAGCGAGAGTCGTGAAAGTCAAGCACGATCTTCTTCACATTATTTTACAGGTAAATCAGAGCATAACAAACCACTAATCTACGAGCCTCATCTTGTTCGTGGCGCAATGCACTCTGATAAAAAAGTGGCGCAGTGCACTGTGGTTAAGGAGGGGGTAAACATGAATAGGAGTGAAATTTGAAGTAATATTAAAAGGAAATTGTTAGGATTAAGATGGGTTGAAAACACTACCAGACAGTTGACCCCCGCAAAAGAGAGCCCCAGGTTGCTAGGGGACTGTTTGGTATCCGTCTACTAATTCTTCACATTTCATATTTTCCTCAATTTAACCTATCCTTTGAGAAAAAAATATCTCTTTCCAAAAATGCCCAAAAATCACCCAAAAACTTAAACAAAACCGCAAAACAGCAAAATTTCGAGTGTTGGTCCGGTCTGGGGCTCGAACCCTCGACCTCCCGCACAGCAGACCGGCGCTCTATCAACTGAGCTAACCAGGCGGCGGTCAGTGGTTAATGAAACGAGCATAGAGATTTAGTGTCGCTTGAAACGTGACCGAGACATTGGCAGAAAGGCCGTGTTAAGCGACCTTCACGTGTACCCCCGCCTTAAATGCAATTCATTCTGGTGAAAGGTGATGAACTCGAGAATTCGTATCCATGCCACATCTATATATTGTTCTTAAATCTTGACTATGTTGCTGCTTCGCTCGATGCGCATCAATAATGACCGGTGATTGTTACGTTTTCAGATTTCTCTCGCGTAGTGCGGACGTGACCTTAAAAAGGCAATAAACGTATTATAAGAAACTGAAGAAAGCCATGCTTATGTATACATGTAACCCACATGGTCAAAAGAAAGAGTAAGCTTTCTTTGGCTACTTGCATTGAGTTAATTTCAAAGTTATTACCGACTCTGTTTCCCTTCCTCTGAAGTCTGCCTACAATTTTCGATTCCCTTTCTCCTCTCGCGCAGTCAAGACGCTAGCCGCTTGCTGTATGTTGTGATCTGCGTAGGTAGAGCCAAAATATCATAAAACAACAGCATTATATTCCTTTTGAAATACAGCCTAAGTGCATTTAAACTGCTTTAAGGTTCCCATGATAATTACACACCTGGAACTTGTGAAAGCCTTTTTTATTCCACTGATGGAAGTCTTTATCAATCTGACAGAAATTTATATATATATATCTTCATATGTTGGATAATCGAAGCAATTAGATGTAAAAGCTATCTGCCAACTTCATAGGATAATTGCTTGGCATAAGAAAAAGCAAAACGAGTTGTTCTTAAAGGGGACGTTCAAAAGGAGATGCAGTTTTGCGCTCTTTCATTAAATAATAACTAAAATGGGTAGACAAACGGTGACACTTTTTTGGTCTTGATTTTCAATATTGAACGTTTGTTATCTTTCACTGCTTTCTGCTTAAAATTTCGAGGGTATCGTACAAACGACGGTCCAATTTGTGTTGTGATGCTAATTTCTAAGAATTTTATGTTTCTTTTTTATCAAGCCATTAATTGGATGGTTTCATTATTCTGATCATCACCTGTGTGCTTAAGTCGCCTACGGCTTAAAAAAACTTTAATTCAGTTATTGATTTTTCGTTGTTTTATATTGAAAACTGTTACTAGATATTCAACTTTATACCGTTTTGATTAATTCGAGAATATCGCTATTAACTAAGATTTTATACGACAAGCAACTTTCAGGGTGTATATCTAATATTATTAAAAACTGGATCGTTTGATATCGCCATTCAAGAGTTTTTAATTCTTAAAATCTGGATCCTTGGACAATGCAATCCAATTCATTGGCTTAACCATCATGGGATATGAGCAATTATGCAAATGCTCTACAAATGTTTCTAAACGTTTTCATTTTTATTTTATTTTAGTTTTCAGTATTTTGGGGGCGTTTTTAATGAAACAATTATACTCCATTCGCGCTTGTTGGGTATGAGATGGTATGTAACATTCATCCAGCAAGCGTAAGTGTGTTTTCTTTTTATTATTGTAGTCATAGACTCGTGCATCTAGATCGGGTTGGTTTTGTGGAGAGGGAGACTGAAAACCAGTGCACCCGGCCGGGAGGAAACTCTCCAACATATGTAGGCTTTTTGCATGCAAGGACGCTATCAGAAGCATGATTTCAAAAAGTTATGCAAAACATGAAAAAAAAAGAAGTGTTTTCGTCGCTGGAATCAAATAGTCTAGTTATGTTAAAATTACCACTGATGTAAGTGCACAGCAGCTATGAAAGGAGAGTTATAATGTGTTCGCTTGCACAACCATGTGTCCCTTTAAACTATCTATCTCTGATTTGCTTGCGTCCTCTCGGTGAAAACTTACTAACATTTCAAATTCAGTGTTTCATTTATCGCCTTGCTTTTTGTTATAGAAGTAAGTTGCTCGTTCGTTCGTTTTTATTTTTTTATGTTTGTTTTTCGCTCGTTCGTTTATGTAATATACCACGGTGCACTTAGCAAGGACTTCACCGGGAAACATTAATAGGGACCTTAAGCAACGACGACGGCGACGCCAAGGACGACGCCTAGAAAAAAATCAACTTATATTTTACCGTCGAATCTCGCAGATGCCTAGATCTTTTCAGTGCGTCTATCGGTTTCAGAACTTGCCCAAGCTTAATATGTAATGCCAGCGTTCAATTCCAAACGAAAATACGAAAAATAGCCGCTGTCCTTCACGTTCTCCAAAATACTCAAAACTTGGTCATTTCACGTTGTTGTTTTGCAGAGGAAGGCTAAGAAATGTACAAAGGATTATAACGCACGTGCACAGCTATTGTTTTGCTCATTAAACCTTTTGTTTGGTGGCGTTCTCGTTGCCGTTGCCGTCGTGGTTTGCTTAAGGTCCCTAATATTAAACAGGAGCCGAGACGATCCAGCACTATCAAAGATTTATATTTTAAAGTACCATGTGGCAGAGAGCATTAAGTACAGTTGGAAAACAAAGGCTCATATATTAAATAACTACCCGATTTAGGAGTTAACGTGGGCGTGGAATGAAATTTGATAATAAACATGGAATATTTCAATACTCACACAGCCAAGAATAAAGGAAAGCCAATGAGTAATAAAGATCAGTTACAATTTCGCGATAAAAACCTTGCAAGATGCGTTAGGCCGTGCAGATATCGTAGGGGCAGTGGATGAATATGATAAGTTCTCTCGGATTGAATTATCTCGAACCATTAACGACTCACAAAATTAGAAAAATATGAAATACATTACGGCAACCTCTCAGGGAAATTACCGCATAGACTGAAAATGTATCATTATATTATGTAAGAATCATTAGTTACGTGTAGGTGAAATATGCCGAGGGCTTCCAAGAGGTTTTTTCTAACGTTTTCTTAGTGTTTGCGTTCATTTTTTTCGGCGAATTTTCAGACAAAGGTATTTCACTGGCGTAGCATGAAGGATAAGAGACATCCGCTTAGCGAATGATGATTAGCCATTTTGAGAGAGAAGTCGAGGTTTACACCGAATGCTTTGGAGTTGCGTAAAAATACGAAACAACTTAAGAGCAACAAGTTTACAGCCCTGGCAAAAGATGTTAAGGTAAAGGGGAAGGGAAAGTCTGCATACGAGCCAAGCGGCACATCAGGCCGGAGCCTATCCCGGTTTCTGTAGCATGAAGTGACTAGGAATATTTCTACTCCCTCGTGGATGGGATGCTAGTCCATCGCAGGGTTACCCCAGCATTAAGTTCGCCCCTGGGTGGAGAGAAGCACTGTGAGAGTAAAGTGTCTTGCCCAAGATCACAACGCAATGTCCCCAGCCAGGGCTGCAACCGCCGCTCCAAACCGTACCGCTCGATCCGGAGACGAGCGCACTAACCATTAGGCCACCGGTAAAAATTTTGTCCTTGCCTTGTTCGTGCAGTTAATTATACTTACTCATGACTTACCCGACGGGGTTTCTCTACCTTTGAAATTTGCTTAGAATTCCTGGTTCCCCTTCTCCTCTTGTATATTCACACTAATTACTGGATTAATATGATGATCTGCCTAAGAAGAAAATGGCAAGACTGCTTCCGTTTTAAAATAGAGCTTGAACATTGATTTATGATTCCGATGCCTAACAAACAAAAAGTGTGTGTAAGATTCTTTTATTTCGCACGGAATCGAACTTCAATCAGAGATGAATTCTGGTGAAATTCAATCATTAAGCTCCATTTCATTTTGGCCTTTAGTAACACTTAAAAGCCATCTGCCAAACTTTAATCCCATAAGCATCACAAAGCAAAAACCAGATTCTAGTAAAGTGCCGCCTACACAGGACATAAGGTAAAAGAGGCCTTTTAGCTGTTTGAAACATCCGTTCTGAAAGTGTGCAACCAAGGGTTCACACAGTCTAGGTTTGGCTATTATTTTTTACTGGTTTTCGAATTTATTGCAACACGTCGGACATTTCGTCTCCGTTACAACCCGTTTATCACATGCAGTAACAGATCATCGCGTTCAGAAATACATTTGTGCAAACTGTCTTGTGCCCGTTTTGATGCTAATTCACCCAATAATCCTCCGCCACTATACAGTTTACTGATATTGTAACTTTTAGCGAGTTCGATGTCGATCATCTGAATTTTTCAGCTGTTCGAAATGTTATCGAACAGTTTGACAACATATTTACTGGGTACGGAAAAAGTCTTATCAATGTCGGTGTTTCTCAATCGGCTTAGCGGATTGTTTGGCATAATAATCAAAGTGTTGTTCCATTACATTAGCTGTATAAGATCACACGAGAGATCAGATTGGAATAGTTTTAGTTGAGACTTTTAAGGAAAATATTGTAACTGTGAATCAGAATCGGCTCGACCATATTCAAAGAATATTTTCGGCGGTTAGGGACAGCCCGTGACATGCCGCAATTACTGTCCAATATTCCCGAGTGAAAAGAGTAATTTGGCCTTTTGTACACAAACTAGGAAAAAATCAAGGGGAAAACCGCATAGGGTAAATACACATTAAATATAAACTGAACGAGACAAAGAAAGATTTTAACATGAATAACTACGGTAGATCAATAAGCCGAGCCAAACCAGCATTGTATCCAAGACATTTATCTTAGAGTTTTTCGTGCATACAAAAACCACTAAATGCGTTCAAGTGACCACGGATCATGTGTACTTAAGGCATCTGTCGACCGAGTATCGGTCGATACTATCGGCCGATATCTCGACCGAGATTCGGCCGACATATCGACCGACGTCAACCGACACGCATGTCGGCCGACACCCGGCCGATACTTCACCGCCACTCGGCCGACAGTTGGCCGATACTTTACAGACATAAGTGTCGGTCGATACTATCGGCCGGTATGTCGACCGACAATCGGCCGATATCTCCACCGATACTCGGCCGATATATCGGCCGAAACTCGGCCGACATATCGACCGACATCAACCGGTCTGTGATGTGAGAAAATGATGAAGTACTAGGACCAGCAGGGGAGGGAAGGGATGACGGCTCCTACAAAATTGCTGCAAACTTGTTGTTGAGTAAAAAGAAAAAGAAAGTAAAATTCTTTTATTTCAACTACATTTGCTTTGAACTTTCAACTTTCAACACTTTATTTACTATTTGACAAAAGAAAAATACAAAATGGTCGCTTCCCGCAAATAGCACTGGCTAGTCGAGGCGGGAAGCGACAGGAGAAAATAGGTTTACATTACAGCCTGTCAAATTTAAACAAGGTATGCAAGAACCAATAAAATGCTTAAATTAAAATGAGAGTCCTGATAAAAAAAAATGTGCAAGATAAACACAGATTCATTGATTCATGAACAGGCGGAAAATCAGTGAGCTCTTGAAAATGGTTACCGGTCTAATTTTCAGCCCTACTTCTTTGTAATTTAGAAATTTAGAACGGGCTTTATTCAGATGGATTAATAAAGCAAGTTTGGCTAGGGGAAAATTCAAGAAATGAGGAAACCAATAAACTAAGAAAAGAAGCTAAAGCGGAGATTGCTTGTCTAAATTATGCCGAATGAGATAAACAACTTTTTGAAAAACAATCAAGGTCGACAGTAAATGAAACTTTAACAATATTTTGTCCATAATACTCGCCTTTATCAAGCAAGAAAAGCCTTTAATTCCACCACTGATCTGTCCTTTTACATTAAAGCGGCTAGCAAGCAGCGATTTCTACCTCTGAGAACGGAAATGTTGAAATTTTTCATGATTTCTCGCTTCGCCCTCTTTGTATAATACATTTTGCGGATCGCCGAACATCGGTCCGTCCGCGTTGTGAAAAACCGCGGGAAAACCGGAGACGGGATGGCTCATCCCTGAGAGAGTAGCAACATCTATTTTGGAAAAGTCGCAAGGTTGCTTAAACTGCATTTCTTTCCTTACTGGGCCAGGCATAAAAGGAAAATCAACAAACTGTAAGTCCGCCATTTGTGATTTGTTTATCTGTTTTTTCATCCGATTAGCGAGTTAATCCACCTCGCTAGGTGTGTTAAATTTAACCCTAGTTTAACCCCTTCACTGCCAAGGGGTCTCCCTTTGACGAGTAAAATCGTCTGGCGTTAGACAGAGTAAAATCGTCTGGCGTTAGACAGAGTAAAATCGTCTGGCGTTAGACAGAGTAAAATCTATAAGTGGGTCTTGGCAGTCATATTGGTTAATCCTTGGATAGTGCTAATCGAGCTTCGAGGAACACATTTATTCCGTGGATTAGGATGATTTAATCGTGGGTTAGTGCTAATCGGCTTTGGAACAACCGGGACCTGGATAGAGACTGGTTTAATACCACCTCAGAAACCACATTCTGGTGATATGCAATGAAATTAAGTAACAATAGCAGCATAATGACAGTCATTGCAAAAAAATATAATTTGTTTTATCAACTGGGTTGATAAAATGAATTGGCCACCGTAAAGAGATTCGAAAGCTGACGTTTCGAGCGTTAGCTTTCGTCGGAGCGAATCCGCGAATCCGATTCGTTCCGACGAAGGGCTAATCCTCGAAACGTCAGCTTCCGAATCTCTTTAAGGTGGCCAATTCACATTATCAACCCAGTTGATAAAACCAAATTATCTTGTAATACCCCCACCGACACAGCACCACAGTTTCTTTAGAAACTTGCCCCCTTTATTGCAAAAAAATGATTGACGCAGCAATGCCTAACCAAGTAACGACTAAACAAATTACACTTAGTACAATAACTACATACGTGTAGAAGCGCCAAGTGCTGGTCCACACCAGCCCTTAGGTTGCCATATTCAGGCCTCTCTTATCAAAAAGTATATGTATGTATAGGTGTGTATGTAGGACAAAAGCAAAAGATGAAAAAGACGTTGGTTAATTTCATAATAACAGCAAACTGGCCATTCTAGTTTTGGCTACCCTGGTCCCAGAGGCGTTCTTTTGATATTATCTTTTTTTATTTGGAAATTTGCGACGCGAAGCGCTGATCGAAGCGCCAAGCCGAGACGGAAAAGAAAGCCTCTGGTCAAGATCGTTGAGAATCTCACTTTCATGCTGGCTCAGCACTTGACAGCTGTCAAAAATTTCATTTTCTTTTGACCAATCACAAAGGAGGATCGGGTTTACAATTTGTTGACAGATCCAATCATATCACTCGTGGAGCAATTAAAAATATCCTCTAATCAGAAACGACGGTCAAAAGCTGATGGCATGAAAGTGAGGCTCCCAACGGTCTCGACCAGAGGCTTTCAGCGCTCTCGCCACTTCGTGTCAATAAAAAAAATATAAAAAGGGGTTTGCGTCGCAAAATTTCCCAATAAAGAATAAAAGAAAGCTTCTGGGATTAGGGTAAGCTTTGGCGATAGGAATCAATGAAAGGCTTTTCTGTGATCGTCGATTGATCATCGATTGATCGATACCATCGGTACCAATTAATGAATTTTATCGATTGATATCAGTCTATCGACTGCTTTTTCCATCGATTGGACACCCCTGGATATTTTCGTGTGAGTCCCTTTTTTCCTACTCAGCGCTTCACGAGACCTCAAGTTGCATAACATATGTATTCGAAATGGCAGCAGTTTGAACTGCATCCTCGCTCTATCATCACACGAGCATAGGCGATACACTCTTCTTTCGCGTCCCCTGTGGGTAAGGAGACGGCTGCTATTTCAGCAAAACAACAGTTAACAATACTCCGATAGCTCCGACAGTCGACCGATACACCACCGACAGTCGATCGCAAAATATCGGCCGCGGTGTCGGCCGAGTGTCGACCGACATACCGACCGATAGTGTTGGCCGACGGTCTATTAGACAATATGTCGACCGACACTCGGCCGAGTCTCGGCCGACATATCGGCCGAGTATCGGTCGAGATATC
>OZ026598.1:37137371-37149871 GCA_964020085.1 Micromussa lordhowensis | reverse complement strand
ACGAATCACTATCGACACTCACGCGAAAACTGATCTACGATGGCATAAATAATAACTACTGGTAGAAAGAAGCAAAGAACAACAAAACTTGAGTAATGAGTACATCACACGAGCCCAAGCAAAGATATATACACGTTAAGTAGAACTTCGCAGTGAGCCCTATATATCAAAAAACGTTTATAAATGAATCCTTATCTCGAGAAAATAGTCATACGGCTTCAATTTCGAGTTGTTTCCCTTCGTGTATCCTTTTTTTCATTATTGCAAAACACATTGTACAACTTACACTACTTACACTAGTTCGTACTTGTACATATACATATACTTACTTGCTTCATGTTTCATCGTTTTACACTTTCCTATACTTACTTATACATATACTTATACTAATACCTAAAATGGCAACATCACGTGTCGCTTACTTCTAGTAGCTAGTAATCTTCAAAGTTAATTTCATCAAATTATAGTTAATTATTATTCGTTCACCTTCGTGGCTTCTTCTTTGATGACAAGTGCATTTGTCGTAAGGAAAGGAAAGTCCCTGATGTTCTCGTACAAACAGTTCCATTTCACTCTCCAACCGTGCCAAAATTTCCTTTGGTACACATTGAGTATCCTCCTACAAATAGCAAACCAACACGAATGATTTATTCAAGACGTGATTGATCATCGCAGCTGTGAAATTAAAGCCTGAAAAAATTCCGGCCTGAACGGGATCGAACCCATGACCTCTACGATACCGGTGCAGCGCTCTACAAACTGGGCTATCAAGCCATCTAAGAGCTGGTCACATTGTGAGGTCGTAATATACCCACAGAAGGTGAATAATGCAAATTATATTATGAAAGATCATATATTTGAACTGCGGAGAAAGATACGAGTTCGAATCCCGTTCAGGCCTGATTTTTTTTTTTTCGGTATGCTTTTGAGCTAACAATCGATATCACAAACCTGTCTGTCCACAGGACAACTTCACTCGAGTCTTCGTCTGTAATGCCCATGTGGTCAACATAAACATCATCAAATTGATCTAGACTCTGGTGAGGTAAACACACAGCAATCGAATTATTAGGCCAATCTCAGCACTCTACGACTACTCCGTCAAAACACTTAGTTAGTCATAGAGTGAAGTCAAACTGAAAAAAAAAGGTAGAATTTGTCAATGGCGAAACCAACTGGGACTCACACCAAGAACGGTATCGCAAGACAAAATTTGCCAGTAAAATAACTATTTGGACAATGTTTCCCTGAGGGAAAAAACTTCATAAGTAGTCTTAAATGAAGTGTATAACAATTTGAATATAAACACAAATAAAAGATAAGATTAACCAAGTGAACGTATGAAATTAAATTCTCACCTTTAAGATTCCATTGCCTTCAGCGTCGTGTTCTGAAAACGGCTTGAGGGGCTTAAGACGAAGAATCATTAGAAAGTTTTTCAATTTGTTTTTTTAAAGATCATTGCAAAATGAAAATGTTGAAAGCAGACAGTTATTGTCAGAGCTGCATTGATTTTTCGTCGATATACTTCTATGTTCAGAGAAAATTAGCAATTAGTCGTCAGAACAAAAAGTGCCTATCTTTTGCGTTTTCAGTTATATCAGGAGCCCATCACTAGGAGCTTGCAACTCCAATACTAAGCCTATGTCACGGCATTTTTACAGACCGGTCTATTTTTAGACTTCTTTTCCCGCAAAATAGGTCAGTTCCGTTCTACACGAGCGCGCATC
Source organism: Micromussa lordhowensis (assembly GCA_964020085.1). Taxonomy (NCBI): domain Eukaryota; kingdom Metazoa; phylum Cnidaria; class Anthozoa; order Scleractinia; family Lobophylliidae; genus Micromussa; species Micromussa lordhowensis. Next base: position 37,148,141 of record OZ026598.1, on the reverse strand, counting down.
GGTAAGGGAAACAATGGCGGCTTTTCCTTTTAATCTTCCAGTGAAAATGCCGACGTCAATTAAAGAATCAAGTCCGCGCTTATGATTTGTCACTGTTGTCCCTGCGGGAGTCTGAATTCGCGGTAAATTCAAGCTAAAAATAGACCGGTCTGTGAAAACGCCGTGACAGGAATATGGGGTAGTTGCTGGCTCCTAGTGATGGGCTCCTGGTTATATATGTCACTTAAAAAACGTTTGTCATCTTTTGATCACCTTCTACGTCTATACCGTTCAATGTTTTATATAATCTAAAAGCGGCAGTCTATTTCCGTCATGATAACTAACATAACATAACGTAACGTAACGTAACGAAACGAAACGCAACGTAAGATAACATAACAGCATAGCATAGCCTAACGTAACGTAACCTAACAGCATAGCCTAACGTAACGTAACCTAACAGCATAGCATAACGTAACATAACGTAACGTAACATAGCATAGCATAGCATAGCATAACGTAACATAACATAACATGGTTGATTTAACGTCAATAACATGGGCAGTGGTTGCCCAGTTTCCCGGCTAAAATCGAAATAAATATTGCATGCATATTATGCAGAAACTACATATAGCATTACAGTAAGAACATCAGCTTCTTTACGTAGCTTTCTTTACCATATTAGGAGCTGTAAAGCGGGGAAGTCTATTCCTAATAGGGATGTCTTCGCCGTTCTGTTCCGCTGACCTGCAAAACAAAGCCAGAGGCTACCAGACACTTCTTCTCCACAAAAACAACAAAACAGATGCACACAAAAAAGAATCGATGACAACAAGGGAGTATTACCTCGATTCATCACCAAATTCTGGCATTAACTAATGTATGTAGGGGGAAATAGGGTAAAACCCTCTCAATAATAATGATTCTTCTCAAGGTTGTGTTCGGATTCTTTCGTCTGTTCCGCCCGTCAGTTAGTGAGTCAGTCAGTCCCTCATTCGGTCAGCCCGTCCGTTTCTCATTCGGTCGGTTGCTTGGTTGGGTGGTCGAGGGGTCCGTAAATCACGTACTTGTGTGATAAAGAATTGAAATATAAAAAGTTTAACCTTCTCACTCCATCAAGTGTAAAGCTGACCATATCAATAACTCCTCCTGTTGGATGAACTAGCAGCCCAAGGAGACCTTTTCCAATTCCCTTGAAAAATCCTTCGACACCCTCTGCTCCAGCGCCTAACAAGCACAAATATAACGGGTTAGAGTGACATCAAAGGCGACGTACTGGAAGTAGATAATTTTTTATTTTTGTAAATTTGAACAGTTGTAAAACATGGTTGAGGTCATGTTCAAGAACTTACCTTCCACAGGTTTCACTACAATGCCGGTCACTCCAAAGAAGAGACCCTGAAATGAAATTCACGATGATGATGATGATGATGAGTCTTTATTCACTCTAACAACTAAAAGACACATTTACATGGTAAGAGACAAAAACTACAGTAACTTAAGAAATATGCATGCTTAAAGTTGAGCCAGGAGAATAAATGAACCTTGCGGTTTTCGAGTTATTCCCCTGCATTTTACGTGCAAAACAAAATAAGATTAAAGGATGTGAAGAGATGAGTAAATAAGGTACAAACACAAGGAGACAGACCGAACCATATGAGCAGTGGATATTCGAAGGAGTTAAGTGTTCAAAATGTTAGATATTTCATGAATTTTCAAGTTGCTCAGAGAAGAGATATAACTTAATTTGTTTAGAAAATTGGTAGACATTAAGATTTTTCATATAAGGAGGAATATTAAGCCAAACGAGGGAAGCCATATAGGATATAGTTTGTTTCCCAGTGTTTGTTCTGACTCGTGTTTTGACTCGCAGCGTATCTAGTATTATAAGTGTGTAGACTACTAGCGTACTTGAAAAAATTGTAGAAAACGTTTGGAAGAAGGTTCTTATGCCACAAGTGAGTAAATCGTAAAGCATGCAAACGGTAAACATTGTTCACTGTGAGAAGTTCTAAAAGGTTAATTAGAGGGACAGCGCTATCGGTTTGTTCACCGAAAGCTCTAGCAAAAAATATTTATCTCATGGCATGGTTTTGCTTGGTCTGCACCTTTTGTATATAGGTTTTGTAACTGCTTCCCCAAGCTAATATGGCATAAGAGATGTAAGGATATATAAGGCTATAGTATATTTGTTTTAATTGAGAAAGTGTTAGGTAGTATCTTAATTTGGAAATTATTCCAAGGTTTCGAGACATTCGTGAACAGACGTATGCGATATGGTACTTGAAAGAAACTGTTTGGTCCAGCATCACACCCAAGTATTTAATGCGATCTTTTCTTTCCAAAGTATGGTTCGTGCCATTTGCGCCTTTGGATGTTAATTATAAATTCGTGATTTCTTTTCCTAGATGATTTTACAATCATGTAGTTTGTTTTAGACAAGTTTATTGATAGTTTGTTAATATCGCACCAGTCTTTCACTTTTTTAAGTTCGGCATTAATTAAAGTTTCTAGACTTTTCGCGTCTTAAGATGAAGCAAATATATTTGTATCATCTGCGAATATTCTAAACATGAGAGCTTCTGAACTATTAGGTAAATCATTGATGTAAATTAAAAAAAGCACAGGCCCTAGGGTGCTTCCCTGTGGTACCCCACAAGATACAGTTTGCATTGAGGAGAGATAATTTCCTAGTGAAGTGCATTGTTTTCTATTAGTAAGATAACTCGTAAAAAGTTGAAGTGGTAAACCCCTGATTCCATAAGATTCCAGTTTAGACAACAATATTTTGTGGTTAACAATATCGAAAGCTTTGGAGAAGTCTAAAAACACCCCACAAGAATACATATTGTTATCTACGGCCTTTCACGCAAATCAAATCAAATGACACTCAATGACACTCAAATCAAATGACACTCAAGCATGGAAACTTAATACTTTGAGTCATTTTCCTCACTTTATGTGCAATTAACAGTTGATATTTGATCGGTAAATGTCAATTGCAAAAGATTAATAAGGTGACCTCACCATTAAAAAACTCTTTCCTCCCATTAACAGTCCTTGGCCGATGCCTTCAGGCCCTCTGTACATGCGCAATCGTCTCCGCTGAAGAAAACCAAAAGAAATTATAGGTACGTGTTGCGTGCAGACACACACATACTTTGTGAAAAAAGGTTTACCCGTTATGTATGTGTATGGTGGAAAATGCACTGGTGTAATCACTATTCTGTGCTGAACACGACTGATGTTTGTTAAGGTGTAACCTTCGTAGAGGCCAAGAACAATATTTGATTGAACTTAATTACACCCGAGTTCACGGTATTTTGAGTTATCTTGGCCAGTTACAAAAGTACTTTTTAATTGCGGGAAACCTGAAAATTATAGTTTACTAAGATGAAAGTCACCAAAGAGATTATAATAAACCATAAAGGAGCAAGGATGGTTTAAGATGAAGAAGATTTAGACGGATTGCAAACGACGAACCTGAAAAATTTAGGCTAAATTTTTCAAACCGTGACGTAGCTCCTTTAAGCTTAACGACACTCTCCAGAAGACCGCTATAATGAGGAGACAGAACCGCTATAACGTGGAGGCAGCGTAGCCGAGTGGTTAGGGCGCCGAACTTGAAATCCGGAAGTCGCGGGTTGAAGTCCCGCTCTGACTACTTAGCTGGAGTTGTTTCTCGGCAGACCCTCGTTCAACTCCTTCCCCCAGTTGGGATTTTTAAACCTATTATGTTTAGTTGATATATTCGTTTCTTTCAGTTTAAGTGGCATGCCTTTGAACTGGCTAGCTGCAGCTAAGCCCATTGACTACTATATACAACACCATTTGAACACGAGGTACCTACCATCTGAAAATTTGAGTCAAATGTAAGCGTAGCTACTGCCTGTCCCAATGAGCCAGTAATACGAGAAAACGCTCCAGCGGTATCACCTTGAAGGAAATAAAACATTGCTTTAGAACTGATACGACAAGGTGTTCAACAAAGATAGAACTGCAGCAAACTAGCAAAAAGGCGTCAAATTATCATTGATAATTGTGATAACTTATAACAACTGGCTTATAAACACCGACACGAAAACAACGGCACTTAAATTAGTGAAATTCACTTAAAAAAGAAAAGCCACAGTTGACTGAAGTATATTTGAAAAGCCCGCAAAAATTACCCCATACATTATTCTCCTTCTGGAATCTCAGTTTCACTTTGAACATTCATTCAACAATCACAACTTAGAAACGTGCTAAGTTATTTGTCTTCTAATATACCTATCACGTGACCCAACAAACTTTTCACACCACGAGCCACTCCTTCAGCAAAACCGCTGGGCCCTGCAACGATTCCCTGATAAAAAAAAACAAACGACACCATAGCATTTGCTATCACTTCGTTTTTAATCACAAAAGTCCGAAATCCAAACTAAAAAATGATGTGTAACAAGTTTCACCTGGTAAGGCTCGTAGAAGAAGTCTCTGACTCCCTCACCAATCCCATGAATGAGTCCGTATGGGTTACCAATGACATCAAGGCCCAGTACAAGGACATAGACTTGGCGAACACCCTGTGGGAATAAACAATGAAGAACTCAGTTAGCAGTTAACACAATTGTCAAGAAAAAACATTCCAAGTTACTGCGGATTACAAAAGTCTTAAGATTTGTAATGATAAGATAAGATTCGTAAAGCCCAATTCCGTGGCATTATTCACGCTTTGATTAAGAGGGCAAATATTAAGCCATTCCTAGATATTTGTGAAAGCAACTGAAAGTCAACGAAGCAAACCACCAAGATAACAAGTTTGCTTGAAAAAATAGCCAACCATAAACAATCTGTAAACCAGTAATGAGCATGATGTTGTATTAGAGCGGTTTTCCATTGACATTCTTCAATTAAGTGTAGTAAAACCAAAACTAAACCAATTACTTACCAATTAAATTCTCAGCCAATCTCAAAACGTGTTAAAACCAAAACCAAAGATGTTGTCTGATTACTTTCGATAGTCAATTGAAGGCTAAAGCAATTTGTTACTGATTTGTCAAGAATCTGCTAACGCCAGCTATGCTTCAGCTGGTAATATAAAAATTTATAATAACTGAAACAATTTTTTTACCTGCATGGTATAATGTCTCCTGATTTGGGCAAGAAGATTTTCCTGAGTCAAAAATACACTGACACGTTCAAAACACGCCATCCTGCAAGAACAAAACGAGGATACACTTTTTACGAAGGCAAATCTAAGTATCATCAAATCTTCGGAAAGTGAAGAAAAACAGACACGGTGCTAAGGTACTAATACGTGACTGGAAACAGAAAGAACTTCTTTGGGTAGACATGTATATCTCTGTGTGTGTCGTTATAAGGAACATGGCCTACTTAAAAGATTCATTTGATATTAATCCATCGCCCTAGACAAAAGTACAGACCACGCCATAAGTTATAGGTCAGTGCCCTTACTTTAATTCAACATCGTTGATGTCCGTTAGAGTTGCCCCAACAGAATCGATAAAGAAGTCCAACAAGTCGAGGGCAAAAGCCTGGTCTTCATCGCCTTCGTCAAACGAAGACGCCAGTGAGAAACTGAGATTGATCTAGCGGAGAAAAATATAGAGGTCAGTAAGTCTAAGAAAGTCATCACTCGGCTAACAGCTTGAAGTAGGCGGACCACCAACAAAGGGGAAGGCTTCGTAAACAGCTTTACAAAACCAATCAGAATCACCATTAGCCATGTCTTACAACCTCCGCTTAATATATATTACCAGGGCCCCTCTAGATGCCAGCCATGATGCTGAATGGGCCGCCTTGGTTATGTAAACGTTTTACTTACTTACTATAACCAACAAGGAATTTGGTCCTTAAATTCATATTGTCGCATTTGTCAAATTTAATACGATACTAGCTGAATACTAGCGGAATGAGATTCCAGCCGAGTCACGCAAGTAATAAACGATAGATCTTTGTTGATGGCTTTTCGCACAACTTATGATGCGAATATTTCAAACAGAGGTTTACCTCTTTCTGAGAATGACGAGAATATTAGTCACAGGATATCAAGTAAGCCTCACTTACTAAAGTGGTTTATCCATCCACTTGCATGAACGTGAAAAACACCGACAACGCCTTCTTCGGGGCGGCAATAGCTCTTATCGCAGTTATCAGCGGTTTGACATGCAAACGAGGCGAAAGGGTCAATACTGCATTGTATTGACCCTTTAGCCTCGTTTGTGTGCCGCTCTAAACAAAGGAATATTTGACAGCGGGCTCAACTCCGATAACAGCTATTCACCATTACGATCACATTTCATGAACGAGAAAGTGCATTACATATACGAGCAACAAACCTTGAGTGGGGACAAATGAAAGTATTCAAGGAAAACTTTTTGGGTCTCCAACGCCGCCTGCAATAAAAAAATCGCTAGTGAGACAAAATTCCACGATGAATAGTACTACTTTGATACTTTGATACTTAAATTACAATTTATTGATCACAAGAAATAAATTTTAGTTAATCAACGACTCTTGCTTGAGCTTTGTACTATGTCCACTGATTTCCACGTGCAACCTTACGTGAGCTGAACCCTAGGAACTCCTCATTGTTTTTTGTCCAATCACAGGGCACTCTGCCAGGTTCCTTAGCTCATTTCATGTGCTTTGTGCATTCTGTTTTTCTGCACACGCAAAGATTACCTTTTCTCGCAAAGTTTTCTTTCAATTTCCCTCCCATCCCACCCTTTCGCTTTTGTTCTTGTCACTGGACATAGGACTTCTCAAGCATCTCAGAGTAAAATTGTCAAATACACAATAAAATATTGATTTACCTATACATAATTATATAATTATATCAAATATTAGTAGCTAAGTGCTGGACAATATTGCTGTAACTGATTATGTAGTCACAATCAAGTAATATGTCTGTTTCGGCCCGTTTAGAGTTCCCAGCTGATGTAATGCTATGATAATTTCACTTGCCTCTTCCTTGTACTTCTAGTTTAAAGACAGTTGAGGTTTTTCAATAAAGTTGGGAATGGGGATGAAGTGCTCCTCTCGTCAGACTTTTGCCCCCCAAGACTCGACTTTTGTACTCCTCGGAAATACATATTGGCTAGTGGGGCCGTGGGGAGGCCCACGATTGGTTACAGCCAACCCAGGGGAGGCCCAACTCCCTCCTCTATATTGGTCTGTGCACCTTCCAGCTAGGTTACTGGGAGACTCAACTCCCTTCTCTCTACCCAGGAATGGTCCCAGTCGGCCCGGGGGAGGCCCAACTACCGTCTGCCTCCTCCATACCGGTGTGTGTACCACCCTGGTGGTAGGTTTTTCTTTAACTAACAAAAATCCGGAGTACATGGGGCTAACTTTAAAGTTTCAATGGAGCACTTTGTCACTCACTTCCCCATTTTCAGCCACACCAAGTTGTTGTTATTGTTCCTGTTCAGAATAATATTTTTTGGGTCTGAATAATAATTTATCTGACCCCAAAACATGAGGAAGTTGATTAACACTGCTGTAAAAGATAGTCATTGTCAGTGCTGTAAAAGAGTGTTAATACGATTATCAGAACAAACGGAAATAAATCGCTACAAACTTTGACTGCCTCTGTTTCTCTTAATGGTACAGCGACTCTCTTCATGTCTTCTTCAAAATAGGTTTCCTGTCAAAAAAATAATCAAACGTCTGATTCGAAATCAAAGGACTCCTATATATTTTTGTATCGTTTCAATACTGAGATAAAATCACGGTCAAGGAAGAATTGTAGCTCGAAAAAAAGATAACAAAAGAAGACAAGTACAAGATTACAACGATAAACAAAACAAACGGGCAAATCAAAAAATTTCAAACAACTTCAATAGAATAAGATTAGCTTTAGTTAAACATCTAATGATATAAATAAGCGAAAGAAATTTTACACAAAGTTTCGATGAGTCCATGTCATCATTTTCAAGTGAAAAGAGAATAAAATTTTACAACTTAATATATACCTTGCAAGGCGTTGTGATGCAGAGTATGTCGGCTACATATTAAATTGTAAAATTTTATTCTCTTTTCACTTGAAAATGATGATATGGAGTCATCGAAACGTTTTGTAAAATTTCTTTCGCTTATTTTTATCATTAGGTGTTTAACTTCAATAGAAAGACACTTGAGGGACCCGGACATGCGCAAACAAGGTTTCACGGAAATCTCCAATCCAAGGCACTCATTTTATTAGACACCACACTAATCATTTGGTACTACGCTGTGTGAAAGACAACTTATTAATTGCACAATAAAAGTAAAAAAAACACTGGAACTCTTTAAACAAACGAAAATAAAGCCAATACTAATTCAACCAGCTTGTCAGCTGTTTATTCATATGTTCACCGGTACTCTATGTTGTACCACAGCAATTTATTGCGGGCTGAACCATAACATAAATTAAGTACCTCTTCCAGAACTTCATTCTGTTGGCTGAAAAGGCTAGCCAAGGAAATAATCAATTCTTTGTCAACTTTGACATTCATCTCCTGTACCAACGCCATTGCATACCTATACGAGGATAAACAAACCACAATCCAACAACCCAATTTCATACATTAAAATTCTAACTTGGCTCCGAGGCTCAGGGGAATAAAACAACAGAAATCGCATCAAGGATGAAGGATAAATAATTAATTTATTTTGTTTATTCCCCCTCGTCTCGGAACCAAGTTAGAATATTAATATGTCGAAATTGGCTTATTGTAAATGCTGTATGATTAAAGTTTTTGTCAAAAAGTAAACAGTTGAATGTTCCCACGTCTGTTTGTACTCACTTGATGTGATGCATACCCTCTCTTGGGACTTGGTGGTAAATCAGTGAGACTTCGATGAAAGGCTTGAATCCTGAAATTTAAAGAATATAGCAGAATGAGTTTACAACACAGTATGGATGTTGGCGACGAGCTGCCTCGAGATGTGCTTAGAGAGCACCCAGTAGTGCACATGTATTTGAGGACTAGTGAACTAAAAAACTAGATTATTGAATAACACAATTCAAGAGTTCATTGGCTTAGCCATCATGGTATATGAGCCATCATACCATGTTCTGCAAATATGGTAAGCGTAGGCGTAATTTTCTGAGGCTTTTTTATTTCTATTTATTTTAGTTTTCTGTATTTGGGGCGCGTTTTTAATGAAACAGTTAGCCCACTCGCGCTTGTTGAATATGAGATGATTATAGCCAACGACCGCTTGTGGAATAATTCCTACAAGGAAAGCAGAGAGTTTCCATTTCTCCTATATACAAACGCTCAAAATACTTTTCTGCGTTTCTATACAGTAAATAGAAAATCGCACGCATCTTTTGATTGCCCTGTTGCAAACACAAGATGCAGAGAAAGTTTCGGATAATCCAAAACGTTTGTCGTTTAGTCAGACCTTGTCAACAGGAAGAGTATATTTTCAATAAAATGCAATAACACTTCATAACCACTCAGAGCTCGCGCTTTCAACCAATCAGAGCTAGGACAGCGTCCATCGTGTCACTGACAATGGGCCATTTCCGAATTACCGATAGCCTCTTTCTCAAAGCGAGTCTTGGTGCTCATCCTTTCATATGAACATGATATTTCATTCACATGCAATTTAAACTCATTTTTTATATGAATGGTTGTGCACCAGGCCTCGCTTTGAAAGAGAGGCTTTAGGTAACTCGGAAATGGTCTATTACCTTTTGCTTCTTTCTCAAAGCGAGCCTTGGTGCCCACCTCATATGAAAATGAGATTTCATTCACATGCAAATTAAACTCATTTTCGTATGAATGTATGGTTATACACCAAGCCTCGTTTTGATAGAGATGCTTGGGGCATATTATCAAATCGTTACGTACCAGATCTCTGAATAACGGACACAGGGAGTGGAGAAGGATAAAGAGCAACAGGAAAAACCGTACCAATCTGCTGATTATCAATCTGAAAATAAATGCAATAGTCTTAGATGATTTCGCTCACTTCAAACTTTAGATCTAAACATAAATATACTACTTGGAAAAAAAAATTAGACGATTGTAATTTGGGACAAAAATTGTCGGAAAATATAACCGTCCGAAATTTTTAGCGTCCAAAATATTTACAGTGCGGTATGAGACTTTTAAGAAGCTCCAAAGGTCTTACTTTCCTTTTCGGAAGGGACTATAGTTCAGACATAATTTTTGCCTTAAGATACCAGGACGGGAAGATCTAGGACGGCTACCGCAAGTAAATTTACTCAACCGGGCATGCGCACGAGAACTCTCGACTCATCTTTGTGCCGTCTTCGTCTCGTCGAGGACGCCATTTCGCCCAACTTGCTGTTGTTTCGAAAACGTGAGTATTTTGCTCTTGTTTTGCCCGGACAAATGTTCCAAACGACCTTATTTTCAGTTACATCGATGATATGTTTATTAGGTTCACATTTTTCGTGATTGCAGTGTAGAAAACGCTGAAATAAGAAAATGTGTCTGATCGTTTGTGTTTCAGTCACTGTTCAGTCGCTTTCACGAGTGCGCAAGCTCAAAACAAACTGCATGCTTTGAGAATACATTACTGTTAGTACAGTCGATAAAATGTTGTAAGAATGAGTGCCATGAAAGCATCTATCGAGCAAATAAAATGCACATTTTCAAACTGATGTTTAGTTGATTTTTTTTATACCACCGTACCGGGAACTTGATGCAATGTTTGTTTTGTTTTTATAATGCTTTTTACAATTACAGATCGAAATTGAAACGTTCACCCAAAGTCAGAATCAGTCTCAAACGCTCTGTTGGTAAAAAGCCATCTGAAGCAGGGTTGATC
>OZ026598.1:37112371-37124871 GCA_964020085.1 Micromussa lordhowensis | reverse complement strand
CAAATAGGCTACCATTCCGCTGTCACAAAATTATAGTCTGTGATTACAGAAATACATGTGGTTAACACGAAATACGAAAATGTGCTTAAACATACAAAAGGAATGCTAATGAGAAATCTCACTTTCGCAACTGAACGAGAAATTTTCAAAGACAGCTTTCCTGCAAGTGTCATTAGCACGCTTCCGATTTTTTTTTAAAAACGATGAAATTGAATAATTAACGTTGTAGCTTCCGCATGCGCCGAGCCGTGAAACCCTCCCTAACCCTTTAAACCGTCTATGAATTTAGTAACCTTTCATCTTGGTGAACTAGCTATAATCTCCGGGTATTCCTTAACCCATCCTGTCTGTAAGGTAGCTGAGACATCGTGTCATTTGAGAAAACACTTCGATAAAAATAAATGACATTTGAACCGAAACCTATACCAACCTTTCGAGCAAGGAATGAAAGATTCTCATCATCGGCAAATATCAGTACTCTTTGAAGGCCGTCCATGACAGATACCCAATGGATGGTTTTCTTGACTCTGGGGTACAACGGCCCATCAACGTTGTCTAAGTCATTGTCCAAGCCATCTGTTTCTTCAGGTACAGCGACTGATGATCCACAAATCATTCCACAAGTGGTGTCTCTGTCTTCCAACTGCTTCCGGTCATCTTTGACAGGCGGTGTGCTCTCATTTAGTTCCACTCGAATTTCACCGAAATCATCCTGTAATTAGAATGGCCCGTTTTGTAGTGACCTTCAACTAGCCAAAACAGTTTTTCTCACCAAACACAGCAGATGTGAAAAAATGCGTCAAATAAAATTAGAATTTTAAAAACATACAACCGACAAGTCTTGATTGGTTTTGGTTTCCGTCCAGAATGTCTCAGAAAAACACAACACAACACAAACACAAACACGAAAACCATATGCGGTAATGGCCCATTTGACAGTTCCATGATTAGCTATCAGGCCTTTGAATAGAAGTGAGACTAGAAGTAACACTGGTACAAACCTTGCTTTTCAAATATAAATTATCCTGTTATCATGCTACTAATTTCTAATATCTATCATCACGAGGTCAACCCCAGCCTCGCCTTCATACCAGGCTCGGTTACATTTCACAGAACTGTAAAATGGTCTCTGGGTTATAAGATGGTAACTATTTAAAAATCAGGAAGGGTTGTACAGGGTTCTATGGGCAATTCAAATTATAAATTGAGTACACGGGGAACCTAATTTTGACGCCAGGACAGCTAAAAAAATATATATATTTATAATTGCTGCTTCTGACGCACTTTCAAAAACGAAGAAGTACAACGTATGAACACGTTCTATCACCATAACAATTTTAAACCAAACAATAACACATTGTGGTAGCAGCCTGGTTTGTTTGCAACAAAAAAAAATACAAGGTACTTAAAATGTAACCTCAATGTAAATGCATTCTGAAGAGCTGTAAAGAAAAACCTAACGAAGCAATGTTGCACAATTAAAAAAAGGAAAACAAAATAACTAAGTAAATATCTTCGATATTGTTTACCTTGTCCACTGGGATCTCTGTTGGCTTATCTATTCCCATGTATGGTTTCCAGAAGAGTTTTCTGGCGCCTTGGGGATCATCCCACGTGTAAAGGATCATTTTCTTGGAATCTAGGAGCGTGATTTGCCCAGAATCCCTAGAAATCATAAGTACCAAGAAAAAGCCCATGAGGAAAAGAAGAATACCAGAAAATATATTTTTAAGTCAATCAAACGAAGAAGTGGAATAATCTGCCCCAAACAAACTGGCAAGGCAATGTTGGATTTATACTATCTTAACAATGGAAAATAAAATAATTTTCTCGTTGAGTTTCCGAATTTTAGTTGCTATATACCAAACAGGAGAAACCACGTTTTACCACAAATCCAAACACCAAGAAGAAAATTGAAAATACGAAGGAAGCGGAATATTTTTGACGAACTTCGAAGGGTTTGGAAATGTGGCTAAAAACGAAGATTAAAATTGTAAAAAATCTGTACTGTATAAAATCAGATATTCAAACATCACGGTTACGATTTTCTTTGTTTAAACATGACGAATTGTTAATGAGTTTGAGAAAAGTTTCTGTCAAATTCTTTACTCGAGTCTCTCATAGTGTCGACTGGCTATTCAAACTGCGTCCTCAGGAGTTAATCACTCCAAATAACTGTTGTTTGGACCTTTGCGATGTTTTGTTCGATGTTTTATTCATGCTAGTCACTTCACAGTTTTACTTACTTCTGGTGAAACCGGATTGGAATGTTGTCACACAGGTTTTCAATTCTAATCGTTCCAATTCCAGGAGAGAAGGGTGTTACCACTACAGTTGTGACAGAGTCCTCTACTTCGCCATGAACGTCGACTGTGAGGGCTTGTAGCTGAGGAATCCTCAGAACTGTTGTATTGGAAGAGTTGAAATTGAACGGCTGTGAGATCACGTTTGACATGGTCGGCTTCAAAACCATAGAGCTGGACTTGTCTCTTGGCCAAAATGGCCTGCTCTAGAGATGAAGGAGTTGAGATATGTTGAAATTCACTGTTATACGATTATTGCTCGGAGTACACTCCCCATGCACTAGTTCTTTTTACGCAGATTAAAAAAAAACAGAAATGTTTGCATGCCCATCATCTTCTTCGACAGGTCTTCCTGGGAATAATTATAACTTAGCTCACTCGTGCACTTACAGTTTTGTATATAATCATGATAGATATGAATAAAACAGGGGGAAAATGCACAGTTGAGTCTGGAGATTGAAATAACCGAACGTTTTGTTGCCAATCTCCAATTATTGTAAAATCTCTATAAATATTTATTAGAATACAGAACGTATTAAGAGGAGGGATGTGTACAAAGTATAGCAGAAAGTAGAAACACAGTGCAGGTTGTCATGATGTTTCATACATTTAAACTACGTTAATTCAAGATCTTATCCAAACAGTACAGTTAAGACCTGGGGTAAAGCCAATTGTCCCATCAGGCCGGAGCTTATCCCGGTTTCTGTAACATGAAGCGACCAGGAGTATTTCTACTCCCTCTGGATGGGATGCTAGTCCATCGCAGGGTTGCCCCCAGCATTAAATTCGCCGGCACTCATTTATGCACCTGTGTGGAGAGAGGTACTGTGAGAACACAACGTAATGCCCCCGGCCAGGGCTCGAGCCCAGACCTCTCGATCCGGAGGCGAGCGCACTAACCATGAGGCCACCGCGTCTCCACCTCCACAAATTCAAGTCAATTTAATACTACTCACCTCCCCTGGCTCCACAACAAACCACAGAGCGTTTTTGACCCTATTTTCAATAAAAGACACTGAGATCTAGCGAGAAAAAGTATTGCAAAAGAACGTCGGTTAAGAGAAAATGATTGGTTACTTCTTAAAGCTATTTTAAGAATGAACGTCACTCAAAAACAAATCTGATACACATTAATAAACAGTGAATATTCTGTACCTCTGTATTGTTGATAATGACGTATTTAGGAGTCAGCGTTACAATCTTCGTCAGACCTGTTCTTGACATTTCGATTTGCAAGATAAACTGCAAAGAAAAAACAACCACAACTTTTTTCTTTCTCATTACAAATATATCGTTTCAGTTGCAGTATATTCAGATGCAGGACAGGTTGTTCAAATAAGGTAAGTGTTGAAATCGCTTGTTTTTAATGAGACTGGAGGCTAAAAGTACCGCTAGGTTTTAGAGTTAGCCTCCAGCCTTGTTACGTCTAATCATAGTTAATAGAGGGAATGGTTAAGAAACCCGGCAAAGTTCTTAGTTGTATGTTTTCGTTGGCTATTTTGGGGGCTGAGCCTGCACAAAACCTGGCAAAATACAACAGGTGGTTATGTGTGTTCATACAACTAACCAATAGAAAAATTGCGATTACGCAGAGTCACTGATGGGCATAAAACAAAAGATGTGCAGAGTCAAGAACCTTCCAACATAAATCTTAGCCTGTTTGTCTGGTTATTTGATGTTTACCGTGCTTCTACCATTTCCCTCTATTGACTATGGTCTAACTGTGGGACAGGAGAGATAAAGGAAGAATTTACAGTTTATAGTTGAGTTTTAAGGGGGAAATAAGCTAATTCGGGTATTGGTCTGAAAGTAAATAATGTTTTATCGTTTTTGAAAAAGCAAATATACTAGGTACTTTGAAATGGGTTGGAAGTTCTTTCCAAAGATCTGCTGCCTGAAAAGAAATCGTCTGTTTTCCTATATTCCTCTTTGTACGTGGTTTGTGTAAATTTTGTGTAGCTTCATATCTGGCAGTGTAACTATGTATATCGCTGGCACGTTGGAAAAGTTGTTGAATAGTTTAGGAAAGGAAGAATATGTATAGGAAAGAATTGACATGACCAAGTTCTATCATCTTACATCACACTTTGTGGCCTCGCTTGCTTCACAAGTCACTTTTCCAGAATCCCCGACAGCATCCAAAGAAAACTTCTTCGACCAAGAATATCCCGGTAGTCTGAGTTTGGCCTACAAAAACGAAAAACAAAATTATTGTCTAATCACGAGGGTTCTGACAGTAACATTGTATAAAGGTTCTTCTTAAACACGGAGCGAGCCTATAAATGGAGGCAGAGCGGCTCAGCTCGTCCATCACAGATTGAAATACTCTGCTTGATTGGCCTATTCTCCCAGGCGTGTCGTACTCCCGCGAAATTCGCACGAAGTAATATTTCAGGCGACCGCACAAGGGAAGATTTTTCGTTTGTTTGCTTTCTTTGCAAAAAGGTCAGCGAAAATAACAAGAATGGCATCTACAGAAGAAGAATTTAGACTTCATATACATGCATTTTAACTTCTTATTTTTGTTGTTTCACTTGTGAAAGCATATCGATTGTTTTTTTCGAGTTGTTTACTCAACGTAAATGCCGTGTTTTAGCCAACAAAGTGCAAACCGCTGACCTTTTATAGGCTCGCTCCGTGTTTAAGAGTCTTTGAATGCATTCACGAACCCTATTAAATGACTATTGAATATATAGAAATATACAATTACTCCGCGCGTACGACAGTATTCACAAATGAGTAGTGTCGGAAAACGAACGAGTAATGTTTCTGACACGCCTCGACAAATGAATAAATATCATGCAAGCAGTTGCGTTATTCAATTTGAATGGCTTATGGTGCTGAGATTTTATTCCTGCCTCAATTACAAACAAGCGAAAGTGATTCTAGCAGCCATGGAGAAACTGCTTATGTTCTCTTTTTAAATGGATTGAAAGGCATGCATTTAGTCTTAATTGTTTACTGGACAGTTAAACGTGCAGTGCTCTTCCAAGATTCAAGTCTTTGTAGCTCTATCAGAAACTGTATCGTGTGTGCTAATGAGGCAAATACTGTAAACAAAGATTCTCGTAAAAAAATCATACTTGACTGACAAGATAGCTTTAAAACGAAATTTAAAATCTCACCTTTCTGTAAGACTTTTCAGTAAAATTGAAAAGAAGTGGGTGCTTTTCCACAGCAGATTGCTCGTAGACTTGCTTAGTTTTTGAGACCTGTGTTGAAGATCAAAAATTGAAGGTCAAGCGGGTTAATGTCTATTCCAATACCAGTAGCAATCAGTAGAATGCTACTGACCGCCTGGAGTAGTTTCCAATTCATTCTTTAAATGGGATTGCTAGGCTCTCAGATTGACAACAAAAACCGTCTAAACGTATGCCCATTTCCCCGCGCTTGGCATGCAAGTTTAATGGGTCATACCATTTCGTGTGATTGGCCAGATGTGTTTCGTTTGTTTTTGGATTAATACGTCGTTAGAAGACGCCTCTAGGCTAAAAACTAAAGGAGCTCACTCACGGCATTTTAATTTTTTTTGATCGCGTACACAGTTACCTTGAAACTGAAGGAAATCTGAAAATATTAGTTAACTAAGATGGAGAAACACCAAAGTGATAACAAAAAAAACCAAAGAAACAAGGATGGCTAAGGATGGAGCAGATTAACAGGGATTGCAATCTACGAACTTGAAAAATTTAGGCTGAACGTTTCAAGATGCGGAAATTGTGACATAGCTCCTTAAAGGGTAGCGATTACGGGTAGTATTTTAGTCACTTACCCTGTACTCGACGTGTAATCCTGTTTTGTTGATAAGCCAGTACGGGGAGTAGATAAACAGTTCTCTTGTTCCAGATTGATGAATTGATACTACTCCAAGAGACTAAAAACAAACGATAACATTTATTTTTGCGTCATGTTTCATTTATGTTCGAAGCTGGTTGACTGTTAAACTCATATATCAATCTTTGCCACTGTTTATTCACACAAAGTAGTGGATTGCGGTCCAGACGATTGTTCTAATTAACACGGCTTTTGAAATCTATACCTAAAATGGTTTTCAACCATAGAAAAGGAGTAGCGTGCTTAAAGTTTCGTAGTTTCAGACGACGTGCCGAGAGTAACATGGCTCAGCTTTATTCCAGCTTTCTTGAGCTCAATAAAAATACGCTCAGGACTTACAAGTTCTTCTGCAGGTTCTTCCAGCGATTGCATTAGCAATTCTTGCGACTTGCCACCTTCTATCTTCATAGTTAACTGTCCGACCCAGTTGACTTCTTTGTAGTCTCTTAGCTACGAAGAGGGGTAAACAAAACCACAGTTCCATTTATAAAACGATGTGTTCACTGAAGATTTATTATATGGCTAGCTCCGCGAGCGTACAAGACGACTCAAATACTGTGTTGCGATTAGCTACTCAGGCAAGATGGGGCTATCTTTCCCGCTAGGAATTAGCTGCTGTCACGCAAAAAACTGTTGCTCTTTGTGCCACAAAATATATCTTTGTCTACTTTTGCCCAAGCTTGTTCGGTCAATACGGCTGGTTATTGCCCTCGTTTTCGTGTGTTTACGAACCTCGACTTCGTCTCGTTCCAAGAACACGCAAAAAGAGAACTTGCCCAATATCCAGCCATCATGATCGAACGCCTGATCAAACCCAACATATCGACACTAAAATGACAGTCAGAAACGATCACACTAATTATTAAAGAGGAATTTGCATGGCATGCTTTAAGGACAGTTAGTACTGGATATTCTAGCTTTCTTGTTTGCTATTTCATTGACGCCTTATGAGCATCATTGTACAAGCCAAATTTGTCGACAACGAGAAGAATTTGACCGAAATTTCGTTAATTTTCTCCGAAAAGCCGAGAAAAACTGAAAAAAAAATTCGTGAAAAATTCGTTTGCATTACTTTTGCACAGTGCAGTAGTTGGCCTTCAATGGCAAAGAAAAACTTCTGTTATAATTATGTAACACTGCCGTACCGTTACGTTTATTTGACAGGCGTCTCCTGCACACCCACTGACAAGAGGAGCTTTATCTCCAGGAAGAATGGCTTTGTCTTCTCCATCATTTTCCTGGCGAAGGAAATCAATAGGTCAAACCCTGTAGGTAAATAACTTCGAACCATAAAGGATAACCAAAACAATAACCTGTCTTCATTCTGCGTCAATTAACGAAAGTGAATGACGCGGTTCCGTTTCTTGGTAGAAAGGCTTTCAATCTGTTGTACTAGTTAAGAACTAGAACTAGAACTGAAACCAGCAAATTTAATTTCAATGGAAGAGAGAAAGAGAGCAGTTCTTTTAGCATTTCTTCTTTTCCTTTTCTTTACGGATATGCTTTTTCAAGAAATTTCTTTGAATTTGCACCTTGGCCAAGTTTAATATGTATACCTGACCGAGTCTAGGAAATTCTAGGCATATAAAAAAGGCAAATGTCATTCCTACTCTTCGTTATCTCAATAGCATAGAAAAACAACGTCGCTCTTGTGATCACCATTTTATAGCACAGAAATTTACTTCCCCGTCAGGTATCATACAGGGCAAATCGACAGATGGTTGCCTACCTGGATTGACAGAACCAACACAAAAGGAAGCTTATTGTGCACCACTAGCGGAGGGTACAAACGGATCACGTGATGGGGAGAGTCAACACCAGCTGGTAGTTTGTTCAAGTTGTCTGCCTGACACAGAGCCTACAAACATAAAACATAAAAGAACAAGGTATGATCAAGATCATGCATTTTTCCATGTGATCTCGTTGAAATTGATAAATGAAACGACAGAGGGTAAATACGAGATTACTTGAACTTGTTTAGCAGAACTTGATTACGTCATTGTTTACATTTTTCCTCATTAACATACGACAGAGAATTGACCCCAAACATTAAAAGAGCTTGTGAAACAAGGTAATTGCGAAAATTGTGGCCTCTTTCCATGTAATATTCAAGGAGAAATTGGATTTCGATAAACTGCAAAATTCCTGGGTGTCAAAAGTTCTGAGCTCATACATTTTGTGAAAAAAAAATTGAGTTTTAACACCCGCGTCGCAAAAAAGGTATTTAATACAGGGAGCTCAAATTCCTAGGAACAATTAATCATGCTGTGTTCTTAGAGTAGTCAGACCTGATATTTTTTTTAGCTTGATCAGAATCTGAATCGCCTCGACTAATGAGGAAATATTGTAAACAAAGACTGCCTCATATTATCTATAAAAAAAAGAAAGTCTGAGGGTCTGTGCATATACCTTGATATAGAAAGCAGAGGAACTCTGTGCATCCTCTGACGAAGAACAAACCAGCACACAAGAAGGTTCATTCTTAGTAAACTTACTCCAAGTTAACGCTGATGATGATATATTATAACTGAAAGAACAAAAATTCTAAAATTGAATTAAGCAAGCTGAACACCACACCAGAAGTAAAGAGTGATTCTCTTTTTCCAACTCTCTATAATTCACCAGTGGCATCATTTATTCAATAGAACCTGCATGCATAAAATATTGTCGTGAAATGCCCTTGGGAATACGCAGATCTCCCAAGAACATTTCACAACAATAGTTTTTGCAAAAGTGGGGGGCAAACAGAGTTAATTATGGGGAATTAGAAATAACAGAATGACAAGAAATGCATCAAGCATCCCATCCATGGCTATGACAACTTTCTCTACCCATTTCACGGAAGAATCTTCTGGAACTCGTGTTTATTAGTGAGAAGCAGAGCAACCTCTCTCACACGTGGAAAGCTTCTTATTATTATAACGATTGCCTCCGTAAAAAGTTTTAGTAAAACAATTTCTTTTTCTATCGGCAATTTCTTTCACCTAACGACGAAGTAAAACATTTGCCAGTCAACCCAGCTTCTTAACTCTGGGTATCTTATACCCCATTCACACACTAACTAAACAAGTTTAACTAAATCAGTCTTAGGTTTTTCCAATTTGTCGATTACGCTTTGCAGTCATTTTCAGAAGACAAATTTCAAACGACCTTGCTAGCGTATTTTAATCAAACAAGTATGTACTTAAGTTGTGTGGTGTGCACGGTTTGAGCAACTAACTTTTACCCTTGTTTAGTTAAACCACTTTGAAACACTGCGCGAAAAGCCAAATATTCGGGCCCGAATTCGCTCGAATACGGATCGGCGGACGCCGCGTATGCCGCAATGTTCTGACGTATTCGATTACGGCTGACCCGAAGTACACCTTGAGTATTCTATTAGAATCCGGCCTGTTTTTCCGTATTCAAATTGAATACTAGTGAATGACTCGAAGTGTTCGATTAATCATACGGGCCACGTTTTGGTTGATTTATGTTGCGTTAGATTTTCTTCGAAGGATTGTATTGCGTCACAGTCACATATTCGAGTCTAGCATACTCTAGAATATTTTGGCTTTCACGCAGTGAAACAAGTTTAACATGCATGTTACTAAAGGTCATACTCACTCGGAACCACTGGGTTTCACAAAAAGCTCTTCGCTGTACGTTGCATACAAAGGAACGTTATGCACACCAGATGGCTCGACAGTAAAGAGTTTCACATAAGGATCCTCTCTCGACTCCGTCGAACCCTGCCGCCGACCGAAAATGTCCACTGGAACTTGAAGGTGATTTTGGACCTACCAATAAAAGACCAAAACATAGCGGGAAAATATGATAAATGTAAAAAAGGTTGAATGATAAAAGTTGGCGTAAGGCATTAATATCCTACCTGCAATGGTGACCGAATTGTGACTGTCTTGCGACCGTTCTCAATTTCTACCTGGACAACAAGGTACCACTTATGATTTGCCTGTGAAAAACACCAAATATTAATTGTCAACATAAAGATACATTTAATACATCTCTATGCACATTGTACCGCAGGAATCCCCCCACCCACCAGGGGAGAGCTAGGACTATGATAATGATGACCTCACAAATGACTTTATCTCTTTCGCAAAAGAATCAAAATGATATAAATAAATGCGGCGTACATTTCTCAACTCATCAACAATTCATCAAGTTCAAACAAAAGAAATCATAACCACGGCGGTTTTTGGATATCAGATTTTAATGTCACTCTTTCTCCGGCTTCTTCCCAGTTTTAGTTTCAATTAAAGACATTATACACTCGAGACCACGTTTTACCACATTTCCAAATTGTTTTCTCGGTGTTTGCAAATATGGTTAAGCACAGTCTCTCGTGTTTGATATATTACTTCGCTTCCAGCAATTGCAAGCTCTCGACTTTTATTCTTACACAGTTCCTTCAAAATCTGCTTTACAGTATTGTCCCAATTCTCGCCGATAATTAAAGGCTTGCCAGTTGTTTTCCGTCAGCTTATATGTTGTATTGATATCTCTTTTTCATTAGACTCACTTCCTAATAATATGGAATTAACAGAACCCTGAATAGGAGGTATCCAGTAATTACCTCATGAAGCACAGCATCTTTTGGAGAAAGCTTATGTAAATACGCTCCAGAGCGAGCAATTGAGATGAGAGGGACATTGTAAAATCCATCCACCTATGGAAAAAGCAATAAAGAATTGAAAGGAGCGGCGTCGCCAAACATTCCATCTCAACTTCTGCGTTCAGAGCATTTCAAGTTTATCTTGTATAATCGGTCACAAACATTTCTGTTGTAGGCTAATTCCCTGTTTGGCAAGATTTGTTAACACCTTTTTCCATCTTTCTGATTTTTTTCTTTCCAGATCCTTATCACTTTGAGGGTAGTTCTGGATAACTCAAAAAAGTATCTAAAACATCATCACACCTTAAACGACTATCTATATAATTTAAATAACATAGTGTAAATGTCCTACTAGAAGTTGGCAGCTTTCAGTATATGGCCCGGGTTGTTCGAAAGGTGGATAACACTAGCCACTGGATAAATCACTATCCAGCGGATAGCGTGGTTTGCTTTGTTAACACTTATCCACTGAACAGCGATTATCCGGTGGATAGCGTTATCCAGTCTTCGAACAACCGGGCCCAGATCGATAGATTCAGTAAAGGAGAAATGGAACTCACTGTCAGAGAGATAATGTTGTCATCGTCCACAGTAATTTCAGGTCCCATGGTTTCACTTTCTTGTTCGTTGCTCTCTGCAACATGATGCGGTGCAAAAATTCCACCAACTAAGGCACCGATATTGGCAATGGTATGACCCAATTGAGTTTCTGCAGCAATTAAACAAAATTCCTTTTAAAGACCTCTCAAAATGGTTTTTAAGTGATTATTAGTGAATAAACCTTCTAAACTTTCTCGTACATACAGTAGTAAAAACATTAACACAACCACGTGCGGATGAAATGCGATGTCTGGATTCAGCCTTATTTCGAAAAACCAAGTTTCCTTGGGGGTAAGAATTTGTAATGAACACCGCAATAATAGCCAGATGGTAAATTGGTCTCGCTTAAAACATTGCAGAAATGAAAAATCTGTTCTTTTTAGCCTGTCAAATCTTTTCGTTAATATGATCAGTAAACAATCTCCTTTGGTATACATTTTTCGAACATGATTTCAATAATAATATATTAGGGTAAAACGAAAATCATTGTCATGGTATTTAGCAATGCTGTGGTAAATGAAGGTATTGTACATAAAACTAAAAACGTTTTACAATTCCCAGCTGGTTCTGTTTAACTATGTATGTATTAACACTGTATGTGTTTAACTTTGTCGCATACGTTTGTCTGGAATCGATCTACCTTTATTTTCTAACTAAGCCATTTAAACCTAAAACTGTACTGAGTCAAGTCTGTTCAGTCTGTATTGGAGAAGATAACCTTGCAGAAAATGAATGGGACAAATATTTTCCCAATATTATTCTCGCGTAAGCTCATCACCTTCAACGTTGTATTGAGTATCAGAAACCAAGCTCACCTGTTTTCTCCATTTTGGACTTAACTGTGTGATGCAACTAAACATTCCGTCTGGATTGTCTAGGGTAGTTTACCATGCATTTACCAAAGTGGTAACACAAGTTTGGCTCTACCGACCGGGACATATTCCAATTAGACTGAACGCCTTGAAAGGCAGTCCAAAATTTTTAACCAAAAATGTGCTTACCATTTGCAATTCTTCGCTGCCATCTTGGAATTATGATCAGGTCGAACTCGTCCTAGGCTCTTTCGGTAAATTGGGGGTCTTTGACTAAATGGTAAATGGTCATAAGGAACGGAACTGACCATCAGATATTTTTTGCTTACCATTTGC
>OZ026598.1:37077371-37102371 GCA_964020085.1 Micromussa lordhowensis | reverse complement strand
TAATAACTTTTACTCTCGCGTAAGTTGAGAATATCGCTTAGGCAACTACGACGTTACTATGACAACGTGCTGGAACTGTCTCGATATTCAACAATATTTATCAGTAGCTCATTTTCAAGGCTATATTAAAGTCTAAATTCAACATATCTTACCTTATCACCGGTTGATTTCCTTATCACCAACCTAGGTTTAGAATCTTCAGTTGCTATAAAACGAGATGCATAAGTGTGACAGAAGTCGTTAGCTTGTTAAAAATAAATAATTTGGGTTCACATTAGTTTAACAGATGAAAGTGATTTGTAATTCAGAGATGATGCCTGGGTTTTAACTGTACACTCCCCTTTCCTTTACCAACCTTTTTTCTTATACCAATACTCGGCCGAGGCTGGTTTGCTATCCCACAAGTCGCCAGGAGCAGCTATGACTTCATGTCCTGTTGTCTGAATGCTTTCATCAACCTTTAAAAATAGCACAAAAATAAATATGTTCCTCTAGGCGAGTTGAAATGCGACTTGCTCTTCTGAATTACAGCAATTGTGAATAACGATTAAAATGTTTATAAACTCAGTTGAATGTACAACCGTGAAGTAAACCACAGTATAAGACAAAGGAGTCGCATCTTTCACAGTACACATCCATGCGAAAAAGGATATAAATGGTCACGGCGAATTTTAATGGCGATCTCACAAACCACCTAGAAAAAACTGCCAGACACTGATATCCCTCTCAGGAGGTGTAGTGTGCTGAAGGGACTGCTCACTGTTTTGCTATTTTTGGAAAATTATCCATAACAACGCTTTGAGTCTAAAGAATAAGTGGTACAAATGACCTGACCAAGTTTGACAATGCGATGCTTGGGTGTTCAAGTTTGGCTCGATTCACCCTCAGAATAATTACTTTCGATAATCTTGTTGGACTTTGCCACTTCTTAACTCAATACATTTCTTGCGAGCGATCAAGTTAGCGTACATTTTGACTGTAAATATCAGAATCATCATCAGAACAAATCAATGTAATGTAATGTAATGAGATGCGATGCGATGCAATGCAATGCAATACAATGCAAATGCAATACAACGCAACGCAGCACAACGCAACACAACGCAACGCAATGCAATGTAAAGACTTTAAGGTGTCCGCAAGGGACAAACCAACCTTTTGTTGTCCTGTTAAAGCTGTGACGACATTGCTGAGCGTGGTAAGCAGCCCAGGAGATAATTCGAACACCATCTCTTCTAATGATATAGCAATGTCCTGACCGCGTTCACTAGAAGCGGGCGTTAAGTACTTGACGTTCAGTGAACAAGGATTCAAAACCTGTAAGAAAGGTTTACTTATTTGTACATCATTCAAGTTATATCTACCCTGAGTATCAGGCCTTCCTAAGGGGAGGGGAGCGGGGAAGTACTTTTAAAACGTTTGACACTAAGGTTCAGAGCTATATCAGATTATCATGTTAGGCAAAAGTCACAAAATGCAACACTTACAGAAATGAAAGATCTATTCGAAACTCTGAACTGAAGGTCTCTGTAAACGATACATGAAGAGGGTGACCATGACAGATCAAGCTTATCAAAAGGAAAATGGCACTTGCTTTGAAAAAAAAATTGGTTGACTTGCAAAGGATTAGAGAAAACAAAATCAAGTGGATCGGAAGGAATCTACAATGAAAAAGAAGCGCAGGGCAGAGAACAAATTTCAAGACAAAGGCACTAACGAAGACATGACAAAGGAACGATGAAGAACGCTTACAAGGTGTTCAAAAACAACGTCTGCAATACAACATAACACAACACAAAAAAACACTCCCCAATGGGGCTTATCATCTGTGGGAGCGAGCGGGGCAAGAACCAGTGGCCAAGCAAATTCTGAAGAGGAAGTGGGGCTGGATTGGACACACCCTCCCGAAGCCGGCATCCAGTATCACGCACGCAAAGCGCTAACCTGGAACCCGCAGGGGAAGAGAAAGAGAGGCCGGCCTCGCAAAAGCTGGAGGCGAGACACTGAGGCGGAGCTGAAGCAACAAGGCACCAACTGGACAGGAGCAACAGCCCAGAACAGAGTGCATTGGCGAAGAGTCGTCGATGGCCTATGCTCCATTGGGAGCGACGGGCCTGAGTAAGTAAGTAATGGGGCTTATCGAGGTTAACTATCTTAAGTTGTCCACCGGGCCACCACTAAATTTATCCTTCTATTACATTTTTAAGTGATTGGCAATTTCTGCTATTAGGGGAAATGGAAAATCACAAATCTTCAAAGGACGAGAGACTAAAGTCGTCCTCAAGTGACCTCAAGTACAGTTCGTAACACGATACATAAAATGCCTTTTCTAAGTTACCTTGTAAGATGTCTTCTTTACATCAGGAAACTGTGAGGCTTGCATTTGGAGATTTGTCAGACTTGCAGAAAGCATCTGTTTCACATCTTCCAACTTAAAATCAAACTCAACCTCCGCCTGAATGAATGAAATTGAAAGAACGTATGAAAATACTGTACCTGTAAATGCTGTTTTATTCCTGTCTGCTCTCTATTATCTTAATATTTCTTCATTTTATTGATCTATCAATCACAGATGCCCGCGACACGAAATACTACTTACCGTATAATAAAAAACAACACCAACATGGCAACACATCAAATTAAAGTCGGGTCGTTTACTCTAGTGATATGCACACGACCCAGCTGCATCAACAGGAATATTTTCAGTTATTTATCGCAAAAGTACATTTTTCCGCGTCGATAGGCAAGTGTATCACTTCGTTGACTATCAATTCGAAATCGATTAATGTAATTCAACCTCCGTAGGCTGACATTTCGAGCACTCCCTTTTTGAAAGAGCAACGTTACGAAGGCGTGGCGCTCGTAACGACAATTCCCAAATTCGCTACTCCGGTTTATTCACCTTCACAGACTTCAAACGATAATCACTTAAAATTTAAAGTTGCTGTCTGTTTAAGGTTCAAATTGATATAAAAAGTATCAAAATAAAATTGATACAATTGATCGAAACAAAAAAATAAGTCCGCCATAATGACTTTTCTTTCCTTAAATCCTGAAGAAGGCCAGTTAAACTTGCCGTAACGACGCTTTCAAAATCAATTTTAACCTCGGAAGAATCCCGAAAACAGAGAGCAAGTAAACGTTTCAAAGAAACAGTTCAATAATCAATTAAGCTTTTATTTTGTTTTCTACTGACCTGGACAATAAGTGCCTCACTGTCTTTTCTTGTGGCGTCAGACAGTAAGACAATGTCCGGTTCCTTAACTACACCATGAACAGAAATCTTCATCTGGCTCCCCTGAGAAGGCAACGGTGCAGCATCCACCTGGCTAAGAGCCCCAGTTGTATTGACAACTTCACTTTCAAGCCTATGCAAGGGCACATCTCCGTCTCCTGTAGTAGTAAAAAGGACTCGACCAGGGGGCGCATCGAATGACGTTTGGCTGGCAATTGTGGCCTGATGCTGTCGCGGCTCATACAAGTCAGACGATGGGTTGGTGAAGAACTCCAGTAAGGGAAGTATAAAAGGAAAGTTTACAAAGATGGTGGCATTTTGCAAGGAAATGTCGACTGAAAACAAAGAACAAGAGCAACTTTTAAAAGTTAAAAGATTAATTAAGCATTTTAGACCATGCAATTGTTGCTTTCAACAATTTTCTTCTATTCGTTTATTTTTTCTTTTACTCTGAAACTCAGTATTAAATGGATATGAAAAAAAGTCAAATTGTTATATTCCCAAACTATTGTTGAAAGCTAACGAATCAGAGTATGTCTACTGTATTTGTTTAACATGTGGACATTTAAAACAGAGTGGAAGCTTGGAATATTAAACATTTCAAACAAAGTTAGGAATATCATTTCACGACGACGGCAGACTCCTTGAGTCTGAGCTCATTTAAAAGCAGGCATTCTATCTTGAGATCAATGTTTTTTTTTACTTTTGCGAGCTGGAACGCAGAGAACCGTAACAGTTGTGATACAAGTCAATTTGTGTTTTACCACTGAAAATATGACAAATTACTAACATTTGAAGAAAACAAAAAGAACAAGTGTCTTTTTCCCTCAAAAATCGATGAAAACAGTCAAAAGCCGTAGACATTTTTTTATTTTCTCAAAATAAAAAGGCCATCATTTTTAACATCTTTTTCTTCCGGTTTCATCCAAAAAGAATGTCAGCTGCAATGTTATGACGTCACTGCGGATTGTCATTTTCTGTGCAGTTCGCGGACAAATCTTTCGTTTAATACAGCTATCAATAAGAAAGATTTGGGTTGATTCCCGCCCACACCAGAAAAAAAATTAAGCATAGAAAATTGCACGTGTGTAGTGACATTACCACATGGCGGCTGACATTTCAAAAAGAAAAAAATGTTCAAAATGGTGGCCGTTCAACAAAACACGGCTTTTATTTTGGTAACAAACTTTTTTTTCTTGCTGTTTTCTACAAATCTTGATAACTTTCATAATTTTCAGGGGTTAAATAAAACACGATTTCCAGCTTAAAGTTTTCTTTTATGAACCAGTAGTGATTGATACCAACAAACCTTTCATCTCTCCAGAGGGCAACTGGCAGAAGGCTACGTCACACATTTCCTTGGCAGGTGATTTTGTAACACTGGCATATGTCGACTTTTTCTTGTCGATTAACCTTTGTCAAACATGAAAATAACTTATCAGTGGCAATGATGAATCAAAACAAGCTTCATCAAAATTGCAAGAATATTTAGCCTTTGTTTACGTTTACCTTGGAAAGGCAGAGATTGTTCCTTTTCTAACGTCTTCCACTACACAGCCATTGAGCATACAGTGAATTTGAACAGATCTGTCACTGGGCAAAACAACCGTTACCACACTTTTGTCCACTTCACACAGACATAACCGTGTTGCTGGATCGCAAAACGATGACTGAGAATCAAATGGATCCTGCAACACATCAAGATATATCAAACTCCCTTGCAACGATCTGCGCGAGAAATCTTAGACTATTGATCCTGGTCCGATCATTGTGTGCGTTAGGTAAATTCAATACTTTTCTCAAACAAAGATTGCTTTGCATCTCAATAAGAATCAAGGATCGCAAGCTGCATTGCGGCCTGCAGCGTACAGGAACAGCGAGAGGTCTTCAGGTTCCTTAAGGAAAACGGGTGACTACTAAAATACTGCTAAGTACCTATGCCCTTTTGTACCACAATACAATATTTCCTGGTAAAATTATTGCAAATAACTTACCAGAGGTTTCTCGTTACTGTACAGAGTAAGACTCGCTCCGACAAAATCA
Source organism: Micromussa lordhowensis (assembly GCA_964020085.1). NCBI lineage: Eukaryota > Metazoa > Cnidaria > Anthozoa > Scleractinia > Lobophylliidae > Micromussa > Micromussa lordhowensis. The sequence continues at coordinate 37,097,093 of OZ026598.1, read as the reverse complement.
AATGAAAACACCATCTGATCCCACACTGTGTCGGTAGCTTCCTGAGTTGGACCAGGTTCTATGAAGACAAACCACTACATAAATCGCGTATAACGTTCTTGAGAAAAGAGCTTTGCTATACGTGTTTCACTAATGAATAAGTGTCGTAAAATATACAGGTGTTCCAGGAAACGTAAACCAGAAATTTTTGCTATCATCATGTTGATTATTACATAATCACGCTGCAGCTACTGTACTTCTACCCATAAAGCTAAATTTTCAATGCTCAATATCCTGGAGTCGCACTGCAAGCAGAGATAAAAAAACAATCTAATCATACCTGATGAAGTATTAGCTGCGGTGGTAGGTTCAATCGGTTCTTCTTGTTCCTCAGCCAAGTTTTCAGATGGTTGATTTTCCACTACAAAACAAACAACAACAACAACAACAAGTTCATTTATTCACACTATTCAATTACAATACAACAACAATAAAGGATAAAAAAGAAGTAAAAAACAGAGCTGATGATACATTGAGCTGGATTGTTTACACGAGAGACAGTGTTTCATCGGGATACCCAAACACCGAGAAGAGAGTCTAAAATGCGACGCGCAGCCGAGTATTTTTGACGAAACTCAAGGTGTTTGGATAGCCGATGAAACACTGACATGTGTTTAATATATCTTCTCAATCGAAACAAAAACTAAGGAGTCGGAGAAGTAAAATCGGCAACATCTATGCTAATTAAGACCGGGTATCCAAACCTCCATCACGGTTGTGATTTTCTTTGTTTAAACTTGATGAATTATTAATGAGTTTGAGAAATATCATATCAAACACAATGAAAATGTTCATCACGATTTCAAACACCAAGAAGAGAGTGTCTGGAAATGTCAATAAACACTGTCTCTCTTGTTTGCTATATGCCCTCAATTGAAACTAAAACCACGGAGAAACAATATTATCATTACTGTCTATGGTAATTAGGAAACCATCTCCTGTGATGGTTATGACTACTTTTGTGTCAATATTTAGCAATTATTGAATGAGGCTGAGTGGGATATGAAGAATTCTGCAGATCGAGGAGGGTGTTATACACCGAGGCCGAACGCCAAGGTGGATAACAACCTCCGAGATCTGCAGACTTTTTCATATCCTACGAAAGCCGAATTCAATAATTGCTTTATTATTCATTAAGTACCTGGGCGATATTTTCTTCGCTCAAACTTGTAAACCTACTCGCAGCCATTCGCTCTTTGTTAAAATAACACAACCTCGTCCCCAGGTTTTCTCGGTCAACGGTTCAATAATCTGTAGCGGGCTGCACTTTTGACGTCGTCGGTTGAATATGACAAAATTCTTTGCAAAGTTCAAAGCAGCTGGTTATGGTGAATGATGCGTGTGGTTTTAACCAATCAGAAACGGGGAAATATATTTGAATTAACAGTAAAATGAATTATCGATGACGTTGAGAAGCTGACTCTAGATGTAGACTAGAGCTAATGCATGCACTGGTTCAGTAACAAACGCGTGCTACCTTCCATCAAGGCGTAACTTTCAGATTCCTTTAGATTTTCTTGAAAAAGTGTAGTGAGAACCTGGTAATCTTGTTGACCCAGATTCATCTATGAGGTAAAAGAAAGGAAAATAAACAAATTTCACACATTGCAAACTCCTATTTGAGGACAGAAGGGTAACTATTATTTCATGCAATGGAAACATGTCCGGTATAAAAATTCCAAAATATAAAAAAATATGTTTGATATGATTGTGTTTGTCACTACTTTTAGCAATAAAAATTACAAGAAATTACGGTGTTTAAGCTTTAGGGCTAAGCAACATTAGTTAAGCCAATTCTGACAACAGCTAATGGTTAAAATACCCATTGTAGTTTGCATGGTGCACCATACGCAGGGCCTAACCTGAACTAAATTTTATGAGATTAAAAACATCATGATCACGTTGGTATAATTTTTTTTAACAAAGGCATTCAAGAAAATCGATACAATCAGCGGTGACATACCTTAACAAAGTCCAAGGTGGCGGAACATTCTAGAATGGGGACGTCTTGGCAAGAAGGCTGGAGTGAACGTTTTATGTTCGCATCAAGTTTTATTGGCTCAATAAGATGCCGCTTGACAACAGCAGATGAACTTAAGTCCATCACACCTCTACAGCCAGACAAAATAAATGAGAAAGCACATTTACTGAATACTCCAGTTAACATTATCAAAGTCACATTCCAGTTACTCGAATGTAACATTCGCCAATACATGGTGGATTTGAAGTCTTCAACGTACATGTAACTGTTCTTGTAGGAACCAATCGACACCTTGAAAAACCTCTGGTTTGGAACACTGACCACTCGCGGAAACTAACGGACACCTTCAATTATCTCCACAATTTCAAGCGTCGATTAAAATTGAGATTTAAATTCAGATTCTTACCAAAACAATTTCAATTTTTTTCGTTTACTGCTCACTTAAGGGGCTTATTAAAAGGAAATCTCATCAGATGGAGCATCCTGCGGCTTCAGGACAAAAACCTTGGACGTTTTTCAAAATGATGACTGGATTTTTCACGCCATGCATTTTTTAAGAATTGAAAATACTCCGAAGGACACAAGGAATAATCTATTCAGGTCCTTCACAACAACAAAAAAACATTCAAAACTTACAGGAAATGTGGCCTACCTCGTTAGCTGCACTGATTGTAGAGACAATTCCATGACATCAAATACACTCTCCCTGATTTCATGGTCACCTGGCAGTGGGAGAAGATCGAATTCATTCTGAAGATCCAAATGTCCCAGATCAACAAGAAGCATATCCACCGAGTGAGAGTGGCGCGGAATTATCACCAGTGGAGCACTGATTGCGACTTGTAAAGCAATGCGGGTTCCCTGGCTTTGAATCGACTCTATCTGTAGAAATCACGCATCAGAATGTTAAAAAAGTATACCAGTAGTAGACGAAATTCGACAATTCTCACCATACGATTCAGAACCTGTTCGCGTTGCATAGCAAGTTAGTTCAGTAGGTCATTTTCGTATTCTCGGTACTGGACTGGAACTAGCTTGTAATAGAGGCTCATGCGGGAGAATATCATTAAAAAGAGATTAATTACATTTGCATTTGAAAAGACTATCCACATTAGCCTTAGTTGCAAAATAGTTCCAGTCTAATAACGGGAATACGAAGCTGGCCCATTATGGATAGATTCAAATGCAGTTCAACTGTTTTAACACCGATGTTGTTTGAGGACTGGAGATGCTGATGATAATGATGGAAATAAGAGACGAGAATGGGTACAGGAGCGAGACTGAGGATGTGGATGAAGATGAAATGGGGACAATGATGAGCATGACGATGTGAATGAGGACGAGGAAATAGATGCGGATAAGAATACACATGTGGATTAAGGTAACGATCAAGACGACAATACCGATAAGGAAGCGGAGTGGATGAGGATAACGAAGAGAAAGAAGAGAATACTAAGGAAGAGAACGACGATAACGATGAAGATAAGAAATAGGATGAGGAAGAAACGCTGACGGTGACGAAGAAATGACGAGGAGGAAGCTACATGAAGACATAAAGAAAAACGGTGAGAACGAAGACAAGGATAAGTCTGAGAGTTAGGATGAAGATAAAAATGAGTATGTGGATAAGTCTCAGGACGAGGATCTGGACAAGGAAGAGAAGGAGGATGACCACGACAAAGACTGAAACAATGATGAGACTGAGGATAACAGGATTGTACGTCAATAATACAGATTTTCACGACACTTACCTGTTCGGTGGCGGCTCTTTGTGCAGTTTTCTTCACATACTCGGTTGATTGAGGACTTGTTAAAGGTTCAACAAATTGCTTATGAAAGAGAGAAAGTCGACAATAAAAGGTATACCTCATTGTGCTCTTAAACGTCCACGATGATTGTTTAAGAAAGAAATAAAGAAAAATTCTCAACGACAGAAACATGTTCTTCAAGAAACACTCACCAACAATTCAGTGATGAATCGATACAGAAAGACAATATTTATCTTGCCAATGTTGAGCTCAAGGTTTCCATCTGGCTTTGTGACATCAGCTGCGCTTGGTTCATCCACCTTTGGCTTGTTTGTATTGTTGAAGTATTTAAACTGAAAAGAAAACATTATTAAAATGAAGATACCGTAAGTCGAATTTAACATTATGAACTACGGCATTTACAATGTGAATATCGCCAGAATTGTATATTTCTTGGTGGATAACCTGGAGCGTTTGTAAGCCTGTAACGAGACTCAACTACAGCAGTTTTAAATAAATACCAATGCAATTGAAGATTCCCAAGAAAAAAGACTGTGAAATTTAAGTTATATCAAGGTGGAATTCACCACCTAAGATAAACGGTCATTTTCCAGGTCAGAGAATGACAACAGCGAAGAAGTCTGTAAATAAGGAAACATGGCAATAAGATACTGTTTGAACAAAACGAATGAACGTATAAAGATTATTGTTATAGGTGTATAACTTTACTAGCAAATTATGTAGACTAATCGAAACGGGTAAGAACAGTAAGATCTCGTAAACCACTTTTCAATTCATTCGTGTGAATTTTCTAGCCTGTGTCCAATCTTACCTCAAAGTCAAAAACATTCTCGTTCTCCACAGAGATTATCTGTCAACGCAAACCAGAAGAAATAAACAAAATACAATTTAACAGACCTCAAACTATAACACTTTAAATCATAGAGACCGGCCACCGGTGGTTGCTTCAATACTGCCAGAGGAGAACACCAACATTTATTGCCGAATGTAGTTAAGCTATAAAAGTGGTAGTAGAAAGGGGTGGTTTATTCCAATGGGATAATTGATTGATTGCCTCAAATTAAAAAGATTCACAAAATTTTCTAGGAGACGTTTCAACAACTGAACGGTAGTTGTAAAACTTAAAGCTACCTCTGTTAGAAGCAAAAACAACCGATATTCTTCATCTTTTTTTACAAGAAATACTTTACCTTTGGATAGTATGACTGGGCATTAAGATCGACAACTGAAAGGTCATTCTGCCTGTAAAAAGTGATAGAGAAGAATCTCAGACAATCATTATGTCGACCCTTAACAAAAATAAATAGCGTTCTTTTAACTGAATTCTATACTATAAATCTTCCTTTTTTACCAGAGCCTGATCGATAACCCAATATTTATTACTTCTAGCGTGCACTGGATGTCTTGTTTGCTTTATTTCTTGAAGCTGTGGAAGACACCTCAAAGTGTGACCATGCATTCATGTAAAAGTCATAGAGCAGTTCTTTCATTTGGTGCTATCCATTTTTTCAGTTTACCCAGTCAAAAAAGTTGCACATACCGGTCAAAGTTGTCTTGTGACCGACAAAACTAAAAAAGTCACAGTACAATAAACTTCTAGAAATCGCGTCAAAAACAAAACAATAGAAGCAGCTCCACACTTTACCGACCACATATCAAACAGACTCACCTGGACCTTAAAACAAGTCCAGCTTCCCACAAAAGCAGTTCTGCGGTGAGACCTACAAAACAAACATCACTTGACTCTGACGATAATAGTTTACTGATAAAATATATGTAGAAAACTCGTCAGTTTATGCCGCGAGTAAAGGGCTCGTTTGTAAATAAAAGTGACAATGTAGCTTGTCTGCCTGGATTGAAATTACAGGTACAGAAGTAGCGCAAGGTAGTTCCTACACTAATTCGCCTTTATATCTGCAACTATCTGTCACATTTGATACGTTTTAAAGGAGGCTACTTGGTCACCCCATTCAGGGAAATGATATTATGAAATGGTTGAAAAACAGGAAAGAAATCAAAGTCATCCACGCACAAGAAGGAGTGATAAAAACTCCGAAACATTTTCATTAATTTAGTTAACAAAGTGATCTAAGCCTGAAGTTATATCCAGTTCATTTGAGCAAGTAGAATATTCCACAAATTAAGCTCACATACCTCGAACCTTGATGTCAGCCAGATTCTTGCGGGGTTGCCTCAAGAGAACATCCACCTCCGACAGCGTTGCCTCCAATTTCAGACTAACAGTCCTTTGTCCTTTCTGGCCTGTTTCGGGGCTGTTCTCTATGTCCGGTGCTGGAACATTTGTAGATTTATCTCCAAGACTGAAATAAAACAAACTATTTTTTCACTGAATTGACATTTAACATCAACCCTTCTACCCCTAGAGCCAAGTATGAGTCGAAAAATGTGGTCCCAATTTGTACGTTTTAGATGAAACATCAGAATATTGCCATTCCAAAAAAAAATGCTACATGCACCCAGCAATAGTTAATTTCTTATCGGAACACATCGAGATTTTAAAAAAGGGAAATTGGAGTAAGGCGAGATCTCGCCAACTGGGATCCATATGGAGAGGTCCTAGATTTATTGAAAATCGTGTTCTTGGCATGCAAAATGGTACGCACTTTGATTTATGGGATAACTGCTTTTTGGATCACGATGGCATAAAGGTTTACCTGGAAATAAGAGCAAGACCATGTATTTGCAAATCCATCAATGCTTTCTGCAGGCAATCGATCTTCAATTTCGAAAACGATACTTTTATTTGCTGTTCAATGGTGCAGAAAGTTGACTCAAATTCTGGACATCTGGGATCGACCTAAAGAAAAAGAATAGTATGCGCGTTAAAAAAGTAAAAGCCAGGGTCAATCTCTGTACTAATTGTCCTACTGTGTGGCACTAATTTTTGCAGGAGTTTATTTTTGCTAACCGACGATTTTTTGCATTTTGCGGGAACTAATTTTTGCGATTGTAAAGAACTGTTTTTTTCTTGCTGGGTATTCATTTCTTTTCGATTTTCGGGAAGTCGCATTAAATTGAAATTATACCATTTTCGCCTTTGTAAATTAAACTGCATGTAGTTGACAAGTGAAACAACATGTAGAGATGTAAAACACAGTAATCCAGTGACAAGTGTCACTCTATCACAATTACATACTACTTGTGATGTCACATTCTACTTGTGATGTTACATTCTACTTGTGGTGTTTATATGTAAAATTTCGCCACTAAAGTACATTTCGGGGACAAAATTTTGGCGAAAATATTTTTTGCGGGCAGTTTTTTGCGGATCGTGGAAAAAAACACAAAAATTAGTGTTGTGTTCTTTAAACGCAAAACGACTCTACTTTAAGAAACGAACTTTAATACACAACGACTACACTGGAACTGGCAAGAAAATTACAACACACGCGGTCTGGAACGAAAACGAACATTTATAAGTTCTAAGACAGTTCTGGGTTACGGAACTCCCGCGAGGTTTTAGATTAATTAAAGAACCCGCAAAAATTTAGTGCTACACGGTACCATGTTAGGGACAAATGAATTGATATCGATCGATGGGATTTGATCACAATTCTCAAGGCTGCTCATGAGGGCAGAGTATGATTTTATTGAAATAATGATAAGAAAGAGCCACAAAATCGACTGCTTTGTAAACAATAACACACAACAGCTAAACACAACGAGATAACAAGAGTTCATTAATGAATTCTACTGACCTGACCTGAATGGCAGATTATTTTGTGGTAATCACTTCGTTAATTTTACGTACTAGGTAAGGAGGTACCAAAATTCAAGTAAACGGAATTGTCAATCAACATTTGTTTAGTTTACTATTAGTTGAATAAACGCACCCTTTTGTATGAAACTGAGATAAGATCTGCATCCCGTGAAGAAGATAATAATTTTACTGGTGAATCATCTTCACCTGAACAAGAAAACAATCAATTAGCTACACGATGATCTAGATAGATAAATATGTAATTGAAAAAGGTTCTACTTAAACGCCAAGTAATATCCCCTACTACTACATTGTCAAAGTCATAAATAAGTTTCAACAAAGGAAATCATGACCGTGACGGTATTTGGGTATATGATTTTTAACAGCATAGCTTTTTACGATTTTCATTCTCCATTTTTTGCGTAGTTTTAGTTTCGATTAAGAAAATAAATCAAACACGAAAGACCGACATTCGAAGTTCGTCAAAAATACTCCGCTACGCGTCGTATTTTCAGCTTTCTTTCGGTATTTGGAAATGTGGTCACACACCGTGTTTCGTGTTTGATATATTACAATCACGTCTTCCTTTTTGCGACTTTGACGCTAACAAATTAAACGTCGTTTTGGTAGGTATGAATAAAGAGAAATTCGAATCAACAAGTGATTCTTCACCTGTGTACTTGATTAAGTTTAAATTGATTTTTATAACAATTTCTAATCTTGTCCTTTCCATCTAATATAAAGCAGAAATCCAATGAATGTTTTTACCCTTATTTAGATGATCAAGCAATTCTATTCCTCCAAGTTTTGCAGATACACAAAGAATCCATGTTTCCATGGTGACAGTGGTACTCATGTCGTTTGTCTCCAGAACCAAATAAGGCCTGGAAACTCCATCGACAATTTTGGGCGAACTAATAAGAACCTAGAGGTAATAATCGGATTATGTTTGTAAGGAACGTACAGCAAGACAGTAGTGCAGTACAATAAATGACAATTGTAACAGTAAAAGAATAAGAGGAAGACTTTATTAAAGTGACTGACTCTAAGCCACATAGAAAGTTACTTCACATGTCTAGTCACAACATAAAAATCAATAAAATAAATGACAATGAATAATATTATAAAAAATTATATAGACACGGATGTTTTACTGAAAAATATACCACTCGTAAAATTCATAAAAAATACATCCGGGACCCGAGTGGTTTATTTTCCATAATCTCACACGTGAGTTTTATCGATGATTTCATTGATATCAAGGTTGTCCCTTAAATTGTACTTAAATTCGTTGGTGTATCATCGAAACATCTTCGGGTCTTCCTCGAAAGTCTTCGGCAATCTTCGGAAATCTTCGGGCATCTTCGGAAATTTTTGGAAATTCTCGGGAGCGTTCGTCCTGCCTTCGGAACAATTTTGAAATTTCTTCGGAAATCTTCGGAAGGTGGTCGGAAATCTTCGGGAAATCATCAAAAACGCCGTCATCAGCATGTCTATATAATAAAAAGAACATTACACGGCGGCTTGAAGATATGAATTTTATTTTCTCGTGGCAAAAAACAATATTTTACTCACTCGCTGCGCTCGTTCGTAAAATATTGTTTTGCCACTCGAAAATAAAATTCATATCTTCGCGCCCCCGTGTAATATCCTCTATATAAACACTGTTAATTGTAAAATATAAAACTTAAGGTAAAAAGCTGTTTAAAATTAGGTCTTAACGTTTTCGATCTAATAGATCATCATCAGAGTGAAAAATATGCATACGCTCGGTGTTCAAATACTGCTAGTTACGTAATATCTGTTCCCATGGGGAACAAGGTGAGGTCCAGTGATTGCACTTGTTTATTTAGCTCTGGGCGGAAGCGTGCAATGTGAAACGCTTCTTTTGTTCTTCTTTTTAACCATGAATGGACAGTGGTTAAAACTTCCCATGTGAACTTGTGGTTAAGGTGTTTTCTGATGTGCTTGGCTGGCTCCGATTGCTTATTAACATCTGAATGTTCATTAACACGAATCTCAAAGTTGCGCGCTGTTTCTCCAATGTACGGTTGTCCCACAAATACACTCGCCTTTGTAAATGACGCGTGACGGATGCGTGTTTTTGTCTTTTAACTTGAAGATTGATTCAATCTTACGTGTTTGCCACATGATAAAGAAGTTGAACCTCCATTTCGTGTACGTGTTAAGTTTCTTTAAGAATTTAATTTAATTGTAGAAGGGTAAAAGTTTCGCACGCGACTTGGTCATCTGTGACAGCCTACAAATCAGACATCCAGCAAAAATGATTTCGGTTAACAACTGAAATGTACAATTAACTTTAAGCTTATAAAAACTACACCAACCTTGGTAATAGTAAAATTACATCTAATATTTGGTACTTCTTCCATGGATTTGGAATCTGTTCTGTCCGAACCTTAAAGACAAACACACTCAAGTTCTTTTGCACTGTTCATAGCAAGTTCCGAAGACCTTGAACAAGGCAAAGGAACATCTATAAAAACATCATACCTGTGTCTGGTACTGGTGATGTCTGTTCCCCCTCTGGTTGCTCTGTATCCACTTTAGGAACGGGTTCAAGTTCTGTTTAAAACAATGTTTAAGAGCCAAATTACTTAACTTCTAAGGTCAAGGTGAGGGGTGTCAACAACTGCACTAGTTGATAAGTATTGTGCAATAAAGACTGCTAGGTCGTGCAATTTTAAGCAATTTCAGAGTTGATGAACTGGTCAAGGGGAAAAGGTGGTCAAAATTGATTCAACCGGATTGCATTAGGGTAAACTTTGGGCGGCCATTTTTCAAGGTTACTTCAATTTGTATGGAAGTGCTTTTTACAATGCTTAGAAATCATCCTTGCTTGTTTTGTGGCCATGATTTTACCGACAAAAAAGCCATTGAGAGGTTACAACTAACCAAAATAAACAGAATTACCTAAAATACCCTGACTTATATATATATGTGCTGCTTTTTTCTCAGGTGACATAAAATCCAAAGTGTGTTCCCAAATAACAGATACCTGAACCAAGTTTTTCAAATCAAATATATGTTACAAATTACACAACAACATTTATAAAGACGATACTTGCCTTGCTGGCCCTCCAACAAGTTATCATTTAAAACCATCATCAGCATTTGGAAATCATTGAGTCCTAAATTTATCTGTAAAAAAATGCAACAAAATATATGTCAACGGTTTGTCTGTATGCTATTTCCCGTACAGGAAAATGTAACTAAAGGTGTTCAGAGCGATATCAATTTAAGAGCATGGGAAGGGATAGCGCAGTGGTTAGAGCGCTCGTCTCCCACCAGTGTGGCCGGGTTCGCTTCCGGCCCGGTGCCTTATGTGGGTTGAGTTTGTTGTTGGTTCGCGCCCTGCCTCGAGGATTTTTCTCTTTGTATAAGACAGTTGTATTCGCGAAATTAAACAAAGAAACCAAACACATCCATACCTTAAACAACTCCAACTTTCCCTCGACTTCAATTAGAGGAAGGCTACTCTTCTCTAAGTTCAGTCGTCTCTTTACTATCACATTCAACTCTACTGGTTCAATCAGATGTTCACTAAGGTGTTTCTCTACTTGAGAATTGCTGAATAATAAAAATTGTCTTTTAGTAGAGCATACATCAGACCATTCGTACAGTTTAGATTCATATAATGTGTCGCACTTATGGTATACATAAAATGACAAGTTTAAGATTTTTTTTACAATTTTCTTTAATTAATCATTGAAAAAATCCCGTGCATTTGAATTTAGTAATAAGAAAATAAATCAAAGATATCTAAGCTGAAACTTTCCCCAATGGGACTTTTCAGGGCCAGTAGAAAAAAAACAGTGAAACATATGATAGAAATGAGCAGAACATGGTTAAAAATCCCAACTGGCAGGGGACAGACCAATTTGATATTTACAACAAACTGCCACTGTAATCTAGACACAATGTTCAGCATACCCTGAAACTTGGAATGAACTTAGTCTGACATCCATCAGGTCAATAAGGCCATGTTGAGAAGAGCTCACAATGGAATTAGCAATGTGCAACTGACCCAGGTCTGCAATAAGCTTCTCGCTCGATCTTGAATTGCAGGGAATGAGAATTTTTGGTGCATTCACGGAAATGTTTAATCCAATCTTTGCGCCCTGTTTTTGTTGAACCTGAAAAGAGAAGACAATGTCGGCATAAGTAGCCAATACTGGCAACATTAACGTAAAATACTAACTGTAAGTTTTTTTGGTGACCTAATCAGATTTTGTCACTTTGGAGGAAGAAGGTCTCAACTATGCAAAAGCAAGCAGGCAAGGTGAGATCATCGTAAAGATTTAGCAGACCCAAGCAAGTTATATTACTAGACAGGAAACAGACAAAGAGCTTCGCGAGAAGTAGGAGTGGCTTAACTTTGCAAGTCTTACTACGTCCAATAGGGCGATAGGTTACGAAAAAAGCATAAGAGTTATGGGGATAGGGCTGTATCATTTCCTTTGCAAGGCAACCATACAAGACATGTAAACTTGTAGAGAACTGAACAAGAGCTTTGCCAAAGTTAGACAGCTTGATAGGTAAAGAAAACAATAGAAACCAGAAATTTTCACTATGAATCGACAACGAACGCAAAACCCGCCTGACGTAGAGACTCCAGAAATAGGTTTAAACAAGTGACGATTAAAGAATTGGAATCTTGAATATGGAAGTCACAACGAACTTACATGTAGTTGGCAAGACATGAAGACAACTACAGAAACAACGCTTAAGTATTTTCTCTGGTTGGTTCCAATGGAAATGCCTGGCTGGGTCATTCATATTTCTGCAGCTAACTACCACAATCACTCACCTGGTTCAAAACAGCCTTCTGTGTTACTTCTTGGGCGTATGCAACTGTCTCTGGACTGACAAGTGCTTGGAGGAAATTCTAGAAACAGTGATTGCAGTTTAAAAAAAGGCTTAGAGCAACAAAGAGGGAGCACTTTTTGTTGTAAACATGATTAATTTAATTACTGCGAGGATATGCAGGAATGTGGAAAGCATGAATGATAATAACAGGTTTGGTTGTTAAGAACAGTGTCGCGTATGGCTTCAGTAATCCAGATTAGATAACAAGACATGCATAAGGAAACGGCAACTATGACAGGAATATTTAAACTATCTGTGCTCTGCATCTTTCTCCGAAGTTCAAATTTATGGTCTTTCATATACTCACTTGCACGAAACAACCAATCTGGCAAACCCTTGTATTAAGTAAGTCATGAAATATAAGTCAATGGCATTAACATTACATATACCTGAAGATGGGCCACAAAATAGCCAAGAAACACAAATCGGAGCTTTCCAAGTTTTACATTGACAGAGAAATCCAGAGCTGTTGGGTCCTGGTCAGCAAAAGCTCCTTGCGAAGACTTGTCAAAGATTGTTATCTTAAAACAAAGTACACGAAAAAGACTTGCTACAGGCTGCAGTAAACATACTGATGTTGTATAGGATTGGTTTAGATATAGCGGCCAAGCAACTAACCTGCAACTTTTTTGACACCTATATATACTAAATATTATGACAGTATTGAACGAAGAATAGGGATAAAAATATATTATTTTTCTAAACGGAAGTATGGAACGATAGAAAAAGGAAATGTGTTTTAAAAGTCGCACAACTGCATGTAATTTGCTATATAGTAAGCAATGTAAGTAACATGGCAATGTAATGTACAGTGTCGTAAATTATGTAAGTTTGAGTTATGTAAGTGTTGTATGTGATTAAATAAATGTGACTTCAACTGGTCGTACACGAAAAAATTAATTTAGATAATTTCTCCATGATGTTATGCACAACGTTGTATGACTTTACCAGCAACTCACCTGGCAGTCGAAAACTGTGTTATCCGCCAAATCTAAGATCTTTTAAAACAAAGCATATAAATTTATTTCATTTTATATATTTATGTTAAACTAACAAGACGTCATACCATCACAAAAAACACAATACAGTCAACTGGAGAGATAAATATTGACTTCGTTGCAAGCTTAGCCTGAAATGTCAGTCATCTCCCGCCCTCAGCCTCCGGTCGAGAGACGCCTGAATGATGGGCGTTATAATTCCGTCCGCTTACGTTATGTCCTAATTTATGACAATTTTTCATAAATTTGCCTTTTCCTAAACTGACATCTTCCATTTTTACGTTAAGTAATAGTAATTTGACCGAGTGGAGTACAATTCAGGGAGTAATCGAGCGAGCAATTTCAAAATTGGACGAGCGCGAAGCGCGAGGCCGATTTGAAATTACGAGCACGATTACTTCCTGAATTGTACGACACGAGGTCCAATTACTAATTAATCGTATCTATAACAAATTTCGAAATTAAAAATGTCTTTTGAAACCATTAAATTGACGTGGAAATCCCGTGGGTATCCAATTACAGGAGTCCGATTACCAAAAGTTCAAATCGGACACCTGTAATTGGATACCCACGTGATCGCGCGCCGATTACGTGAAAAATAGGCGCGCGGAGAACCAATCACGATCAGAATTTTGTTATAGATACGATTATGCGTGTTATCGACGCAGCAGTTCGGCGTGAGGACGTCCTCCGTTAAGATATGGTGTTGCTCTCGATTTCTAATATAAGCTGATACAAGCTGAAATTGAGAATTTTCAGTAAAATCATTATATTTTGATCTTCAATCCGTGCACTGCTGAAAACCGGATAAAGCAGAGTTCTTACTCAACAGTCCTAGTGCGCGGTTTGAAATTTTCCTCTTTTTTTCGTCCCGCAATGCAGCACAGAATCGTTCTTCGTTCCATTTTAAAAAGGAATGTTACTTTTTTTCAGCTGACAAATAAGAAATCCATTTAGGAAAAACATGTAAAAGAACACACTGCAGAAAACTAATTACGACAAAGTAATTAAACCTAAACTATTAGAAATAAACAATGGAACCGCGTAACAGTATTTATTTTAATTACTTTGACTTGCTAAAAAGCAAATCATTCGGCTCGGATACGTCTACGTAACATTTTTCTTGAACTTGAAATGTTAACCTAAGGACCAGGTCACCCCAGGTCAGGAAAAGCGGACAAAAATTATTTACGAGCACTTACGGTAGAGCAGTGGAACATAATAGCTGAAAAGATTTATAATTAACTCATGTCACATTACACCTTTGCCGGCCACACCCACAAGTAGTGCGACGGCCCTGATCTCTTTTAAACCAATAAAAAACTTGTATCTATCCTGCACAAACTGAAAACCAATTAGAAATTACTTAAGATATCAGAAGCAGTAAATGACGTCGCCGGACGGAATTATGACGTCTAGCATTCAGGCGTCTCTCGCCCGGGGATTAGGCTGAGGGCGGGAGATGACTGACAAACCCATCCACAAAGAAGTAATCATACAATCAAGGTTCATTTATATCACGCTCATGAGATGAAAAGCAGACAATGCTAAAGAATTTGTCCTTACTTGAGGATATAACGTTCCTTCTGTAAGATCTTCAATACCTAAGTCTTCCAATCTAACAAAAAAAATTGACATACCTTAAAAGACTAGACTCAATTTCAGTAACAAGGGATTTAAACGTAGAATCAGATAGCTTGTCTTAACTCTATATTCTCGGATGAACAGGGTAAACATTATAATCTTCATATTTATCCGTGCTTACTTTGCAGTTATGTTTGTCTCGGCAGTAAACACATCTATTTTGACATCCAGCCCTACCGGTAAATAAACACAAGCATTTCAGTCAAATTTTTCGCAACGGCCTAAGTTGCATACATAAATAATAACCTTATTTAAATGACAGTGTGTATAGCTTGATAAAGCTAATTCAAACACTCCAGAGCCTAATGACAGAAGACTGGAAGAAGAAGATCTGGCACCTTATGTCCTAGCCCATAATCAATGCACCTAAATACGACAACTGAGGACTCCTTCAAGTAAAGACTTTCTTTTTACAACAGTAACAGTGAATTTTGTTTCCCTCGAATCTCAGTGTTTCCCGAGACGAAGTGATTTGTTATATAGCAAAACAAATGGGTCAAACCGGTGGAAAAACGCGCTGAGATTTCAGTGACAACATCAGGCCACGTTCAACTGACGCTCTGATCACGTGCAACAGCGGTCAACATTTCGCGGGTAACAGTGAACTTGCAATGTTGCCCGCTCGTGGCATTTGGCGGTAAACAGTTTCATTGTTAGATGTCATTTGACCATGAACTAGCCAATGAATAGGCGCGCTGTAGCGGAAGAAACGCCAGCTATATAACAATTAGGTCGTGTTGTGGGATCAACCGTTTCTGGTTCGATGGGTCGGTTGGGTTTTTTCGTGTTCTATTGGAGAAAAACTTGTTTCGGTTTGTTTGGTTGATCAACTTTTTCAACCAACCTCCAACCAGGTTGAAACGGTTGAAAAGGCATTTGCGTGATTATATCGCGTGATTGTAGCTCACGTAAGCGCTATTCCCAGGAGTTACCGCGTTTCAACCGAAAACGGTTGGAAAAGTGTTCTATTGAGAAACGCCAACCGTATCAAACCAAACCGGTTGCGGTTGAAACGGTTGATCCCAATAGAACACGACCTTAGATTTAGCAATTGCCATGTGACCATAAATCAACCAATGGCACAGGCTTACCCTTTACATCCACCTTCCCGACATGGCGATCCATCGAACTAAGAATGACAGTGACGTTTTCTACTCCTGCAACAACCTTGAAGTTGACCGTGTCTGAATCACTCTGTGATTTCTTATCTTCTGTTTTATTCCTCGCATCAGTCACTAATCATAGGCAATCAAAACAACAGAGGCAGTTAAGACAGTTATATCGTCGTGAAGCCACTTACTTTTGAAAGTTAATAAAACGGCAAAATGTAAGAAACAAGTAATAGCTTATCCTTTTTGTTTCATTGATATTGTTATTTTATTATTTATATCATTGTGATTACTATTGGGAAAGAATCTTCACCAGGATTTTGTATTCAGTCGTTTTCTAGAGGCTATTATAATGAGCCGTGAGTTCAGTGGCTTGGGTATGCACTAGTCTCTTCTACAGTGTAGGTGTTCAGTTAGCTGAGGCGCAGCGCGAAAAATGACGCAAGAAAACATTGGAAAGAAGCGCGGCGAGGGAAGGCGTGAAAACGGGCGCTCGTTCGCTCCTCGCAACAAGCCTCTCTCTCCTTTATTTCGCTCCGCCATTTTTTGTTTGTTTTGCGCTGCGCCCTAACTTACTAAACGCCTGGAAGAGGCTAGGTATGCACTTGAAAGTTCGAAGAAACATTTGCGAGGACACGGTTGTCATGATCCATCAATAAATGTGAAACCATCAAAATGTAGTGCCACTTGCAACATGTACCAAAAGGGAAATCCTGAAAAGATTCGTCGGTTACAAGTATTTGCCAAAACTCTCTTCGCAGGTATTAACTCCCTCAGTTAAGCCTCGTCTACCCGAGCAATTTCTATGTGACAAATACGCTTGATCGTGCAGATGGCACAGCAAATATTTGTCAGGAGTTCAACGTTTAGTGCGCCAGTAATGACTTTGGACAGCAGAGATACACAGAAACAAGGCGTGGCTGCGTAGTGGCCCCCATAAAACATCGCACTTACGAACACATTTGCCACATTTTATGTGACGAGTCATCTACACGAGCAATTTTCAGATGTGACAATTTTTATTTGTCACATTAAAACTGGCGCGCCAGTTTTTCAGCAAATGAATTTATCACATAAAATTTGGGCAAATTTTGTCATATAGACTGGCAAAAAAAACTGAATTTTCACTTCATATTTAGTTAATACTGCGATACCTTTCGTGGCAACGGAGTTGTCAAGTTGATCCTCTTCCGTGATTGTCTCCAGCAACCGTCGAGGGACAGTTTCCCACTCAGGTCCAAGGCCATTGCTACAAATAAATAAATCAAGAAGTCCAACCTTTCAGCTGCCACAATGTGCTCGAAATTACATCACGCTCCTAACTGGTTTAACTCGCAAGTATATAGCCTTTAGGTACAAAACATTTCAACTACTGTATTGTTATGCTTGCCTTACAAAGGATAATGGGAAATGTTGCAAAGTGGTGTACACGAGTGACATGAAATTCATCACTGGCGGTATGTTTACAACTCGATCAATATTTCTTACTTCTATATTTTGAGGTACATGTAACATAGTACCAATTCAAGATGTAAGTGACAAAAATGTATATATAAAGCACATCTTGAAAACGAAAGCAAGGTAGACGCTATTCCGTTCCTCTAAAAGAAAAGGATTAAAAATGGGTAGAAGAAAACAAGATAACTTTGTACAAAATCTACCTACGTAAAAGGCCAAAGTTGCAGTTTTAATTCGAGGTTTTAAAGTCTGTCTAGGCTTTTTTTTTAATCGTGAGCCTGATATGTACTTGACAGTATTTGGTGTGGAAAGGTATAAAACGTCTGTGTTGTTACCTTTGAAACAAGCTGAGAACAAATATTTGAAAGCTTGCTATGGCCTCCTGTTTGGCTGTCAGTTTCAACGAGCTGAACTTCAATTCTATCAACTGCTCTATGGAGTGGAACGTCCCCTTAAACTCTGGGCCTGTGGGATCCGCCTAAACGTCCAAACATCGTTGAAAGACAATAATTCAAGAGGAAGTAGGAATCTCAGTAGGAAAGAAATATGTTTAACTTTATGAATAAAAAATATATATAAAGTATCTTAATTGACCACTCCCCCAGAGGGGTTTTTCTGGGCCGTGTTATGCTCAAGAGCATAACATGGCTAAAAACCCAAGCGGCAGGAGACAGACCAAACGTCGCCCAGGAGTTGAACTCGGGACTACCGAGAAACACACCAGCTACTGGGCAAAGCGGGGCTTGAACCCGCGAATTCTGGATCCCTAATCACTCGGCCATGTTGCCTGAATACGATCTTTAGAAGTACTCAAACGTGACACTACCGAAATATGGGAAATACTTCTCACAATACTTATCACAGGGTGTGTCAAAGAATCCGTTAATTTTTCTTTAGAATTTACCTTGACGTAATTGATTGTAATCCAATCATCTGTCGCAGAGGAGGTCAACACGCTAAGATTCGAGCCATCAATGTCTGTATTCCAAGACAAAACGAGGATGAGTGAGGTCCAAAAGTAATCAAAACAATTGTCAGAATTAAATCTTAAAAATGATAAATAAATCTTAAAAGATCTTTAAAAAAGACCGTCTTTGTCAAAATAGGAAAAAGAAATAAACAGCACAAACAGCTTATAGAGAACGAAAAAGTCTTCCGTTCTCCAAAGCATGCCTAAAAGAACATGTTGCATTAATTAGGATGAACTGGATCAGAGATACATGCGTTAACTGTACGAATTTATTTTCTGAAAATCAAAGACCATTCACACTCATAAAAATGTTGGTTTTCAAAAGTTTGGTGACGATCTCTCCAGATAATGGCCAGAAATAAGCAACTGCAGCCTTTAAAATATCATGGATGACAAATTACTCCTTAATTTTGGCGCAAAATTTCAGCGTTTATTTATTTAATTTCATATGTGAAATTCCAAAATTGCCATGGCAACGTTTGGCACGAACAATTTCTCGATACAATAAACAAGTGAAAACCCACGATTGTAAGCGTAATTTGTCACCCAAGATATCAAAAGGTAATCAAATGCTATACTCGTGAAATTATTTCCTAATTTCACTCGTCACCATTTGACTACTTATACTTATTTCACGGCTTGGCAATTACTTCGTTGAGAGCGGCAAGTGCCACGTTGTTAGTGACAATTGTCAGACCAATGCGTAACTTATTTGTAGGCTATGCCTTATCGCCAATTTCCATTAAAGACTTGTCCAACACTATGACAGCGCGACCATTTTAATATGCAATCAGTGAATACCTTTCCAGTGGTTATCAAGCATCTGAATAAATCCAAGTTTAACTTTAGCACGAATGACCCATGAATGAACAGCCAAATCTGTTCCAACATCTCGTATCTCCAGACTCAGATATGGATCATCACTGGTAGACTGTTTATCTGCCTTGTCTACTGTGATAAGAAGCTAAACAAAAAACACAGATTTACTAAGAACTTCTAAACATTTCATCATAAACGAGTTACGCCATGGTTTGCGCGTCTTGAAGTAATATACCGAACACGAAAGACCGATGTTTCGTGTTTGATATATCTTCTCAATCAAAACCAAAACTATGGAGAAAACGGAGAAATAAAATCGTAAAAATG
>OZ026598.1:37049871-37072371 GCA_964020085.1 Micromussa lordhowensis | reverse complement strand
AGTCACTAAAGTAAAATGGTAAATGCGTCTCAGGTTGACATTCCAGTTAAAACAAAGGACTGGAAGTAGCTTGCAACTAAGAATAATGCTTGGAGTTTTTTCAAATGACATACTATAGATCGTTTTCACGTGACGTCATCGCTTTCTAAAATCCGAAACTAAAGAGCCACCAAAGTTTTTATCCTCATCGGGCATAAGAGAACGTATATTTATATCTGTTTACAATTTTACAGCTCAATAGCGTGCTTCGTCTGGAAATCCGAGCATTTTGAATTTCAGAGTTATGTCGGTGCGTGAAACAAAGCTGCGATCGCATTTGTCGAAAAATATACACCTATCTCATGATTTGTAACCTTTTTAGAAGTTAGAGCATTGGGAAAAGTGCTTATGGAAATGCTTGTTTGTTAAGTCCAGATAATCAGTCGCCTAGATGGCCAAAGTAAGTTCCAGATGTTTACACTATTTTCCGGCCGCCATGTTGGTGCACATCTGATGTGCACCAACATGGCGTTTCCATACTAAGCTCTGTAAATTTCTGCGAAACATTTCGACGAATATCTGCGGTTTGGGTAAACGCACAGACCTAAAACTCGGAGAAGTGTCTTCTTTACGTATTTCCAATAAGATCACAATTTCTTGACTTTATCCACCGAATGGTTTTCGATTTATTTTTTTTATTGCGTGACAGTGAAAACAATCTATAAATCTCTTTTCGATGATATCCCTTCAAGAGCCACTATTGCTAGGTAATTCCAGTCCAATACAGAGAACACAAAAATGGTCTATTTAATATCAACAAGCATGAGCTACTAGTACAGTCTGCATTGAGTAGTTTCACATTTCATACAAGAAACAAAACTGCAAAAAAGCAGAGGTAAAACCACAAAAGATGGCGGACACGTCTCCATGAATAACTCACCGAATCATAAATCACTTCAACGGGTTCCACTTTCAAGGAAACTGCATAGTCTGCATTTCGTTCTAGAGGCTTTGTTTCTAAAGTACACTCAACTAAAGCTGTTCCTTGCCCTAAAATTCAAGAACAAATGGAAATGTTACAATTTCCAAGGAAAATCACAACAAAAGAAGCTGAAAGATGTTCTCATGAACATTCACACTCACTGTCAAGAGAAGTTTTGGATGAAACTAGACACTGTTTGTTTTCTGCATCCTCTTCTGAAGAACCAAGCATCTTGAATCTGTTAATCTTGGCGTGAAACCTATTAACCACATCACAATGTCACAAAGAATGCAATCATGGACTTCCTATACATAAATTAAAAATTCCAAACGTTCTACTCCGTGACAAGCTACTTACGATATCCTTCTAGTATGTATTACAGTTTTTAGCAAGTACACCGCTACTTTGTTGGTGTGCCTAAGGAACATGTTTGCCAAGAACTCGGTGATCTCGCGGAAATTGGTGAGATCTCGGCGACATTGTAAGAACCTCGGTGATATGCTTTCGATATATCCGCATGCGTGCAGAGATCTTGCCTCTATTCATGACCTGGGTTTGCCTAGATAAGGTCCAAAAAAGCTCTTAGACTAATAAGCCTACCGAGATTTTCTCAGTTAGGAAGAGATCAAGAACTGGACAACATCTAAACGAGACTGCTCAAATGAAGAAGATTTTCGGCGAGTAATCGAGAGAAAGTCTGTGCTGCAAAAGCGTATAAGTACATGCGACAATGCCAAGTGTACTATGAGGAATGGTGATCTACGCTGGCCTAAATGAAGCTCAAGGTATTTCAACACGATAGAAGGAAACAGCACAAACAGGTGTATTCGTACATTCTTCTTCCTTCTTGCTGAAACACCGTGAAGCTCAACCAAACAGCGATAAACTATCACTACCCATAATAACAAACGGCAATGTCCCTTGCGCTTTTACGCTTTTACACAGTGGGACAACCTTTGTCGAAACAGCAAAATAAATAAATTGAAGGAAAGATAGAGACAAGTTTATGCTTCAAGCATCTTCAATTTGTTGCCCCGCTTGCCATGCACATTCGTCTGAGATGAACCCAAATCTAAATCTAAGGTTTTGACGACCGACCCAGGAGTTCCAGATTCAGATTCATGCCCATTTGCGATTCATCCAAACTTTTGTACTCAGTCGCAACATATGTAACAATGAGAGATTTGACGGATTTGAAAAAAATTTCGTCAACACACCAAAATGCTTTCACCCTTAGATCAAGATTTAGCGAAGCAATCAAAGCAAAGTTGCAAAGGCACATGTTGTTCAAGTTGGGTGCATTTGACGAAATTGTGTTAATTCGTCAACAGGCTAGCTAGTTATGGCAAATAATACCTTTGATTTGATTTCCTAATTTGAGTGAACTTCGCGCTTTCGTTGAGGCGTTCTGATAAATCCACATTCTCGCCGAACTTGACGTCTTATTTACCCTGTCACTTTAGTCAAGAACTTATAACAAACTCGAGTCAAATTCTGGCCAGATTTGTGTTCTTTTGAGAAGTTGGTCACTTTCGCAATGGTGGTCATTTTGGGCAAACCGCGACTCGGGAAATGTGAGACTTATGCTTAAGATCGTGACCGGTTGATTACTAAGTTAGATATGTTCTTAAGCTTGCTTACCGAAAAGCACTTTGAGCTGGTCTGTGCTCTAAAGCTGCCTCAAATCCTTCTGTGTCGAGCTCAGCTATTTCACTGAAAATTGTCATGTCAATATAACAAGTTAAATTTTAACTAAGAAAATATTGCTTGGCTCTGATAAAGAAATGTTGCAAATGTTAAAACGTGTGTAGGGTGTAACACACCTATTTGTTGTGTCACAAAGTACTAAGGTACATCTGTCAAGGTTGAATGTTATTCTTGATTTTATGAACTGCAATAAATAAAAACAAATGAAAACGTATAGCTTCAAGAGATACATCAGTTTAAAATACCCTCTAAGTACCATTCACTAAAGACTGCCACACGTGTCAAAATGCGTTTTGTAATCATTTTTGCATGTAAGTCATTTTGTAGACTGGGAGTGCTCGGTTTCTGTTCGTGAAATCCTTCGCGCGATTGGAAAAATTAAATTATGCAAATGAGGGAAAGGGAACGAAGCTCTATCGTTCTTCTCTTGTTTCGCATGTGCGTTGTATCCTAGGAAAAGAAAATGACCGCTAATAGTGTAGTCATTCTGGTTAACCTTCTTAGATCTAAAATGTTTTTGCAGTCAAAATAAATTTCAACATAATAGCTTAGTATTATAGTGATTCCAAAGAACGCCCTCGACATTTCGTCAATATATTAATAAGGCTAACCTTAGACGTACCCTTTTATAACCGTAGTGTCCAGTGTCACTGTCGCTAACACCGTCAACGAGTATGGTTAAGATTGCGAATGGTTGTTTACATATCAATTGGAAAAAAGAAACTTCATTTGTTATATATTTATGTTCTCACCTCAGTGGGATATTTAACTCGTACACTTTCATTGTAGTCGATAGCTTTGTACAGTTTCTCTTTTTCCTCGACGGGAAGGGCTGCAACTGACAGTTGCGACCAAACGTTTTCTTCTGCAAAAGTAGCAAGATAGTAGCAATAAATTCTCAAATTGTATAGAAAGGCATATTTCAAATAACGTTTGCTTTCTCTTGTGAAAAAAAACCGTTTAATGAAACACATCAGCAAGACGAAAGAACTAGAAATAAAAATGACGAGCATGCACTTTAATTTGAAGACACTCTTCACAACATCGCTTCAGCAAACGTAGCAAGATAGTAGCAATAAACTCTCAAACTGTATAAAAAGGCTGTCTATTTTAAATAACGCTTGCTTTCTTTTGTGGAAAAAAAGCCGTGTAATGAAACACACCAGCAAGACGAAAGAACTAGAAATGAAAATGACGAGCATGCACTCCAATTTGAAGGCACTCTTCACAACATCGCTGTTAGTAAAGTATCCTGGGATAAGAACTGCTAAAACCAAATTACTTTCTATACTAACGCTCAGCGTCCACGTGACTACACGGGAGAAATTTGAAAACGGAGGTTTCACTCTGAAAACGCATCAAATGTTTTCCGTCCACACTACGCCGGAGAAATTTAAAAACGTAACAATCAAGAGTCATTTAATGATTTTGGATTTGTGTTTAAGGAAAGCTCGGTCAGGGAAATCATATGATTAATTATCGTGACTACAACGTGTTTCAAAATGATTTCCGTCAACACTAAAACGCAAAGCCGGTGTTTTCAAATTCCTTCGGTTTGAAGAGCACATTCGAAAAGCTCCCTTTTCGCGATGGATTAAGTAGGTAGGCCTAATCTTAGAAATACAGCCCCGTTTTCAAATTCCACGGTGTAGACTGTGAGCAGTGGCGGGAACATCTTAGCGGTAATTCAATCTAATGGTCAGCAAGCCTTCGTTAATGACGTAGCTATTGATGAAGTTCTGAGCACAATATCAAGTGTCAGAGCTATTCTAATACACCACAATACATTCACGTACCTTGCTTCTCTTTATTCATGATTCCTTCATAGTCAGTGGAACTTCCAGAACCAATACCAAGCCATAACCACCAGGGATTTGACTTGCGCTTTTTGCTAGGATTAAACATCTGGCTGGGAGGAACCTAGTTAAGAATCGTTATGTTGTGGGTTACAACAAATCGTAACAGCAGCTGGTTCAAGAATCGTCTTCAAATGTAGTGTAAACTCTAATAGTTTCAAACTGGTGTCGAAAGAATACAACAATTACTTCAAGTTAAGTTACATGTACTTCAAGCTACTTCAAGTGAACTTCTAAATTCAAATAAATTATCTTGACACTTACTTCTAATTCTGCATGCCTTCTTGCAATCAAAATGCTTGGGATATCAAGTTTATCCTCCAATGACTAAAAGAAAGAGAATAGACAGATAGTTGAACAATTTCGATAAATGACACAATGCTATATTGAAAAAAATTCTTATACCTGGATTTTGGGTAGCACAGTTGACTCTTCATCTTCGTTCAGACCTCTCAACTTTCTCTCCCAAAGTTCTTTGTACACCTTATACCTTCTCCTTTATTAAAGACAAAAAACATCAAAATGTGTTCACCAGTTTGCTATCCGGCAAGAACATGCATGTCTACATTACCAATAACAAACTTGGCTTGAACGTTGAAAAAGCGTTGCTTTGCTAGGTTCAGTACCTGTGTTCTTTTATTCGACTCCAAGACCAGCATCTAATTTTCTCCTCACAAATTGCTGTGTATGCATATTTCCACCTGCAAATTTAGATCAAGTTTCAGCTTTCGATTAAAAAAATTCATAAGACTAATAATGTAAGGTGTTTGCTTAGCTAGAACCATCACCGCTCATATGCACAATGTAAACTGTTATTTTGGCTTATCCTCAGTGAAAGAACCTTTAGCACTCACCAGTGACGTAAAAAAAAAGAACAAAGAGGTCAAGATAATAGACCCTACCCTAACTATAGCTACAAAACAAAGAAAACCTTCACAGGTTATTACACCGAGGTAAACCCTGTTATTTTGGCTCACGGTCATAGTGAATTTACAGTGTATTGATAAAGCTGTGGCTCATTCCTGGATGTTGAAGGGTTAAAGCTATGACATGGTTTCCGAACTTAAAACCTTTAGCCTAAATTTCTCAAGTTCGTCGTTTGCAATCCGTGTTAATCTTTTCCATAATTGACCATCCTTGTTGCTTTATGGTTTATTGTTATCACTTCCTTGTTTTTGTATCTTGGTAAACTACTATTTTCAGGTTTCCTTCAACTTCAAGGCACTTTTTGTACGTAGCCAAAATAACTCCAGATAACTCTACTTTTACAACTATGTTCACATTTACCATGCAGCTGGTTGTACTCGTACTGGTAATTCTGGTCGATATTTTTGATACAGTTTATTGACGGCCATCAGCTCAAATGATTCAATTAAATCCATCACGTTGTGAAACTACAAGCAATAGAGAGAGAAAAAGATAAGTTTGGAGAAAATACAATGCAAGCCACTAGCTTAACTCACATGTACATGTATTAACATAAAAAAATTACTTACTGACTGATGTTTACTCAAAATACACAGCCAAGGCACTTTCGTAAAACACATACAATAACACAGTGAACCAAATAGCTTTCTAGTCTTACAGAGAACCAAAGCACGCAAAAAACAAATATACAATTTAACAACTTTACAACTTGTTCTGGTACAGAACCAGAAGCCTGAGGGCTCATGAACAAGAAAATTACTCCAGTCTTAAGAGCCAGGTTAAGTTTCACTGCCATCATTTCTCGCTTGGTTAGTCAATAAAAGACGTTGTCAATGCCTTGCAATCTTTCTTTCCTTCCGTCTACTAACTTGGTTCTGGGAGAATGCCAACAACAGTTCCTGCTGTAATACCTCAATCAAAAGCTGAAAATGCAAATATAGTTTATAGTAACAGCGCCAAGTAATAAGTGATAAAATACACATCTTTATTTTATTTGAATGTCTGCAGTTCACATCATTCTCATTCTCCGTTTCATTCCTTTCATGGATTACGATGAACTCGATAGATTGGCCTGCTTCATATAGCTTAAATGTAGTTGGTAGGGCACTGCAGCGCTAACGCAGAGGCCACGGGTTCGAATCCCGTTTATACCGTCAATTACAACTGCGATGGTGATATCTTCATTTCAGTCACAGTAAACTTACCAATTTTAACGTTAATCTTGTAGTCCTAATGCCTACAACCAGTCTAATGTGTGCACACCATGTGTGACGTTATTACTGTCTTTATTTACCTATCTTATTAAAAGCACTGTCACACCACACTGTCACCGAGGTAGCGTAACCGAATGGTTTAGGGCGCTGGTGTTGTAATCTGGAGGTCCCAGGTTCACGGCCCCCACCCTGCCACTAGCACGATTTGTTTCTCGGTAATTACGAGTTCAAATCGTCGGTTACGCTTTGGATATTGCCAACTGGTCTGCCTCCCGCCAGTTGGGATTTTTAACCATGTTACGTTTATTTGAAATATTTGTTTCCTTTGTTTCAGTGGCATGCCTGTAAACTAGCTAAGCTTAGTGCTTGTATAGCTAAGTGCATGACCACTGTAAATAAGATTTACATTTTTTACACCCAATTGCAAGCAACACTGATTTCAGAAAAAGGGGACAAAAATATTATCAAAAATCAAAGTGCTAACGGTGACTCAAAAGGTCTGTCCAAAACTCGATTTTCGACATAAGGTTTTCGTTCCATCAGATTCAAAAAGGATCATTAGTTTGATCCAATACCAAACAAATAGCAAGACAATGTCAGCTAAACTGCTTTTATCAAATAATCTCTCCGGTGACATCAAAGTAGCTGAAAATGTGAACATTACCAGAAGCCGTCTACTGGATGCGCTTCTAAGTGGAAAAATTATGCCTGGGAAAAATGTTGAATTTTAGTGTTAAACATAACTCCATGAAGCTCTAGCGTCCATTAGCTCTAGTGTATATAGTTTTACCTTTGGTGTATCGAGCACTATATCTGATGACTGGTCCATAACGACATGGCATTCTGCAGACAAAGGCTTCAAAACTATAGGAACAAATAATCAACACAATCATTTGGGATACTAATGAATCCAGTATAAACTTTGATAGCCATGCTAATTCTCGATCCATTTCAAAGTGGTGCAATACACACAGTATACATACCGAATTCATAATCAGATGGAACGCTTCCTTTGCTTGAAACGCCACGACTCATTAGATCCTGCAAAAATAATGACAGCATCACAATTCGTAACAAGTTTGGACAATCGCTACTACTTCAAAAACAGCTTAATGATAACATCAACTTAGAATACAGCAATCTAAGAAGAAATGATTGCGTAAAACGTTACATAGAGGGTCTGTTACAAGGGGTCATACATTCCGCCAATTCGCTGTATTTTGTTCCTTGGAAACCGCAGACGTTTTCTCCTAAAAACCAAAACCAGCCTACCAGCAGGATGATTATCATTAATGCTGATCTTCTAACAGGACGTAACAAATTCTTTACAATATGTTAGCTCAATAATGGTATTTCTCCTTACAAAGACCACAAGGTCTTAAGAACAGAGCAAATTGTTTCGAACTCCCTTCGGTAACCAGCGAACAAAAAAGTTTTGACTTCCGATGGGCTGTTCCGATGGGATGTTTATAATGAAGCGTAGAAGTGCAAGTTTTGAGACCTGTGTGTGTTGCCTGTGCTTCTGTGGTCTTTCTAACATGGATTTACGGACAAAACATGCTTGTGAAATTTACGTTACCTTTACTAGACCACCAAAAAAACATGCGAAACCAAAAACCTACCGTCAGTAATGCTAGTTTGCTTCTCTCCGAGCCAGAAGTATTATTTGGAATTACTCGTCCCTGTACTCACCGTTTGACCCTCGACCACCTCATAATGCTTGGCAAATACTTTCTTTATATCAACACGCTAAATAATACTATGTTCGTTTTCAGCGACTTCATCTCATTAGCCATTTAAAGCGTTTCTCAGTTTTGTTTTTCTTTTTTTCCTGTTAGTAATAAGTAATTACAGTGTGTTGTAATTCTTTAAGTAACGTTATGTGTAAGTCCAGGGCTCAAAATAACGGCCGGTCACCGGACAATGTCCGGCCAAGATGACTATTTATCCGGACAAAACTTGGGTTTGGCGGTCACTTTGACCGGTCAAGCACGCGGTTTCCAAATAATTCACTAGAAAAAAAATTTCCTTTATTTCTGGAAAATATAAACAGTGAAATAATAAAATATCTCAGCGGCTTGTAGTTACAAAATAGGCGAATACAGATGAGACGGTTATGATCGTTGGCTTTGTGAATGCTGTGGCGTCTTAGCGGCTTGCTAAAATAACACAGGAAACATCAACCTCTGTAAATACGCTAAACAGACTAGACAGCAATGAACATCGCATCAATCAACGTCGCAGTTACAGATTTAATTGTCCTCGTTAGCGTTTCTTCAGTTTATTTCCTACATGCTGACCGAGCATGCTAAGCGGCGGAAGGCAGCGATCTTTCACTTGTAGCACAAGCCTATGTAGCCCTATTAGTGTTTGGTAGAAACTCAAAGTGTTTACAACCAAAACCGCATTCAGCGTAAGTGGTAAGTTAATATACAATTATGTGCACGGTAACTACGATAAAATGAGCATTTCTAATAAAATAATATAGCGAGTTTTTATTGTTGTTACCCAGGCAAGTTTCATGTTGAGTACAGTTAATGCAGTCTGTGGAAATGAAAATCAAACATATTTAAGTGATACTTTTAGCGATTAAAACTTTTATCCTCTTTAACAACACATTTTTGTGCATATGAGGCGATATGTTTGGCTTAATAGGGAAATTCTTCCAAATAAGCATTTTCAATATTTTGACCGGTCAAAAACGAGACATGACCGAGCTAAAATTGATTTGGCCGGTCAACATGACCGGCCACCGTTCAAAAACTATTTTGAGCCCTGAAGTCATAATCGATCATAATGAGTAATTATTGCATATTGTAAGTAAGTAAGTAACGTAATGAAAAGTACATGTATTGTAAATAGGTTTGTTTTATGTATTGTAAGTGAGGTTTGTAAAACAGTAAAAGCATTAAAAAACTTGGCAAGAAAAAAAAAACCGCGAGCTAAATTTATGGAATTCCGCAACCGGGAGATAATTTCTTAACCGTAAACTGCCAGATAAAATAATGTGAATGTACCAGGAAATCAGCACTCAAAATTGGCTCAAACCGCCAAACCACCAGAATAATTATAGTAGACCCTCTACATAGTTCATTCTTCACCTTCCAAGAACTCTGAGTTCCAAAAAACTGGGCTGGCGTCAGATTGGTGTTCCAGTACACTGAGAGGCAATCAAGACTTACTATCTGTAAATTAACAAAATTGAACCGATTATCAGCTGTTTGAACCCTTGGTACACAGAACTTGTTACTTCAAAGATGCTTTATCTCTTACATTTGTCAAAAATAACAATATAAATATCTCGTTGGAGTCACTGACCAGCGTAAACATGCACTGCAATCGCAGCCTGTGATTGTACTTTTGGCCACAACCAAACTTCCAGATTTTAAGAGAGCATTGTTCTGAGTGCAAGGTAATGACACTGGTGACATTCCATGTAAGTCTCGATCCAGTAAAATTCTTCATTTGTGATTCTCTGTAACATAATTGATTATGTCCTCCCCCAATTCCCTTACATGAAATGTTACCAATTTATTTATTTCTGACTCTGTAAAAATTATTTTGTAATTAAGTGAAATTTATGTAACTAAAATAAGTGTCGGTAAAAATTGAATTGAATCAAATGCGATGCTTACCTTGAAAACGGTTTTGACTGATGCATCCACAACACACTCCTGCCAGAATTCATTTGTCGTCTGAAAAATGAATTGGGTATAACTAAGTGCAGCTCTAGGCATAATAATTCACACTTGGTGCCCGAATACGATTCTCACTGGGCATTACTGTGAAAACACCTTTTTCCAAGTACTCACACCAGAATTCAGGCACAGTGCAGACACCCGGGTACAAGTGGACTCGACCTTGTACTCAGACACTGGATGCTACTTGGGTACTTGAAGTACTGGTGCAGTGTCTAAACACAACACTTTTTTTTGCTGGTGCCCAAGCACCAGCAGTCATTGTTTTGTTAGACTAATTACTACTCCAAAAGGTAATTAAAAATCTTATTTGTTATTTCTATTGACATAACTGTCTGTAAAAAGAATAGAGTTAATGTACATGTAAATGTAGCTTAGGACATGAATGAGACTGGCTGTATCAGTTTGGAATACATTGAAATAAGGGTCCTTGAACATACCTCTGCAGAGAGATTCTGAAGGGTAAAACCCACAGCAAAAGGAGCATCTGGAGACGTAACCTGTCATAAAAAGGTTGACAATAATAAGTCTGACTAAAACTCCTTGAGTACACTAGCTTGTAATAAACCCTTCAAGGTAAGAGACTGGCCAGAAAGCCAGTAGTAGCCTCTAATACACCTCAAGGACAGCTGGGGAAAATTGCCAAAGAGGGTGACCCCACATAACGAAGGTCTCTTAAACAGCTGTATGCATAAGTAAAAGTCCTAGATAAGTAAGTAATAGTACAGTATGAAAACACAGGGATAAAAAAAAACATGAATTCCAGCTTGCCCTCTCAAATTTTGCTTGCACTGAGCAAGTCTAAGTTACGTTTTTCTTATTTAGTTTGTAGACAATTTGCCTGTGCCCTTGCCCACTGGGAAAGTGAGAATGAAAAGAACTTTACTTGCCCAGCAAGATGATCTTCATATCTCTGATGACTGGACATCAATTTCTTCAAGCCATGACACACCGGTAGTTGGCATTCTTCCAACTAACTACATTTAATGCTTATTCTACAGCTGTAATTGTACATACCTTATCTTCATAGCGAAAGTGAATGTTCTTCACTGAAATCTATAAAGTAACATTAACAAATTGGCAGCTTAGCTTTGCACTATTCACCAAATGGCATTTATTTTTATAGGTCCGTAGCTGAGAAGTGTGTAAGAGTAGGAATTAATTTACCATAGTTATCTGGTATGCAATTTTAACTCACCTTTAGGTTCTTTACGACTTGGGCAACAAGTTTGTCAACAAAGGAATCTGAACCATCTTCAACATCTGTTTTCTCCTCTAAATAAAATGCAACAACAATTAACTGATAATAATAATAATAATAATGGTTTATTTAACAGATCCACAAGGTGGCTGCCAGGGACTTCTCTTATGGGACATCGGTCAGTGTACATGTAAAATGCAGACTGCGGACAGCAGACTCCAAACAAGGTGTAAAATGCAGACTACAGATTATGACTTTTTCAGTATCTATTTACAGGTAAATCCCGATAATTCACAAGCAATGAGTGTCTTACCATTTTCATTATTCAAATTGAATACATTGCAAACAAAAATCGTCAAACTTTGAGTCAGCAGAAGCCATGGTGTAATGACAGTGGTGTATTGAATTTACACCACGGCTATTACACCACTATAATGACGTCAAGGAGGTTGTTTCGTCACAACCCAGTGTCACGTGGTACAAATCAACCAATCAGATACTCAGAACTCGTACAGTGTATGAAATTTGAATAATAAATTGTGTTATTTCCATTATTGAGTGCTGACTGCATACAAGATTGTTCAGGCTAATCACCGTGAAAGTCTGCACTCTAGATAGCCTGCATATCACTCCGGTTAGCCTGAGCATCACTCAGGCTAGCTGAAGTAACGCTCTCAGTAAGCCTTTTACGGTTAGCTCTCAACAATGTAAATCAGGTATACATGATTCAGTTAAAAAGTCTGTAGTTTGCAGTCTGCATTTTACCCTCAGTAATATGCAGTCTCCAGTCTGCAGGGTGCATTTTACACTGGAAATGTTGGGCACATCTCTGTCTCAAGCGAAATCCTTGAATCACCTGTTAATAATTAACAAGTTTCACTGGAAAAGAAAAACAATATTCCTATTTTTGATTAAAATACCAAAAACTTCAAAATAAAGTTCAAGAATTGTCTGCAATTTGTTTTTTACACATAATTCATAATGAAATGATACTACTGCGTCATAAGCAAATTCCAAGATAATCCTAACTGTAATTTATTTTTGTCAGTCTCTGCTAACCTTCTGAAGCATTGTCGTCAGTTTTTTTCATTCTCTGTTCAATCTGAGAAAGTTGTTTCCGTTTTGCTGCAATTTCAGCTGCTTCTGCCTTCTCTGGGTCATATGTTCTGTCTATGACAATAACAGACATCAATTATTACAAAAGGGATTTACACTGCTTGGAAACCAATTAAAAAGTGTCATTCTGCAACAAAAGGATAACAGTATACATTATACAACCAATAGGGAGGCACAGTTAGTGCCCTAATATCTCTGGATCAAGCAGTCCAGGTTCGTGCCCTGGCCAGGGACATTGCGTTGTGTTCTTGGACAAGACACTTTACAGTGCCTCTCTCTACCCAGGTCTATAAATGGGTACAGGCAAACTTAGTGCTGGGGGTAACCCTGTGATGGACTAGCATCCCATCCAGGGGGGAAGTACTCCCAGTAGCTACATGCTACAGAAACCGGGATAAGCTCCAGCCTGATGGGCCACTTGGCTCGTATGCAGACTTAACCTACACAACCAATAAACTATCAAGTGATATAATATTTTTGTCAAGGTAAACATTGTAGGGTAATTTGCCATGATTTTATTCTGTTTAAAGCGACTGGTATTGCTTAATAGAAAGTAGCCACTACTACAAAGGAGTCCCTGACATGTCGTCCCATGTTCATTTTGTCAGTCACAAATTGAACATGTGACTCACAAAACTGCAAAATAGCCATGAGCCCCTACACAAAGTAGGTTACTGCAATCAAGTCGTCACCTTACCTCGTATTGGTCCTGCCATCAAATACACATCATGGACTGTTATGTCAAATGGTTGAGAATAGAGGTCG
The DNA here is from genome assembly GCA_964020085.1 of Micromussa lordhowensis. Lineage (NCBI taxonomy): Eukaryota > Metazoa > Cnidaria > Anthozoa > Scleractinia > Lobophylliidae > Micromussa > Micromussa lordhowensis. Next base: position 37,058,926 of record OZ026598.1, on the reverse strand, counting down.
GTCCATGGAATGTTCAATGAGATTTCACCTGTAATTTGAAAGAGTCCTGGGAGTTGGTTTGTAAACATATTTACCCTATTAAACATGTACATGTAGCTGACACTTGCCTAGGTAATATTTGAAGTGCAAAATAATAAATTACAAATAATTTAAATGCAATTTGACATAGTTTATCCACAACTGACAAACATTTTTGGCATGTTTTTAGGTGTTAATGCAGTTAGCAGTTTTCAGCATTTATCTCTGAGCAGTTACTGTTAGTGCTTATGTGTCAGTGGTTGGCCATCTTCCATGTTGCCATTTTACTGATAGGCGGCTTTGCTTGTTGAGGTCTTATTCCCGCTGTGCTGATGGTCAGTGGTCACCTCTTCTGATTGGGCTTACTTGTATATTAAATAATGTGCTGACAGTTCATATAATATTTGGGTGGGATGTTATGAGCCATCTTGGGCCTTCTCTGTTGGAGCTGTTTCCTACATGGTTGTACCAGTTCATCACTGGGGTCTTAATAATAATTATACATGTATGGGTCTCGGGTCCATTATTGTTCTTTATTATCCAGCAAAATCTATGCTACATCACCAACTACATTGTATTCAGTATGTGACAAAGCTAACCCACAAAATAACTCTTTTAACCATTTTCAGTTTTAGCACTTCCACACCTGGTCCCTCAAGGAGCTCAAGAAGCAATGGGGGCACCCCATTTCTCTCCTGGCCAACCAGTAGAATTTATTTAGTGATATGTGGCAAGTTTCTTAAACCACTCAAGGTTTTAGCTCTGTCAACATGCCATGTCTCTCTCTCTTTCTGCTTAATGCTCATAGTCATAGTCATAGTCATAGCAATTTTTCTTGGACAATTCTGTCCAAGGGGGAAAGGTGCAATGAGGTTAACCCTATGTAAAGCACCAACCCAGGAGATAAGGCCAGACCACAACACCGGGAACTACGTGTCCTACTCTTTTCGATAAGTGTGTGGGTTCTTTAACGTCCCCTGCTAACCATGTAACATTGAAGATGCAGGAGACGGGGCCTACGGTTTATAGTCCTTATCCGAGAAGACTTGAACGTCTAACCATATTTTGCAGATGAATTTACAAAGGCAGCACATTCTCCTCAGTTATTTTAAGACCCTGAGTGTTGGTCCGGTCTGGGGCTCGAACCCTCGACCTCCCGCTCAGCAGACTGGTGCTCTACCAACTGAGCTAACCAGGCGGCGGTATATGCTGATATATGTACGTCACTGTAATTTTCACTGTAATTTTCACCAATACATTGATGCGTTTAGCAGTGGTCAGCAATCCTCTCTTTGGCTCAGACTTGCAAGTCAGGCATTTAGCCCGCAGAATTGAGAGTGGTGCACTGTGGGTATTTTTCCTTGCATTCCCTGTTCACCCTTTTGTTTGTTTTTTTCTTCAGGTTATTGGCAGGGTTTTTTTCTCAAGGTCTGTTTGTGTTTCAGTTTGCAATTACCAACTTACTAGACAAAGTACATGTTTATCAATTCAATGCATGTGTACTTGCATCTCATAATGCAGCATGACTTAATTTCCACAAATTAACGAATCGCTGTATATAATGGCAGCAATACTACGCATTACATGCAGTTAGATGCAGCATTACATGCAGTAAGAATCTGACAATTTCACTAGAAGGAGAGGACAAAATTAAGATTAATCAAACATACACGTAGGATAACAACTCTTATTAATTAGTTGATGCTAAACGTTCAAGCGGGCATAAGGTATTAAGGATACAACTTTGGTTAAGTGCAATACATGCAGGGTGTTTTTTTCTTCTTTGCATGCATAGAAGAACTTACCAACATAACCATAGGTCACCTCCACTGGAAGATGAAAACCATCCTTGAAAACAATAGTCAACAATACAATAATAAATTATCATGCAGTAAAGAAGAAATTAATCAACATGCACCAATTGGTGTAATAATAATATTGTCATTCTCTTAAATGTCAGCCAATAGTATCAATGACTTCCCACAGGTACTTGTACATGAAACTTTATGAACAAGTTCTTTATGTCAAGAGCATGAATCCATGAGGCCAGTTGTCTGAAGAAGAAAACCCAAGGACCCCTGAGCAGTCAGCTGGGTTTGAGCGCTGACTGGGGTCATTGTGTTGAACATATTGTACTTGGGCAAGACTTTTCACCCTCACAGTACCTATCAGGTCTATAAATGGATACCGGCAAATTTAATGCAGGGGTAACCCTGTGATAGACTAACATCTCATCCAAAAAGGAGTACATGTATAAAATAATCCTAATTACTGCATGCCATGGAAACTGGATAAAAGCACTGGCCTAATGAGCCACTGGGTTCAAATGCAGACTTCACCTTTACTTTTACCTTTGGCCCTCTATCCAAAATATTAAAATGTAAAAATAACATCAACTATGAAAAAATCCAAATTCCAGATGGGATTTGAACCGATGACCCTCTGTGATCTAGCTGGATGCTCTAACCACCATGGTGAGTAAGGGTAAAATGTGGGTCTTTGACTGGAACCGCATCATGTGGTCACACAGTCAAATGATGGTGTGGCGTATAAGAACACACTAACTGCATCACACAGTCAAATTAAGGCATATCAATGATGCAACCAACCACCCTTTGTCATGGGTTCAAATCCCATCTGGAACTTGGATTTTTTCCGAGTTGATGTTATTTCTACATTTCATATTACTTGTAAAACTCACTATCCAAAATAATTAGCTTAATTAACATGTATGGAGCACTAGATTTACAATAATTTATAAATTTTAATTAATAATTTTATTACAATTTCATTGCAGGTCTAAGCTACGATAAACAAGGGAAATCATTCGTCACTCACCAGGTTAGCAACAAGTGTAACTTTCATCTCTATGTAATTGTCTGGCCAGTAATTGTTTTCTTTGGTAACAGTAATAAGCAGTTCAATTATGGTTCAATTCAGACTTTGCCATCACTTGGTAGCTTAATGCAGTCTGTGTACTCTACATGTAGCTCCTAAAATGTAATCTATATGTAATATCTTCATTAAAAACTTACCAATGCATCATCTCTTAATTCAAGATCTGTAAGAACAACATTTCCTAAAAAAGAGAGAAACACCAAGTTTTTGTCACTACCATCATAATGATTGCAAATTACATGTATATTCTTCTCGTTACAAGGTGCAGTGACTATTCAACTTAGCAACTTTTCAGTGTACAAAGAAAGTTGTGTCCAATAGCCCATGGCTAGTGTACATGCACAGTGTATTTTGCAGTCAAGCTACATGTAGTGGATCATGTTCTTCACTTGTCTGTCGCCAAAGTTCCTGTTAAAAGTACGTACATGTACCCTTGTTCCCTCCAATTATTACAAAACATAACCCTCAGAGAAACAACAAGAGAACGATGTGACAGCACCACCAAGAGAACAACTCACCAAAAATGCCTTAATTAATCACAACTGTTTAAAACCAACCAATACCAGGAGGGCATTATTACAGTATCCCATGTTCCCTTGTACACCAAAACCCCTTGGAAGCCCCCATCATTCCACCCCCACCACATTTCCTTTCATTACTATACATGTACTAGTCATGCACAAAACGGGTGTCAGCAAGCCCAGACACACAGACAACAATATGATAGATGAAAATTGGAAAAACGTACTGAGCTTCTATATGAACATATATTAAAACCAATCACAATATATTAGAAGCTTAGCACAAAAAAATTAGCACGGTCCTACACAAGCAATAGAGAATCGAGACGCTTTTATTATTTATGGCACCGGAAGAAATAAGATGTAACGCAACGCCAGGAGTCACGCGAGCTAAAAAAATGTATATAACAAGGCAAAATACAAACAAATACTGCATAATTGTCAAGTACCAACCAAGGCCATGACTGTTACATTGTAATTAAATGAAGCTTTAATTTTATAGCTGCACAGTCCTTATGTTTTTGCCACGGTCGCAAGTGATCGCGAGAGCGCATATTTCCGCAATTGCTCCTCAAGTATTACTTTACGAAAAGGAGCCTATTTTAAGTATTTTAATAAATACTTAACTTAACTTGTTTTATATGTGTACTCGATGAGCCTATTCCATATAAATCATGTGTTTTCTCACCTTTAAAAATCCCAAGATTGAGATTCGAGCTGTCTAAATCCTTGATGTATTTTCCAAGAATTCCATTTAGAATCGAGGCAACAAGAGACTCGAACATCTTTTTTCTGAAATCTTAGCTGCAGTGATAAAATAATATCACCTTCACAGAGCAGCTCGACAATAGCAGTACGTGATGTCAAAGAAGTCAACTTATTTACAGCTGAAGTTCGTTTCGCCTGTTAGCATCTGAGCAGCATCTGACACTATGTTCTCGCAGACTCGAATCGCTAAACTTTTACATTTCCTGTTCCGAGCCAAAGTTACAGACAGATATGTTGTCTATACGTCAGTTACCTGGAAGGGAACATCGAGAAGAATATCACCAGCATCTCTTATCAAAACAACGCATTCGTTACAGAATATGCAAAACGACGCTATCCTCTTAGCCGGCGGGGCCTAGGCACTAAATGCAAGTTCCGGGAAATCCCATTCTCGTTCCCATAGCCCTTTTCTCATCTCTTAGCCGGCGGAGCCTTGGCACGAGAATCGATTCTCGTGCCAAGGCTCCGCCGGCTAAGAGATGAGAAAAGGGCTATGGGAACGAGAATGGGGAAATCCGTTCAGAAATTGTAGGTTGTTTACCATTTACTCGGAGAAACCGGTTGGTCGAAATTTGTAGTAAATGGGACGCGTCAAATCCAACCGGGTCGTTTCCCTGGCTTGGGGGCGGGGCCGCGTCAAATCCCGAATAGAAATTTCCACGGGGATGCGCTCGTTCTATTATTACCACGACTTTTCCCCGGAAGGTAAGATCAAGGATCAAAGGCGATCCAAGCCAAAAGGCCTGGAACTAGTAAAAATTAGCAAATGGAACGCACATTCTCCATTCGGAAATTCCGTGTGGGAATTTTGGTCTACCTTTCAAGAAATCCCGTTTTCCCGAGAAAATTTCCGTTCGTGGAGACAAATCTTTCCATTTACATTCCATCCGAATTTAAAGCCCCATTTACACTGCCGAAAAATTTTGTTTTAAAAGCAACCTTGCATACGGCGGCTGAGCCCGCAGTACGATCGGCAGTCAAAATTTTGGTGTCCCAAAATCTGTCCCAACGAAACGATTCGAAAAAAGCGTTTTTCTTCGCGGCTAACAAAAATAAAAACAGTATACAAGTTCCTTTGGCCTCTACTAGTTGTTAACTTGAGTATTCCGGGTTTAATTTGACGAGGAACAGCATATTTTGTTCAAAATAACACAGCTATTATCCTACCTGGCGATACTCGACGAACTACGAGCGAGTTTGCCATGCCGAGCGCCGGCGACCCATTTTTGGCGCCAAAATAGAAGCTTAGAAACACAAAATGGTTCAAATTTTTCACTTTTTGCCAACTAGTTTGGTTTTTGAAATTGTAAATCCCTTTTTATGCCATCTCCAGTGACAAAAGTTGCCTGATTTCAACTTGACGTCAGGACACTAGAATTTTTCCCGCCTGCTGAATCCTGATTGGTCAATTCAAATTTCCCGCGCGCCAGCCGTATGCAAGGAAGCAACCGGAACGATGATCCTGCTCGTATACGTTGGATCAACAGTGATCTAATCGGCTTCATACGGTGGCCCACAAGTGCACACCGAATTTAAATCACTCACACCGAATTCAAATTACTCACACCGAATTCAAATCACTCACACCGAATTCAAATCACTCACACCGAATTCAAATCACTCACACTAAATTTTTTTAAATAGTCAAACGCGAATTCAAATCACTCACACCGAATTCAAATCACTAACACTAAATTTAAAATAGTCACACCGAATTCAAATCACTCACACCGAATTCAAATCACTCACACTAAATTTAAAATAGTCACACCGAATTCAAATCACTCACACCGAATTCAAATCACTCACATCGAATTCAAATCACTCACACCGAAAATCCCAGATTGGTCAGCGGCTGAGCTCATTGCGCAGTAGGTACGTCATGTATGGGGACATATATTGTACCGAAACGTATTTCATAGATGTCTTCATTTATACTTGAGGTTCTTGACCTACTTGGGCTGCTTGCCTTACTTGAGGTGCTTTGCTAACTTGACATGCTTTCCTTACTTGAGGTGCTTGACTTACTTCAGATGCTTTTCTTACTTGAGGTTCTTTGGTTACTTGAGGTGCTTTGCTTACTTGAGGCGCTTAGGTTACTTGAGGTACTTGACTTACTTGTGGTGCTTTGCTTACTTGAGGTGCTTTGGTTACTCGAGGTGCTTGACTTACTTGAGGTGCTTTGCTTACTGGAGGCGCTTTGGTTACTTGAGGTTCTTTGGTTACTTATGGTAGTACTTGACTTACTTGAGGTGCTTGACCGGCTTATCTGAGGTGCTTTACTTACTTGAGGTTCTTTGGTTACTTGAGGTACTTGACTTACATTAGGCGCTTTGATTACTTCAGGTACTTTGTTTACTTGAGTTCCTTGACTCACTTGAGGCGCTTTGATTAGTTGAGGCGCTTTGGTTAATTGAGGTGCCTGACTTACTTGAGGTGCTTTACTTACTTAAGGTGCTTTGGTTGCTTGAGGTGCTTGACTTACTTGAGGTGCTTGACTTACTTGACGTGCTTTGCTTACTTGAGGTGCTTTGGTTACTTGAGGTGCTTTGCTTACTTGAGGTGCTTTGCTTACTTGAGCTAGTAAAGGACGATGACTATATTCAATTCTCAAGATAATTACTCCCACCCTTAGGCGCACTTTTGAGATATGGTTTGTACGTTTCTACGTCGCCTATTTTACAATCCAACCCATTAAAACAATGCTGCTCTACAAAAAAATAATCGGGATAAATCAAGAGGTGTTTTCCCAAGTTAATTTAACGAATTGAAAAGATTTTCTAAAGGAACTTTGTAGTTTAATTATCCATGTTAAAGCACCTCGAGTAAGTCAAGTACCTCAAGTAACCAAGCACCTCAAGTTATGAAAGTGCCTCAAGTAAGTCAAACACCTCAAGTAACCAAAGGACCTCAAGTAACCAAAGCACCTCAAGTAAGCAAAGCACCTCGAGTAAGTCAAGCACCTCAAGTAAGTCAAGTACCTCTAGTAACCAAAGAACCTCAGGTAAGCAAAGCACCTCAAGTAAGAAATGCATTTGAAGTAAGTCAAGCACCTCAAGTAAGGAAAGCATTTCAAGTTAGCAAAGCACCTCAAGTAAGGCAAGCAGCCCAAGTAGGTCAAGAACCTCAAGTAATGAAGACATCTATGAAATACGTTTCGGTACAATATATGTCCCCATACATGACGTACCTACTGCGCAATGAGCTCAGCCGCTGACCAATCTGGGATTCGAGTGATTTGAATTCGGTGTGAGTGATTTGAATTCGATGTGAGTGATTTGAATTCGTTGTGAGTGATTTGAATTCGGTGTGACTATTTTAAATTTAGTGTGAGTGATTTGAATTCGGTGTGACTATTTTAAATTAAGTGTTAGTGATTTGAATTCGGTGTGACTATTTTAAATTTAGTGTTAGTGATTTGAATTCGGTGTGAGTGATTTGAATTCGCGTTTGACTATTTTAAATTTAGTGTGAGTGATTTGAATTCGGTGTGAGTGATTTGAATTCGGTGTGAGTGATTTGAATTCGGTGTGAGTAATTTGAATTCGGTGTCAGTGATTTAAATTCGGTGTGCACTTGTGGGCCACCGTAGCTTCACAAATAAAAGGCAGAAACCGACACAACGTAGAATGTTTTTTAGAACGTACTATATTTCGGCTGGCCAAACCAGCCTTCTTCAGGTACAATGGAAAATTTTGCATCGGGGCGTGTTTTTATGTAGCATATTACCGGAAATACGTAAAATAATTGACAGTGTAAATTACAGATAAACATATGAAGAAATAAAATAGTAAATAAACAAAGTAAAGTAAAAGGAAACGATTGAAATGTTTCTTCGCGGATGTTCAGACCATCAGGAACAATTGTTCTGCCTTTTTGGATTAAAAAAGCCTCCCTGGCCTTACGGATGGAGTCTCGGTTAGAAGAGATTTTTTCGATGGGTATTAGTTGCATGTCGTTAGCAGTGTGGTTAGTAGAGGACAGGAAATGTTCTGCGGCTGTAGTAGGTTTAGATTTGGTGTTAGGGTTATCTATGGTACGCGGTGTTCATTAAAACGGTCTTTTAAACGTCGTTTAGTCTCTCCTATGTATTGTAAATTACAGCGGTTACATTGAATTATGTAGATGAGGTTCTTAGTGTCACAGGTAAGGTTAGATTTTATGGGACGCGTTTCACCGGTGGAAAAGAAAGTATATGTAGTGAGGCCGTGAGAAATGTAGGGGCAAGTAGCGCAGTTTCTGCCACAACGGAAGGAACCAGAAGGAAGTTGGGGTTTGGCAGAGTTAGAAGAGCCGGAGTTTAGCTGTGACAAGTAAGTCACGGCTCGGATGAAAAAAGTACGCGTACCAACAAAATTGGTTCGGCACGGATAGATTTTGTCGTGTAAACGATTTTGCCTTATCCGTACCGAACCAAAATTTTACCCGTGCTCGGACCTCCTCGCGAGGTAGTCCGAGCACGGATAAAATTGGTACGCGTTCCTAAAAATCTAGCCCAGGTCGGGTAAAATGCAAAGTGTAAACGATTTGCCGTGCCTAACCAAAATATTACTCATAAGCCTGAGGTATCGTGACGACCAATTTCGTCTTCAATCCGTGAGACAATGTATTCAACTGTTGTTTTGGACACGCAAAAGTTATCGTAACACTCCTTGTCGGTGAATGCCGTTTCTACGACCTGAAACCCTTGATCTGTGCGGGCCAGTATCCAGCATCTTCGCTCTACAGAATTGCAACCTAGCATGGACGCAATAATAAACCGCTTGTATCTCCTTCTTCTTTTGTTTTTCTGAAAAGATAAATGAGCGAAGGTCGGTTCCCTAATTTCTGGCGAAAAGACCCAAGCTCAA
>OZ026598.1:36982371-37044871 GCA_964020085.1 Micromussa lordhowensis | reverse complement strand
CGCGCTTCAAAGGGCGTGTCACTGGGTGGTGAGGCAGGAACCACACTGGTCTGTTCCTTGTATTCAGCTCTTCTTCAGGAACCATTTCTGCGTGTCCCTTTTCGATGTAGCCATTCATTGTCGTCCGATACTTCTCCAACAAATCCTTATCCTTCATAAGACGCCTCTTTAAAAGCAGGGCTCTTCGTTCTGCCATCGTGTTGTTGTCGGGCAAATACGGTGGGTCATGTCGCCAAGGCAAGGCAACTTGAAAGTGCCCATTGACTTGTTGAAGGGACCCTTCCATAATCTCTAGGGCTCTTTTGTCTTCAACTGATGCACAAACTTTAGTTTCTACTTCTGTATCTTCAAAGTCTGTTTTCCATAATCTCTCTAACTGCTGGCGCAACTCTTCGTCACGAATTTCGCATTCAACTTCGCTGAAACATAACAGGTTGGCGTCCTTCTGACCAGCTAACTTGTCCATGAATTGTTCATTAAGGACTTGACCACTGTCGTCATTATCTGGTTGCTCGTTTAATCTTCCACCTTCAATCGGGCTATGACACACATGTTCATCTCGCAGGACAGGAACATTGTCATAAACAATAGAACTCTCTATTGGGCAAGTGAAATTTGCTGAACAATTCGGATCATCCTTCTGACCACCAACAGGACCAATTACAGTCCATCCTAAACTATATCTAACTGCTACTGGTTCATCTTCTCCTCCTGCCTTGTACTCCAGAGGTAGGAACAAATTTGGCTTCTCCTTGAGACCAATCACCAACATAACTTCTCCAACTTCAAATTCTTGTAATTCAATATCGCACAAGTGAGGCCATCTGGTTAGGTCTCCTTTCTTGGCAATACAGTCATTTGAGAGTGGCATTTGTTTCACTGTTCTTAGATTTAATAACTCCACGGACACAGTTTCATCCATTGATGTCACAACTATGTCTAGCAGTTGACTTTCCACCCTTGTGGATCCTGTCATCCCTGACAATGTAAAATTGAGCCTTGGACCACTCACACCAAGTTTCTTCCTCAGATGTTCATGACAAAGAGTTACTTCTGATCCACTGTCTAATAAAGCATATGTCTCTACCGGTGGTAGATCACTTCCTTTAACTTGAACTTTGAGAGGAACAACACTTAAGCACACTCGCTCGCCGGCCCCTGTTGCAGCAGTTACATTAACTCCATCTTGATTGCTAGTCTTAGAATTTGAACCATCGATTGTGTTCAATCTTAAGCCTTCTCGGTTAAGCTGGCTCTGGCTGGTACCACAACCGTCAGGTTCAGAGGTTGGAGGGTGTAACAATGTGTTGTGCTCCTTATTGCACCCTTCTTTCTGGCATTTGAAATTTGTCTTAGGGCATATTCTCGCATAGTGGCCACCATTAAGACACTTAACACAGAGGCTGTTTTCCTGAACAATCTTCATCTTGTCCTGATAGGGTAAACCTTTAAATTTACCACACCTCCAAACGCCATGCTGGTTGCAACAGACAGAACAACCTTGCCTTGCACCATTCGTTCCTTGGGAACCTTTATGTTGAGAGCTTCGATCATTGCGTCCACCTGCGGCCATTGTTGTAAACTTGTGAGGAGGTCGATTCCGACCATCTCTGCCTTTGCTTCTCTCCTTGTCCTTTGATGGTCTACAATTAAGGTCTTCTCCAAACTCATTGTTCACAAGTGTTGCTCTCTGCTTCAAGAACTGAAGAAAGTCCACAAATCTGGGCCTCTGACCAGACTCGATAATCCTACCCGCACACTCGGTCCACTTGACTCTCATAAACAACGGAAGCTTCCTGTTTAGTTCTCGAAGAGTGTTTGTATGGTTTAAATCACTCACATACTCAGGTCCCATGCCTGTAAGGGTTCTTTCAGCAACCTCCAAATGCCCTGCAAATTCTAGAAGGCTTTGTCCATCCGCTTGCTTCAGAGGAGGTAAGTTCTCTAGTTTCTTGATATGTGCCTTCGCTATGATGTGAGGTTTGCCAAAGTTCTCACGCAAAGTGTTCTTTGCAACATAATAACCTTCTTCCAAAGGCAAGTTCACACAGCTTTCAATTGCCTCTCGCGCCTTGCCATAACAATGCTGAATCAGGAGCTGTAGCCTCCTGGAATTGTCAGGATTATCTTTCCTTAAACAAGTCTCAAAGTTATGCATAAACGAAACGTACTTCATCGGGTTCCCATCAAAACGCATGTACTCAACTTTAGGTGCAGAGACAACTTGACGTAGCGCTTGTGCAATTCAATCTCTTCTCCATTTCCTTGCCTAGATGCAATGGTACCTTGAGGTAAATGTTCAGTTGGTTGGGACAATGGTGGCTGTGCAGACCTTTGACCAAGAAATCCATCTGGACATGTCACTTTAACAGGATCTGGCATACGACGCTCAGTTGGGTGTGTTGACTGAGACTGTACTGGGGCTTCCTTACTAGTCTCGACTGGGTGTGTCGACTGGACTGGGACTTGCTTCCTGTTAGTCTGCTGTTTCAAGGGTAGCTGAACTCGTTGGGGCCAATTACTTGATATTGGTGAGGCCTTCAATCTCTCAGTCTCCTCTGCACTGTGTGGCCCAACTTTCTGTCCACGAAGGATGTTTCCTGATGCAAGTGATTGCTCCGAAGGTACACATACTTGAACAGGTGTGCGTTCAAAGGGAATAGGCTGCACCACAACATTTGCCCTTTCATCACTCCAGTAAGGCTGATCATCTAAATAGCATAGTTCAGTTCCTTGTGTAACAGAAGACTCAAGTTCCATAGACACAGTGTCCATATTGTCTACATTGCCAAACTCATTTTCTACTTCAGCTTGCTTGTAAACATCAAAGCTAACTGCTGCCCTCTCTTCTTCCATTTGGGCCTCCATAAACTCTCTTTCATACTGTAATTCTGTCATTCTCCGTTTTAATTCTTGCTCTTTTAGTAACTGTTTTGTTTTCAACTGTGCAAGAGCTAATTTCTCCTTTCTCTTCACAACCGACGATGATATTGAACTAGAATATGACGATTTACTTTCATGACTTCTTCTGGATTTCTTGGTCAGTGATAACGACCTTTTGCTCACTTCCTTCGATTCAAGCTTCGACTTTTTAAACCAGGACTCAATAACATTATCAAAGGTTAATTTCCTTGACATTTGCTCATCATAACTAACGCGAGCCTTCTCAAGCTCTTCCTCATAACAAAGTAATTCAAGACATTCAATGTACTCTTCATGTGTACTTACGAATTTGCGCCAAACTTCGTTATAAGATTTCCACTTGGACTTCAAGTCCTCCAAAGTTCCACAGTTTTCCATAAGCTCTTCGATGTTTCCTTGTAGCTTTGTTAGAGCGCCAATGTACCCGGCTCGAGATTTAAACATAGCTCTCGCCCTTTCGGCTCTTTCACCTTCTAAATCACTCCTTGTATTTGCCATTTTTAAGCGTGAACTTCTTCTCAATTGCAGCGGAATTACAACACCACCGTCAGACGAAGCCTCTCGCACATGTTTTTGACGAGATTTATCAGGAATAGGAAGTGATTTCACAGACATAGTACTTGTTAATAGACCTTTTTACCGATACGGCGGCCATCTTGAATTCTATTGTTTTGACTGAGAAATTATGGGCTGCCGAGGGGGCAATCGCTGGAAACTTTATCGTATACACAGCTTTCAGGATAAATTTTTACTGCTTGTCTCTCATATTCCATAACAAATATTACAAGCGTTATATCTTTCCGTCACGATATTTGGCAGTTGTTCCTATGGTTATCGAAAAATTATTGTTAAAAGTTATCACGCCACAGTAGTCTTTCTCATCTGCCCCCTGGGCATCCCATAATTTCCTCGGAATTCAAGATGGCCGCCGTATCGGTAAAAAGGTCTATTAGATGCAAGTATTCACTTCAAGCCGTTCCAAACTTGTACATGTATGGCGGCGGGAAAATATCAAACACGAGGGCCCAAACTCATCGAGCGATGACAACAGCACAAATAAACGAATTTTCTCCCAGTAAAACAGTACGACTTACCAAACTCGTCAAGCTGCTGGAAATTAAACAAGAGGTCCAGTTGAGCGACGATTCACAAACAAATTTCTTCCCTTTCTGGGGAAAACAGCACGACGTTCCAGCTCGTCGAGTGGCGGGAAATTAATACGACGTTAAGTCGAGCGGTCAAAGGCAAACAAAGTCAATTTCCTCCCTGAGGAAAACGGTACGACGTTCCAAATTCGTCGAGCGACGATAACAATACAAATAGAAGAATATTTTCCCTTGAGAAAACAGCACGACGTTCTAAATTCGTCGAGCGGCGGGAAATCAAACAAGACGTCCAGATGTGTGATGATAAACAAACAAAGTATTTCCTCCCTGAGGAAAACAGTACGACGTTCCAAACTCGTCGAGCGGCGACGAACGATTCAAACAAAGGGCTTTCCTCCCTCAGGAAAACAGCACGACATTCCAAACTGGTCGAGCAGCAACGAACAATACAAATGGACGACTTTCCTCCCTGAGGAAAATAGCACGACGTTCCAAACTCGTCGAGTGGCAACGAACAATACAAGACTTTCCTCCCTGAGGAAAACAACACTGGAACTTATACAAGCGAGGCGATCCAGATTCGAGTAAACAGTTCTTTAACTGTACTAAGCCCGGTCCTCACTAGCGACGCAAGCATAAGCATAAACATAAGCATAAGAAGCTTTATGCGCTAGTGAGGACAGCCGCGACACAAGCATAAGCATAAGCTCTTTTCTTATGCTTATGCTTATAGACGTATTCGGCTAACGTGTTTACATCCTTGTTGCCACCCAATTCAGATCACGTGATGATTCATTTGGGAGGTTGCAATTTGCTACGCGTAACTGCGTGCATGAGGGTACGTGCAAACAGAACAATTGTATCCTCCCAAAAGAATCATCACGTGATCTGAATTGGGTGGCACACGTTAGCCGAAGACGTCTATTGCCTGATTTCATACCGTGAAGGACTAGGTACGAGTCTGTAAATTATGGGATTAGCAACTATTGATCCACATAGTCAGAAAGAGCACACCGAGATTCACAAAATCCCCAAGTTTGGTGTTAATCGGGCTAATTTTCACTGAGATAGAGGCATTTAAAAACAAAAAAAATTTACAAAGAAATGTATGGAAATGCGGACAAATCCGGACATTTGTCCGGATTTGTCCGGATTTTAATACATTTCTTTGTAAATTTTTTTTGTTTTTAAATGCCTCTATCTCAGTGAAAATTAGCCCGATTAACACCAAACTTGGGGATTTTGTGAATCTCGGTGTGCTCTTTCTGACTATGTGGATCAATAGTTGCTAATCCCATAATTTACAGACTCGTACCTAGTCCTTCACGGTATGAAATCAGGCAATGCTTATGTTTAGTGAGGACATCGTTGACATAAGCATTAGTGCTCGCTGATTGGCTGATACTCTTACGCTTGTGCTTATGCTTATGTTGCGACTGTCCTCACTGGACTATAGCGACATAAACATAAGCATAAGCGTAAACAAGAACGCAACGTTTTGATATTCTTATGCTTACGCTTATGCTTATGTCGTAGCTGTCCTCACTAGCGCATAAAGCGTTTTTTATGCTTATGCTTATGCTTGCGTCGCTAGTGAGGACCGGGCTTTAGCGGCTCATTTTAACAACAAACGTGCCTTAAGCACGTTAACTGTTTCGACTGGGAATACAAACGACCCAGAATAACAAAATTTTTCTCACAAAGCTTCCCGCAAATCTAAAGCACGTGAGAGGATACCACGTGACACCACGCAATGAAACAAACCGGAAATGACAATACAGAATTGAAATGGTAGCCACAACAGCATTGACCACCACCAGGGGAGGTGGGCGTGGCGAAATTTTACCGTGACTTCACCGAACTTCGTCGAACTGACCACGACGCAACTAAAATTGTGATATTTGAAGGGAAGGCCGCAATACATCATGCTACTAGCGCGCAGATGCAGAACTCTGGAATTTGAAGAACTTAGGCCTTTCCCGCGCAACGAGCTTGATATATGCAGAGAGAATAGTGTTCGCTTCCTTTACGATCCTTTATCACTTTTAGTTTTCCTTATTCTCATCCATTCTCCTTTCTTTCAGTTTTTTTTTTATGACCTCGTTGCTGATTTTTTTTTCCTATTGGGAAGGAGCCTCTTTCCGGTAACTTTATTTCACAGATTTCTCACCTCGCAACGGCTATAGGAAAAACAGAACAGCCCTACAAATCCCAGAAAAACAGAAACAGAACAGCCCTACAAATCCCATTGCGAAGCACCCTTTTCCGTTGCGAGATCACTGAACTAAAGACAATCTCGTCTGTTCGCAGACCTTCAAATCCATTTCCCCGTCGAGGGGGTAAACAAATTAAAATACAAAACGCGACGGATTCAACGAGCACGAACGCAAAAGGGTGCACTTAAGAAACGAGTGTGGAAAGACTAAGGCAAACACACATAACTCGCAACAATAACTATAACGTGATAAGTGAATATTCTTTAGTCGTCCATCGTTTATGATCTGTTTTGTAGCTCATAACATACGACTATTTATTTTTCTAACATATAAATATTTTTTCAGCATTCTAATGCTTTATAGATCTTTTGTAATAAATTTAAAACTCTCCCAGCCTTTCATCCTTCTTTTCGCGTATGAGACGACTCTCTTTGTAAGGATACTTATCTTTGGTTCTTTTTCCATCGAGATACAAACATTTGTCTATGATTTGCCCATTTTGTGTATTATTTGTTTTTAAAATAACCATGGTTCAAGGGAAAGCTTTATCAGCGACCGTTACAGTCGTTTTTTGTTTATCATTACTATCACTATCGTTTCATCAAAGTCGTTATTATGTCGTCGTCGTCATTATCATCATCATTATTAGATCATCAATCTCTTCATCATCATCATTATCGTTATGACGTCAAAATGATTGCTACAAGCTTTCCAGGATCCTTCTGAGATGTTGGGATGACTTCACATCACGTGTGCACAGCACGAGCTTGTAAAACACCGGGCAGTCCAACGACACGCAACTTAACTTGGTATCACGTGACCCGCAACAGCTGTAACAGATCTGCAGAGGAACAAAGAGATTATTACGTCTCCTGACAAAATCAGGTCACGTGATCATGATCTCACAAAACCAGGTCCCGTGATCAGGGTCGTGACGTTACCATAGAGCCACTCAACCTACCTCTGCTAAGTGTTGGTGACTTCGTTCCCATCTGCGCATGCGACTAGCGAGAGAGAGAGCTGACAGCTGGGGCCTGGCCCGACAGTTGGTGCACAGATCTGTTGGAGTAAGTTCTTGACAAACTGGGCACGTCATGGTAGAGAAGTACTGGGAAATAGTGCCCTGAAAGGACAAAAGAGTGCAAAGGTAAGAGGTAAGGAAGATGACGAGAAGAACCTAGTCTCACGTGACCAAGTCTCTTTCCAGGACTGTTCATATCTTAGAGTCACGCTCCATCAGTTTAAAACTAGGAGACAGAATCTGATTTACAAGATAACCTAATGAGAGAGAAAACACGAATGAGCGGCTTTTAGATCTGTTTAGTGATGCAATAAAATAGTTCCTCAAGCATTCGATGGGTGGATATGATAACTCTATTGGCAATAGAAACAGGGCGTTACATGAGACCATATAAGAAACCGAACGAAAGAATCTGCCCTTTGTGTAAGAAAGAAGCAGAAGATGAAAAACACTTCTTAATCTCTTGCTCAGTTTACCAAGAAAAACGGAAATCTCTGTTTGAATGTTTATCTAAGAAGTTTAAAATTCCAATCGCGAAAATGTCGACAGAAAATATATCCCGCTTATGGGTTTCAGATTGAGGAAACGGACGAAAATTGTGACTAAAGGAGCAAAGTGTAAAGTAAAAGAAGCAAATTTGCATTTATGTTAGGAGTTAAGTGTTAAACCAACGTGAATAAAGGAACAAACCTTTTTTCTCTCTCCTGGCTCCATGGGCATCTGTACTACGCGTACAACACGCGGGAGATCTGCGTACCTAGCGAGTGTAAAATAAAAACTGTATCACCCGCGCTGTAAGTCAATAAGATTATAACAGTACTATGACATGAAATTATTTCGTTGTGCGCGAAGGTGTATTGAGGACTTTTGTACCTGCCATATTTGTTGTCAAAACTCATCTCGTGTTTTTCAACTTCTCGCAACCGCTTGCGTAATAGGCCATATCCGAGTTGGCTGTTGCCTCTGCGTCCATTTCTGCGAGTTCTCGTGCAAAGCCATTCACATGAAAATGTGTTCCGTGTTCCGTAAACAGCTTCATTTTCATGCAAATCTAACTCGTTTCCACATGAAAGGTTTTGTACGAGAACTCGTTCTGAAACAGAGGCATAAGTGGCATATGTCGGGTTACCTTACCATGTGAAAACGTCCAAGCCGATGAGAGAGAAGACACGATTCAGCGGTGGTAAGATCTGTTTAGTGATGTAATAAGACGCGTTCAGTCGAAGACCGGGATCCTGAAGCACTTCATGGGGTCTGGGGAGAAATGAGGTCATTTGTTACATTCTCGTTCCATGATCCACCAGTCCTTCTTAGCCGGCGGAGCCTCGGCGCGAGATCACCCTATCTTCGTTCCAAGACTCCACCGGCTAAGAGCGACAGGCGGCTCTGGGGACGAGAATGAGCTTGTGATAAAAACCTTGACAGATGCCAATATTCTGTCAGTATTTCATTACAACAATAAGCCACGTTGCTAAGCAAAGGAAAAGCACAAGCGCATCCAATTTTTTTTGCAAGACGGAATACCTCGAATTGTTCACCAAGCTTTCCATTGAACCAGAATGGCAGAACATTCTTGTTGAAAATCAATTTCAATGGAAAGGTCTGATTGGTAAATTTCAAGGAAAATACTTTACCTTTTCTTCGCTGGTGAGACTGAAATTCGCCATACCACTTTGGCAAAACAGTTCCTTCCTTTCCTTTTCTTTTTTCCATTTTTCAAACCACATACTCTTGTTTTCATTTTCTTTTTAATCTTTCTGGGAAGCAATGTAGACTACTTGTTCTCCAATATTGTGTTTATCATTAAAGATGATTTCCAGTCCGTACTGCGCACTCTCGAGAGTTTGCGTTTTTTGTTTCATGATCCACATTTCGCAACTACCTACATGAGGTAAATTTAAAGTTTTTAAAACAACCGCCATTATTGATGCGAAGCGGTCGAAGCTTTATGCTTCGCTCTGTAAAAATCAATGAAGCTGTTGGAAAAAGAATTTGAAAGGCCTCAAAGATAAGGTATGTGGTTCGTAACGAATAACATCGATTCGCATTCCATCGAGTGGGGACTTATAATGTTTATAAACATTAGGGTGCTGAGACTGCGCAGTACGGACTGGAAATCATCTTTAAACAGTTTGTCCTTACTCTTATTACTTCAGCAGAATTGTGCACATGCCAGGGCATGTCAGGGCATATCATTCCGTTGGATTGATCTTTTAAGTATCTCCGTTACAAGCCATCGGCGAACTTATGACTTCTACAAATGATTATGTCAATATTCAATAGCAAAAGTCATTTCATCTTGCTTTGATGTACGCAATATTCTTCTTTCAAATCAAACCGATGTAACTTGATTGCTATCATGACCTCATTATATGTTGACGATTAACAATTACTGTTTAAGCTTTAGTTTACAAAAGATTTAGCAACACTGTATGTATTTATGGTCATGCAAATAAAGCTAGAACAAACATGTTCCATTTTACAATTGCTTATCCAGCCAGCGAGCCAAGATAGTAATCACAGGATATGAAATAAGCGAGATGATTTACTAACCGTCTAACGAGCTGAATCAAAGGCAGACCAGGACTACCGTACACCACGACATACGGGACTCTTTCTCCCACTCTGGGCTCTGATCTGCGGTCCTCTCTGAGCATGCGCCTTTAAGAAAAATAAATAATCACGAAATGGCTCAGTGAACATCGTGAACGAAGTATTTCACAATCCCTCGGACAATAGGCCATTTCCGAGTTACCCTGTGCCTCTGTTTCAAAACGAGTCTTTGTGCAAAACTTTTCATATGAAGATGAGTTTGATTGACATGAAAATGAACCTGTAGGCGGAAAACATTTTATACGAATGGTTTCGCACGAAGACTTCTTTTGACACAGAGGCAAAAAAGCCAGCTCGGAAATGGCCTATGAGTGAGTGCATTAGGCATTCAGGCTTAAACATCCAAAATTAGGCATTTACGTCAAAGACGCGGAAACGCGGTGGGCTCGAAACAGGAGCCACGCGCCTTCAGAACCTGTTATTTCATTGGCTCCCTGTTTCACGCACCTCTCTTGTTTTAAGGGCTATAGCTCTGCTGTTTTCTCAGCCAATCCTGTTTAGCCTCCTAAGAGGTGCGTGGCGCCTCGCTTGAAAACAAGCAATTTAATTAAAGACTAATCTTGGGCTAAGGACATGTAAACGAGGCACACTGCAATGCACGAATGACACAATCCTCCGTAGGAAAAAAGATGGCGACTGGTACATTTACCCACAGTTCTTAGCGCACGAAAACTTTAACAACGTTCATAAAAAGGCACAGAAGGGTTATAAAATCTTCAAACCTACGATACACAATGTCCTTAGTACAGGGACAAATATTGTAAAAATTTGGCTTTCCTTTTGTCTTATACGCTGTGTTAGGTTCGCAAGGTATTGTGGTAAAATGTACAGCCGCCATCTTTTTTCCTACGGTGGATTGCCGCGATAACACTCTCCCCAGTCTCCTAACCTCGTCAGCTCCAGGGCTGGTACACATGCCCCCGGTTTGTAGTTCTTCATTCCGCGGTATTCTTTTGCGAAAGTGAAATCCTGGAGACTGGCGCGTCCCTCCATCAATTTTGTACACTGCCGCTGGACAAACTTTTTGATCAAAGACAGATCACGTGTTTCGAACAAGAATCGCAGCGACTTTTCAAGTACCTGGAAAGAGTGAGTAGGTGAACAACATGAATGTAGTAGTGTTGCAAGTCAGGTAGAGCACGACAGAGTAGGGTAGCGTAGGGTAGGGTAGAGTTGGGTAAGGGTAGGGTAGGGAAGGGTAATGCGGGCTCGGGCAGAGTAGAGTAAACATTTTTAGGATAGAGTGTTGTAAAGTAGTATAGAGTAAAGCAGAAAAGAAGGAGAGGAGAGTAGGGTGAAGTAGAGAAGGTGGTAACGTGACGTCGATAATAATATACCGGAGCCAGCGTGGCCGAGTGGTCAGCGCGTCGGACTCGCAATCCAGCGGTCCCGGGTTCGAGTCCCGCTCTGGCCACTAGCTGGATTTGTTTCACGGAACGCCCGAGTTCAAATCCTCGGCCACACTTGTAAATAGCCAACTGGTCTGCCTCCGGCCAGTTGGGATTCTTAACAATGTTATGTTTGATTTGAATTATTTGTTTCAGCTGTTTGAGTGGCATGCCTGTAAACTAGCTTGTGTAGCTAAGTGCATGTCCACTATAAACAAACATTTGACATTTTGACCGAGGTTGCAACTAGGTACCTTCGTGTGACGATGTTTTTATAATTGAACGGTTCACAAGCACTAACAAGAAGTCCTTTAGTTGTTACGTGACCATGACGGCATGACGTTCGTATGAAACCGGAGAGCTCAGTCTGCTCAGAGGGGGGGGGGGGGGGGGGGGGGGGCGTCTCCTAACAAAACTGGCTATTTATTCTCCACCGTGGTATGGCATTATTTTATTGATGAACATTGAAAGACAAAAGATATTTCTGATTATCTTGACTTGAACAAACCTTTGCCACTGCAGGACAGGAGTCTCTTCGCACGGTCTCGATCCCTTTAGCATCAAATACAGGTTCCTTCTGATCCAGAGTCTCATACATGTATCCAACATAACGCTTCTTCGTTTGCAACACACATGGAAGATAAACCTGAAATACACAAATTACGCTTTAACTGCGTTTTAAAATAAAGAACAAATCAATTACTGAATTGGCAATGACGAACACTGAGGGTTTTTGAGGAAAATTTTGTCTTACTAGTTTAATTAAAATGAGAATTTAATTTGGCGTACGTTGCAATAAAAGTGTAAAGATAATTTAGAAGTTTTCAGCATGATGACTGTACGCCATTCATCATCATCATCATCAATCCGTTAGACGCCAAGTGGCGCAAAGGGCATCAACAAGTTTTCTCCATTCCTGTCGGTCCATGGCAAGCCGTGAAGCTTGCCCTTAGGTAAGGTCTTCCAGCAGTCTTCCTCCAGATGGATTTCGGGCGGCCTCTTTTCCTTTTACTCTCTGGTGTCCATCTGAGAGCGACTTTAGAGATAGCACATGACCGATCCAATTCCATCTTCTCTGTTTAAGAAAAATACCCATGTCCTCCTGCTCTGTTAGTTTGAAGAGCTCATTGTTAGAAACCTTTTTTGGCCAACAGATATGCGTGACTTTTCGAAGACAGGATGTGTGAAAGCTTTGCAGCTTGTTCAGATCATGAGCAGTCATTCTCCAACATTCAGATCCATAGAGTAGTACGGAGATTACACAAGCTTGGTAGATCTTAATCTTCGTTCTCCTGTTGTCTTTTCTGCTCCTCCACACGGCCCCTCTAGCCTTACTAATAATCCTCTGCCGGATGTCCAGGTCAACCCCTCCCCCCCCCCCCCCTCCCCATCACTGCAAACGGTACTACGCAAATAGGTGAATTGCTGGGTCGTTTTGAGGTTTAGCTGTCCAATCTTGATGGGCAATGGTGCCAAAACGTTTACAGGCAAGACTTCTGTCTTAATAGGGTTGACCTGAAGCCCTACCTGTTGAGATAATCTGTTCAGGTTATCATTTCTTTTCCTGGATTTCATGAAAAGAATCAGATAGAATGCAATGTCGTCGGCATAATCCAGGTCCTCCAGTACAGTTGACAGTGTCCAGCGTATTCCTTTCCTTTTATCTTCAGTAGCTCGAGATAGCACCCAATCGATGACAATGTCGAACAGTAGCGCTGACATGACACATCCCTGACAGACACCCGACTTCACGTGGAAGCTCAGGCCAGAGCATCCAACCGCGCAATGGAAGTCAGTATAGAATTGCTAGATCACTCGGACAATGCGTGCAGGTATGCCATATGCTCTAAGGATACTCCATAAACTCTCTCTGTGGGCACTATCAAAAGCTTTCTGAACGTCTATAAAATTGACGTACTCTCTGCCATTCATGACACTGCTCAATGATGTTTCTCAAGGAAAAGATGTGTTCTGTGCAGCCTCGGCCTTTTCTAAAACCAGCTTCTTCCTTTCGCAGCACTTCATTGACCGCCAAAGAAAGACGTTTCACAACGTCCTAACAAACGATTTTGCTTGGTATGGATAATAGTGTGATACCCCAGCAACTGTTGCAATCAGTAAGTGTTTCTTTCTTGGGAATTGGTATGATAACACCTTTGCTCCAGTCACTTGGTATCCCCTCACCATTCCATACTTTAGCACAGAGTGGGAGTAATATCTCTGCTGTGAGCTCCGGATGCCACAGAAAGAGCTCAGCATTAGGTTGGTCCTGCCCAGGTGGCTCGATGCTAATGTCAAGGTCTTCTTCAGCATCCTGGGGCGCAGCTGGCTCCTCCGGGTCCTCCTTGTTTAAAAGTACTTTAGAAAAGTGCTCCGCCCATCGCTCTTCTGTTCCTTCTCAGTTGTCAGCATCTTGCTTGTTGCAGATCCGTGCCTTTCCTCTCCGCTGACCCCCACAAATTTGCTTGGTGATCCTGTAAACTGTGCCTAGCTCCTGTTTCTGGGCACCAGCCTCTGTTGCGGGGTTCTCAACAAATCTTCTCTTGTCTACTCTAGCTGATCGCTTTACTCTAGCATTCAAGGTGCTGTGCTGTGTTTGCAATTTCTCTTTTAGGCGAGTGGACTTGGTTCCCATGAGCTTGCGATTTGCTATTTTCCTCTCTGCTATAGCATCCCAGGTATCAGTACTGAGCCATTCTTTGTGGGATTTCTGCTTAAATCCCACTGTGGACGTGGCAGCAGCATGATAAGTCTTGACGATCCCGTCCTTTCTGATTGAGGTGAGCCTTCATTAACTGCTCCACTCTCTTCCGCAAGGTACGCCATTTAGGAAAAACACAACTAAAAACATATATAACCCTAAAAACGCTGTCTCAGTCATCCCCAGGTGTCTCTCGTTGATTGGAACGCGGTGCATGTTGGTGTACGCCTTTTGCCGCTAGACCATCAAGCCCCACGCTCCCTGTTTCCCGCCTTTCAGCGACGAAATGACTTTTAGCGGCGCCTGGAGACGAGGCAGCATACAACAGTATGGCAAGCGTAGGAAACGAGATGTCAACCAAATTAACCCTGGCATATGATTGGTTGACCAAACAGCTGCTTCAGTGTGATTGGTTAACGCCAATTCAAAGAAGCACTCATCGCTTTTGCCAATGAATTGAATACCGCTCTGTGTCTAAAGTTATAAATTCTAGAAAGCCACACCTTTTCAAACTTTAGCTTGACTGGTTTCGGATTTGTCGCCGTAACAGTATCCACAATGTCTTTACCGATATGGAACGCCTGTTCTTTAGTCGCACCCTTGAGCAACACAAACAAACTGAAAGATAATAATACCAGATCGTTACGTCCAGCATATCTTTGATCTCTAATCTGAAAAAAAGGTCAAGATTGCCGCCGGAAATTTGGAAGCGAAATATAGGTCACACGCAAACCCACTTTGTTGTTGTTAAGGTTTTTTTCTTATTCTCAAACACTTTCCTCTCTCGCAAGTAAGTATAAAACGGGAGAGAATACGAGCGTTTACTTGTCTTTTTTGTTATTTTGTCGCGCGAAAAGCGATATAGCGTGATGCAAAGTACATAAGAATGTTCTGGTTATCTCAGACTTTAGAGAATGTACTCATTATCACTTGAAGAAATGAGTTTTATGTTTTCCTTTTGACACAACGACAGCAACAAATTTCATACATACCAGTTGAAAGTCCATTGACGTAATCCAGCACATGTACACGTCTCGTTAAAATTCGTATTTACACGTGAGTTCTTGACTTGGCAGGATTTTTTTTTACAACATTTTTCGCGTCATATTTTAGTTCGTTCATTAGATATGAGTGGGAGATGAGTTTTCAAGGGGAGAGTTAGATTTTCGCGCAGATAATTTACAAGCGATCATTTAGAGAGTAAAGAGAAGGAATTCACCAGAAGTTAGAGCAATTGAAGACCCCATTTATATGGTCTCGGGTATCCGAGACAACCCTCTCCTCGAGTTACCGAGGTAAATTTGAGCTTACTTCTTTGCAAAATTCAACTGACCGTTTACATTACGATCGCGAACCGTCTCGGGGGCGAGACAACTCGGGTGGGCGAGTTGTCGCACTTTGGCAGGTAAGGTAAACCTGGCAAGCGGGACAACGTTTCTTCAGATAAACGCTTTGGCTCGCCTAACCGGGACATATCTCCGCGTGGTGAGTGTCACGTCATGCCTAGATTTAGGATTAAAGCAGAAATTCGTATCACAGAAGTGAAAATTTACTCGGGAAACCCCACTGTAATTGAATGACCGAGGAAAACTCAAAGAAATAGTGACATTTGCACATTTGATTATTCAATAAGGGTTATGAATAATCATGCAGAATCAACTTTGACTCAGCCTGCAGGGACTACGTGTTCACATAAAAACGCTCGCTTAAGTTGCCCCGGGGAGAGGGCTGTCTCGGGTACCCGAGACCATATAACTGGGGCCTAAGAAATGGACAAAAACTTTACACCGAGTCTGTGCGACTGTTTCAAATATATTCTCAACAGAAATCATTTCTATCAATAGCCAAATGTCGAAAACAAGTTTTGAAGTTTATATAAAACACTTGAAAGTACTGGTGAAATGGGACTGATGATAAATTTTCACAATTGCTCTGAGAATTGAAATTTATTTTCTCGAGCTCCCATGGGAAATTGTTCTTTGTGTTATTTCAGGCAACTATTTATATCTTTAGCTTTTAGAAAATGCAAAAGGACAGTAATATACTTAAAATTGTTCTGGTACAAAGTTTTTGCCCACTACAAACTGAAATTGTTCGACTTGCTATCGGATTTCGTCTTAAAGGCTTACTCTTCATTCTTCAATTACTTTTACCCTTATTGTTTTGGGAAAGCACGAAGGAGTCGCCGAAATGATATTGCGTGCTGGAATCAAAAGAAAACTTATCTGTAATCTCTCTACGAATAATCTATCATTCAAACAATTGATCAATACTGCTAAAGCGATGCGATTTATTTTGCTAATCCATGATAATGTTATCCTATCTACAGCCGACAATCCAACATCCATCGTAAGATTAAGACTGCTGAACCCACAAGGTCACGATACGGGAAGCTCTACTGCTGTGATCTTAGATTCAAGTATTTTATCCTTAACTACACGGTAATTTTTATTAGAACTTTATTGAACCTTTTTGTTCACTATTTCATTCTTTTCATTTCATTCTCAGTTCAACTGCCTAAACAAAACACCTCGGGAAAAGTCAATACTAAAAAGTATTGCATTGTATTAATCAGTTTTTACAGTCGAGCCACAAGAGTTTTCTGACCACAAAAATCCGTTTCGTTGTTTACTTCTGGTTTATGTAACATTGCTTTCGACGGCGAAGGTCACTCTCGCATATTTTCAATGCGATTTAAACTAGCTGAAGAATATACGTATAATCACAGAAAATCGGTTTAATTTTATAGAATAACATTGGAAAAATGACAAGAAACCATTCGAAATTGAGTATAACCATGGCGAAGATATGGACATACATTACAATGTAGACAAGCTTGAAAGTGTGAGACTGACTTAAGCTGGGGAGACAGCGATTTGCGGCCTTCAGTAAAGCTTTACAACACCCTCTTAAAGCACCAACCCCAGTGACATAAGAAATCGTGGCATTGTTTCTTATAATCTATTTTACCTGTCTGTATCACCGTACACGACTCGCGCGCCCCAACGCGCGGTGTTATTAACAAGATCTATGGCTCGCTCCAGGGTCTCGCGTGCCTTTCGCACGATGGAATCGCCGATCTAAAGAGCGAGATAAAAAAGTGAATTTTGACATCAAGATATGACCAAGCTAGCTCCATTTTGGCATGGTGACATATTTGCAGGCCAGTGCAGTCGTAATAACCTTTTTTCTGTGAACATAAATTTCCCTCTCTCTCTCTCTCCGTTCCTCTCTCCCTCCGTCCTTTATTTCCCCATTCCTCCTTCCCTTTCTCTCCCTCACCTATTCTTCCCCCTTCTCCTTCTCTCTTTCCCTCCCCTCCCCCGCCCATTTTTTTCTTTTACACGAGCAGGAAAGATATAACTATTTTCCATTTCGCTTTTTTACTTAGAGTCTCACCTCCACACATGGCATTCTGCCAGAGAAATGTGCTGACGTGTACCCATAAGTCACGTTGGCGATCAGCTTCAAGCCCAGTTGACGAGCATCCAACATTCGCCCGAGAGACTGGGAAAGAAAAGAGATCATGACTCACTATGATACTAAACAATCTCTCAGAAAAATAATTGCTGAATAGAAATAAAGTAAAAACTTCGTGTTCGTGTTCGTCGTATAATCGACAAAAAGAATGAGCTCAATCACGCAGATAGTTTGGCGAAACTATGCAATAATACTGTATTAGAAGAAAACGCTGTGTTGTTCCAATCGATTAACTTCGAGCATCAACAGAAACAATGCTGTCATTCCTATCAATCATATTATGAATTGCAAGACACAAGAGGTACCCAGCATTTAGATGTCTTCTACCTTAAACGCTCTTTTACGAGGGAAAGATTTCCTAAATGTCGGCGGCGTAGGTGAGTGTTCAACTCTTCGATCGCGCTGTGTAAATAGCCAGCTGACCCCTGCAATATTAATTTATTTACTTACAATGTCCCCAATTAGCACAACAGTGATAAATACATTTGACCCTTAAATAAAGTTATTTGTTTTATTTTATTTATTTATTTTAAGCCCTGCTTCCTGGGCAGGAGGGATGGCGAAGTGGTGAATGCGCTCGCCTCCCACCAATGTGGACTGGGTTCGATTCCGGCCCGGTGCCATATGTTGTTGGTTCTCGCCTTGCTCCAAATGTTTTTCTCCAGGTTCTCCGGTTTTCCTCCCTCCACAAAAACCATCATTTCCAAATTCTAATTCGACCAGGATAGAGGACTCGCATAAAAGTCAGCTAAGGCTGATGTGGCTTCCTCTCTAAACATTGTAATTTATTTTATTGTTATTTACTTTGTCGCTTTTCCATTTCTTCATCGACGCCTTCACCATGATTCGCGTCTGAAGGATCTCGTCCAACATACTGGCGAAAGAAGAAAAAAGATTTCACGTCCAAGGATGAGTATTACGACCTCTGAGAAGCCAAAGTTTTATGTCTTGGTGAGATTCAATAAACTGACTTTATTCGCAAAGTGGTGTCAATGGGACAATCTTACCTGGGAAGAATGCCTTTTCTTACGTTAGATTTCACAAACGCGACGCCATTTGGAGAGACATGAATGTCACCTTCAAGTTTCTAAAAATCGGGAAAAAGTGGAAAACAAGTGTTTGTAAACAACAACAACTGACAACAACGTTAGAAGCTTAACCGACTCGACCGACTACTTAACAATCATTCCCCAAGCCCCTCAACCCACTAAACCATCACAAAAGCGCTCAGTTTCTTTAAAAAAGATCTGCACCGATCACGAAAAAAGAGGAATTTGATTTTAGTAGAATGAAGTAAACTCGGGGGAACGAGTAAGGAAAATTAACCTTGAGAAGGCTTGGAGGAACGCACAGTGAAGTTGCACCGAACTTGAATTCACCATACCTGTAAGAAATTAATAAAAAAGTACGTTTACATTTTAAAACACGGACATGCAAAAGTAGCACAGTTAAGCCGGCTATGCTATGACTTACTCTGACA
Organism: Micromussa lordhowensis; assembly: GCA_964020085.1. Lineage (NCBI taxonomy): Eukaryota > Metazoa > Cnidaria > Anthozoa > Scleractinia > Lobophylliidae > Micromussa > Micromussa lordhowensis. The sequence continues at coordinate 37,025,944 of OZ026598.1, read as the reverse complement.
GACAGCTAACTCGCCCCAGGCAGGTGGAAAAACAGTAGTTGTATGCAATGATCATGGTCGGATACAGAGACTGGAAATCTAGGACCAGGACTGGATCGCTGTAGAAACGGGACTCCGGCTCCATCACCAGAGGTATTACTTCTGGAGCTCGCATTCTGGCAAAAGGCGAGTAAAAAGTAAAACTTATGGAAATTGCTTGATCACTGATTCGATAAGACTACTTTATATTAATCCGCTATTCGCCACTGAGTAGGGTCTGAGCACTACTTCTTTGCTGTACGATTTCAGGGATTGCTTGGGCACTCCAATGAGCTGCTACTGGTTAATGTCCCTTTCTGGAAACAAGTTGATTAATCATAGATTAAGCTTGTGACCCAAACCTTCCCACAAACAATAGTAGCGAAAGATGGTTAACAGTCACCCAACGCTTATGGGAAGGATAATTTAAGACTAGTTTCAAAAATAAGGCAGTTCTGAATTCAATTCTTCGGCCACGTCTTGTAATACAGCCCTCTCGTAAGCCCTGTGCTAGACAGCACTCCTAAGCATGTTATGTCAAGTTAAAATATTAGTTCCTAAGTGGAATGCCTACAAACCAACTACGAGCAAGACGTTTAAAGCAGGCAATTATCAAAGAAGACTTACAGTGCACGTTGTTCGACACTGGGAGAGACTGCGATGTAGTTCATCGGTTTTGCAATCCTTAACATCATTGACTCAACGCGATACTAAAGAGGCAACAAAACAGCACAAACTGTATAAAATATTTGGAAAGAATTTCGGGCGATTTTAATTTTAAAAAAAGGTCCGAAAATAAAACCGCCCAAACGTTTTGAGCGTCGACCGAAAGCTTCAAAGCTCTTAGTTTTCTTTTATGGAGCGAATTCTTGTTGAGACGTTGCTTGATGTACGTAACGGCTTGATAGAATTTGTGTCATTTTGTCGTCGGCGTATCTGTAAAGCCTTGAGGCTGCATTCAAACTATCATGTTGTTTTACTGCAACAAATGTCGTTTCAATCTAATGCGTTTTTTGCAGGCGTAAATTTACTTGAGCTTTGTTTTCAGCATGCACAGTGTCCGAATTTTTTGTCCGAAATTTGTCCGAAGTGAGATAAAAAGTGGCCGAAAATTAAGCGTCCGAAATAAAACGTCAGACATTTGAACGTCCGAATTTTTTCGCAAGTAATGTACGAACACCAGCACCTTCACGAACACACAAGGCAGATAGCATTGAGGAAGTTACGCGTAGAGAAGCAGTATAGCTTAAGTAAATACTTATTTAGGAGCAATTGTTGGACTAAACTAGGGCGTGCAAATAATTTCGCTCTTGTTTGAGCTTCCACAGAATTCGCAATCATTCAAAATGAAACAGACCCAAAGGTTTTTCATCTTGCAACGATAACAAAAAATATATAGCAAAGAAAATCTCGGGCTATAAACTTGAGAAATACCTGCGATCCACGGCATATAACGGAAAAGAACAATATCCCAAAAAGTCTTGCCAGCTCACTGGTCCGACCAATGAAATCCACGGATTCAAGAATCCTGACGTTACCACGACAACGTCTGACGTAATGGTCGACTGTTCGCCAGCGGTTGAGAGAGGTTCGGTGGTCCCACCAGTCCGACAATGTGCGAAACGTGTACAGCGGAATGCGTTCGTGAAGAACGTGAAACGCTACGTTCTCAAACGAGTAGCTGTTCAACGCAACCTAAGAGATAGGAGGCATGTTAATATCAAGTATTGTACCTTCTATTTTAAGAATGGGGAAGCGAAAAGCCTGCAGTTAATTCTGATTTCTATAGCATGCAACAATTACCCCCCCCCCCCCCCCCAAACCCTCCTTCACAAGCTCTTTTGTCCAAACAATTTGCCCTTACCCGTTTATAATGTGTGGAAAGAGGCACTGTGAGAGCACCCTCAAAGTGTCTTGCTCGAGGATCCCAACACAATGACCACAGTCAAGGTTTAAACCCTGACCGCTCGATCCGTAGGAAAGTTCACTAATCCATACCTTACCATAACCACGGCTCTGGTTACTGAATTCCCAGAGACTGAGCTCTGAGCGGTAAACAGTAAAACTCTGCAAACTTTTCTTTGTTTTGTGTTTTCAGACTTTGAGATCGTACCTCATGTCTCATGAGCCTCCAGACATTCAAAATAATCCGTCCAGTGATCTTGATCTCAGAGGTATGCGCAGCGCCCCATCGATCTTTCTCGGCGTCCATGTTACTGGCAGAGGATGAGCCTTTGACACGGGAGAGCTGAGTGCAAAGGTCAATCTCGAAGGTCAACGCCCTCTCGAGGAGAAAACCCCAGGAGAACATCTGTACCTCATAACCTATCAAAATATCCGGGTCCCATTTGCGGATGATTCTGATCAAAGCAGGAAAAAGGTCTTTCTCTTCAGCTACATATTGTACTTCGTGATCCGTGACTCCTGAACGAGATAACAAAGGTCTCAGATGAGAAGTACTGGAGGTTTGCGCTGTTCTTGACACGGATGTGTTGTTGGTGTTGGAGGTCGATGCTACTGTGTCTGAGGAGGGTGAAAATAATGCAGTGGTTTCGGTGTTGGAAATACTCCTGTCCTTGTTTTCTGCAAAAAGAAAACTCGAGAAGATTTAATACACAACTACATTAGAAAGTAGTATCTAATTGTTCACCTGGGTGGAGAGAGGCACTGTGAGTGTAAAGTGTCTTGCCCAAGAACACAACACATTGTTCCCGGCCAGGGCTCGAACCCGGACCGCTCGCTCCGAAGTCGAGCGCACTAACCATGAGGCCACCGCGCATCTCACGACGTTAAACGACGTTAAACTAAAGTACAATTCATGTCGCCCGCGAAAATACTCATAGCCTTGCTCATCACAGCTTCCTGAACTCTGAAACATTTTCGGAGATATTTGGCAATCACTGGTTGATCTTCGGTAGCTTGGAAGTCTTCAGAAAAACTCGAAAGGCTTCGGGTGATCTTCAGCTATCTTCGAAATGTCTTTAAGTATACAAGATGTTAAGAGCATTCGGATTTCTTCCGAATAACTCCTGAAATTTTCGTTGTGGTCAGTACTCGTGTTACAAGTATGCATTGGCGTACTCTTTTATACAATCAGAAGTGCAAGTATTTGTAGTTGAAAACAAAACAAAGGTCAACTTACCAGTTTTGGAGTTACAAATCGTAAAGGACTCTGAATCCACGCAGATAATTCCAGTGATTTTGTTTTTCCCGGAAGCGAGAGAGGTATCGGTTTGAATGTAATAAAAAATGGCACAGATAGGATCAAACTCCGGGTCTGGACGAGCTTCACGCCTTGTTCTTACATGAAGCTCTAAGCTAAACAGTGTCAAATGCTGCACCTACAAAAACAAACGACATACAACTCGCTATTTCCAAAGGCCTTCACGCATTTCTAACAGTATTAAATAATTCAGGTTACTAAACCGAGCGCTGTAGGGCCGGACTGGGGAATATTGGCGCGAGGTGGTTTCAGTGCGGACGGAGCGTGGCGAGGTCCGAACAAAAACGACCGGCCAATTTTCTCCAGTAGGGCTCGAGCAAGCTAGATTAGTAATTTTCAGTGGAGTGAATCTTAAATAAATAAATAATTCCGACCAAGAAAGAACCAATCAGAACGCTGGGGATTTCCCTCAAGACTACCTCGCCATATCATAAACACTTGCCTGAACACGTGACACAACAACGTTCTAGTAGGTGTTACCTCGTGAAGAGCCTTGGCGTCTTTCAGGTTCACCTGAGTGACCTTGAACCCGTATGTGTTGTTAGGAGAAGGGCCTTCAATCTGTGAGCTCCACGGCATTAGGCGCCTGGGTACCGAGCCAGGAGTGACAAACTAAGAGCAAGTAAATGAGAAGAAATAAATTCCTGCCAAAGTGATATCGTGAACATTAACTGCACATTTCTCTTACTTCCATTGCCACGAAAAAATAAATACTAAAAAGTGCTACCTTGAACTGACTTGACAGTAGTTGTTGTCGCATTGTAGGAGTCTGGTCCGAGAAGGCTTGGTTCCCAAGATTATTCTTGCCAGAAGTCTCAGCATTAGTTTTCAGTCTCTTCCGCTTGGTAGCATCTGAGATCGGAGTACAGCGAGGAGACTGGACACCATAGACTAATTTGGTAGCCACTGGAGTGCTGTGGTTTGGAGCAGCAAACACAGGACTTTGAGACTGTAGTATGGGCGACAGCGGCTGCTTTGCGGTGGAAGCACACTGTCGGGGAGTCCCATCCGGAGAATGCAGTGCGGATGGCGTGACTGTCACGGAGCCTGGACCTGAAGTAAGGGCGTCTTTCGGTTCAGAAAATTGTTCATCATTTTGAGCGGACAACGTTAGAGCTTTATCAATGCTCATTGGTTGTGTTCCTGTAATAGTGTTCAGATGTTGGTTCTCTGCTTGTGGAGATTTCACTGACTTGCACTCGGGTGCGATCTCCCGCGGTGTTCCAGAGGCAAATGTAAACATTTTCCCCTCGTTTGGCGAGAACAAGCTGCAAGGACTAGTCACTTCGACAGGACTAGAGGAGTCTGATGATTCCATGACATCCATATTTTGCTCACTTTCGACGACATCAAGCGCCTTGTGTTTATTTTCAAGAAGCGGTTCAAACTCGGCGTCCACAGATGAAAATCTAAATAGTTTGGTCACATCCTGAGGAGGTACTTTCGGAGTGGAACTTACAGGCATGGCTTGTCCCAATTCGATTTTAGACGTGTTAGAAACGACTAATTCCGCGTTTCTCTGTTCTGACAATTGATTTTCCCCGACGTTTTCAAAGTTTCCATCATTTGAAGTTGTCTGTTTTAGTTCTGGCTTTTTTAAAGCAGGCTCCGTTTCTTGCTTTTGAAGTTTTCTCTTGGCGAATTTATCTCGTGCCCAGGCCTTGACAGCCTCGCAAGCCGGTGGGCCTCGACATGGTGTTATCACCACTTCTCCTTCTCCTATTAAAGCCATTTTCAGCTGTAAATTCTTGTCGATGTTGGTTGTATCTTCGATGCTTCGGTAAATATCTCGAATGCTGCACTCACGAGCAGAAGATAATACAAATCTCCAGTGTTTTAAGCCTTGCAGAGAGCTCGAAGATTCAAACTCACGAAGATTCGACACCTAAGAAAGATAAATGAGAAGGAGATATGAACTTAGAAAGAGTCAAAACATTGGGCTGACTAATTCCTTAGAATTCCAGAGTGTTGTTATTGGCACGAGAATGTTGTTTACAATCATGTTTAGCAAAAAGTGATTTGAAAACAGGTAAGCTAAATGAATAAGATAAAGAAGTAAATAGGTATACACATACATTAACAGATAAATAGAATTTACATGGATTGAGAGACAAGAAGTCATAAAAAGAAATCATAATAACTAGAGTTAATGGTAATGAGTAATTATTGAGATTAACGTCGAGATTTCAACATAATCATCCTCATCACCAAGCACCGCAAATAAAAATTGGTGAATTTTGTTTTTGAAAGGTTTCTTTCTAAGTTTACGCAATTCAGGTTTCAAGCAATTCCATAACTTAGTTTTTAAAATAGAGAACGAGTTATCGACATATAAGTTACCAGCATCAGAAAATCTTGTGTTATATGAATGGACGTCAGAAGAATGGGTAAATAGATCAGGCGCAGAGTTGGTAGATATATCGTGCATAAGAGAATAATATTGTTTCAAAATAAAGCATATTGAGGGGTAAAACTTGGGCGGAGACAAACAAAGGTATAGCAAGAGATCTATTACCAGCAAATAACATTAACTGAATCGAAGATCTCATTTTTGTAAGATAGAGATCTTTTTCAAATAAACCTGTGCAGCTTGCAATTCCATAGTATGTATGGGGGAAAATCAAAGAACGATAAATTTTGGTTAGAACATTTAAGGGGACGGTGTGACTTAAACCCGCAATAATTCAAACAACTCTGCTAATTTTAGAGGCAATATAGTCAATATGATATTTGCACGTTAAGTTCTTATCAATGAGTAATCCCAGGAACTTTATCCCGAAACTTTACACAGTCTTTGCATTCTAGAGAAGTAGAACTATTAGAGGTATTATTATATAGTCTTATATTAACTTGATAGCTAAGCTTCTTTTGTGATGGTCTAAAGATAACAAAGTTTGACTTCTTAGCATTTATGGTAAGCTTATTAGCATTTAACCAGTCAAAGACTTTCTGCAGTTCGATGTTGATTAGACTTTCTAATGACTTCAAATCCTTGTCAGCATACAGCAGATTTGCATCATCGGCAAAGAAATAAAAAGAAAGCTCCTCAGAAGAATTATAAATATCATTTATATAAATCAGGAAAAGCAGTGGGCCTAAGACCGAGCCTTGTGGGACTCCTGTTAGCATATTTCTTTCAGAATCAGATTCGACCAGATTCGTGATCAGATTCTCACAACTGATTCTAAAAGAAATGCATGTATCCAAGATGGAGAATTTCAATATCAAGACAGTCAATGAACCAACCTGCTTTGATTCGATTCTCAAAACTCGTCCGCCTACTTCCCTGAAAAATACAAATCGGTAAGACCTGACTTAAAAATATAGTTTAAAACCTAAGTTGCGAACAATCCAAAGTGTAATGAGTACAAGTCTTAGAGAAAGGGATATCATAATCTCTATCATCAGTTAGATTTTCGGCGAGTTCAAATGTCAGCCCATTTCTCGGCTACTACATCAATACTTTTTTCGTTTATCTCAGATATTAAAATCGCGTCATTTTGCAGCTACCAGTCAATTTTGCAGATCTTAGACCTCAGCTGTCAATTCGATAAACGCGTCAATTGTAACCTGACAGTAAAACTTTTGACAAATTCTCAGCTATAAGTTAAACCCCAACCACAACCTCTATTAATTTATTACCCTTTTTCATAAACGAAAACAAAATGTCTTGTGGTTTTTCATAGCAAGCAAAGCCAAACTTAGTCTCAAAATTGTACGGTGGTCGACATTAATAGTGACATTCAGCACCAAGGTTTTCAGTAGCCCTGGCCGGAGACATTGTGTTGTGTTCTTGGGCAAGACACTTCACTCTCACAGTGCCTCTCTCCACCCAGGTGTATAAATGGGTACCGGCGAATTTGATGCTGGGGGTAACCAGGGGGGAGTAGAAATACTCCTCGTCGCTTCATGCTATTGAAGCCGGGATAAGCTCCGGCCTTATGAGCCACTAGGCTCGTATGCAGACTTTACCTTTTCAAGTAGAAACCTCAAACGGCAAACCGCCAGAAGACACGTGACAAAGCGCTGCGGTCACGTTTGGAGTTTGTTTTCAACGCAGGTTTTTAACGAAGAGAAGTAGGTTTTCACGTAATTGATTTACCTGAGCGTTTTTTTCCCAAATTTCTGTTTATACCAAATGCTCAGTAAGAAAATTAGTAAACCAGTCTTCTTGGTACATGCTTAGACTTGGATATAATTTTTAGCCAATGAGTGAAAATAGGACTTTTTGTTTCAATTTGAAAATCAATACTGAAACTGCTGTGTGTGGTTTGCCGTTAACATGAAAACCTTGGTGCTAAATGTCTCTATTATGTTAAAAATCCTCGAGTCCTAATTTCGTGCCATTTATCGAGCACTGGTCAATAAAATCAAACCATTGTACCATTTTGCTGCAAGTTAGCATTGCGCTGTAATATTTTCTATTTTCCTTTTTTTTTATTTTGTTTAGTTTCCTATTTATATTAGGTTTGTAAATTAATAAAACGATAAAATGAAATTAAAAAAATTGTATCATTTTGTCATTAATATCGGCACGATTCGTTTATGCGTAAAATCGCACTTGCATCCCTGTCAATTTAAACGTTACTGGAAACCTAACAGTACTTACTTCAATTACACTAAGAAACGTCAACTACTACTAGCTACTGACCTAGGGCACGCTGGGATGTCATCCGGGTCACTGCAAAATGGCTCTTGGTATCTGCAATGAGGCAGCCCATAATCCTTCAGTGAATTTATCAGTTCTTGTGAGGTTGGCGGCCGTTTTAAGGGTTCAATGGCAATGAGGTTCTCCTGACCGATGCTATCATTCCCATTGAGTTCAAGAGAGCAAGAATTTGGTTCCTTTTGCTTTGTGCTACAGATCTGGCTTTTGTTATGATCCCCTCGTACTGTGGGCGACACGGAGAGACACTGAACTTGATTCCCTTCTCCAACGGAAATTTCCATCTCTCTGGTCTGCAAGTCACCGCGCACCAATAGCTGGCTGTCGGAGGAGCTATCCTCTGTGCTACTCATTTCTAGGATAAACTCCTTTTCCACGGTACTGTTAGAACTTTGTTTCTCGACGTCAACGACACAAGTCCTGCTCGTTTGCATGACCGATTCAGTTCTCACAGAGTTACGACTTTTCAAGCCAGCAAACGATTCATTTGATTCACTGTCGTAAGCAATTTTCTGTCCATGTGATTTATCCTCGAGAATTGCAGGCTCTGAATTGAATTCAGAATGCTTCCTTCTCTCAATCATACTTTCTTTCATCATGCGATCCTCATTCTCCTTAGTCACATTAAAAGATTCCTTGTCGCAAGACATTTCCTTATCCTCAACTACTTGATCAAAGCTATAAGTACTATTCTCATTTTGAGTTGATTTACACTCGAGCTGTTTGCTTACATTCGTATCACTGTACTCCGAGGATGTGTTTTCAAACTGAGATTGTGTTTCCCCAAGCTGAGGACACATTCGCAATTGTAATGATTTCGTACGTACATCTGCAGGACTGAAAAATGGGTTTTCTTGAACTTGGCTAAGACGTGAAGCAGGTATTCTTTCTAGTTCAACATCATCTGTAACCTTGCTGTCTTCTTCAACGATGCTACTATTTACAGAAAAGAATTTCTGTTGTTGTACTATCTTGTGTTGGCTACTCCGATCAGAAGTATCGCGTTTAATATCCAGCGGTGAAGATGGACAAGGCGGCGAATGGCACTCTTCCAAACAAGGCAGAGGCGACGGATATGACATGTTAAAAAGTGCGTTAGCTAATAATTCAGTGTCTTTTTCTTCTGGAAAATAAGTTTCATGAGAGACTAGTTCCAAACTATTTACTTTCTCAGGTGGTCTATGTTCACGTCCATCAGACGCAGAAGTGTTTGACTCATCCTTGGATTTATTACAAGTGTTTATTGACACTGGAAAAGAAGTCCACTCAGTGACGGACGCAAACGAACCAGCGCGATTGGGAGATTTATCGTTAGAATCAGAATCACCAGGGCTACAAGGTATACAGATTATGTCGTCTAACTGACCTGTGTTCAAAGCAAAGTCTTTTCCATTGCCAGAGCGTAAAGACGAATCGTTGCTTTCGATGTCAAATCCAACATGTTGAGTACTACTGATTTCGTCTTTAACATCGCAAGTAGATTTTTGTTCTTCGATGAAACGATTCTTGGCTGATGAAGCAAACGCTTCACTAGTACCGTCCTTCCCCAAATCAGACCTTGATTTATCTTCTTTTGAAGTTAGAGCAAGCTTTCGTTTCTTTCCCACGCCAGGCACGACTTTCGCTGTCGCTGGTTGAACGTCTTTCTCGGTGTCAAGTTTGAGTTTTCGCTTGAACCCTTTCCTTTGAAGGGTAAAGGCGTGGCCTTTTTCACTATGAGATTTGTCTCTACCACTGCTACTTGCAGATCTAGGGGTCAATCCACGAGATGGGAGCTTAACGGAACGGGACTTCTCCTTCTCACCATCAGCAGTAGCAGTGGCAATCGTGCGGGATGAGAAGAGTCCCGACATGCGAGTACGAGTTCGGGACGAGACGCGTCCCGTCCCGCTGTTAAGTTTAACAGGAAAAACACGAGGAGCCTGTGATGAATGAAAACTAGGATCATCTTGACACTGGCGGCTTGCAATTGATGAATCTGCAGGCAGACGCTTCTCTTCCATCACGAAAAGAGTGTCTGGATCTACACTGTCAGCAGTAAAATTCTTTTTAGGCGATGTTGCAATAACAACAGGCAGCGTTCCATACTTCTTCATCCTTTCTTCTTTTCTATTTGAAGAACATCTCTTCTTCGATAATGGCGACTTTTCATACTTTCTCAACCGAGGAGGTGAACTTGTTCCTGGAAGTCTCTCCTTTCTAACAGGACTGCTTAGTCTCTGGTTTACCTGTGTAAAGTTCTCACGTAGGTTTTCTTGTCTTCTTCCCAAACGTTTTTGAGCTTCATCAAACTTTGAGCTTAGTGCTGGTGAATCAGAAACATCCTTAATAAATACCCTTACATCTGCCATGGCAACACTAACAGCGTTCAAAATCGCGGCCGAATCGGCCGTTTGCCTCGTTCTTCGCCAGGATATTCTTTTAGAGAGTCTTCTCTCCATTTTGCCGCCAACCTCGGGCAACTTCCTTTTTGACAGAGTACTTTTACGCGAATATTCCTGCCACTGTTCAGAGCATTGAGACGATATCTGTGTCCGAGAATGCTGGCCAACAGCAAAACTTGAACCTGGCGGATCATTCATGGAGCTTGGAGTCTCTTCGTTTTGTTCGGTGTTCTTCTCAGGGCTGTGGAAATATTTTGTTATAACAGGAGTGTAGCTTTCATCGGATGTCCCTTGATCTTTTCGAACACTGGAAGAGTTTCTTTGAATTGATTTAAGGCTATGATCATTTTTCTGACGCCCAATAACTTCATTCCGTTTTGACCCTAAATTTGTTTCCTTTGTCATGTTATCTTCGGAATCACTTGAATCGCTAAGAAACAACCTGAATTCATCTTCGCAGTCTTCAAGTTTCTTCCTCTCCTCAACCTCTTTCTCAGGATCAGCTAAAATAATGTCTTCCTTATCTTTCGTTGCCGTTCTATCCACTTCGTGCAATGTCGGCGACCTTTGACTCTTTAAAACAGACATGCCTTTCTTAGAGTACGTACGAATTGCTTTCGCTGTTTGAGGCCAAACATCCGAGCTGAGAGATTCTCCGCTCTCTTCTGTTTTCTCCCGTTCCATATTTCTCCAGGACCCTTCAGCGTTGACTGGTAACCCTTGGAAATTGCCTCTTGCCGTGGATAACATTACAGCTGGTTTATTACTCATCTTATCAGCTTGATATCTGGGATTACTTTTCCTTCGCTTTCCCCGCGGTAGTTTGAAGTCTTCTTTTCCATCGGAATCTTCATCTGCTGCTCCGTCTAACTGGGGGATGTCGCCACCTAAGAAAGACCCTTCCCAAGTGTCCGACATTCCCTCCAAGTCATACTGAGATACCCTGAAAGGCAAATCAAAAATTACTCTCATCAGTCATCGAGCACCTTGGCCAGCGGGTGCTGGTTGGATGAAAAAAAGAACCTTAAAGAATCGCTGAAAGATTTACCTTTGGGATGCAATGTCATTCTCTTGTACGTCAGTCATTTGCTCGTCACCAGTCTCTGGTAATTGTGGTTCGATGTCGTCCCAGACCCTCTGTGACATCATGATGGATTCGTCAGCTTCACTCAATTCTTCGTCATCGTTAGCTTCCTCATCCAACGCTCCATCTCCTAAAGCATAGAAAAAGCAACTGCCGATGGTGATTTCTTGAAATATCAACAGTAGCACTAGCCAGTGAACACAGATTATTCCAGACTATCTTTTCGTCAAACAGAAGGGTTGGTTCTGGACAACTACAACCAGAGCTGGTACTGGGGGTAAACCTGCCATGAACTAACGTCCTACCCATGGGGGGGGGGGGAGTACAGGAAAGCCATGATAAGCACTATCGATATGAATACTTCGGCTCAATGCAGATTTTACCTTAAAAATTACCTTACAGACTAAGTTTACAATCTCATGTACTTTGTAGTGGTTCTAAGAGCTGTTTATTATTTTACCTTGATCAAGCAAGATGCTCTGACTCAAAGCTGTGTTTTGGCTGGCTGGCTGACTAGACTCCTCAGCCAAGCTTGTCAAGATGTCGACCATTTCTTTATCCAGACTAGAGGCTACAAGAAAGTTAACTTCATTCACTTCTGACAAAGTTGGTAGTTTTTTAATTATGTATGTGCTACAATGTAGTGCATCTACATACAGTGCTTGGACATTCTTGGTTTTAAGCACTTGTTTCAACTTAGCAGACTAGACAATTGGATCAAAATTCACTGATGCTAAAACGAAAGATTAGAGCCAGATTTCACATGGAGGTGTGGTGTCATAATGGTTTCAGTGACTGCAAACTCGAGATTAGTTCGTTTACCGACCGAGGTCATTGTGTTGTGTTCTTGGACAAGACACCTTCCTCTCGCAGCGGCTCCCTTCACCCAGAAGTGTAACTGAATACCAGCAAGCTGTTAGGTCAATTAGACAAAAAGCTGAGGGTGGGATGGGGTAGGGGTAGGGTGGGACTGTGGGTGGGGTGGGTAGGCGGTGTGGTGGGGTAGGTAAACCTGCAACGAAATAGCACTTCCCGGTAGCTTCATGTTACAGAACCAGAGACAAGCTCTGCACTGGTTTGTACAAGTGATAATCTGAAGTTGAATAAACTCACAAAGGTCTTGTGAAAAAGATCGCTGACTTGCTTCTACAACTTCCTGGACAATACTCTCATTAACAACAGGCTCATCTTCATCAATGACAACTAAATGAGACAAGAAAACAAGAAATAAATTACCTACTAATATCAGGTGTCAGTAGTATACATGCGAAGTGTTGTTTGACACCGTCTCTTACTAAAACGTTAAAAGACCGTTTATAGTTCCTTATACCTGTCAGGTATGAAGAAAGGTAAACTGATTTGCATCTGGCAAGTTGTCGTGACATCCAGAAACATGTTTGAGTTGTTGTTGTTGTTGTTGTTGTTGTAGTTGGCATTTGAGAATGAATTTTTCACAAAACTGATTGTGTGTTGTAGCTCATGGTCTTCCCAAAATTGTTGACTATTTCTAATGGTCTACCTGGTGTAGGGTTGAGCACTGGACTAATGGATTGGGAAATATAACAAGCATGCTGAGGGATGAACAGTCCTGGAGAAACCATCCCATCTAGGAAACAGCTTTCAGAAACCCAGGTTTTGGGCATAATATAGTTTATGTGTAGTTGGTGTATTTAGGTATGCCGTATATGGTTTATGCATATTTGGCATGTGTCTAGGTATTTAGGTCATTGAATGGAAATCACAAAATTCCTTTTTTTTACCTTAATCTAGAGCATATACTCTCTTCACAACAGGATTCTAGTGTTGGGCATAGTGGGTCATTATTTTTAGGTACATGGGTATTCTTCACCCAGTGGCTGACTGTCAGGAGGAGTAACAATACTCCCACAATAAACAAATTGCACCCATTGTGACAACTCATCTGACGGGTGACTGAAATAACACAAGGCCTTGACTTTACCTACCACAACTTGAAAAGAATTCCAATCTTCAGGCTTGCCCTTCAGGCAAGCTGTAACTATAATGTACTAAACCGAACAACATTCTCACTAGCCCCCAAAAAATTTCATTTCTAGCAGAACAGCCATGATTTGAATTTCCTCCAAAACTTTTCAAATAAACTTGATGAAGGTCAGAATCCTTCAGCCTCACTGCAAAACCACTAGCCCTGGGCTATCGAATATGACCTTCGTTGAACACTTCATGATCATCACAGCAAGCATGAAGTACAGTAACTTGTCAAAGAGTAACCATGGCAACAAAGTATGGCTGATACCTTGTGATGATCCTGCTGCCGAGGCATCAGCTGTTTGTGACAGTAACTGTAACAAAGCATTAGCATCTGAAGAAATGTCACCAGCTACGTCTTTCTGAGATGCAGCCAATGATGATATGGAATCTTGAAATGAGGTGAGTTCTTGTGGCGATAATGCTTCCCGTCCAAGCTTTCCTATCTGGCTTTGTCTGTGTTTGGAGGTGTGCATATTGAACGTGTAAATAAAATAAATGTTTAAAAAATTCACCCTTTGATCTAATGAACTTCCCATGTTGAAAACTATTATTCTTGCTACTGATTGCTGCCATTCATTTCTTTGCAATGATGTCTGTGAATAAAGTGATTTATTCAGGTTGGTTTTTTGCTAGTGCATGATGATCTGCCCTAAGAACCTCAAGGTTAAAATGAAATAATGATTACTTGTTATATGGCACTGTCTCATAAGGACTACCAAATTCACGAAATTTGATTGGCTGAAATCATTATAGAAAGCGGCCTACATTTTCCCATCTAGACTGGTAATGTTTTGCAGTGAAAGAGTTGCAAACTAAAATGCAAAATCATTGACTATTTTCATCTAACAATATTTATTTATGGCAGTGGCAAAAAGCCTGATAGAAAAAAAGGTAATGAAAATGAGGAAACATTAGCAGAATTAAATTCAGCTCATCGCCAATCGTAAGCAAAACGTCAAAAGGTACAAACCAGTTACATTGAACAAATTAACTTGTTCTTGTTTGCACCATATAATAACCGAGCTTAGTCGGTCTGTACCATGGAAGAATATTGACCTTGGTCATGTGCAGACCTCACTGAGTTAATATGAATGTTGTGCTGCGTAGCACTATAGACACCAATGGTGAAACAGAGAATTAACTCTGAAGTGTAAATTTAAGTGCCAATTGAACCCATGGATAACCCACTGGGTGTTAGCCCTAGTAAAGGGAATCAGGGAACACACAAGGTAAAGGAAAAATCTTTTGACCTCGGTGGGAATCAAACCCATGACCTCCGGATTACATCTACCGTTACTCTGCCGACTGAGCTACGAGGTCAGACAGAGAAAGTTGGGGACGATTTAGGTGGTAAATCGCGGCGAAGAGAAAGTAAGGGTAGATATGAATGTTGTGCTGCGTAGCCATATAGACACAAATGGTGAAACAGAGAATTAACTCTGAAGTGTAAATTTAAGTGCTTATAGAACCCATGAATAACCCACTGGGTGTTAGCCCTAGTAATGGGAATCAGGGAACCACACGAGATAAAGAAAAATATTTTGACCTCAGTGGGAATCGACCCTAACCCTAAGATTTTTTCTTTACCTCATGTGGTTCCTTGATTCCCTTTACTAGGGCTAACACCCAGTGGGTTATTCATGGGTTCTATCACTTCAGAGTTAATTCTCTGTTTCACCACTCACTGAGTTCAGTCTGTACTCATGACCTTGGTCAAGATTCTCCCATACAGACCTCCTGCTTAGTTAATAACAGCTAAAAATTAAAGGATAAGTAGTATGCTTGATTGTGAAGGTTACATTAAAAAAATAATGTTGAAAAAAATAAAATTTCTTAATTTTACTGAATAATTCTGTTCTCAGACTGTAAATTGTAATTTGATTGTAACACAACTGCTCAAACAGTTTTAATTAGCAAAAATAAACAGGTCTCAAATTAATATGAAAGAATGCAACAGGATAATATAAAGCAATTAGATAATATAAAACCTTACATGAGAACATCACGCTCTTCTATTATTTCTCTGATTCTTTCTTTCAATTTCTTTTCTGTCTCAGTTTCCTCGATGAATCCTCTCTCTGTAACAATGAGAATGTGGAACATATAACTTATCACACATAAAGGAGGGTAAAATTTACCTTTAGAAATGTATGGCATCACTGTGCCTTTTAATAACACAAGGACTACATGTACATTAAATCAAGGGTTTTGTTTTTCACTACCATCAATCACCTTGACTGACCTCTCAAGAAACAGATTTCTATGGGTTCAATCAATTTTGCTTGTTTCTTAATTCTTTCAAGTTTTTGGTGACTGTTGTCGTGATAATAATTTATGGCAGAAAAAACGGAACTACTGGAAAGTACAACAAGACAGTGGGGAACACGGATGACAAACTGGTGGAAGCATTCACCTCCCACCAATGTAGCCCAGGTTTGATTCCGCCCAGGCCGTATGTGGGATGAGTTTGTTGTTGGTTCTCGCCTAGCTTTAAGAGTTTTTCTTCGGGTTCTTTGGGTTTCCTCCCTCCACAAAAACCAACACTCTAAATTCCAATTCGACCAGAATAGAGGGCCCCGCATGAAAACCAGCTAAGGTTGATACGGCTTCCTCTCTAAACAATGAAATTTGTTTATTTATATATTTACTGTTATCTGTTGGTGGAAAGTTTGTACTTCACAGTTATCTTGATATTACTAAGTTACACATGACATTGCCGCCTTTCTATAAGCAGTGCTTTGATGCCTGGTCTGATTTGAACCACAAAGTACCACTTTCGTTTCAAGAGATTGTACGGAACAACAAGTTTCTTTGTGTTGACAAAAAATCAGTCTTCAGAAGGGATCTATTTTTCCATTGGCCTCTTGAAAATAGGGGACTTACTTTTGTGTAACAATACAGCAACATTTAGCTTTGTGAATCTGTCTGCTCAACCCTGAGCAAAGTGTTTTTGTGATGAGTATCATTGACTCCATGCCAGTTTCAGATGTTCACGCCATCATTATTGATGGAAATTCTCTGACAATTTTTGATGTCTCTTCTAAACAAACTTCTAAACAGTTCCAGGCAAAGAAGCAGGGATTGCCTACTGCTCAAAAGGAATTGTCTGACAAGTACCCACACTCCACCATAGTTAGGGTGGGCTATTCTCTATCCTTCGGCTCATCTATGGAATCTAAACTAAGAAAATTTCAGTACAAAGTTTTAAATTGCATTGTTTTCACAAATGAAAACTCTTTTGTTTTGGTATTACGCCATCACCACCATGTACTTTCTGCCAAAAAGAGGATGAATCCATCAAGCACCTACTCGTTTCCTGTAAGGAATCCTGTGAATTTTGGAAGCATGTCTTGTCATGGCTCCTGGACAATGACATTTATGTTGGAGAATTAAAGGAAGCTGATCTGATTTTTGAGAAGTTTGACATTAAGGATGACTCTACTTTAATCAACCACATTCTTTTATTAGGTAAATACTATATTTACTCTCAAAAATGCCAGAATGCTAAACCTTCCTTAAAAGGTTTCATTGCCAAAATGAAGCAAGTATATTCTACTGAGCTCCATATTGCCAGGAAAGGAGACAATGTAATTTATCATTTACAGAAATGGAAGAAGTTGATCAGTGTTGTAGCTAACTGAAGCATAAGTAATTGTATACATTATTGTGAAGTATATATGAAGTAATTCATATTTCCAACCGCTCAAGTTGGAAAATTTACTGCGATGATCATTCTTCACTTTCATCTACAGCTACAGTTCAAATATGAATTATTTCATATATACTTCACATCATTTCACTCCTCACGGGAAGATATGAACTCACTTAATTGACCTCGCTCCCAATGTGTGGCTTCATAGCTCAGTTAGTAGAGCATCGCACCGGTATCGCAGAGGTCACAGGTTCGAGTCCCGTTATAGCCCTGATTTTTTTCAGGTTTCCTCTTTCCAACTGCTTAAGTTGGAAAATTTACTGCGATGATCATTCTTCACTTTCATGTATATATTATTGTGAGTTTGTATTAGGATTTGGCCTCTAAGTAGCCTTTTATCGAGTGTGTGAGGGTTATGTTTACGCATGTTATTTTTTAATCATGTTTGTATTTCCCTTGGTTGTATGCATGCTTTTCTACTTTGTGTATGTGTTTGAAATTCAATAAAAAATTTTGCAAACTATATTTATTATTTATTAATTATTGAATGAGGCTGAGTAGGATATGAAGAATTCTGCAGAACAAGGAGGGTGTTATCCACAGAGGCCGAAGGCCGAATTGGATAATACCCTCCAAGATCTACAGAATTCTTCATATCCTATGAAAGCAGAATTCAATAATTGCTTTATTATTCATTCAAAATATTTCCACGTTCTTAAAGGAGTTTCGCCATTTCGCTCTTTGTTTTTTCGCTCACTAAAAATAACATAATATCGTCCCACAGGTTTTCTCGGTCAACGGTTCAATAATCTGCAGCGGGCTGCACTTTTGGCGTCATTTTGACGTCATCAGTTCAATAATCTGAAGCAGGCTAAACTTTTGATGTCATTGATTCAATACGGTGAAGATTCTTTCCAAATTTGGTGAACAGCAGCCGGTTATGGTAAATTATGCGTGTGGTTTTAATCAATCAGAAATGGGGAGATATTTTGAATGAATAATAAATATATATTTTTTGTTGCGTTCTCGTTCCTCAACAACATATCCTAATTTTGTTTCGCAGGTGCAAGAAATTGAGATTCTTTGTGAAGACTGCAAATTGGCCGCCTCTCTAAGTTTTTTCGGGGGTCTTGAGCCTCGTTTTCGTGTACATCTGCTATATCATGCTTGTTCTCCTTTGTGGTTTCTTTTGTGGTTTTCAACGTTTTGAGGTTTTCTTTGAACAGGTTTTTCACTCTGATTGCATTCGAAAAAAAAGGAGAATGCAGTCCCAATACAGAAGGCGTGAGATTTTTTGGCCGGGCAAAAACAAATTACATCATCGCAAAGCACATGTATATGAGACAATTTGTTCGCAATCGCTCATTTCTAGAAGTTTTGGTTCTGGACCGAACGAGGCCTGCTTGCTTAGGATGCGAGATAACGTGCTTCTGTTACATAGCTGGGATGGACAACCATATTTATTCTGTTTGTGAACACCACTTTGCATCGCCTTGGCTTTGGGATGTTAACCGTGGGATCTAATAATTATTGCCAGTCGCACGGCGTTTGTCCGGGAGTTTGTTTATGATAAACCACGGATAAATGGAAACGCGAGAGCAAATGTTACAGATGGTAGCTGATATTAGTGCTTCCAGCTCAGAATACTAGAAGTAACAAAACTATCCTTTTTAAAAATTAACCTTTATGCCTAAACATTACCAGTAAAAGTGAGAATGAGACATGTTGATGGCATGAAATTGTGAGTTTACCAAAACTGGAGCCGTCACACAACGTGTCATCAAAGGTCGTATCAAAATCAGATTAGCAAGGAAAATCAATAACAAGGAAATCAAAACCACAGAACAAAAATAGTGGACTTTGTCAGTATGTTACATGTCTGTAAAACTTCAGCTGTTCACACAAAGATAATGATTTCAGCAACAGACAACTATTATTAAACAGGCGGAGAACGCACTCCTAATCTTTGATTACTACTAGTTTTAATGATAGGTCGGTTTGAGAAGTCAGGGGGTCTTTACAACTACTACTTTGAATTACTCAATGAAATTTAACATATCACGCCATAGAGATTATCATTGATAATAATATTTGGACTTTCTGACCTTGTGTTGCCGGAGCTGAGATTTGTGAAGACTCATTTGCCTCTCTACGTCGTTGCTGTTCATCTTCCCAGATGGCAGCTAAGCCAGGATTTGTACCAATATTAACTACAACAATAAAAGCAAAACTATGTACAACCAAAACCATTTCAAAAATTTAACCTAAGAAGAAGTTAACACATCTTATTGTCTGGCTGGAAGTACTCATGTCATAATGTCTCATTAACAGACGTGTCACAGGGCTGTCCTCTAGAAGCGACCGGGTGCCAAAGGTGACTAACTTTTGCCTTTGGGTGACAGGAAAAGCTTACTGTTTTTTACATAAGCTTAGTAGTGTTGGGAACCCAGGATTTCATGGTTAAGAACCTTTGAGCTCCACAGAATTTATCTTAGACCACAACCTTGTGTCCCCCAACAGAGAGTGCATCTATTTGTTTCAGTCTTTCATTATGCATCTATCAATGCTAAGCCCTGGAAGGGGGGGGACCCCGGGAATATGTGAGACATTTGAGTCTGGACCCCAGAGTAGAGATGTTTGATTTTCTTTGTGAGGAGAAATGGAACCAAATCACATCATCACATGTGCTTGTCTGTGCGGCCTGCATCTTTATAAAATAGTTCTCATGGAGAACAATATATTTCTTTTTTTTTAAGGTAAGCACTTGTTTTCAACAAATAAAACAACTACTTCTTACCACTCACTTTCAATATACATTCAATATACATTGGAGATTAGGGAGATTGTGTGGAGTTTTAATTTATAGTCTCACTTTTTGTTAGGCAATCAGGTGCAGAAATTTTAAAATTTTCCATCCCTTGACAGTGGGAAATTATGCCTCTCTTGAAATAAATGGACACCTGCAGGACAAAATGCTACAGGACTATGCTAAGGTGGGAATATTTAAATTCATTTTACCCATTCTACAGGCCCTATAGTGGGGACTTTGACCAAAAATTATTTGAAAAGTCAAATGCCCCACATTAACCCAGCCCCCTCCCACCCCCACCTCACCCCATTGGGCTTAACATTAATAGATGCATTACCTCCGATCTCAAGCTTGTTCAAGATGTCAGACGCTTGTACATCAACCTCCAACTCACAGAAACTAAGTCTCTCAACATCTGATCCCAAAACCCAATCTCTGCAGCAATAAAAAAAATTATTGATACAAGAATATTTAAAAAAATAAATTGAAAAAATATTTTTAAAATAGCCCAAAGAAGATATGTGTGCTAAGTGGTTAAAAATCATGTCCATAACTCAGTAGAAACACAGAAAAGTTGTTTGTTGTTTTCTAAAAATGATAGAAAACATTTTCTTTGTGTTTCTACTGAGTTGTAGAAACAACAGTACTCTGAAAGGTTGGGAGAACTCAAAAAAGCTGTGGAAACACTCGCCTGTCAGCTCATGTTCCTGGCACAGCGTTTCTCGTTCTCCCAAACTTCCAGTAATGTTTTGATACCTTGATAAAAGCTTGTTTTCTATTTCTCAAATACCACTATGTGAGATTTCTGTGTGAGTTCCACCTTTGTTTGTTGTATTTTATTTTTATTATATCATATTGTATTATTTTGTTTTTTCAGTTCGCATTGCATCGCTTTGAGTCACATTGCCCAGCATTGCTTGGTTTGTTTCATTTTATTATCACATAAAGAAGCCTAAGCCATGTATTACACTGTGATAAACATAACGCGCATTTGAGAGCATTTCTCGAGTGTTCTCAAATGTCCGGAGTGTTTTATCACCATGTAATACACGGATTAGGCTTCTTCATTTGCTTTATGATATGGATTTTATGTGCGCAAAAGAATAAAACACACTTTTCCTATGTTTTGTACTCTGATAAAACATGGGTTTTTGACCAATCAGAGTGCGCGCTGGGTCCTATCTATGTTATAATTTCATATTGAAAGACCAGCATCTAAGGAGAGCTGTTTCTCTTGATTTAAGAAACCCAACTTGTAGGGAATAATAACATCACTAAAATACAAAACTATAGCCATAAAATGAGAACCTTCTAAAATAGCAATTGATGTGGTATAATATTATGCATACTTAAGGCAACTTTCAAACCTAAAGATTCAGTGATTGAGAAAGAATTAGCCAAAGCATATTAAATAATAATAATAATTGCCAACGAGCCAGCCGAGCGTGAGGCGGCAGAGAATAGTGCCGCGCGAAGAATGCCGTATGCAAAAAAATTCTCGATCCGCGGCTGAAAGTGTAAGTGTAAGGTGTAAGGTGTAAGAACCTCGGTTTTAGCCAATTGCAAGGACGGAACTTTTGGAACCATTGCAGTTTTTAGCCAATCAGGAGGTGCGTTATATCTAGACTTGTCTCGTGGAAGGTAAGTGTTTACTTCGTTGTTGTGTTCATGAATCCAACTGTGAACAATGTCCGTCTCGGAACATATCAACTAGCGTGTTTCCTCTCTCACTTAATCGAACTGAAAGTTCAATCGGGCAGCGTGCCATTTACAAAACTCTTCTTCTCATTCGAATATTGAGGAAAACTGTTAGGCAAGAGCAAATCCGAGACACAAAATCGACACTACAAAATTGAACGAGCATGCTCATGAATCGAAACAGTGTATTCTTTCTCTGTTTACCTATATCGAACTGAAAGTTCCATCGGGCAGCGTTTATTTGAAAGATTGTGCTCAGCAGTCGAACCCCTAGAGCAAATCCAGTGTTCATATCTAGCATATCGAACTGAAGGTTCAGTCGGCAGCGTTTCCGAACAGAACTGAACGAGGGTGTTTATCATGCAGTCAAACCACTGGAGCAAATCCAGTGTTCAAAATACAAATCGGACCTGTTTGCCACAGAATTAAACGAGTGTGGTCAGCAATCAAACTAGCGTGTTCACTTTCACTTCGACTTTGCCCATCATATCGAACTCAAAGTTCGACCGAGCAGTGATACATTGCACAACTCTTGATAGTGTTGATATTCAGGGAAATACTCCTCGAATTCTCAATATCCTACTGGATTGCGTGACGAACGAAAGCAATCTTGCCTCCAAGGGGTGTCATGTTACCGGCCGGTACAAGCGTTATAAATTTCTCTCCGTAATGTTTGCAACAGAAGAGAACCAAAAATCTGTCATGCAGTATTAATAAACACCTTATTTAATATACCACAAATTATTTTCTCGTTGGCACTCTATCGATAGGTATACCTAGTAATAATAATAATACATGAATTTATATAGCACTCATTTCCAAAGCTCTATCTATGGCACTTTACAATGTTTGTGATTAAGATTAAAACTACTTCTACTTACAATATATCATTATAGGAATTAAAAGACGAAAAAATTCTAATAAAACAAAAATGTATTCTTAATTGTACCATAAAGGTGTATTTGGCAACAATCCACTTATTAATATTAATGACTTATCACACTATATCTTACGGGCTTATGTGCTACATGTACATAGCACGAAGAGGACTGAGTGAGTGACATTATATCTTACCTTGATACAGTATCTTCATTCCATAGTTGTGCTCGAGAGGCAGCAAATGTTGTCGGGGTGGATTGAGGCGAGTTAGATCTCTGGATGGAAGAAGTCCCTGTACCAGCTTCCCCTATTCAAACAAAACTCCATATTATATATTTAATAATTTCATTTGTGTTTGATGTTAATGAGATATATTTAATCAATACAGGGCTGTGTTCTAGGGGCCTGGCTGCCACAGGCAACCAACTTTTACCCTTGGGCAACTGGAAAAACTTACTATTTTCATATAAACGCAAGCGCTGGGCACCCAGGATTTCATGGTTAGGAACCTTTGTGCTCCTTAGAGCACAGTCTTGTAATGAAATAATAATATACAAAATAATAAATGAAATAGGTGAGTTGTACTCAAAGGACATATAGCAATAAATCTTACCTAACGTTATTAGTTTATTAAATAGGTCAAGAGATCTTTTGACAGTTCACAGTACAACCTAATATCATTTCCCACTGTCAAAATGCTTTGGGGTTTAGTAAACATACATCTGTAGTTACAAATTGTATTTATCTAATACATACCATCTAAAAGCCTGACAGGACTCCTGAATTTCACAGTAGATACATGAAGCAGGTTCATTCCATAAAGATTGTAGTCCATAAAAAACTAGGAAAGATAACATCAAACATATCAAATTTATATTTGATAATAATAATAATAATAATAATAATAATAATAATAAAATAATAATAATAATAAAAACTTTATTAAAACTTCACAATAAATCACTTACAAGTTAAAAAAAGCTAAAAGAACATAATAATAAAAATTTAATACTAACAACAACAACAATAATAATAAAGTACATGCAGGGGACTTTAGATTTGAGTACAAATCATGCTGACAAAGAGTAGCATTCAAACGGATCAGGCTGACAAATCATGACATGTAAGATTTGCCACCAAAAGAGGCTGGCAAACCATCGCATGTAAATCAACCTTTAGAGCCAGAGTTAATCACTTACCTGCAAGAGATATGGGATATGAGCTTCATGAGGCTGAAACACTTTCTTCATGATTGCTCCATTCTGAAGAAGACTGACAACCCTAAAAATTGAAGACTATTATCAAGCATTGTAAAATAATTGAGCTACTACGCAAGCTCTTATTGGTCCATGGGTGTTTTTAGATGAGAGTATGTAAACATGGTTGTGACATGTTAAATTCATGCATATTTTTTAGAATTATTTTATAAAAGCAATAGAGTTTTCCATGTTTAGATAACCTCACCTAAACACTCGGGGGCTGGGAGAATTCTCAAAAGTTATGCAAACCCTTGAGCACGTCTCAGGTTTGCATAACTGTCTCGAATTCTTCCAACCCTCCTTATGTTTAGGTGAGGCTATGTAAACAGGGTAAAGGTGTTCTATTGTTTAAATACAAGAATAAAGGACGCAGTACCAGGTAGCCATAACTATCAATGATATTTTGTGCAATAACTAGGGCCTAATTAAATTGTTGTAGTATGATGGCATGTGGAACACAGCTGGACAGGAAAAAGCCCAGGTCTGATTGCCCAGGGCAAGCAAATTCTGCTCTTGGGAGTTTGGTGGTCCAGTGGGCAAGTGAAATTAATTAGCCGAGCAGTAGATTGTGAGTGATAATTTCCAATCAAAATCAATTTCAAAACTTAAGACTGTAAGATGAGCAAAGTTGAAAGCATATATTAATTTAGCTGATAAGGCATGAACATTACCCACCTATTGGGCAAGTAATTTAGTGGGGGCAAATGTACTGGCCCACTGGGTGACTGGATTTCAATTTTTTTCGTGCCCTGCCCAGTCACCTGAAGATTGACACCTATAGCAGAAGTGTTCACGCTAAGTCTAAGACTGTAAGTTCTTCTGTGCAAGACAGAAAGAAGCTTTGCTATTAAAAGTCTTTCTCTCACCTCAAAGATCAAAGAGAAGAAATCTAGGGGTAAAAACCAGGAAAAATTCAAAAAGGAGCACAGACAGAGAATTGATTGGAGGCTAGCTTCACCCAGAGTCCACTGAAGAGTTCCCATACCTAGCCCCACTGTAACATTCAGTGGTAAAGCAATTCATAACAGGCCAGTTAATGCAGTAAGCTATTAAAGGCATGCAATGCATGCAGAGGCCCATAGCTGCTAAACAATGAAGAAAGGACTTTCTTACCGAGTCACCAAGAATGGATTGTACAGAACAATCTTTAAGAAATCTCTCTCTCCTTCATGGTATCCATAGTACGGTCTGAATGCAGAGGTACAAAATTAAACATCATCTGGTTTCACACAAGTTTTTGCAGCAATGGATGATAATAACACACTCTAAAGAAGACTTTCGCTTCTTACTCAATTGTTAGTTCAGATACCACACTATAGCCTAATGGTTAGTTTATAGGATCCTGAATAAGATAGCCTATATAGGATCCCGAATAAGATGGCCAGCTTCATGATTGGTCACCATGAGTAAGAAAGGGGAGTACTTCTTAATTTAACAGACTACTGGGAAATCACTATATACTACTTGTGGAAGTGGTTTCAATAAAAAGGAACCCTGGAAAATGGTCCTTCAAAAACCATGGGTCTCACAAATTCTCGGCAAATTCCACTGGTCCCACAGTATAATTTTTTAGCGGTTATGTGCATCTCACAGACTGAATTCATTCACAAAGCTGTCTTGGAGTTTTGATTTTTGTAAGGCTAAGAAATTCTCAAAGTCCTGATTTGTTTGTTTGTTTGTTTCCATTAATGAAGTCTGAATGTCTTAGAATCTGAACGTTTTGAAGTCTGAATGTTAGACTACATTCTCGCAAAATCTTGCCATTACCATTCACCACCCCTATGATACCAAGTGCATGTCAGAACTCCAGCACGTATCCTGTTGCAAATCACTTGCCATGTCAGAAGTTTTCAAAAATTCGCCCTCAAGAGGGCATTGTTATAAGTCTTTATTTTTGCTCTGTGACTGCTACTGCACCACATCAGTCTGCTAAATATTCAAATCGTGGTGAAAGCATCGTGGATGATGAAGGATTTTCTTGACAGGATTGATTATAATCTGATTACATTTTATGCACAGTTACTAGAATGGGGTCCCACATTTTCAACAAAACTGTCTAGTTTTTAGGTTTTATCTCCCATGTAGCAGTATAGTCAAGGGGGTTCTAGCACAACCCCTCTAGGGACAGTTATTTTCCCTGACCAGGCCACACCCCTCCCCAATGTTCAATGATTCACTCCTGGCATCGCCCATCATTGAGCATTATGGGAAGGAAGGCTTGGTTGGGGAAAATACCTATCCCTAGGGGGATTTTGCTAGAACCCCCTTGACTATATATACTACTCATTTTCTAGGTTCTGCAAGAGATATGCAAAATTGGAAACCTCCTGGATTTGGCCTTCAGTGGCATCCCCGTGGCTCTTGACCTGAGTGACTCAAAAACTACACAAATAAATCCCCAAACCCGCATTGCCTTCTTTTCCTGCCTTAGGTACACTTACATCCCTTTAACCACAGTGATTTCATAGACGTGTTGACGGGAAGAAGAAGCTCTGCCAAGAGCGACTTGCACTGCAAAGTCCACACTAGTTGCAAACTGTTTCAGATATTTGTCAGTGGGCTGTGTTCCATCGTACGGTACATAGATGTAAGGAAAGATTCCATGAACATGGAGACATGTCTTCTGTCCACTGGGAGTTGCGCCATAAACCCGGATAACAGGAACTTTTGACACCTCCGCATCCTCACGAAATGTGGAATTGCGAACATCGAGATTAGCAATTGGATCAGCGAGGTAGAAATCGCTGTTCACAATTCGTACAGAAAACATCATTTCTTTCTTGGTGTGACACCCATGACATGATTTCACCCTTTGCAAAGGGACAAACAAGTGACTGTTGGCTGACTCGAAATTTTGTTGAGTTGACAATTTTTTTCCGCCATTTTGGTTTCGCGCGAGTGACTCGGCCCAGATTCCTCTATTCTCTCCACTTGCGTGAACGTGAAAACCAGAAACGTGGGAACGAGCCAATTACCGCCCCGTGCCCTACCATGTCATAAACTTCTCTGTCAGGATCTGGAGGGTTTACTGTTACAATGAATTTCGCCTTCAAACATATTGGTTTTAAAATTTGAAAGAGATGTGCTTAGTATCTGAAACATTTTAAAACTCTCTAAGCATCGCCGTTCTACAGACGCAACTACAAAAAGTACAATACAAGCAAATAGCGTAAAAGCCAAGCTAAATAGAGCACATGGGCGTTTGAGTTTCACTGGAGGGGTCTTATTTTCGGAATGGCGTTTGTAAATTGCTATATTGGGAAATAAACTAAAGAAAGCTCTTCCGTTAACTTACAAAGTACACTGAATGAAACCCAGTTTTTGCAGCTGTCAAAATGCGATTCGTCAATTTGTTGAACAATAAGTCTGTTCTGCACGAGCTTGAGGAATGTCACTTGAATGTCAACTCATTATCAGGTGCTATTCCGCGTGATTAATTGCCTATTTTTTGCCGCTTGGAGAGAAGAGTGTCGCACGTCTTTCCACGCGAGGTCCCGTGAGGCGCGTGTCCACGTGCATGTTATGAGAGTGGCACACGTGCACGTGCCCTTATGGACCAGAGGTACATTTGCATGAGTGCCATGTACAGTGAACTCGCACACATCTGCGCGTGCACCAAGTTCACTTGAAGACGAAGATTGTGCTATCGTTCTATTTACAAATCGACAATATTTCCATGCTCTACACTCTTATGAAACAATGCAATTATTTCACAAAATGTTCAATCCCCAGTGCACAGTACGTGCCACAGGCGACAGTTTTTCCCGGGGGGGAGGGTACTCCCTATAATGGCCTACACGGGGCCCGAAAGGGGTACCTTTTTCAGGCTTCTGGTATATGAAAGGGTAGGGATTTCACAAGTTGAGGTATATAAAAGGGTAGGGAAATCGGTCATTTAGATATTTACAAGGGCCTTTAATTAAAGTATTTCGAATGGACGCACTTATGGCTGTATCAGTTTATTTATTAAGCACTACATAAAAATGACAACAAGAAGGGCTTAGAAATGGGGTGCAGTGTTCTAAAGTAGGTATGTGAAAGGGGTACCTTTTCTCAATAAAAGGTATATAAAAGGGGTACCTAAAAGGTATATAAAAGGGGTAAGGGGTTGGACCTCGGGGCGGAGCCTCCCCCCCTCCCCCTCCAGGCAGTTTTCACTAGGAAGTCCTCACTCCATAGTGGCGATATCGAGGGAAACCCTCCTCACGCGCGTGATAGGTTCATGGATCACTCTTTTCCGCCTGAAGATCACGAGCTGGAGATAAAATTCGCCCGCAAAACGAATGTGCCCCGGTTCGGTCATATTCCAAGTTGCTACGTAGATTCTGTTTATGGGAAAAGTTTGCCAATTTCTCAAGAAAATGCAAGTGATTCGTGGGATATTCCATGGTATGCTACTTGAAAGAGTTCCATGACTAGTATGTACCCTATCCAGAGGAACACTCTTTTTCAAAGACATCACCTTTCACTAAAAGATGATGGAAAATTTCCTGTGAGTTAGTTTTTGGATTTCTACAAACTTTTCGTAGACACTCGGCGCATTCTATTGGAAATCCGCCGCCCTGACTGTTTCTTTCATAATCATAAAAATTACAATTTCCTCGATTATGATTGGTTTAGAAAAGTCCTATTTTCCACTAATTCACTTGCCAAGTTGTTATCGGACAGTTTGTTATTGGACAGTTTGTTATCGGACAGTTCAATAAGCCAATCACATTCAAAGTTGTAGTTTAAATCAACTAATCTCAATTTCAGAGCGACATGAAACAATTTACGCCTCGTTTGTCAGTATTTTAATACAAATTTGCCCTTTCTTTCATAACTTGGCTATTCTTCTTTTCTCGGAAATTGTAATTTTTATGATTAAGTTTCAAGTTTCAAGTTTAGTTTATTAAGAGAAATAGAAAAATACAAAATCTGATGTACCACTGCTCGCAGTTAGCTATAGCTATTCGAGGCGAGCAGTGGCTTGACACTAAATAGAATAATTACAGTAACATTACAATTAACATTACAATTAAAATACTAAGTAGAGTTAATTATTATCGTACAATACATTACAATACATTAATTGGTAATAAGACTTCGAGTCGTCCAATTCGGTCTGTAATCATACTCATGATAGCAAATCTGACTCCCGCTGCGCGGTCGTCCGATTTTGTTATCACTCGTATGATTACAGACCGAATTGGACTCCACTCAGTCCGATTACCATTACTTATCAGTGTCCATGTTGACGAGGCTCTGGCAGGGACAATTATACTGTTTGTCTTTGCAATGCCGAGGCAAGGGGAGGGGCCGGGGAATCCCTTCCAACCCCCCCCCCCCAGTTTTTTAACCCATAAAGTAAAAATACGGACATGCGTCTTTTATTTTTATATTTTTTTGCCGTCGTAGGGTGATCATGCAAAATAATAACAGTCAAAAATTTAAGTTTCCATAAAACGACATGCCGATAACGTTTGCGTTTGCCTCTAACGAACTAATACCTGACTCTGAGTCTCTGACAGGTAACACTTGATCGAGAGACAGTCAGTTTTGTTATTTTGTAATTGACGTTGCGAGTGTTATGCTTTTTTAATCTACATTGCTTTGCTGAGACAGCATAGGAAGTAATTCACGATACGTATAAATTACAAACAGCTCTTGGAGAACGCGGGAAATAGCATTTCCGAACCTCAAGATTCAAAATTGTCTGGGGAGGCATGCCCCCAGACTACCCAAGAGACTCGCGCCTTTGCCGCTCGATTCTTTGCCCCTTCCCCCTCCCCCCGTATTTAGAGCTGTTGTAGCCTGCATTTTAGCCGAACACTCATGAGAGAGATGCATGTCTCTCTTGGCCGAATGTTCGGCTCCAGGGGACGGCTGAAATAAATTCTCGCTACACTTTTTTTTACACAACTGTAACCAGTAGGCTCCATTACCAGCCACTGTCGAACTCTCTTCTCGGGGAGTATGCACAGTTCATCAACGAAACGGCAACAGAATCACCTAAAATAAGAGATCTGTAATATTCCCAGTCCATCAACGGAACTGCAACACAATCACCTAAAATAAGTGACCTGTAATATGTCCAGTCCATCAAAGGAACAACAATAAGTGACTTGTACCCAGCCCATGTGAGGAGCTGGACGTGTGGGTCCGCCCTCGCGTGATGTGTGTGGGTGATGTGTTCAGCAAAGGCTTCCCCTGCTTTACCGAGACAAACACTGGAACGATTACAAAGTCACGTCCACGCTATAATGAGCGCCGTGAGATTAACCTTTGCAGGTCAAACTCCGGCGCACTGTTCCATCATGACGTCGAAATAATGCTACATACGTCGAATTCTCACGCTATGCATTTGATGGTTCTGTCCTGCTTCAGTAATTAAATCGCTTTTCAGAACCTTACAAGCGCGTTTCATAAAACCTTAAGACGCTAACTTGCCGACAGAACGCAGAACGCTTGAGCTTATCTGTTATTCGATGTTGGTTTTAAGTATTTCGTGTCGGCTTTCTAAATCTTCTACCATTCCTTTGCCGTTTTAAACTGTTTTGCTAGGATGGATGTGCAGAACGTAATCTGCTGAACTAGCTTGACCTGCCCCCCTTCAAGATAAACTTTAAATAAAGCCGAATCTTATTAATTTGTAAGATTCTTAAGTGAGGCATGAAGCTAGCATTTTCTCACGTACGCAGCCTTGTTCTGTCTTCTTAGGACTTCCTAGCCTGCCACATGTTTGAAATGCCACTCGTCATGTTCGAACGACACGTACAGATCTCTATTTGATATTTCTGTATTTATTCATAATCATATCTATAACCCGGTCTTTCAATTTAGGTAGCCGGTTTCGACAAAAGGAAGGAAGTTCTTTCACCTCTTAATTTACTTAATTACAAGATCACGGGAATGAATAAACTCGTGGACAGAGTGTTTAATCGGTTTGCTCTGTGCACTTATCTATCATCGCAGATTCATCTTTTCAACCGACTAAGGTTGTTTCCTCGGCCGCGCGCGCGCGCGACATCGTCGGTGCTTGGTCCAGCCACGCTTCGCGTGTGCACCAGCCAGGGTGCCAGGACATGGGGGAACTTATCTCCAGCGGGTGACAGGAGGGAGAAGTGGTGTTAAATACTTTTGTTACGTGTATAAAAAACATGCAATCAAAAAATCAGCTCATCAGTCATCATGCTCTTCTTTGCGCCATGGGTTGTCGTAATACAGGCGGTCGCGGTAGTTTTACTCAGGACCCTAGTAATCAGTAGCTAGAATATTTTAAAAATATGGCAGCCGTTCAATAAAATAGACTTTGATCTCACGTCATAGGACTACTTTAATTGAAAGCGAGCTAAGATCACGAAACAAATTAATTAAAAAAATTTGCTGCTTGCACACAAACCCAATATTTCCTACAGTAGTTATAAAAAAATCTCAACTGCAGCATAACTTTTTATTTATCTTTACATCGCGGTATATCGTAGTCAACCCTCAGTCCTTTAAGATCTTTAAATCCACTGAATAAGAAGCCGGGGTTAAGGTGCTTGTCAGGAGATAAATAACCATTTATTTCCCTGTTAATGAGCTTGGGGAAAATGTTTTTTTTTCTCGGGTCGTTAGGACTGCCTTTTAACACCTTGTTTATTTCAGATGTTACCCAGTCGGTCAAGGCAAATAGTCTTACTCAATTCAAGGGATTCAGTGAGTCTATTGTCTTGCCGTTTCTGTTTCGCCTACAGAAAATTTTTCCGGAATTTTCACACAGATGATCGAAAACTCCCGTTACAAAGATATAAAGAACGCCCACAAAACTGATGGGCTCACTCTGATATTTTCTCTCACTCTTTGAAGATACGAAAGTTGTTGACCATTCACTGCTGAACTGGCATGTGAAAAATTACGTGTAATCAAAAATGTTTCGCGAGGTCGATAGGGAGGAGAAATGCTTGATTTCAAGTGGTTGTGTCTTGTTTGTTTTTTAAAACCACCTGACCCGTCTTTTCATTAAATTGGCATTTTATTTTTAATTTGTTGTGCTGTTCAAGCTGTCTTCTCCAAGGACTTTGAACAGATGTTAAAAAAACAGTTTCCATTTTATGGAATGTTATGTACGCCAGAATGCCAAAATGTGTATAATTTCTAAGATTTGCGCCAAGTCGTAAACAAACTCAGGCCTTTACTACTATATTTAGAGAACGGTTTGCTAAAAAAGGGCGGAAGAGTTTGACCTGCATTGTTAATCTTAAAACCAGTTTAACATGCTTTGTTCGCTAACACGAGGTAGGCGACTTCAAAGAACATTTTATTCAATTCCGCCGTTTGATCAAACCTTAATGGGAGCATTCTACACCTGTTAAGTCATCAAATGACCTGTTTATTTCCCTCACGTAACAACTTCGCTTCGTGTTTTGTCTTGTTGTTTTTTTTTTATATAGTCTTGGCTGTGTGACAATAATTTAACGGCTTAGCGGATGTACGTGGCGCAATGACTGAACGCGCGGCCTTTTTGTATTATAAACAATCTTTTTATTTCGCAATCAGATACAATATTGTGCCATAGTTTTTTTCTGGAACCGTTTGCCCCCAAAAATTGTGAATCTCGGTTTATGACGAGGCTAAAAATTAAGATAAAAGTTTTTATCGCTTTCACACATGGAGTTCTACTAATGTGACTATGCCAAATGGAAATGCAAATTATGATTCATTTGTTTTTATCTAAGTCGGGAAGTTTTTTAACAGCAATCAGATGGTTTGAGGGAGAATATTTGTCAGCTATGTTTTTTCATTTTCAACCGTGCACGCGTCTAAGAGCAAAAAAATGTAAACAACAACCTTGTTATCAGTGGTTATAAATTTAATGGCATTTATTTTGCTAAACCACAAGAACACATGTGTGTGAATGACCATGTTATCGGCGCTTATCAGCTCCTTATCAACCTCAAACCGCAGAGATAATTACCAGTTTGAGATTGGACTTTTGGATTGCTGGACCATGGAACACATGATATAAACCGCTTATGTTTCTCATCAAAAGTCTTTATTCCAAATAGTATCTAAAAAAGAGTACAGAAAACGGTGTTGACAGACCAATAATCCATTTGCATTAGGATGCATTCCGTGAATAATTTATACAATGCAATTTATTTTCGATGTGATATTGTCGTAAAATTCTTGAAAGCGCGTTTCGGCAAAAGACGCTGGCAGTTTTGTATTGAACTCAGTAATTTTGTTGCAAGGTTTTGTTAATATGTGGGGTTGTTGATTTTGCATAATAAAAACTAGGTAACAGCTGTTTACTTACTTTTTTCTAGCCTACAAGGATTCTCTTAGCTAGTTTTTATCTTTTGTTTCAAGGGAGGGGTTGTTTACTGTAAAATCCGCTTCCATATACAAACAATCTTGCGAAATCCGTGCTCTGGACGATCCAGATCAAAACAGATACAGATTAAATTGATGTATAGAAAACATATTTTTCTCATCCAGTATAGCTACATAATGTCTAATGCTGTGAACTTGGAAAACATAAACAATTCTGTTTTGATGTTGAAATCCGCGCTTCGATCTCCTACGATACCACTAGAACGGTCTAGCCAGACATTCGCCCATTTATGTCGATTTCACTCCATGTATCAGTACAATATTAAAACACTAGTCGACGTTATAAATAGAGGAAAAGAAAATCCGAAATGACAAATTACTATTATTTACGAACTGCATCAGCTGGTGCAAGCTGGTCTCTCTGATTGCTAGACTTGTTACGGCATCAAGTTCTCTTGATGAGCTTTTCTGTGCGATTCATGACTGCAAGACTTGCGCAGCGAGTATGTACGTGTAGTAACCCTAATGCAGCGAGAATCGTAAATCGCTCCGTATGTATACTTAGGAATAAATCAAAGTTTTCTTTTGGTAAAAGAGCACATTTGTTATCATACAACACTGAGTGAAAGTTGGGATGCCGACAAGCGAAATATATTGCTTTTTTATTCGATATGGCGTTTAAACTTCACAACGTAGATAGAGAAGTAGTGCCTATGTAATATAGCTCTTTGTAGGGGGAATATTTGCGTGGAATTTCCCTGATTGTTCAGTGGGCTCGACGAAATGATAAACTGATCTTTTCACTACTTAGCAACTCAGGGTCACCAGCATAAGCTCAGTTGAATGCTGAAATTTTCACAGCATAAAACTGACTATTCCCAGTCAGTACAAAAATGGCCAAAAAACTCTTCGCCATGGAGGGTGGAATAAAACTGATAGAACAGAGATAACAAAATAGTGCCCAATTTTTCAAACCAATTTTGTTGGGTTACGTAGCAGCTCTCGTATAAGGTCTGACAAGAATGGCTCGATTCTCCTTTAAGGCGGGGGTAAACCCGAAAGCCGTATTTTGGCTGGGTATTATGTTTTTAATGCAACTTATCTCGTTTACGTTTCAAGCAATCAAGAATCTTTATGCTCATCTCACATATCTATGTTTTGGGTTGTTTTGTAAATTTTTTGGTGATTTTTAGGTATATTTGGAGAGAAATAGTTTTTCTCAAAGGATTAGTAAAATTGATGGAAATAGGAAATTTTGAAGATTTGTTGTTGTTTTAAAATTAGAGTTTGAAATTAAAAATTGGTAGATACACTCCAAACAGTTGCCCAACAACCTGGGGTGCCATTGTGCGGTCGGGCAACTGTCTGGTGGTGTTCCATAACCCTTTTTTCCCTTTCAACCTCTCTTTAAACTTACCGGCAAAATTTCACTTAAATTCACCTTTACCCCCGCCTTAATATGGAAACAAGAGAACAAACAACAGAATCACTACCCCTAGCCCTAAAAAATTTCGTTTCCCTTGGAGGTTCGAAATTATCAAGATTTCGCTGTAAGAAGAAAGTCACTTGTCCAAAGTTCCATGTCTTGGAAGATAATTCTGCGATGTAATCAGTATACTTACATTTTTGTACTAACCTTGTGAAACTCCGATACAGGTTAAGTTAGATGAGTACGAGAGGCCAGAAACTAAAGTTAGTACAATCGACACGTAATTTTCATTACAGAAACTAGGAAGAAACATGTAAATGGATTGCAAATTAATTTAATGATCCCATAGCTTAGAGTCCATTCCTGGCGAATTGATGGCATTGCGGACGGTAACTTGAAACATTTTCGCTTTTTCTGCAAATGTCAACATACTGACCTTTTCATCCAGAGCAACAAAATCGTGCTAGTATTAATATCACTAAATCATTGATTACGACGAGTATGAAATATCGATCATGTATTTTTTTATTTTTGCGGTTCGCAAATTTTAGTTGAGAATCATTTTCAATCTAAATACTCAAAATGTTTTGATAGTGTTGTTTCCGATGCAAATGAGAAACGTTGAGCTTGATCACGTACAGCATTGCTGTAATTTTTAATTAATAATTTCACGCGCGAGGATCCACGTAGATGCGTGAGTGACTCGTTACCCCACGCGTGCAAACGTCGGTTCTTCGGAGAGAATGTTTGAAGGAATATTTACTCGAATATGTAGGATATTTCTTTGAGGAGAAGAAACTGACCTTTTGTTATAAATAAACATTTTAAAAGAGATATTATTCCTACGCAATCATAACTCGAGAGCTGACGAGGAACTTAGTTATCTGATTCTCCAGTCCATTGAAATTACATCAGTACAACCTGGATCGCTAGTCATTTCAGCTGGTTGGATTCTTTATCTTTTTCGGGTCTTGATCAGTTCAATTCAATTCCATGCTTTCAATTGACTTCTTGTGACATTTCCCAGACTTGTAGACGTTTTGCAAGTCACCATGTCACCGCCAGTATTGAAGGAAATTATAAGAGCAGCCCGCTAAAGCCAGTATTACGGGACTAATGGAAGCCCTTGCCAAGCAGTTGTACTCGACTGCTGAAAGGTCGTCAAAAGCCTGGATTAAGTGGCTTCCTGAAGTCCACAGGAAATTAAACAAACTGATCCGACCCAGATTGATCATATCAAAAAAGAAAGAAACCAATCTGCAACAAGTGACAAGATAACGAATGAATCTGCAGAAACTTCTCCACGCTCCGAGAACTACTGTGTATTCTGTTAGATTACATAATTTCGAAACATCGAAATACTTTTGTGATGTCTATCACTAACGTAAGCCTTAAACCTCGTTCCGTTTTACTGCTTTTGGCGTCTGAACCATGCTGTTTTACAACTTTCTTGCTTCCTGCTATTAGTTAGCACCCTGGTGAACAATTACAAATCTCGGTATAAACCCACACAGGAACCCATTAAAAATCACGCCCAGCCATTTATATTTAAAAATACATGCAGCCCAGAAACATTCATCAGTCTTAAAAATATTTAAATTGTCTCTTGGCGGCGTAAGGTGTGCCAGCCAGGTCTACTGTGATAATGAATACTTGCTTCGCTAAATTCCTTTATGATGCACGGTCAATGTTTACTATTTTACTAGTTACGTAATGCCGGCAGTCACGTTTGACAACCTGACTCGAGTAGCTATGTAAACTACGTTTTCTCCTCATAGAATAATTTCCTATTTTACCGTACACGTTCACATCGGTTGTTTTGGGATATATTGGCTCCAGAACCGTTCATATGTAGGTAAATAGTGGTCTATTTCCGTGTACCGTGCCTGTTGCTGCATAGCAGACATTCTCGTATCGACCCATGCTCACTTGAACAACCAAGTTCACTTGCTTAAGGTCGCTGTGGTTTAAAAAACAATTGAACTTATTTAGCGTACAACGTTTATACTCTGAGTGATAAGGGGTTTCGTTCCACTTTTTCCGGTTTTATACTGACTCTATGTTCTTGTGTTTGAGTATTTGAGGGCCGGAGAAGCTCCTCTCGTCGCCATACTGACTGTCTTTAAAAGGGATCACTTTCAACAAAGTCTACCTATGCAATCTCGAATCAGTTAGGGCCTATTAAACTCGATCCCAAGTTTTCTTCAGTTTTGAAGAGATGCTGTCGATCGGTGGAAAAAAATGGAAAAGTGATATATATTCAGCGATGATCAAACGATAGCAAATATCAGATGTGTTGGTCATCCCGATCGGTAAAGAACCTTGAAATTTCAGAGTTGAAGTTCCTGGCGTATTTTTCTTGGCAAACTTTTCGCGTTGACCTCACTTCGCCTGTTCACTTTAAAGATACTGTTAAACAGACAGACAAAATAGCAAGGGGTACTAGACATATTTAATTTGTCAATCTTTTTAAATTTTTAAGGCAATGGGTGGAGTGGGGGGGATTCGTTTAGACAATTAGTGATCTCGTTTTGGGCGTAACGAATTACAAGACCATATTTTTCTGGTTTTCGACATGTCTTTTTTCTTTCCAGGGTGAATGTCAAATTTTTTTGATCAAGTGGCTTAACTTCCATCGTAATTCAGCCAAACTCCAGCCGGAAATTAATGAAATGAAGGCAATATCTGCCTTAGCTCCTAAGATTGTCAGTTCAATTATTAATGTCTCATGTTGTCGAAGTATTAGAAGCTGTAACCAGTCTGTTATCGAATTTTTTTTGTGTGACCACCTGTCGTCGCAAAATTAGGGCAAGGCGGGTGAAAAAGTTCGGGAGTTAAAAAGCTACCTGTGATCGCACCAAGTGCAATGTTTAATTCAATTGGAAGACAATACAAACACAAGAGGTGCACATGTTGAAGAGAATAGAAGAGGCAATTTAATTGTTCTAGAAGGCCATTTTTTGTACTTCACAATTCTATTAGCATGTAATTCACTCGCTGCCGCAAAATGACTGCGTACAAACCGCACTCTTAATATTTGACTTCCGGTGGGTCGAGTGGCTCTGTCAGGAAATCCGATACTTTCCGATGACGTGTGTGGCTCGCTGTCTGTCTCTTACGACAAGCGAGAATGTCAAACATTCACTCCCAAGTGCTTTTACTCTTTTGTGTTGACAAGGATCCTCGTTTTCAGTTGACGACAGCGGTAAATTAGCGATTGACAGCCTTCGCGTGAGGTTACCCTGTATATTACGGCAGAGAGTTTCCAGTTCGTTGACA
The DNA here is from genome assembly GCA_964020085.1 of Micromussa lordhowensis. Taxonomy (NCBI): domain Eukaryota; kingdom Metazoa; phylum Cnidaria; class Anthozoa; order Scleractinia; family Lobophylliidae; genus Micromussa; species Micromussa lordhowensis. The sequence goes on along the minus strand of OZ026598.1, from coordinate 36,988,257 downwards.
AAAATTACAATATAATCACAGGAGCGTGGGCGATAAAACGCATTCGCAAAACACATGGCCGCTCATTGGTCAAGTTTCCCGGGAAGTGCTTTCCTCCCATTGGTTTACGTTAAAGGGCGGTACAGTCAATGCACAGCCGTCACTCAAATTCTTTAATTAACCAATCATTGCATTTAATGTTATCACCAATGACAACACCGCTGACGTCACGCAGGAATCAATTTCGGATATAGCGAACTCGCGGCGTGTTTGAAGAAAATTGCTTTTTCCGAATCGCGGAGAGAGTTTCAGTGTTTTGAGTTCATGGTTGGTTGTTGCCGGTACCTAGAGAGTTGCTTTCGTTCGTTCGTGGCTTGGTGATGAACGGTGAAACGGGCGACAGCGAAATTTTAGAGGAAAGGAGAGGACGTTCGAATACATGGCCCCTCCCGGACCCTTCGGAGTTCACAAAATCTGAACGTGAAGTAGATCAGAGCTTGAAACAGCTCAGCGAGGGACCGAAGAAAAGTTCGCGAAAAAATGCGTGGGGGAACTTGTCTTATGCAGACTTGATAACCCAAGCGATTCAGAGCTCGTCAGAGCAACGGTTGACGCTGTCACAGATTTACGACTGGATGGTGAACCAAGTTCCCTATTTCAGGGACAAGGGAGACAGCAATAGTTCTGCGGGTTGGAAGGTAAGCTAAGCTTATTAAGTTTATGGTATTTCCTTGTTCACTAGAGCAATCAGATGATTTGACTCCTGTAACAGCTGACTGGCTCCCTAATTTCACTTTCGGCGTATTCTACTTGGCGATAATTTCTAATGTTGTCTTGTTTGCGTGGCTGTCATTTTGTTGCAGAATTCAATTCGCCACAACTTGTCCTTGCACAGCAAGTTTGTTAGAGTACAAAACGAGGGCAATGGCAAAAGCTCCTGGTGGATGCTCAACCCTGATGCCAAAGGAGGTAAAACGAGTCGTAGGCGTTCTGGCTCTCTCGATTCGGCTCCTAAATCAGAGAAAAAGCGAGGGCGAACGAAAAAGGAGAAAATAAAAGAAGAAGACGGCGAGTCTCCATCGAGCCCTCGACTTTCAGTGAATCGCGCGCGTGATGGCAGGGCCAACTCTCCGGGGAATGTTTCGCCGACTAATAGTTCGAGTTCCGACTCGTTGCTCACAATTCCAGAGGCAGAGTCGCCGCTGCCCTTTCCACTTGGCGACAGCTTTGCTCGACCGCGGACTTCATCAAATGCCTCGACAGTGAGCAGTCTTGGTGGTCGGTTGTCTCCCATTCCAGCTCATGTGGACGAACTTGAAGTAAGCTTACCGTGCGAGGATCATGTGCCTTCAAATAATTTCAACATGGCCAGCACTTCGAACCCAGTGACCGAAGAGCTGACGCAACAAATGAATAACTCGATGAGTTTGGTGTCGTTTGCCGCTGAAAATGGCAGATTAAAAGAGACTTTACAACCTTCGTTACTTCCGTCCGAACCTCATAATGACCTCGGCATTGCTGCTGTATCAAACGGTATGAGTTCGAAGATATCGAGCGGTTTCGACACTAGCTATAATACTAGTGGATATATACAACCTATTCAACGCACTCAGCAGTCTCTGAGTCCAGAAATACTCCCCCCACAGACTATTGTTGCTCCTCGGCCTGCATACAGCAATTTACGAGTGTTCAGTCAGCCTTCACAACAGCCTCACTTTCAGCAACGCAGTTACTGCAGTCCACAGGAACGACAGAATACTACCCCAGCTCGCGTGAATGACATATTCTGCCGTGATCAAGAAATGGAAGTGCAACAGAGCCCAGATAATTCTATGTTTCAGAACCTTCAGGCCAGCTATGCTAACGGAATAAACGGTCTAGCCCAGAACCATCAAACCTACACGTATACTACAGACCCCTTCGTCCAACAGCATGTCGGGGCAGGTCCAGTGATGATGGAAAATAGCATCCATTCGTTGCAAGGGCACCCATTCACCAGAGTGACAAACAATAATCAGCTCGAATTTATGAATGAAAAGTTCCCAAGTGATCTTGAACTGGATGCCTTTCATGGCGATTTTGACTGTGACTTAGAAAGTATTATCTGCGATGAGATGAACATGGGGGATGGAGGCTTTGATATTAACTTAGAGCAATTTATCAGCCAGATTCCAAATGTAGGCGAGATACGTAGTGGTCTTTACTAATTGAAAGGTTTAATTTATGGTGTACAGGATAACATTTTTATAACAGATCTAACCAAGCTTGTGCAAGGTTGGTTCTCAACGTTTTTGTATCTGACATTTTGTATAGAAGCCCTAGGTATCTTGGGTCAAGTAACTGCCAGAATTTTCTTTTGTACAGGAGCAATTCGGATATTGACAGAGCATAAAGAATGTTGAATTTGGCATGTGATCACAGATGATCCAAAGGAAAAGTTCAACAGTCCACACAATTAGGTTGAACTGTTGCCATCTACTGGGTATTTCCTGTTGTTCATATGTGTGCATCGTTACAGTTGTAGGTAGTTCCTGCACATCTGCTTTGCACCAGATAAAAACTTGATGTTTAGATCCAACATATGTTGCCTTTTAGCACATTTTTGTTAGGTAGTCGTCTGACCATACTAGCTTACAGTGTTATTGAGAATGATTTATTAGTTGGTCGCATAAAGACAGTGTTGTTGATAACTGTAGTATTGGAAAGATTTGGATTTGTGTATTTATCAAATTATCCATCATTCTCTTGCTTTACCTAAGCAGTTTATGCGGTTTGGAACAATTTTATGATGCCAAGTTACATTTTTCGGAAATATTAAAAATATGTATACATGACACAAGTTCTTAGGTTGGAACTTTTGAATCAGGCCTTTTTTGAAAGTGGATGCTGAAATTTTTAATGTTTGTAATGGTCTATTTGAGTATTACTTGACAATTTCATTTGTTGCTGCTCTCTTGCCTGAAATGAATTTGTACTTGTACAGGTTTATCTGCACACATTATTTTTTAGACAGAGTTGATTTTTTTGTTGTTTAGTTGCACAAATTTCCCAAATTTACCAATAGTTGTTTGAAGTGTGTTTGCCAATGTGTCGGGCACTGTAGTTTTATAGATGCTGTTTGGTCTAGGGCATAATTTGATATAACATAGAAAATTATAGCTGTTCCTAAAAGAATTGAATTGTATCAGTCATATAGATGGAAGAGTTGTGCTTTGTAATATTTGTGAATATATGAAATATGATAGCTGGCCAAGACTTCTCCTTTAGAGTATGTTAAACTTGGTTCCAAGAGGTTGTGCAGTAAGTCACAAAAAATTATATATCAATGCTATGTGCCTATATTTATGGTATTGAACACAATAAATTATTTTCTGTTGGCAAGTGATTCTGTTATTAATTACTTAACAGCCAGGAATAAAAATTTTATTACATAATCTTAGGTGTGCTGCAAACCTACAGGTATTAAATAAGACAAGATGAGTTGTAGCTCGATTCAAGCTGTGGATAACCGGGTTTTCTTGAAGGTTTTTCGAGAAGCACATCATTTCCATGTGCTCTCTGGCCTTCACTTCAGTGATGTATGCAAATCCGCGGCTGCTTATTAAAAGGATAGAGCCATTGTTATGAAGCGTGATACCCGCTGAGAAGACAGGTTCGATTGTTGCATTCTGAGCCAATACAAAGGCCCTTTTGTTGTAAACTGTCATTTATTTCCAACAAGCGATTATTCTGTAGACCCTTGGGAAACATTGAATCAGCTGCATCGTTTTAACGTTTCGTGGAGTGCCATTATTTGATTGTCTCGTGACTAGCCGCTTAGCACATGACTCGTGCACCACCGGTCACTTGAGCCGACCGTGCTTAGATAAAATTCTTCTCATTTTACGCATCTGTGCGAATCGGAAAAAAAACAAAAAAACACCGCCATCGCATTGAAATGGCTGTGACAAACATTGTAGGCAACACGAATTACAATTATGCAAAATGAGATTCCAGAATGCTTCAGTGACTTCGTCATAGCTAAGTGGCTATTTTTATTTTATTTCCACTTCACAGTTATATTATAGTGCTAGACATTTCCTCTCCTTTGTTCTGCACTTTTGCTTTGCTTCGTCACGCATAGCTAAAACCACGCTATAGTTCTCCAGGCTTTTTGTCGGTTCTGCTTTCCCTTGAAGTTGTCTACAATGTTTCCTACTTCAACCCCAAGGGCGCTGAACACGTAAGAGTGAATTTGAAGGGGAAGGGGAAATGAATACGTCGTTTACATAAAAGCACAATCTCGTCCACTCATTTTTTGAGACGATAATGTTTCAACGAAAACAATTAGCCATCCGCAGGTGAATTTTTCCTGAATTCCAGCTGCGCCTTCCGCTACAGTGCACTAAAATAACAGTGCAAGGCATGCTTTTGTACAGCTTGTGACGTACACGCGCGAACCCCGATCGGCAGCGCGCGCGCGATAAGCTGGATAAGTGAGCGCGTGCATGTCTTTGACAAATAAACGCCTTCAATTTTTGCAGTAGTTTGGCAAAGCTGTAACACAAGTCAGATTATACATGACTAGTAAATTGTACAACGAAACTACAAAGTAAAAAACAAACTCCTCATCCAAACCTATGCAACGTTTACCGACTTCTCGAACTTTGAACCGCGTTTGGCTCCCATGGGCGGAGTAGGTGAAATGGAATTTGCGTAGAGTACAATATTTTGTATTACTTTTTCACATTATTTGTACTTAGGTTTAAAGTCGAATTCGAGTTAAAACTGGATCATTTTTCCGGTCTCCGCCCTCACAGCTTTGCGGCATATCACTCAAATTTATCTTCCTGACATTACTGTGAAAAATAAAATTCCCCTGTTTTTTTAATAGCAAAAACTTCCTTACATCTATACGATATCAGTCCCCAAAGCCCGTATACTCTAATTAAAAGAAAAAACAAAAAAACAAAAAAATGTACAATTATCCTGATATTGTTATTCCCCTTTCTATCGATTCCTTATTTATAAAGGAAACTTTGGGGAAGGCAAACAGCGGTTACAAACATTGCAAATAGACATCTTATTTGTATATTTTATATATGAAATAAAGGTTGTACTGTATTGTTGATACTCTTTCTCTGTTCAGACATCTTTTTAGGCTAACAGCTGCTGGTAGACGCTTTCTTCGCCTTTTCGTATGCTTCTGATTACAAGGATCATTATGTCGCACGCAGAACAGTGAAATTTGACTTACTGTTTTGTCAAAATTACCGAAATCGCAAAGTTTTAATTGACAAGGCCTTCGGCTTCAGGCGAAGCGAAAAAAAAAAAAATAGAAATAAAAAAAAGACCAGGCTCCAGTCTCCAGTCTCAGATAACAACATGGGCCTGCAGTCCGCCTGCATTTCCACAAGACATGCGCAGTAAGTAATAAATTTAGCGCGAAAGACAGATTTTGGAAAAGCAACAGAGAATCGGACTTGTGGCAGCCAAATATTGATTTTTTTATGGCTCTTTGTGACATTACATCCGTGTGATCCCTTCACATAATGATAGAAGGTTGCATAGTGGCGAAGTTGGTACTTGGTAAGTTTAAAACTGCAGGTATTTACACGATAAGCTCGCCCGCATCATGAGAGAAACGTCACCGTCTTGTGATCTCCTAAGCTTTGTTTTTGTTGTTGTCTGGTGGACAAGTTTAGGTGTAAATTAAGACTTACTTACTTCTTTTCATCCTCTTATCTAATACCCTGTTAATAAAAGCTTTGCAGACGTGCTCAACTCCGACATATGCATTCTGATCGATTTGTCTGTCAAGTGGACTGTGCAGTGATAGAGGTTACAGGACAGACATTTCAAGGTGGCCGTCGATAAAAACCGGAACATGGAACATCCCGGAACATGCCGGAACATTCCGGAACATCC
>OZ026598.1:36964871-36977371 GCA_964020085.1 Micromussa lordhowensis | reverse complement strand
TTTTTATTCTCTTTCATTTCAGAGAGCCGCTGTCTAAGCAAAGAGTCACCGTGGCCTCACAACTGAACAATGTTCCTGTTTAAGTTGACGCGATTTGCCCATGATGTACTCTTTGCTGTTTGCCTAAACATGCTATTTATCACTCCTTTGGTTCTCTCTGAAAAAGCGCTGTTTCTGAAAAAGCGCTGTTTTTTCTTTGCCATAAACCAGCACAAGTCACTTGATTTCATCGGTTCAAAAACCAAACTACCAAACAGACCTAAAAGCAAGTGTAAATTGTCAAAATTTACAATGGGTGGAGGTTTCTCAGCTCCAAAAAAGATACGGATCGAAAACCACCAATCACACACAGCCAACTAGTATGAGCCTTGAACTGTATGTGAAACAAATACTGGTTAGCGTCACTTATGATTGGCTTGTTTTTTGCTCTCAGACGTGCTGTCTAGCTGTGTCTGATCCTGTCTGCTCGATGAATTGCTTTTCTGTATTAAATATATCATTCATATCTGTTATTTGCGGATATATAAGCTTAAATAGAAAAAGAACAATTTCAGTATTTGAAATGGTAAAATTGAAGATTTGTCATGGAAGAAAAAGCCAGCTTGTTGTTTCGTGTCAAGTTGTGACTAATCTTCGCTGGGGTTTGGTGGTTTTCTTTTGCAGTTTCATCTTGCATTTGATTAGTAGCAAAACAATAAACATTCCAGACATTTTCTCTGGTGTTCATGGTTTTACGGGAAACACTAGTCCGAAAGAGGTGCAGGCAGAGAAGGATTGTGCCTTCTCTGCCTCTCTTGGGTGAGAGTGAGAACATGAGTGAGAAAATGTCTGACATTTTACATTGAAAATATTTATTTATTTTATTTGATGAATGATTTGGGTCAGAACTTCATGCTAGCCCACATATCCATATATGGATAGGACATAACCATATATGGATATATATGGATAAGACAATATGGGAGTGTGCTCTATATGTGGGCTAGCATGAAGTTCTTGCCATGATTTGTCATTTTTATCCCGTAATAATCACAAACATGGTGCTTTTTTGTCATACCTTTTTTTTATATTCACTCAAGTTAACAACGTTTTGTAAACCTGTTGAGTGGAAGCTCACATATCTCTTGCTGCTTTAAGGTTACCTGAAACAGGAAGGACTTTACAGAACATGCTCTGCTTTCCAGGATGAATGTTCTCTTTTCCGTGACAACAACAAGGAATTGGACAATGTATGTTGCAGTAATTTTAGACTTGTGTGAGGTCACCCTCCTGGCTTAGTCAGGATTCTCATTAAGTGATGGCCGCTGTCTAAGGGTTAGGCTGTGTTTAATGTGTGTAAGTTACAAGTATAAAGAGTAATTTAGGAAAAACATAGGTTTTTTGTAATTTGACCAGGGCTGTCACTAATTTTTCAAGTAGACGGGGAATTGTAAAAAGTAGCCGGGGGACAAAAAAAGTCTGGTGCTACAGCCGTAGGCTGCTGCTGAGGAGGGGATGGGGGGGGGGGGGAGTACGTGTGACAGAAAAGAGAAGTTGAGGAAGACTAGGGATGAGTGAAAGAAGCTTGTGACTATAAGTAAAAACTCTGGCGTCAAGAACATGTCGGGAATGTCACACTGGTTCATTTCTTCTTGAACCAACAGCGCTGCTTTGAGAAATTAACACAATGAAACTACCTGCTCTTATGGACAAACCAAATTTCTGTCAGGCATAGCAATAACTGGTACGTTTGCAAGCCATGTATGACTGATGTGTAAGACTTACCAGTCTTACCCTTCTTTGTTGACGAGTAAACAAGCGAGAGGAACACCAAATTAATGTTGCAAGTTTGCATTTAACTGATCACCAACTTCCTTTGTAGAAATTTTTTAAAGTGCAACAATGGCAAGTCCATGTGTGACAACTACTAGGCTACGTGCATCTTCTGCAAATTCGTTCAGGCCTGATCTCAGTGGTCGATTCAAAAGAGAAATGCTGCAGCCCAAACAGTAGTTTGTTCAGTTAAACATAATCTTACCTTCAAGCAGAGCTAGGAGAGAAGAAGAAATCCAGTTTTCTTTGTTTGTCCACTTCTACCTTTCGTTTTTGGACGACATTTTTATGCAGAACCAAAAACTCCGAAAGCAAGAGAAACTGAAACGAACACTTCCTAAAATTGTGCACTTTCGAAAGATGACATTGTTGAATATTACGTGTTTTCAGTCAGTCTCACAGGGTTGCCTCTCTTTAAAAGATGAATGGGAGTTTGTATTAATAAACTATTGGTTTGTTTTTTAATTCATAATTTTGTAATTTGATGCATTTTTCTCTTTCCAATATTTTCGTTTTGTATCAAAGTAGCCAGGGCTCAGACTTGTAGTAGCCGGGGAAAATGCCCAGCCCCCGGCCCTTAGTGACAACCCTGTTTGACTGAACCTTGATTGTCTTTGTCTCAGGACAATTAAGGCTGCAGCTGGAGAGGAGGCATGGGGTCAGGGTGTGTTGTATGTTTTCAGTTATGCTAATGCTGTAGAATAAAAATTGAAAAAATTATTTGTAATCCCTTTTTATTCTTGGCATATTGACCTTTCCCAATTTGTTAGGAAATGTTGCTAAGAGAATACAGGACATTTCAGAGAATCTATATTTTTGAATTTTCTAGGGGAGCATGCCCCCAGACTCCCCTAAAGGCTTGTCCCTTCAGCACTCAAATCTGTGTCAAGCCTTCTACTCCCTAAATTGATGAGAGCGCTGAGTAGTCTCAGACTGGTAGCATGCTCAAATTGGCAGCAAAATGTAGGGTAATAAGGATAACGTTTTGTGATTTTCATGATATATTATTTACAGTTAAAAAATTCCAAATTTGCTTCAAATGCAATAACATTCTGAAGCCTGCAATTCATCAACATCGTGTAAAAAAAAAATTTTTTTCCTTAAATCTGCCATCCAGTTAAATAAATAATTTTTTCCTAACTGCTTGTAAACAAGACAAGTCTTTCAGTGGTCTAGAAAGGGACAAACATGAAAAGAGAGATATAATTATAGAGAGATTTTGTGGTACTTTGGTTGCTTCATCTTTTAGGATTATGGACATTTATACAGTGCATGTTATCATCTAGCTGTCACTGTTTCTTACATTTGTAGTTGTTTCAGGTCACTAGGAAAATTTTCTCTTTCTTTTCATAGGTCTTCCTAACAGCTGACCTGAAGACGATCTTGGATGACTATTCTCAGTTGAGAGAATCAGGTCTTGTAAAAATTATGTTTTTTAGTATGAACCCTTATGATCAGAAAGAATTCATTTGAGTATCACAATGGGCCAGGTGTAGTTTTGCTTAAGAGAGAGGCATCAAAATTTTATGGTATTGTCCTCTCACTTTACCACATGTGATTGGTTGAAAACCTGCCATGACAATGCAGCACTGAAATGGGTTGCTCGTGTACACTTCAAATTTCATGACTTGTTGAGAACCTTACAATGATGAATTGCTTCTAATCTTTTGCTTAATACCATTTGGACAATCCAGACCATTTTTACTTCACATTACCTGATCTCTACGAGCTATTTAATGCTAAAGGGATCTTTTTGTAGGCAATGAAGACAGGTAACTGTTTTTAATCACTCGAAGTCCTCGGTTTGTGAGTGACTGTGCAAGCTAGCTCACATGAGATAAACAAAACCAAAGTGTATGAATTTGAATAAAGATAACTTTATTGAAATTCTATTTGGCTTTTTCTGTGCTCGATACTTTGGAAACCGTCACGTACATACACTGAATGAATTTCTTTTTTTTCTAAAAGGAATTTACTGCTGCAAAAGTCAAGTAACTCACTGGCAAACAGAAAACTTCATTGTGTGCCAGTGTCCATGATAATTCTTTGCGCGTATTGGGAATTTATGTTTTAATAAAAAACTGTCACGTTTCTTTTGTTTAGTTTTCTCAAAGAATGGTTAAAAAGCGATAAAAAACTAATTGAGATTTTGGGACAGCAATGCCACACTAAATTGGCAGCGTTGGGCGAGAATATATTTTTGTGTTGGGCTTCATCGCTTCAGGACCCTGCCCAACTACCTGTATGTAGCTACCAATAGAATGCATTATTGCCGTCTCAAAAATCGTATGTAGTTTATATAACTAGGTATACCTATCGATAGAGTGCCAACGCGCGAATAATTTGTGCTATAATAAGGGGTTTATTAATACAGCATAACAGATTTTTAGTTCTCTTCTGTTGCAAACATTACCGAGAGAAAATTATAACATGTTTACTGGCCGGTAACGTTCGTCACGCAATCCCTGGATATCAAGAGTATTGGAATGTATCGCTGCTCGGTTGAACTTTCAGTTCAATATGAGGGGCAAAGTCAAAGTGAAAGTGAACATGCTAGTTTGATTGATGAACACGACTCGTTTAATTCTGTGGCAAAACAGATCCGATTTGTGTCTTGAACACTGGATTCAACTGTGTGATAAACAAGCTCGTTCAGTTCTGTTCGGAAACACTGCTGACTCAACCTTCAGTTCGATATGCTAGATTTTAACATTGGATTTGCTCTAGTGGTTCGACTGGTGAACACAATCTTTCCAAAAAAGCTGCCCGATGAAACTTTCAGTTCGATATAGGGAAACAGAGAAGGAATACACTGTTTCGATTCATGAACACGCTAGTTCAATTCTGTGGTGAACACCCTGGTTCGGTTTCGTGTCGATTTTGTGTCTTGGATTTGCTCTTGTCTAACAGTTTTCCTCAATATTGCTGGTTTTCAGTGTCACGCCATTCAAAGTAGACCAAAATAAAAAATCAAAACCATTTAATAGATTAAGTCCAGAATCTGGAAATAGAAAGAAGGTACATATGCAAAGACTCTCGCCAAGATTCAGATCACAGCAATTTTTCGCATGGAAGAAACGTTTTCCCCAAATTTATAGAGATTTGTATGGAGACGCCATGCTGGTGCCCATGTACATGGGCACCAACATGGCGGCCGGAAACCAGCAGAAACATCTGTCACTGAGTTTTGCTACGAAAGAGTGAATTTATCTCTCGAATAACTCAAAAACGTAACAATAGTACTTTAGTCTAATACAAGAACTGTTCAGTTAGCAGAATTCCCCGAAATAAGTCACCTTTTAAACCAACATAACAGCTCTGTCGCCCGTCATGTAAATGTCATGTCACGCAGAAGCTTAGAAATTCAAGGGCAGTCTATCACTAAACCAAGAACCCATTCGGAGTGAAAATATGTATGAATATTAGTTTTTAGCTGCTTTCATACAGCATGAAAGTAAAATTTCAGGAGGATCAATATTTCTGAAGTTTAAAATTTAGTGACGTCATGTGAAAACCAGCAATTCGAATTAGAAGAAGAGTTTTGTAAAGGGTACGCTCCCCAATTGAACTTTCATTTCGATAAAGTGAGAGAGGAAACACGCTGGTTCGATATGTTCCGAGACTATGAAATTGTTCGCAGTTTGATAAACACAACAGCAAAGAAAACAATGATATTCCATGAGACAAGTCTAGATGTAACGTGCCTCCTGATTGGCTAAAAACTACAATGGCTCAAATAGTTCCGTCCTTGCAATTGGCTCAAACTGAGACATTGTTACATCTTACACCTTACACTTACACTTTCAAAGGCCGATCGTCTTGGCTCGGCTGGCTCGTTGGCAATAAAGACCTGAATCTTTTATAAAACCAAGCAGTCAGTAGAAGTTGGTTGTGCTTCCAGCTGTACTAAGTAATTTAAAAATACCATTTTGTCAAGTTTACGTTTTGAATTTCAGCTAGTTACAGATCCAGATTTGCCTACAGTGGACAAGCATCCCATCTGGATGGGATGCTAGTCTATTGTAGGGCTACATGTACCCCGCAGCATAAAATTTGCTGGGTATAGAAAGGCACTCTGAGTAACGTGCCTTCTTGAGGAGCACAACACAATGGCCACAACCAGGATTCCAACCTGGTCCACTCAATCCAGATTCCAGCACGCTAGCTGTTAAGTGACTGCACCTCATATCTATATTCTTGACCAAACTTTTTTACATGATTTAAATACTGTTGATCCACTTTAATGAACATCTCCGGTAAACAGATGCCTCTAATGAGTAGATTCCTTGTCATGGCCCATGTCACATTGTAAGCAGTTTTTGTTTCTGTAACAGGATTATTTTGTTATAGGACTTGGTTATCTCACCTCGGTAGATTGTAAGCAGACAGCTCATCTAAGCAGAATCGTTTCTGGCATAAAGGGTATTAGTTTAGGAAGTTTTGACTCATCTGTCATTTGGCTAGCCTGCGAACAGGCTCCCAGCGAGGCGGGGAAAAACCAGACTTCTCTCGGCTCACCCCGCTCGCCCTAGACCACACTCGGCTACCACACTCGGCTATCTCCTAAACCCAACCGGGAGCCTGTTCGCAGGCTATCATTTGGCTCAACATCACATTTGTATTTTGAATTTTTTTGCAGGAAGAGAAAATGGTTTGCCAATTAGTACTGCTGTGTTAAAATCTCTTTGGAAGGATTTGGATGTACTGATTGGACAACTGAAGTGAGTGTGCTTTTAATTAAAAGTATATTGACCACAACTTCAGTGCAAAGAAAGTTAATTGTTTGACTCTAAAAAGGCCTAAAACATTGACAAAATCCATTCAATAAGGTACTTCTTGCAATAAGAAAAAAAAAGTGCAGCAGGCAGGCAACCAATAAAATGTTACATTAACTGAACTGGTAGAACTGAAGTGGTAGGTTTATTGAACATTGTATTCAATGTAGCTGCTGCCCTAGGCATTTCAATATGATGACCAATAATAATTATTTTAATTTCTTTGTTGTTAACTACACTTCGCAAGCAAGTTTTGTCTGTCAGTTTTGTTACTCATGACAACTCCTTCAAGTGATTATACAAAGGAAAATTGAAGGGTTCGGTGGAAAAAGGGCGTTAGGATTTTTACTCAAAAGTGAACTTTGTCAAAAACGCTCCAAATTTCGTATGCAGTTTTGTTTAGGTGCGTTAAACAATGTTCTGTATGTGTTTTCCCTGAAATTTGCTTCGTTTTCGAGATATTACGTATGCAAAAAAACCTGTATTTGTTGTCACGTCAGCGCGTGACCGCAAAGACGGTAATTTCACTTAAAATCCAGCAAAATATTGATCTTTCGCAACGTGTAACCTTAAAAAATGTTGAATTCAGGTTTTCAAAACCATTAAAATGTTGATTTAACGTTAAGGCATGACAGCGAGCACTTTTGTTTCACTTAAAAGCGAGCAAGCTAGTCATTTTACGCAGCGCGGAAGCTCAAAAACGGCCATTTCAGGCCTAAATAGGTTAAAATGTTGATTCAACGTTAAGGCATAACAGCGAGCACTTTTGTTTCACTTAAAAGCGAGCAAGCTAGTCATTTCACGCAGCGCGTAAGCTCAAAAACGGCCATTTCAGGCCTAAATAGGTTAAAATGTTGATTCAACGTTAAGGCATAACAGCGAGCACTTTTGTTTCACTTAAAAGCGAGCGTAAGCTCAAAAACGGCCATTTCAGGTCTAAATAGGTTGAAATGTTGATTTCACGTTAAACCTTGAACGAAAGCCTGTTGTTTTCACTTAGAAAACAACAAAATGTTAACTGCTTGCAACGTATAAGCTCAAAAATGTAGGGCTGACAGATAAACAGATTTACGCTTTTGTGAAACCGTCCTACAAGTCTCATCTGCATGGCCTCTGATCCCAGAAATTTGAAACACTACAAATCATGCCGATTTGAAATAAAATCAAGGCAACCTGGATCACAGATCTATGTTTCAATCGATCGCTTCTTGTTGGCCATTATTATGTTGGAATAAAAAAGGAAAAAAACAAGCTCTGCAATTAGTTAAGAAATATCGTCTCGTCTTGTCTTGTCTTGTCCTGCCGAACGTGATCGCAATGCATGCCGGGAAGGTTCCTTTACACCTCGTGCGCGGGTAAACATGGCGGATGATACAAGACAAATTTTATAAGTCTAAAAGCAGTTCTCACTTTCCAAACTTTGATACTAGCAACGCTTGGCAAATGGGCCACAACTCACGACAGGGTTTTTTTCTTGGGCAAGAAATGCTCTTGGACTTTGCTGCCTGGATCGACCTGACTTCAAACGCCGATATCAGTTGCGTTGGAAGTTACAGAACACATTTTGCTTCTTTAAAACGTGTTGGTGACTTACGGGTTATCAAGGCTTTATGATGCCTTTCAACCACCAGGCAGGCTACAAGGTACTTAAAAACAATGCTTAAGATATTAGTCGAAAGAGCTGTAATGCATGGCATCTCTTTTCAGCTCTGAGTGGGATTTGCTTTGCGCTCGATCGAAACTCACGTGTTGTGTTTACGTCACAATAACCTGTATAAAATTTCTCTCTTACGGGTTAAACTCCATACGCAATTTCTTTAAATAGATATCTTGATTTTTGATAGAAGTAAAGGAACAGAACGAAAAAAAAGATTGTCCGACCTCGTATCGAACCCTCGACCCGTGTCACGGCAAAACAAGTACGAGTCTGGGCTCTTTAGCCCCTTATCCATTGCGCTAACAAAGCAGATGTAAGAGATTTAGGTATTATAGTGAGTTCATCGCTTAGCGAAACAAAAGGTTTCTTTTGTTTTTCATTCAAGAAAAGGTCCCCAGAGGATTCCCTTGGAAAAATGTGTTTTTTTGCATACGTAATATCTCAAAAAGGAAGCAAATTTCAAGGAAAACACATACAGAACATTGTTTAACGCACCTAAACAAAACTGCATGCGAAATTTGGAGCGTTTTTGACAAAGTTCACTTTTGAGTAAAAATCCTAACGCCCTTTTTCCACCGAACCCTTCAATTTTATACATGTAGTTACATTATTTGACCTTTTGTTTACAGATATGCCACCATACCGTCAAACACACCAAAGGCATCTATGAGTCAGTCCAGTAGGTTATAAAATAAGTAATTGTCATAAATTTCGGTGAATGTTGTTTGAGAATGTGGTAGTTCATCAAGGCAGTGGCACACAGGTGTTTGAATGTATATATCTCTGTCAGGTGTCTGCTTTTTTAAGTTTAACAAACCTAACATGTACTACATTGTCCTATTTATTCACAGCATAATTACATAATTACAGGCATAATTGACAATTTTTAACTTAAGCAATCTTATTAAATGCAACTTTTTTTGTTGGTGAGGGTGAAAAAGAATATAAGTTTGTTGGAGAGTTCATTTTCATATCTTTTATAACCCCCCCCCCCCCCCCCAAAAAAAAAGTCTTTATAAACCAATCTTTTCTATTTCATATTTAATTTTGTGTGTCTGCTTATCATTGGTTTGATATTAGCTTTGGGTAAAAACTTCTGTATAGAAACATAATTTTCTAAAATTAAAGCAGTATTTCACCGGTAAAAACAATATTGACAATATTTTATTGCTGTTTAATTAACTCTCGTTTATGTTCATCAAACAGCACGCACTAGGCGGTTTAACAATGCCCGTGCAAGAAGAAGCACTTTGCCCAGAACCCAAGAAAGTCTTACAAGCACAACATCAAGTCCTTCCACTCCTCAGCTTCCTATGAGACCAAATGTAAATAATACAACACACAAACTACTACTTCCAAGGCTATCAACTGTTAAATCACCTCCAGATCTGTTAAAATCATCGAGTAAAAGTCACTCTCCAGTTCTTCAGTTTACAAGCACTAGTAGGGTAGCGCTGAATGGTATTCAGTTGCCTGCCAACAAGGAACCCGTAAATGTGCACAGAACCCCAAATACTGTACAATCTGTTGGGTCCGCTGCGGCAATCACTAGCCCATGTGTTAGTGAAGGAAGTCAGGTAGCCAAAACATCAATTCATTTAACTTCACCAGTTTTTACTATTGGTAATAGCAACAATGAACTTTCTAGAAATGGTGACATTGTCGAAGGCATGTTTGATGGCATGGATGATGGAAGTGTGTTCAATGATCAAGAGTTCAGTGATCGGAGAACAGAGAACAAATCTCCTCCTGTGATTGTTATAGACAACAATGAAAGGATCAAGGAGCAGGGAGTGCTTATAGCGGAAGGACATTCACAATCACATTCTCATCAGAACCAAAGTGAATTACATCTACGATCACCGAAACGAAAAGGGTAAGCGACTAAGGTGCAGTGAAACAGTGCATGAAATATAATATATCCTGTAATAGCCAGGTTCTACAACAGTTACTTTAGGATATCTGCCTCTTTGTGCTATCAGCTACACAATTATAGCAAATGGCAAAATTAGGTTCAGTATTGGCCAAAAGTAAGTTCAGTAATACAATGCTAGGCAGGTAGTTTCCATAGAAGAAACAACAAAATGTATACTGTAATACATGAATAATGGTATGAAATTGCTGCCGTAAAAGAAAACATTTCCTTTTGTAACTCTTTGTGGGAACAATTCTGGACAAAAAGTCGTGCTTGGTATTCATTCAGGTAGCTTCATTTCTCCAGTACATGTTTAACTGTAACAAATCATTTCTAACTAGCTTTTTAAGCAATGAAACCAATTTGTTTGTTTGCAGAATTCAGCCTAAGAAGAGAATTCCTCAAGGAGCAACTGGGTAAGTGGATAATATCTTATTGTTTCTAAGTAAAGATGGGCAAACTTATTTTTGTCCCAGGGCAAATGTTTGCAGTGCAGCTATTGAGGAGCTGTGGGAGGTGAGAGGTCCAGATTTGAGCCCTGGCTGGGGACATTGTGTTGTGTTCTTGGGCAAGACACTTACTTATACTCTCACAGTGCCTCTCTTCACCCAGGTGTATAAATGCTGGGGGTAACCATGGGATGGACTAGCATCCCATCCAGGAGGGAGTAGAAATACCCCTAGTCTCTTCATGCTACAGAAACTAGGATAAGCCCCTTTCTGATGGGCCACTTAGCTCATATGCAGATCTTACCAGTTACCTTTTTTATTGATTATAGCTAATATCTTGCATTAACTAGCAGATACTTATTTGTTGTTTTTCTGCAGCACATCAACAGTCAATGACTCACCTATCAAGCTGGTTCCAGAGTCTGCCGATGTTGAAATGGACCTCATTTGTTCATCTGATTCTTTAACTCCAGTAAGTTCCAAAACTATACAGCTGTGCTTCCAGACATTATCCCAAAGTTAATGATTTCTTTACCATAATGTTTTGAAAGCAGTAACCCCCCAAAATTACAGCCCCCTGAAATAACAAGAAGAAAAGCCAGCTTAATACAAAAGTTACAAGGGTGGTTAGTTTTGGAAGTAAATGTTATTCTTTTACAGTACTTGTGTTCTTTCATGTTGCAATGATGTTCTGAAGAGAATTTATAGAGAATTTATAGAGAATATCTTTGCTGAAATTTCCTAACTTTACTGAGTATCTTTTGTTATTCTAGCAATCATTCCTGGGCACACTACTCAGTACTCCTCTGTTGCAAGAGAGACTAGCAGAAAACATCAACAAAGTAGTTGGGAGGTGAGAAAATAGAAATACAGTCAACTCTCTTGTAAGGGGACACCCTCAGGAGCTGTCAGCTTATGAGAATTATTCCCATAATACAGAGTTTGACTGGGAGGTAAAAGGGGAAATTGAAAACAGTGTCTGTAAGTAGAGCTGAGCATTTACAAGTGTTCCCATTAGTGGAGAGTTGACTGTAAACAAACTTTGTTGAAGTGATGGTTCTTCAGTGTAAAATCACTGTAATCTCTTACTTTACCTGCTAAATGTCCTTGCAATGTTCATTCAGCAGTAACATCTCGGGCATATAATCTCTTATATAATAATATATTGTGTAACCTATAGTGTTGCCTCCTTGATTACACCTTTTATCAGGGTTGCCACAGTTCAGGAAATGGTCTGGGAAAACAAACTCTTCAAGGTCAGGCAAAAGTCAGGGAGTTTTAGTGAGGGAAAATTGATATTTTGAAGAAAAGTCAGGAAAATTGAAATAATTTACAATGGCTGATTTACCAATAAAACCATTGAAGGCTGGAAGAAACATTAGGGGTTACAGTGATCTTAACAATATTTTTCCTTAATGAAGAAGGAAAATGTGTTGAAAATTGTCACTCTTAATGAATGAGAGGAAGACGAAACCACTACTAGACCTGACATTTTGCATTTCTTTGGTCAGGGAAATTTTCTTTTATCAGGGAAAAGTCAGGGAATTTTGAAAAGGGAAGTCATTTCTGTATGGATGAGGGCTCAGTCTGTACATCATATAAGCACATACTCTGGTTAAGTCTTATTGTTTATTCAACAAGTACATGTAGATTCCATGTTTCCATGCATCTGTTCAATAATAAATAAAAACGTTAATGATGTCGACTCCAATAGATCATAAGTATGTAAGAACCAATCAAAATGCAAGAATAATTCAACATTCTATAATATTATTGTTGTTAATAGTAGGGTTTATCTTGTAGCTCACGACAGCACCCTGTTAGTGATGAACCCCCCTCTGACACCGCCGTGCAGAGCTTGACAACAACAGAGGCCAGTAGCGACAACATGT
>OZ026598.1:36957371-36959871 GCA_964020085.1 Micromussa lordhowensis | reverse complement strand
CTAACGATCCAGTCGTTAGAATTCCAAGAAATTTGGCAAAAAAATAGAGCAGAGACCCCTTGAATGATCTATCACGAGAAATCTGGATTTTGACATAGGGAATTTTTAATAGTACAGAAAACGATTAACGGCGAATTGCAAAAATCGCCTATGTCAAAATTTTATTAGAACAGTGTTAACAGAAGGGATTTAATGTCAATTCGTAGTGTGCAAAAAATGAAAACAATCTAACGACTGGATTTTTTTTAAATAAGCAAAAACCATTATTTAAGCCTTGTATTTAATCAGACTCGTTGCCATGGCAACAGCGGACACCCTAGTCAAAATGCAAGAATAAACACTTCTGCGATTAATCTTTACTCTTGCAAAAATCGGGCGCCAAAGCATAAATAGTTCAAAAGTTATGGTGAATTACGCATAGGCACTTGAAAACTGTGTTCGGCCACCTTAAGCAGCTGTAAAATAAAAGCCTGAAAAAAATTCAGGCCTGGACGGGTTTCAAACCCATCGCCTCTGCGATACCAGTGCAGTGCTCTACCAACTGAGCTGTCAAGCCAACAGGGAGCTTGTCACATTGTTAGTTCGTAATATACCCGTATATGATGAAGAATGCAAATGAATATATGAAAGGTCATATATTTGAACTGCAGAGAAAGATTTGAAGACAGATGATCATTGCAGTTATAGACACAACTTAAGCAGCTGTGAAATTAAAGCCTGAAAAAATATATTTGAACTGCGGAGAAAGATATTTTTCAGGCTTTAAGTTGTGTCTATAACTGCGATGATCATCTGTTTTCCCCAAAAGAACCTAGGCTTATCTAGGGGGATCACAATATTACAATTTTAACTTCATATATTCAGGCTCACACACAAACAACACACAAAAATTGCGCTGAAAACAACGAGTTAAGGTTACGTATCTAGATATATATTTTAACAATCAAACAGTGGCCACCGAAAAGCGATTAGTATTAATTATAAAACTTTGTACCTCTCGAAAAAACTACAGTTTGCATCGTAATTTTCAAACTGAACACTGTGCAATAAAAATTTAATTTCCTAGCATCGCTACTTCATGATCATGTTTCACCGACAATGTTGCTACACTACTGAAGAATAAACAAAAAATGTATTCTCAATCTCTGGAGACATATATTCAAGCTCTGTTTTGGCCACTGTTACTTAGAGTATAGTATCACCCGATATGGCTAGATCTCGTCACCAGTTTCTAAAACTCAACTTATGATCTTACATTCCAGCATCTAAAATCAGTGTTGCTTGGCTAGTTTCTTTGCTCACAAATAACTCTTGAATTAATCAAAACGTAAAACTCCAAAAGACTGTGACCAGTAACAAACACAGGAAAATGTGACACATGCCTAGTCGTTTGGTTTAGACTGATTTGCCATGGCCTCTCCATGTGAACTTAATTCGAGTGTTTTGAACCCGACATTTTTACAACTCAACAAATGCGAGACCTTGTACAAGTCATTGAAACCTTTCAAAGTTGTTAAAAATAAACGGACGGAAGCTAGGCTACATCGAAGGCTGTAGTCTGACAGCTGAAAGTTCAAAAGTTATAGCCATTGAACGCAATAAATTTTTGATATAGTTGTTTTAAGTCTATATACCGTAAATGATCTAATAAACGCCGGGGGCGTTTATTAAATTTCGAGGATCCAAGAGGGCGTTTAAAAGATAAGAGGCGTTTAAAAGAGGCGTTTTCAGGGAAGGGGGACGTTTATTAGACAGGGGGCGTTTGTTAGAGAGGGGCGTTGAATACAAACTTGTCAGCTCAGGGGGGCGTTAATAAAATAGGAGGCGTTCATTAGAGAAAGGGCGTTTATTAGATCATTTACGGTACATGTATAAAGTTTTTCAGTCGATTTTTGATGGTGCCAACTCTTGATTATGTTGAGAGAACGATTACAGAGAGTCATGCTTAAAGTAGGTGTGTTTTAAAACGACTAAACAGATCAAGTCATGTTCCTTTTTTAGCCCGTTAGAATCTAATCCGAAACCAATCGTGATTAATCTTCCCTCTTCTCTCTCCCTTCCTCTCTCTTCTTTCCTCTTCCCGCTATCTCTTCGCCCCATTCTCGACTAGAGAGCCTGTTCATAGACTACCTTTGTACGCGTGTTCGCTTTTGGCTTTTGTAGCTGATTATTGCTTCCAGGCAAGGAGGACTGGAAGAAATTTTAGCTGAGGATTCTTATTTGCCAGATCTTAATCAGTGCTTTTAACACTTTTTTTCTAGGAAAGGAATACCAAACCGTCATCTCGACCTCCCAAGGTTTGTTATGTAATGTAAATCGTATATTTTACAACATTTGCCTCATTAGCATAAGCAATTCAGTTTTTGATGGAGCTACAAAGAAATCAGTTCTGAATATTGAAAGGTCATAGTACGATTAACTCTGCCAGTGAATATGAGCCTGATGTATTGAATACTTTTTGTGCAACACGGGTTTAAAAACTCAAAATTTAACAAAGAAT
>OZ026598.1:36862371-36954871 GCA_964020085.1 Micromussa lordhowensis | reverse complement strand
GCTGTCAAATATTCCTTTGTTTAGAGCGGCACACAAACGAGGCTAAAGGGTCAATACAATGCAGTATTGACCCTTTCGCCTCGTTTGCATGTCAAACCGCTGATAACTGCGATAAGAGCTATTTGTTATGCAGCCACCCAGCTAGATATAGTTTGTTATAGTTATACTGGGTGGAACTTAACCCACAGCGCCGGTTAAGACATTCATCAAAATATGAAAAAAGAGCAACTAAACACTTGGAAACCAAAACCTTTTAGACTGATGAACTATGCTTTTGATGAGAAAACCGCACATTGGGCCGCTAATTCCTGTGACTATTGGAGAGGCACGGATCGAGTGGGTAAAACATACTCGCCTTCTGGGAGTCACTTTAGACGACAGGCTCTCCTGGGTACACCACCTTACAGATTTGAAAAAGAACTTTGTTAATAAGCTTAAACTTTTAAAAAGGAGTTCGTTATTGAGTCGAAACGCCCTACTGGACTTGTACTTTAAAATAATACTGCCATCCGTTTTATATGGGCTGGTCATTTGGGGCGGCTGTTCAAATTCAGACCTTCTACAATCTTTGGAATTACTTCATCGAAGAGCAGCCAGAGTAATATACAACTTACCCCATGATACGCCTACGGACGAAGTATACCGACACTCGAACTGGAACACTTTAACCTTCTATTATAAACTTCGACTAATTAAATTATTCCATAGCGTGTTTATTGGTGAAGCGCCTGCGGCTCTGTCGTACTTGACAAATAAACCTCGCACTGCATATTAGAAGGAGTAATAATGTAATCGTCCCTCGTTTTAATTCAAAGTTTCTTAAAATCTCTATAAGCTATGGAGGCGCTATCCTATGGAACGCTGTCTCGAGTTACTTCACGGGCCAGTTTACTGATTTTTATCCTAAAGTGAGGAAGGATCCTCATTTTAAGGAACTTGATTTTAGCGTACAGTCGGCCCAGTCGCTGCCGAGGCATTACCAAGATTTTAAATGCTTCTAAATATTTTGTATTTTACATTTTATGCTTAATTGTATTTTGCATTTTATTCTGTAAGTAATGTCATTACCATTTTAATATAGATTTATATTGTAACTATTTCTACACGACCCCACAAGCTTTGAGCTTTAAACATTATCGTGTTTAAATAAAGGATATGATGATGATGATGATTTTATTCCAATGACTTAGCTTTGAATCTTTATTCTGTATGTGGATTAAAGGAGAAAGTTCAGTTACGTAAATTGTTAAAAAAAAAGACATGCGGAACGGTCAGTTCTTTTACAGACACCACGTAATCTAGCTGTGTTTGTACTTGAATCAGTTTATACTGTGAAATAATGCAAGCAACTTCTCTCAAGTCAGAAAGAAAGAGAATAAAAGAAAGAAAAGAAAAAACTCGTTAATACCTGAGCAAACTGACTTGTTTTTACTGTTTCCTTGCTGTTTAAAAGGCGGCAGGATAATTTGAAGACGATACGAGCCCGAACAAATGCTTTTTCTCCCAGGCCTTCACGGTCAATGCATTTTGGTGAAAGGCGAACAGACCACGTGATCCAAGAAGAATATCGAGCCGAGCGCCGACCCTAATAACGGCTGCGGAGGAGACTAGAGGAACAAGGCAAGTAAATAATTCACGACATGCCCAATTTTTAAAGATGATTTCCAGTCCGTACTGCGCACTCTGGAGAGTTTGTTTGCGTTTTTTGTTTTGTTCCATGTGAGCCATCACAAAATGTAAACATTTCGCAACTTCTAACATGAGGTAAATTCAAAGTTTCAAACCAACCGCCATATTATGTCTATTATGGATGCGTAGCGGTCGAAATTTTCTATTTCGTTCTTTCTCATATCACTTAATGAAACGACTTCGCAGCTGTAAAATCAATGACGTTCGTTGGAAAGAGAATTTTAAAGGCCTTAAAGATAAGGTATGTTGTTCGTAACGAATTTTCATCGAGTGGGAACTTCTAATGTTTATAAACATTAGGGTGACGAAACTGCGCATTGTAGACTGGAATCAGTGCGGACTGGAATCACCTTTAACTATTAGGGCTTAGTATATCTGTAAATTCAAAAGGTTTTGCTTTTCAAGTAATAGTACGAACGTTAGGACGGCACGTATACTCAAAATTGAATTCCGAATGCCACAATCAACAGTGATCGAACTTTAGAAAGAAGTCCAAGCGTTCGATTGACGAAATCTAGGTTTTTACCGAATACAAAATGCAAATATTTCACAGGAAAACGAGGTTAGTACGCAGCAGCTGATTTGTCTGCGTTGAATTTGAGCAAATTTGCAGCTGCGGTGCAATAGAATCATTCACTGAACTTATTACCTCCTCGAAACTTCCTATTACCTCCTCGAAACTTCCGACAGCGCGAGCTTGTGGAACAGGCATAATTTTGTCAAGGCCGCCATATTGGTTTATTAAAGAGGCATTTTGCAGATTATATTCCTCTGAAAACGCGTCAAACCTGGAGCAATTTCCATGACCTATCAACAGGTTTTCTCGATCTTGGCCGGTGTGACACTTCCATAATTGTGTGAATATACTCGAAATACTTGCGCTCTGATTTGCTAGCAGCTGCGGAGAAATTCAGTACCGACATGCGTACACCGGAGTACTGCTGGTGCCCCGGTCGAAGTGCATCTTAATATTCAGTGAAGATGGTAAGCGATAATTATCGAAGTCGGGAGTCACTTGTTGTTTGTAGTTGTTCTGTGCCCGCGTGTTCTTCGGTACGAGTCAGTTGTGCCCAGTGTCCTTAAATGCATACAATTAGCGCAAACCTTTGTGAAAGCTAGCTGAAAAAATATATAGCAGCTATTTGCAACCGACAGCTGAAACAATTGTTTGATAAAAGGAAAAATAGAGATGGTATTTACACAAGCAGTTGTCTGTTGCCGTAGTTGCATTGTTCGTTCACCGCTCGCCGAGGTTCTTCAGAAACGTTTTATTTCATGGCTCTTCAAGCTTTTATAACTTTTATATTTCTCATTGCGCGTTTTCTGTCTCGAAGAAACCGAGCGAAAAATCCCACTCTCCCTACTAAAGGCGTCGAAATTCTTAATGAAAATCTTTATCTCTCACCCGTCTTATCTTCGCCCTTTGCCGCCATCTTGGAACCAAGAGTTGCGCGAAGATATCTCACCCGGGGATGGGTGCGTCCTTGATGAGGCGCGCCATCGTTTTACCGGAATAAAGCAACCATAACTCACCAAATAGCATAATTTCTTATATTGAGAAATTGGAAAATTCATACAGGACGTAACTTTAATTCCCATATCGAAAAATCCTTCGGTTAGTCTTCACTGCACCTTACCCTACCCTCCAACGTGACTTTTGTCGAGAGCAGACGGTATGGAGATTGTGGTATCACCGCATCTCCGCGTCGAAGAGCGTGTTAGATTGGTCTTTACTCATTTAAACTCGTATTTCACGTCGAAAACGTCTTTTCTTTCCGTTCCTTGGTTCACTTAATCTAAGGAAATTGTGTTGTATGCAGTTTGAAAGTCATGACCAGTTAAACTCGGAAATTTCGGAGGAAATTTCCCGCCAAATGGAACGCCATTTTGTTTCCGTGCATCGATCAACATTGAATTGGACGTTGATCAATCCATGAAGTCAAGTAGTGCAGAATTTTGATGACCACTAGCAATAGATAAGAGCGGGAATAGCTGTTTTGACGTCGATTTTGGGATAAACCGTGTCCTTGAGTCCTGTGTTAGTGACATATCCTGCTTCTAGGAGGAACTTTCGTACGGCGGCCATATTGGATTTGGACTCTCAGCACGCTGCGCTATGTCCGCGACAAGCGAAACAGAAACCGCGTCTGAAAAGCCGAGTGGTGAAAACTTTAATGATGAAATGAAGGTGAGCAAATTTAGATTAGCTTTCAGCTAAAGTTATGTTGTATACGTATTACGCATACTAAGCTAAGTCCAACACCGAACGCTTTTGAAGATTCAGGACCACCCTTTGTGACGGTAGAAGTTTGTTAAGTTGTATAGTATAAAGCTACAGTTTTGCTCTTTAGAAACAGTGGCAAAGAGCAAGTCTCTAATCAGCTGATGTTCGTTTGAATCGGGTTGTTTGTTCCTGCTATTCGACTATCTGCAACTGTGTTATCGGCGATGCGAGTCATTGATTAGCCCAGCTACACCTTGATTCTTAATAAAGTTGAGCTCTGCAGTGAAAGACTAGTAATGCACGTTTGTGTTGTGGTTCAATTTTTCCTTTGGTACAGTTTGGTATTTTTCCTTTTGCCGTTGCATGGTGATGCAGTTGGACCACTCGAATGTGAACTCGGTTATTTCGAATTCTCCGTCACTTCGAACGAAGAGCCGTTTCGGCCATTCCCTTTGGAGTTGGGAATCAGTTTTATTGGCTATTTCGAACTTTTCTTTTTTCGGTTCTCCTGGGAGTTTGAAAAAGCGTGGTTCAACGGTATATGATAATGAATTTGAAATAAAGGAGCATACTGAATTGTAACAATGGTAAAATTTGAACCTCAACGTGCATATGTATGAATACTTATGCATTAATCAATTCAAGCAGTGCCCAGCCCCCTCAGCATTTGTTTGCATTGCAATCCCATGATTTGAGTATTTGACATTTATCCCAGGATAACCCAAAGCATTTGGCACCCTTGTGGTTTTGATCTTATATTTGACACGGAATGCAAATGAGATGTTTTTCTCTCTATTTACTTCTTGTTGATTAAATATTGATCAATTGAAATAAACTCTATTTAACAAATTGACGTCACTTTTTCATACGTCTCTCCTGTTAGTGATCATGACGTTCACCATAATATTGTCGAAGTAGCTGTGGACCCGCGAACTACTTTGACAGTGTTATGACAAAATTCTTTGTCAATAACTGGACAGACACATGAAAAACTATGTCAATTTGTTGTTTACAGTAACAATAAGGTATAGATTATAAATTGATGTGCCTGTCTAGTGTGCGGGAAAATGAGTGTGCAGGATTTTCTGCAGTTATTGTAAAAATAATATATTGATTCTATTTTGTTTATGAGGCATTAGATACATTTTAATAGGCATGCAACATGTGCAAAGACCATTTCTTTTCTTTGTAGTTGCTACAGATGTCCAGTTATTACATAATTTAATGACAAAAGCAATATGTTTGACAATAACTGCGGAAATTCTTGCATGCTCATCCACAGCTACTTTGACAGTTTTGTGATGAAATTCATGATCAATAACAGGACAGACGCATTAAAACTGACTTCAATTTGTGAAATTTTGTCTGAAATTAAAAATTACCACTATTACAGTTTAAGATTGAAAAAGTATATATGTATATGGCTGGTCATATTTACGGAGCTCCACTGTAAAAGGACGTAATTTAATCCCCCTTGGAGCTGTTATCTTGTGCTAATCCTCAGAATATAATGTTCCAGGATTATGCAAAAAGCACCATGAATGAGTTATTGGGAATGTTTGGTTATGAAGAAGCAATCACACGAGAAGCTGTTGAAGAGTTGCAGATTCGACTACTTCCAGAAGAAGATGATGAAAGCATTCAACCCACCAGTGACACACTTGACAAACCAATGGAGACAGACAAAGATGAACTTGTTGCTGTCAACCTCAATGCTGGGGAAGCCCCAGTTGTGGTCCCAGTTGCAGGTAAATGCTAGTGGTTTTACAGATTTGTATATCTGTAATCAAAGGCAGTATGATATATGTGGATTGGCTGTTAGATGAAGAAAGCAGGATTCTACAGGCTTTTTGCAGCTGGGGTCACGTGGCAAAATGTTTTGCCAAAATTGTTTTGTATTATGGGCTATAACTTAAAGAATGCCAGAAATAGAAAGAGAATATCAAAAATAGCAAAGTGGCCAAGTTTGAGGTCCCTGGATATAAAGAGTTAGTTATTCAACAGTTTGAATTTTCAGAAAATTAAGAGGATATCGATGGAAAATGTTTCTGGAGTGCAAGGTCTTGCTCTCCAACAGCTTAAAAATTTGAACCATCATAAAATCTCATTCCTTGATGCCAGGAACCTCAAACGTGGCCATTTTGACATTTTTGACACACTTTTCCTCTTTCTGGCATTCTTTACAGGTAAGTTATAGCCCATAATTTTCTGCAAAGTAAGTCGCGTGATGGCCCAGTTGCAATGGGTCTATTGTGAACAAGAGTATTAAATTTTTTAAAGTTATCTCGCTTTTCTGGTGAAGTGCTGATGCTCAAAACATCAGTTCAACTAACTTGCTACTGCAGTTAAATTGCCAATTTATCAGCTTCAAGTTGATAGACAGTTATGCATTTTATTGTGCTCTGCTGATTCCCATTCCTCGAGATTTCAATGTCTAATATGCGAGACAAAAATTTAATAGCACCTTAATCTATAATATTTGTTTTGGTTGGTTATTTCGCACTTCCAACCTATCAGAGGCATCACAAGTACATGTGGATCTTTGAAGATCTACTATAATGCTGCTGAATTAAAAGAAAGTTTCAGTTGGCTCAATCTGATCTTAGAGTAATGATACTTTTCAGTTTGGGTGACTAGAGCAACAGGTCCTGAATTGTAATCCCAAAATTATACCCTAAACTGATTATACCCTAAACTTTGAGTATGTTTATGTAAATAAAATACATGCATGTCACCAATTGGAAAGACATGTACTATAATGTGGGATGAAAATAAGCAGCATTAGCAAAGTTGTCTTCTGAGGGTTATTAAGGACTGTATAATCTGTTATTTGTACTAGAAATTAATTCCTAATTCGTGTCTGTTTTTGTTGTTGAAAGGTGGAGAAAATGATGCTAATCAAAGTATGTTATCAGTGCCAGTTTCAAACAATGGTGTAAGTAAATATTATTTTTTTTATTTTGGATTTTAATAGACTGAGGGTAGCTACCCTTGATGCATGTTGATCATTGCATGACAGCTGAAAAAACCCTGGCTGCAGTTCATGTTGTTGTGCTAAATTTCCTTCTTCTGATTTTCAATTCCAGCACAAAGATCCACACAAACAACATTGAACTATTCAAAGGCTTCATTTCTAACTTTGTTATTAACCACTTACATATATATTTTATATGTATATTTTCTCTGAAAGCATGTGTTATATATTACCACAGAATTCTCGATACATGCAAGCAATTTATCTTTAAAGACAGAAATCACACATGATTTAATGTTCAATTTGATTAAATCACACATGTGTATAGCCTACGTGTAGCCGTACCCTCCCCCCGAGGAAAAACGGGAGGAGGGTACGGCTACACGTAGGCTAACATGTGTAATGAAATGAAACACAAATTATCTAAGTTGTGTGGCATTACAATTAGTGTATGCCACTTTGAGATAAAGAAGTTATTATGGGTCTAATAATACACATGAAAAAATTACTTGATTCTGATTGGCTGAGAGCAGTGCAGTTCAAGTGTAACACCAGTGCAAAAAGTGTAACACCAGTGCAAAAAGTGTAACACCGGTGCAGAAAGTACAACACCATTGCAAATTACACATGCGAAAAAATGGCTTCAAGAAACATCTTCCGGCAATTTTTCTGTGCAAATTTTTTCATGTTTGTATTATTAATAAGTAATCATGCGGTTTTTCTCGTTCAATTTGAAATTAATTTGCACTTGTGAGTTTTTCAAAAAGCTGAAATTGCACTCGCCGAAGCCGCTCGTACAATTTCAGCTTTTTGAAAAACTCACTCGTGCAAATTAATTCCAAATTGAACTCGAAACCGTATGATTACCTATACATAGTTAACAAAGAGAAGATGATGCCAGTGTGAATTAATATTTTTTATAAGCTCAGACATTACAGCTTAGGCTGTTATTCTATTGTTTACCAGACTAGATCTGCTTACTCTTCAGGTTATTCCAGTATCAACCACTGCACAGCCCCTATCAGTGGTCCCTACTATTCCAAGTGGTGCCAGTTCTGGGGTTAAGCCAGGGACTGCCTTGGTAAGCTTTTCTTTGTATATTCACAAGCTCAAAAACACAAATGCATGTTGAAATAGCCCGATAAAAATGCTATTGACTATTTTACGTAATTAGTCGGGTCTTTTGAAAATTGCTTGAATGTTTAGGTCAGGCTGTGTGAACATACATGTAAACCGCCAGTTTTCTTGTAAGATAATAACAAGTACCTATCGTGTGATGACAGAGAGCATGTCTTATGATAATGGTACAACTGTGACTCTGAGAATTTACCAGTACAATGCAAATTATGTAGTTTGGGTCAGAGATAGAGGGTACTAACTGCATGGAAGTTTTGAAAATAATTTCTTTTGGAATAACTGCAGAATTTTCTTTACTGGTGCAAGAGAGTAGTATCAGGGTTGCAGCTAAAAACATAGTCTTGGCTAAGATGTTGATTGAGCTGGTCACCATTTTCTGTCAGAGACCTTGAACAAAATGTTTGTCCCCAATCTTTCACAATGCCTTGAATGGAGGGCTACCAAGCTTCGCATTTACAAGATAGAGAACACATCAAACAAGCACTCAAAACAAGATTTTATTTCAATTACTTTACATCATTATAGTGTGGCACCAATACGCAAGGTAGTCAGGAATTTATTCATTTAGATGGTTCAATATGATTCAGATATCGAATGATTGTACATGTGTAACCTAGAAACCATTCATTGCCTTTTACTGAGTGATTGCCCGACAAAATCCAGGCAGCATATTTTGCCAGCAACTGGTGCTTAGCAACAACCCTGTTTTGTATGTAGAGTGAAATACACTTGGATGTGGTGATACAGAGAAAACATAATCCAAATTATTATTTTTGTGTAAGTTATGATGCAGAATTTAACCAAATCTCTTGCCTGGGATACCATGTGGGTTGTTATTAATTTAAATTTATGTAGGTTGCAAAAATGTTTTTGAGTATCATTGACATTCTACTTGGTATTTTGTGGTTGCAATGTTGTATTCACTGTACAGTAGGTCGTTTTGCTGGTATTGCACTGCAGGGATATCTTGGTATCAATAAATTAGGATCTCATTGAAGCCCGACAGCTTTCATTGGGCCTGTTCTAAGGACTTAGTACTGTAACAGTTGTATTGTAATGCGTGTGTTAGATCATTGTACTGCATGACAAACCATCTATGGTGTAGGAGTGAGCTACACGGTCTATCTACCCAAAATGTAGAACAAACGGCATAATACTGTGGTTGTGCCAATAAAAAATACAGGCAGATATTCTTTAAACTAACATTATTAATTTTGTGATTGAAAATGCTAAATGCTTGTAGAAGCAGTGTATGCAATACTGATGTGTAACATATAATTTGCAATTGCTGTGGCTTGATGATTCAAATAAGCATTTTTGTCTAGGAAGTTGAGTGTTGTGTGTCTTTTGATGTCAGAACATTCAGTTGCTTTGAGCATTTTGTTTCTTATAGCTTCGTTTCAAAATGCTGCAATATCTAAATATTACAGGCCATCACTTCTACTTGCTCTACAACTTGCCATTATGGTCCTGAGAGCAGAGGTTTCTTGCAATAAAGAATGTTGTCCCTTTCATAGGAGAAAAACAAACCGTGGCACTAGAAAAATTAGGTTTTAAAATCTTATTTCAGAATTAAATGTATTTGTTTTAAGAGATGTAAGCTCATCGTGTGATAGAGCTTCTTCAAAAAAAAAACTAACCAACAAGACTTGTTGTTTGTACTTTTTTCCATTTTGGATGAACATAACCACACTACAAATTCAGCTACTAATTTTGATATTTCTTTCATGTAATGATTGAATATTTGCTGTCCATTTTATTTCTAAAGTGACATTCAATTTGGACAATCAACACTTTGCAAAACCCCTTCATTAAATATAACTGCAAAAATGTAACATCAGACACCAAAACATTGTATAAATTAGCTGTGTAGCTTACTTGTGCATCAATATGCCATGTATGGTTTGTTTTGCTCTGCCATGATAGCACAATTGCATGTGTGTGATCATGATATTTGAAAGTTGGCAATTTTCTTGGTTACAGCTGTACATAATTTTGCTCAAGTTTGAGTCCAAATTTGCTCTTGGCTTTTCGTAATTGCCAATTAAGCTGCACTCCTCTCCCTTGGGTCAATTTTGAGCAAATCAACTACAGCTGCAACCAATAACTGAAACCTCTGTTCTCCTCTCGCTAGGCTCCACATTTCCTTGCTGAGCCTCCCAACGTCAAGGGCGTGTATTGCGTTGTGGCCAGTCTACCAGTGGTTAACAGCTCTGGCAAGACAAATATGACCTTTAAATTCTGGAATTGTATCATGTGTTCCGAGTACTTTGTCCAGAAACCTGAAGTTGTTTTTCGTATTGAGCATCCTCATTTGTTTGGGAGCCATCCAGACTGGCTTTATCAAGCAGCTGTCTGTCAAAAATGCCACCAGAGTTTGAAGGAATCCAAACAAGGTACATCAACAACTTGTGCTCCTAAGGAGGGTACGTCAGTCTCTCATGTTGAAACTGCCAGAGGCAATCAGCTGGAAGGTGCATCGTTAACTGCACAGCTTGTTATAACAAATAGTTCAGCCAAAACACCTGATACCAGTGTTGAAACTAACAATGTTGTCGTAAGTTCTGCTGCTGGAGCAGCACCGTTGCAGTCAACCACAACTGGTGACGACAAAGATTGCGAAAATGAATCAGAGGTTTTGTTCGACTGTTATGTCTGCTCAAAGCAAGTGTGTAAAAATGACCGCCAAGGGAAGCTTAGAAGGAGTAAGTTTCCTACATTGTTCAGTAATTTACCTGAGAGTGTTGGCATTACAAAAGTTTGTTATACCTGTTGTGAAAGACTGACACGGCAGCGTGATAGGTTTGTGAGTGTTGGTATCTCAGAGGAGGACAGGGATTATGCTGCGCATATTAAGATATGGACCGGCCAAGATGTTACCAGCAAGTTGTTCTCACCTTCCCACAAAAACATTGAAACTTCTACTTGTTTTGTGTGTGACAAATACATTCCAGGGCATGTAAAAGAAGAGGTCAAGACCCTGAACAGGTCAAAGTTTCCATCCCTCTTTTCCATTGTTCCAGATCAGATAGTTACCAGTAAGCTGTTAATCTGTGATGCTTGCAACAGGAAAATGCTGAAAGTGAAAGGTAGATTTGATGACAACAACACTTTGGAGGAGGAAAGAGATTACTGGGTCTATATCAATAGCTGGCGAGACCAGAAAGGCTTAGAGAAACATATGTATAGCAAATAGCACATCAAGTTTATTTATAGTGTTGCGATTTAAAATGGCCAACTTCAATAGCAATACAGGTAGAAATTTATTGACTTGTCTTTGCATTCATCTGTAGTATAAAATGTTCAAGAAAAAGCCCCAAGTTTTTTTACAATGATTAATTGTTTATCTTGAGTACGGTGTTCAAGTTTTTATACCCAGGCAGGGCATCAGTCTGGTTTACTTAGCTGATAATGAGCTACATTTTGCCATGTAGCTTTTCAATTTGAACAGGAGTGTTTCTTCAGACATAACGTTAATTCTAAATGCTTCAGACTACTTGGTTTAGGACGTTGAAATTTTATTTCTGTTTGTCCTTGAGCATGCCCTGAACTACATTCTTCTATAATAACTGACATTACTTTAGACAGATAGTACTCTCTAGTTAAGGTGAATATGATGCTAAAAATGTTAGTCATATCTTTTCCGTTATTACGTGGTGCTGTTTTCAGTACTTACAGTTGAACCTTCAGTAGGTGCACACCCTTGGCCGGGCTCATATTTCAAAATCAAAATTCAAGGCCTTGAAAGTCCTTGAAAAGTATATTGGGTCTGTGAGAGACCTGGAAATTTGATGGAAAACGAACAAGCTGCTAAAGAGCTTGATTATAAAATTACCCACACAATACACCGATTGCAAATATGGCGACGATTTCACC
Source organism: Micromussa lordhowensis (assembly GCA_964020085.1). Lineage (NCBI taxonomy): Eukaryota > Metazoa > Cnidaria > Anthozoa > Scleractinia > Lobophylliidae > Micromussa > Micromussa lordhowensis. Next base: position 36,942,971 of record OZ026598.1, on the reverse strand, counting down.
AAAGCGAGGCTTTTCGGTAGTAACCGTTGCTAAGGGCTGGCCAGCTCTGTTTTTCCAGGAATTTTGCAGGCTTTACACCGAGAAATTGGATGCTGAAATCGAAAGGAAGGCCCGTTCAAGGACAAATTTCATCGAAATATTGCAAAATACATCTTAGAGGTGTTGTAAAGGTCAGTGTTTTTATTAAAGCAACGTTGTTTGGGCGTACATATCGCTATCCAAGGGCGATGTTTTGTTCGCAGTGTCTATTCGTACGGCATCCGTACGGCGACGTGTATTTGCTATTCGTACGGGAGTCAGTACATTTCATTGGATTTTTCTGTGATTGTTGATTCTTGCTTATCCAAATTATCGTATTTACCTTTAGAAGGAGTGCCGTTTTTTTGAGCCAGATTAGATTAATTTTCTCTGCTTACGATTCGCACATGTCACGCGATTAGAAAGGACCGTACAGCGGCTGGTATACATGTATTTATTTGCTAAATTCATATGCGATCGACTACGCGATCCTCTAAGTATCAGTAAAAGTTATCATTAAAATCAATATATACCTGTATTAGGAGATGTTTGATTTTTAAAGTAGACCTTAAGTATGAATAGAAAATACAACAAGGAATACGGGAGTCATTTGATAAGACCACTGCTAGACTTCGACCACTTATTCTCTTGCAAAATAAAAGGTAAGCTCTTACCTAAAGATTGAAGCACTAAGTTTTCTTACATGAAACAATGTGAGTCACATGCATGGCAAAGATTACCGGCAGCAGCGATCAAAACCGCCAGCTTTTTTGAGAGTTGCAGTATATTGGAGACCGGGATTGGAGCAATTCACATATATTGGAGACTGGCATTTCTGTAGAAAATTATGTTGAAGATAACGGAACACATCTGTTGTTCTGAAACAGGTATAAATATTCACCACAATGACTGAAACTGTGCCAACCTTTGAAGGAGGAAAAATTCCCGTATGAATAGCAAAAATGCGAATAATTCGTACGGGATTACCAACGAGACAGACGAGAGTCCATATTCATAGAGTTTTCAAGTTTTCACTTACCACTCGATCCAAGCATAGTTAGTAGAGGGAGACCAAGCCAGTGTATTCTAAGTATTTATGAGGTATAAGAAATTCTTTTCGCACATATTAACCTACAGTGTACTAATTGTAGGCTTGCAGCCAGCAAATCTTTGACCAAGAGGTTGCGTGACATGCGCAAGTTTCTGTAGATCGGAAAATAGTGAAGTGTTCGTTACCTAAGATTAATCTGGCTCAGAAAACGGCACTCACTGGAATCGCTAATCCTTCTAAAGGTAAATACGATAATTTGGATAAGCAAGAATCAGCAATCACAGAAAAATCCAAAGAAATGTACTGACTCCCGTACGAATAGCAAATACAAGTCGCCGTACGGGTGCCGTACGAATAGCCACTGCGAACAAAACATCGCCCTTGGATAGCGATATGTACGCCCAAATAACGTGGCTTTAATAAAAACACTGACCTTTACAACACCTCTAAGATGTATTTTGTAATATTTCGATGAAATTTGTCCTTGAACGGGCCTTCCTTTCGATTTCAGCATCCAATTTTTCTCAGTGTAAAGCCTGCAAAATTCCTGGAAAAACAGAGCTGGCCAGCCCTTAGCAACGGTTACTACCGAAAAGCCTCGCTTTGGTGAAATCGTCGCCATATTTGCAATCGGTGTATAGAAGAACTAAAAAGGACTTAAGGCCCGTTCAAACGGTCATGATAGTTGATGATAGTCGATGATTGTTTCAGCTATCATTGACTATCATGTTTGCGATCAAACGGTCCATGATAGTTCATGATAGTTTGTCAAAATCACGCAATGTGCTAGCATCGCTAACTGGTACCTAGTCTCCTACCGCATGCGATTGTAAACAAATATGGCGGGGCTTTGAATTTCGTGACGAAAATGGCTGTGTATCAGCCGAGAAGAGCATGCAATTCACTTTGACTTACCTCCAGTTCTTTCTTCACTTTTCCAGTTACATCCTAATTGTGGTAGTCATCGCAAAAAATGTTCCACAAACATGGCAGGGCCTCGTTCTCATCTATTAGGTTTCATATCAAACTACCACTCCACTTCTCGTTACCTGGTTTTTTAGATTTTTTCGCTTTTCTCACTTTCTCGCTTTCAGCGTGACTGTTGTCCGAATATTTGTCCAAATTATTGCTTTGTTGTTCTTCACAGGACGATTGCAATGCGGTAGCCATATTGCATTGAGCCCGCCTTGGTTACCTCCGCTGACCGAAAAACTATCGTTCACTATCATCCACTCGGTCAAACGGAAAAAAAATCATGAACTATCATGTCGAATTTGAACATGTCCAAACTGCATGATAGTTGGTGATAGTGAATGATAGTTCGGGTTCAAACATGCATGATAGTTGAAACTATCATCGACTATCATAAACTATCATGGCTGTTTGAACGGGCCTTTAGACTTCTCGAGGTGGCTCAAAACAGTTTCCAGCACTTTCCAACACAGAGACTGTGATGGGTCATTATAACCACTCTATATCGGTTGATATCAAAATCATGGTATCAAAAAACTGTCCAATCATTGATGAACATTGGGAATTTGTATGATACCATTATTGTAGCATCACTTGTTAAACAGTGGTAGTATTCATCCTTCAAAGTATAGCCGTTAGAAAAGTGCTGGAAACTGTTGCCAGCCTCCTTAAACAAATCTGGTAGATATCCCTGAACATCTAGTGTCACATTTACATGATATTATTTTAGAGCATGGATGGAGTCTTAAAAATTGAAATTGTGTCCTTGCATGTTCTTGAAAAGTCTTTGAATTCTTAGTCCTTAAGAGCCCTGCCTTGGGACCAGAAATAGTGCCTATTTGGAGCAGGTGTACACCTACTAAGGTTGACAATGTTGTGTTTGTAAGTTGTTAGAACCATGACTGAATGCCTGCTCACTAATGGAAGTTTCTTTGTGGTTATACGTTATAGTCCAAGTCTGCTTAAGAAGCCATCTGAATGATGCTTAGAATCTTTAAAAGTGTTCCTTAAGTCAGTTAATTTTGAGCAGGCAACAACTCAGGCTTGATTTGCACCACTCTCTCAGTTCTGGTTGCATTGCTCTTTACAGTGGCTGGTACTTGAGGTTATTAATAATAATCTCTAGTGTACCAACACTACTTTTTTGAAGAAAGACTGATCACAAGAATGGAGCTTTTCATACAAATGAAATCAAGTCTTCATCAAAACTAAATTCTCCCAAGGAGTACTATGGAAACGACAAATAGTAAGGAGAAGATTTATTTAAAAAGTGAAAAAAAAAACATTCTCTGGTTAAAAAGATTAAAAACACAAGCTTTTGGCTATCAGTCTATAGCCTTTAACAAATGAAAGTGTTGGCATGCGAGTGGAAATATATTTAAAAAACTAGAATACAAAAGAAGTGTGAACAAAGCTAAGAGATAAAAGTGTAAATGACATCTAATTAATTTTAACCAGAGAACATTTTTTTTTTTCACTTTTTAAATATGTCCTATCCTGGTTACAGCTCTATTTTTACTTGAGAAGATTTATATCAATCTTGAGACTAAAACTTTGATTTACAACTTAAAATCATTTTGTGTTCAACTTGTTGACCATTGAAACAGGCAAAACTGGCATCAAGAGACCCTGTAACTATGATAACTTGTGATATCATCACTTTTCATAACAGAATATTTTTCAATAATCATCTGATAGAGAGAGAAAAATGTTTTCCAAAGCTTGGCTAATTCAACGGTGCCAGAGATGAATCTGGTGATGATCAATAAAATTTTTCCTCTCAACATTATAGAAAAACATTGGCTTCCTAATCATTGACATTTTGAGTTAAGAATGTTCACTTTCCACGATATTTACTGTAACGTTTTTACACCAGATCCTCCAAAGCCAAAACAAACACAGCTAAAAGGCCAGCAGAATCATGAGAGAAAGGAGAAGAGTGCAAGAAAAGCATCATTTTGAATTTTGCTGTGTGCATAGTCCTAAAGAAAACATTAAAATACTTGCTTCAAAGTGTGAGGGAAAGCCAGTTTCCATTTTCAAATGGATTCGCTGTTTGTTTGGCTGCAATCTCTTGAGATTATGACCAGAAATCAGTACCTGTGCTAGCATCAAATCTCCTTTTTATTGGTAAACTTGAGTGGTCAATGTGTTAACAACTGCGAGATACTGTCCATGGATCTGATTGTTTCAAGATAAATTCATTTTGATATGGTGTTTTCAGAATTGCATTGACAACGTATTCTTAAAGAATAGCTAGATAACTTGTGATCTTTTTTTTTCAGGGTGCTTATTCAAAGTAGGGTAGAGTTTAGAGAGCATAGCTCAAATGGTAATTTGTGTCTAAAACTTATTGTTGTACTTTCAAAATAAATTATTAGCCTGAGGAATCTTGGAGTCTGCTGGTTTTACATCCGACAATGATATACTCTTCATTCTCTTTAATAGAGACATTGAAGAGTTGAACAATGTGTCCCTAACAGGGCAAGAAAAAAATTTGAAATTCAATGACCCAGCAAGTGGGTCATTACATTTCAGTTTTCACTTGCCCGCACTTGCCTGATTAGAATAAAACAGCCAATATGGTGGCCAATATGGCAATCAAAGGATGAAGGAAAACAAAGAATGCATGGATTTTAAATTAATCCATGCTTTGAACTCAATGTTTTTGCTCATCTTCCATTTTGATGAAAAATTCCTTACCTCTGGGCAATCAGATCTTGGTTTTTTTCCTGCCTGTCCTAATTGAGAGATGTCCATCTCAGAGAGGTGTCAGTAAAGAGTGGTTTAACTGTGTTTCAAGTACTAGCTATTTTTGTATTCTTCAACAAGACACTTCAACAGCATTTAGTTGAGCTTTGCATGGAAAATGTTGTTAAGAATATGTACATGTATATAACCCATTACACTTTGAGACTTTCCTCATCCCTTCTCAATTTTCTCTTTCAATGTATTATTTAGCATACCCCACATCCACCTTACATATTGCATCTGCAAGATATTTACCCTGTTCCTGCTCTAGTTACTCTTGTTTGGGTATTGTTGTCACTAGTGTTCATTAGAGCATCTGACCAAGTGGTGTTTTGATGACCCTGTTTGATGCTTGGAAAGCATTGTTCCTGAAAAGCCCCTTTGGGGAGGTTCAATAAAGTATGTATGTATGCTTGACCCTTTACCGGTCAACATCCAATTACATCCAAGATGATGGCATTGATAACCTGTTCTATTGAGCATTCTGTTCCAAAATAACGACTGCACTGCAGGCCAGGTCTTGCGGTGTGCTCATCATGGATTTCTGTTAGTCTGACAAACAAAGTTTTATTTTTAAGGAAAGTATGAAGCTTAACTGGAATTTCCAGAGGGATGGGAAGGGGTATGGATATTTTCTGGAACAACACATTGTCATTTGAAACTTGTAGCTCATTCAAGGTAGCACAAGGGTGAATGCGCAGCTTCTTTTCATCTTGTGGGGAATTGAATTGTCCAGTAATATTTCTAACTCTTCCTTCAAAACTTTGGAGAAATGAGAAAATGCTGCCAGTTTGTCAACAACTCCAGCATTTGCATGCATGCACATGGCTGATAGAGTATGAGCATTTCGCATTATTAGCCATTGAAGTTCTAGTTAAAAGAGCAGAGTGATGAATCAACATATGAAACCTTGTTCTGTCAAGAGGATTTGGTGTAGTTCATGGTTTCAGAACTTTTTCAAATTTATAAAGCGATAATAACAATTCTTTATTCTGTCACTTGAATCGTGGCAGAGAAATAAATTAGCCACTTGTGGGAATCAGGGTTAGATTAATTATCATTTAAAGTGCTACTATGATCAGATTTTTTTAGGTTAACTGTATAAAATTCTACGAAAGATTAAAAAGGCCGTTTACCGTTTACAAATATCTGCATTGGTTCAGGAGATATTTAAGTTTGAAAAATGAGTAAAAGATGCAAATGAGATTACTGGTGACGTCATACACTCAACCAAATATTACATGAAGTATATAAATAGCGCTATCTCGGTCAATTTGCAAGAGAAACCATTGAAACTTAGTAGACTAATAGTTCTAAATGCAACACATCTACAGCTATAACAATTTCCGTTCCCATGGCAACCCACTCCTTTCCAGTCCCCTCTACCCTGATATCAATATTTTAGTGATTTTAAGCTTGGAAAACCATAAAGCAAGGCTATGAACTCAACCTAATGTATTTATATGCTTGCTGGATTATGCAGATGAGGCGCCATTGGCAAATATCAATATAGAACCCTGCAAGTGGTCAGAAAAGCCTTTCATATTGTGGAGATCTGGAACCTAGTATGTTGCCATGGTAACAAAATTGTTAAGCTCATATTGCAGAGCACCTCTATTAGAGTCTTACTGTAAAAATTCAAACATTTATTATATAAATTGACTGAGATATCCTTGTTTCTCATATTTGATCAAAATGCGGTTGAGTGTATGACGTCATCACCTGGCTAATTTGCATATTTTAAAAACTTGAATATCTCTGGAACGAAAAGAGATATTTGAAAACTGTAAACAGCATTTTTACTCTTGTACAGACTACTTGTTTATGTCTTAAAATGGCTCACATTTGAAGGATGCGATTTTCGTCATAGTGGCTCTTTAAATACAAGTAAATTCTTAATTTGATAATGATTGAGGTGCCACTCTTTTTCTGATATTCTGTTGTTCCAGTTATTACCACAAATTATCTATTTGTTTTATTCAAATACCACAACTGGATTTTGTTCAACTTTGAGATTAGAGATTACCTTGCAGGTCCCACTGTAGAAGTGTTGTGTGCCATCACTTCAATGTGTGTTTCATCTCATTTTTATTGACAATATTTTTCAGGATGGAACCATAACAAATGAAGTGTATGGAGAAGAGGAACATGACAGTAAGTTAGGTGTGTTAAATACATTTTGTGGAACTGTATGTACGGGCACCATAGACATTCCAGGAAGTCTCCATATTAATTAATTATTAAACCAGTTGAGACCAACACAAGCAATGCTAAAAAAATGATCATCGCAGTTCTGTTTGCAATTGTACTGATTGCTTCAAAGAGTTGTGAAAGTAACTATTACACAGCAGACTGTGTATCAAGCCCAAGGTAGCATCATTGTGTTGAGTTCTTTGGCAAGACACTTTACTCTCATGGTGCCTCTCTTTACCCAAGACTGCAAGAGAACCAATAGGACAACCTAGGGTAACTGCAATCAACTAGTAGACCATCCAGGAGGAGTCGTGATACTCCTTGTTTCCTCGTGGTTCAGAAATAACAGTGCTGGCATAGACTGCATGCAGCTTCTGTGGCACGAAGACGCAAGAGATCCAGGGAGAGAGACAAGCTGGTGGTAGAAGCGAGCTGTCTCTGGTGCATTTGCGGCTTACGCCACAATGCCTACTTGTCCTGCTCACACGCAAAGAGTAACTTACTTGGATTTCTCAAACAAATCATAACCTTACTAAAATGGGTTTTGTTTGCATATAGGCCAGTCTGTAGCAGGCGTGTGTGTCACGTACACATCTCCGCCCAGTAAAAACCCTGTTCAGAAGGTAGGCCTGTGCAAATGGTGCAAGAAGTCCAGTGTGTTACAGAACTTCTCTTCCAGTGATGGCGAAAAGGAAATCTCTTGCAAGGGGCTTTGCTCTGCATTGTGCTTTGAGCAGGCCATCAAAAACATCAAGGAAAGCCAACTTCACATTCATGAGACACAGCAGGTGCTTCAGTCTCGACCATTACCACCCAAACCAGCTGGTGAGTGTCAGTTACAAAATGATGCAACAATTAAAGTTTGGTGAATTTTTAAATTTTCTGACAAATGTTTAAATCTACCCCTCTCCAAATTTGACAAAAATTGAACTTAAATTCTTTCTGTCTCTGTCTGTTTGTCTCTGACTGTCTGTCTGTCGGACGGTCAGTTGGTCTGTCTGTTTGAGTCTAGTAAGACAAAACAAAATCCTTTCTATTTAATCTTGTCATTTAGTCTCCAAGAAGTCAGTACCATCTGCTCCAATAACACGTTCATCCACAAGAGGCAGTACAACATTGGGAAAAGGTAACTATAATTCACTACCAGAAGAGATTGGCCTTACTGTATTGACCAAGCGAATGCTCAATCAATAGGAGAATCTTTGTCTACATTATTTGCCTCATTAGCATGAGCGACACAGTTTCTGATGGAGCTACAAAAACATTAGTTCCGATTATGGAAAGGGCACAGCACAATTAACTGTCCCCAGGAATTTGAGCCTGATATATTGAATACTTTTTGTGAGACATGAAAGCCAATTTCTCCTGCAATATTACACCCAAAGAGGCAAACCTTTCATTAATTATTAAGTTTTACAAGCTCTTTAAATGTTTGTAGTCAATTTGTGTTTAGCAGTATGTCTTCTATGCGGAAAGTTGTATGTTAATGAGGAAAAATGTAAACAATGATGTCAGCGAAGATTTGGTTATACGAGGTGAGGTCTCCATTTGAGATTTTCCCCGTAAAGCCCTCACTCTTGAATTCAACAGTAACTAGTTATTAATGAGTTTAAAAACTACAGTAAATTTCTAGTGTAAGTTGTACTGAGTTATTTTTTTTTCCATATGCATGAGTCTAATGATTAAAATTTGTTCCTTTTCAGCCAAGGATGATGCAGTAACACCCTCAAAGATTCCACCAGTGCTAGGTAACTTATAGATTACAAATCAGCAGCTATAAACTTCTCCTCACAAATATCTGTATTTTGTCAAGCAGTCAGGTGTTGAGAGTAAAAGAACATAATCTCGTAGAAGATTTTGAATTCTCAAAAGTAACATTAAATTAAAAGAACATTGTAGTGATCAACTAGGGTAATTTACTTTTGACTTTGATTATGGAGTTACTTTTTGGTGCACATTATGCGGTGCAATAGAGTAAAATTGCCATTTTTGCCATAATTAAAAAGCTGAATTTTCATTTATGATCTCAAATGGTATAGCAGTGTCGCTGGGACTGTCCTATTCAAACTGTTTTTCTTTTCTTTTTTTCTTTTTCCTCATGCAACTAAGGAGTAAGTCGAGAAATAGAATTTAATACATGCAAGAACATTGCAGTTATGCTCATTTCTCAATGCTTCAGAAAATCTGGTTACAAGAAACCTTAATGTTCTTATTGCGAAACTTTCTAAAATGTAAAATGTGGGTTATTGAAGGGTGCAAGTGTAGGTACCCTGTGCAGTTATATTGCAATGCAGGCTGATTATTTGGCAAGAGCTTCATCGCTGAACTTAATTTCACAATGATGAATGTAAACTTGTAACAGATAGGGGAGGTGAAAAACGCCCCACTTTCCCTTCCTCTGCTATGCAGTCCATGATAACTGTGGACAGAGTAGTGATAAGTATTACTATGATTTGATTGAGCCAACCACTTGAATAATTAACAACTAGTGGCACAAGAGCAGGAAAAGGGATTTTTTTAGGTTTATTTGTCACATGATTAATTTCCTGTGTTATTTTTCTGGTTATCAGTTCCTCGAGGTCTGTTTTCTTGGGAAGACTACCTGGTAAAGACATGTTCAGCATCAGCTCCCTGGAATTGCTTCAGACAGGTTAGGGATAGAGTCTTTTATATTCCCATCTTTATGTTCTTACTGTGAGTGGAGTGGGGTTTGTATGGCATTAAGAAGAATAGCTCCCACCTTAGGTTCTGTGTATTTACAGGTGCCTGTTTGATTATTGATTGGATAATACAATGCTAACAACTGTTTTCTATGCCTCTCAATACCTTTCAATAACACAGGATCTCTGAAGGTTGTAACTCGACTAACGGCTACTTCTTATACTTGCTAGTTTTACTTCAGAAGATAACTGATTCGAAAGGTTTTGTCTTTAGGAAAACAAAACCAAAAAAAAGATATTTTCTTTCTTTGTTTGTTTTCCACGGTGTGTGTGTTGTCGTCGCAATTCTCATTGAGAGCAAGTAAAATGCCATCGTAAGTTAGGTTTTGAACTTCTGAGTCTTTGCAATGAGAGTGTCAGACTTGCTAGAAGAACTGCACTTGTTCTTCTTTGTTATTGTAAGTTGAGACTCAATAATTCATTAGTTTTCTCACTCGTCCACCTTGGGTTATCAATTTTCTCTCAGGACTCAGTAAAAGTAGTTTGTGTGGTGTTGTGTAGCAGGTATGCAAATCGCATGGTGGTAATGGATGTGGAAGACTTCCTCCACTTTCATCTGCTTTCATAACTTCTTTAGATCTCTTGTTGAAGTGACTCATTTGCATTTCATTCTCATCAACATAGTCTTCGACACCTCCGTACAATGGCTTTCAATGCAATATGAAATTAGAAGTAGCTGATCCGAGGATAGTGGATACTATGTGTGTGGCGACAGTTGTCGGCATACTGGGACCAAGGATAAGGTGTCGGTTTGATGGCACGGACAGTGCTAATGACGTCTGGCATCTGGTGGACTCCAAAGAAATCCACCCTGTGGGGTGGTGTGAGGGTAATGGAGGACGATTGCAACCTCCTGTAGGTATGGCCTCTGATAAGTGTCGCTCTGATTTTTAACTCTGTGGATGGAATTCTAGTAGTTGATTATTTCAAAGAGAACTATTTAGCAATATTTTCATGTGGCACTGTCCATTGTGCTGTATAACGAGATGTTACGTTCTTTGAACGAAACCCGTGTGAGTGATCTTTCAATTGAAAGCAGTATTTTCACGGGTGTCCGGTCGTTTCGATACAAAGTCGTTTCGATACAAGTCGTTTCGATACAAATCGAAGTCGTTTCGATACACATGAAAAGTCGTTTCGATACACATTGAAAGTCGTTTCGATACAAACTGAAGTCAATTCGATACAAACTTTAAGGCAGTCAATTCGATACTAACTTCAAGTTGTTTTCGTAGGACCTCGTAGTTAAAGAAAACTAGAAGAAGTATCCGAATGAAAGTGTTTTGATCTTCGCACACGTCCGACCGCGATCGGTAGAATTGAAAGCTATTGAGCAGTTCGTTCATGTGATACTGTTTATAATGCTGTCCCACTTTATTCTGTGAAACGATTATGTTCATTTTTCAATACACCGTTTTTTACCTCGCAGGTTTTAAACTCGATCCTGGAAAATACTCTACTTTTCTAGCGAAGACTCTTACAAGTGCAGAACTGGCCCCAGTGCGGTTGTTTAAAAGGGTTTGTTGAACTTAATCATGCACAATACTTCATCAGTTGTATCATCAAGTGCTCTAGTTCTCAAAACAGTAACTTTTGACCTTCTTCCTCTTTCACCAGGAACCGACAGCGCCGAAGGAAAACATGTTTAAGGTTGGCATGAAGTTAGAAGCGTTGGATCCTAAAAACCCGCTTCTGATTTGCGTAGCCACAGTGGCAGATAAAGATGGCGACAAAATCCGAGTTGATTTCGATGGATACCTTGGTTCAGATTACTGGTGCCGATACGATTCCAGAGATATCTTCCCTGTGGGGTGGTGTCATTTCAGCGGACATCCTTTACAACCACCAGGTAAGGGGACTATTTAAGAATTTTAGGAACGTTACACCACTAGTCCGTTTCTGGCTCTCTCTCTGCCACAGAACGCTTAATGGGGCTACGTCACGGTATTTTGAGTTATTTCTACCATGGACAAAATTACCTCTAAATTGAAGGAAACCCGAAAATAATTCTTTAGAAAGATAGGAAAACACTGAAGAGGTAATAATAAGCCATAAAGGAACAAGGATGGTTAAGGATGGAGAAGATTGACACGGATTACAAACAACAAAATTGAAAAATTTAGGCTAAATTTTTCAAACCGTTTAACCGTGACACAGCTCCTTTAAGCCGAGCGGGTCGCCCGTCCGCGTTGTCGGTCATCCCCACTGACGGAGAGCCTGGAACGGACTGGGAACGTTACGCTCTATGGAGAGTGCGCAGCGTTGCGTGACAGACAGAGGGCCGGAACTCGTCTATTGTTTGACTTGTTAAACAAACTATTGAATTTTTTTTTTTTGTTTCTCTTTGGTCTAAAAGGTAACACCAAAAAAGCGTTAAAACAATTGAGGTAAGTGCTTTACTAATTTGTATTTGTATATGCTTCGTTTCTTTTTATATTTTCTACTTGACCCGATTTAAGGATTTTAATACAGCAGCGTTATAACCGATTTACCTTCAAATCTATGACAAAAATGTGCACACTTGTTTGCGTAACGTAACGCAAACTCCAGTTCATCAAAGCCACAACTAGACTGCAGAACCGGTGGATTAGCTGGGCAGTGCGCGAAACGCGATACACAAGCACAGGGTGCGAACACGAGCCGAGCAAAAATCGCGAGTCAAAAAATTTTTTTCGGCTTGCGCTCCGCGCTCGTGTCAGGGGGGGGGAGGGGGTGTATCGCGTTTTGCGCGGTGCTCCGGTTATCTGTCTGTTCTGCAGGCTAAGCCACAAGCGAAGCTTTAAACAAAGACTTCTGAGTTCTCTTAAACTCACTTGAATGATTGCAGCAGGTTACTGAGATGAAAGTAACCAGTTTCTGTTACTTTTGTAACTGCGAGAAATGACTCTGTGATGTGATAACCGTGTTTATACAGCGTCGTGCAAAATGCCTAACTGTCCAATCAGTGTGCACGGTACAGTGAAAAAAATGATCCTCGCAGCTTTACAAAAAAAAGCGATTGCAAAATAGCTTCACATTGGAAAGAGTATGCGATCCTCGTCAATTTATAAGCAACATTAAGGTTTCTTATAATAATTGTTTGTTTGGTTTTTTCAGTGGCAAAGTAAAAGAAAAAGCGGACAAACTTGAAAAACCTGTCAAGCCGCCAAAACCTGCGAAACCGGAAAAACCCGACAAACAAGACAAAAGAAAGACTCCGCTCATCCCGCCTACTCAACCTGTTGTAACCAATCCTGTCCCCACCCCCGTAGTAACTACTCCGTCATCCTCTCGCAGGTCGGATTCGCCGTGCCCATCCGGAACAGATCCCGACGAGTCTGTAAGCAATCACACTGTGCAAGTGTTTATCAACCATTCATGCGAGGCAGGTCCTCACCTGAGTTCGGCTAAAGTGGCGGGACTACCCACCTGTTTCCGTGGCACCGTCTTAAACGTGGCTAGAGACTGCATACAGTCGGTGGTGAATGCGGCCGTGAATCCGGAAGTCGTGTTCGGTTTCTTGAAGCCTGGCAATGGCAAAACGAGGATCACAGCCAAGGGTAGCAAGAGAACGTTATCCTGCACCTTACAGAACATCGACCGTGTGGCTATCTTCTGGCGCGTGCTGGAGAAGTTTTCTGATAGTCTCCAATGTTGCGAGAATCTGTTCTGTGGAGAGCGTATCACCGGACCATGTTCCAAGTGCGGCAAAAGTGGTACGATTTTGAGTGATTATCTTAATAATCTCTAGACATGATGGATCATCGCAGTTACATACATAACATTAGATGACTGTGGCGGTGTTGTGATTTTAATTCGTCATTTTCTCCTCAGTTTTAGTTTCGATTGAGAAGACATTTCAAATGCTCGAGGCAGTGTTTGACCACATTTCCAAACACCTCGAAGTTCGTTAGAAATACTTCGTTACGCTTCGAATTTTACAGCTCTCTTACCGATGTTTGGAAATGTTGCAAACTCTGTCACTCGTGTTTGATATATTACTAGGGTATATTCTGTCAAGAATCTACGCAGTATATTCAGTAACCCAGTTTTAATTTGAATGATTGATATAGCGTCAAGACGGAATACCGTCCTACCAGAAACAACCACGGTAGCTGCAAAGAAAAGTACCGCAGGCTCGCTGAAGAGAGGTCCTTACAGAGCACCTGATGAACAGCTACACGTAACCAAGCACCCGAGGATAACAATCAACGATGATGGTAAGACAAAGTTCTCTCTTCATACGGCGGTTCTGTTAATAATGCGACAATAAAAAGTATTTTTTTGAACCTGTCAAAACCAAATAGGCGAAAAGGGCGGGAAAAGTCGCGCAAGGAAAAGCGGGATTGACCTAAAGTTGTAGCTGATTGGCTGAGGAAAATAATATCGTGGCGCTGATTGGCTGTTAGAAACGTTTAATTACGTAATGCAGTTTATACGTAGCACAGTAGACTCGAACCCAAGGAGAGTATATCATTATTGTGACAGAAGGAGCTTTGCGGGCCTGCTGTTAAACTTGCTTAGTGTCGTACCCTGTAAGATTTCCAGTTAAAGTAGTCAACGTGTAAACAAACTTTTTACTGTTTGTACAGATGCGAGTCAGTCGCCACAAGTTTGTTCGACCTCACCTCCCAAAACATGGTCCGTGGTTGAAGTGGTAAAATTCATAGAGAAATCTGAACTGGCTGAACACGCTGACATGTTTAGAAAACACGTGAGTAAATAGCCCTCGTCTCACTCGTAGTACACAACTTAATTATCCTTACTTGTAAGCGGATGTTTCCTAGGATGTTGCTGGGAGAATTTTTTTTCATAACAAGACCTTTTTTGCTGATCACTCCTTTCATTTCCCATTACGTGCAAATATGATTTTGTTTTTGATTTGTGGAAGAGAATCAAGGTATTGATCGGTGATAGGGGTGCGAAGGTGGCCTCCGTTTTAAGTATTCATGGTCTGTATTTATAGGATATTGGACAGGTTCTCTTTTATATTAAATTGAAAACAAAGCAAGGAATCGCGTAACTATTCGTTTTCTCGGTATTGTAGCTTCCACTCATGCGGAGGAATATCATTAATTATTATCCAACTCTGCTTCCTAGAGTACAAATATCGCGCGAAACGAGTACAAATAACAGATATTTGTACTCGCCTCATTCCTCCCGGCCGCGTGAAGTTCAAAACCTTGGCAAGTCAGAATTTTGGGAAAAGAAATCGTTGGATAATAAATCTCTTATTAGACGTTTTGGTGTGTAGTATCGCTGTATATTTTTACTCGTTGTTTGTATTTTGACTCGCCCTACGGGCTCGTCAAAATACTGCACAACTTGTAAAAATATACAGCGATACTACACACCAAAACGTCTAATAAGATATATTTATTAAAAACTGGATCATTGGATAATGCAATTCGAGAGTTTTCATTGACTTAGCCATCATGGGCTATGAGTCATTATACCATGCTCTGCGAATATGGTAAGCGTACGTGTGATTTTTTTGAGGCGTATTTATTTTTTTTTAAGTTTAGTTTGCTAAATTTTTGGGGCGTTTTTCATAAAACAATTATTCCACTCGCCCTTGTTGGATATGAGATGATTACCATCTCATATCCAACGCGCGCTTGTGAAATAATTGTTAAATAGAGATTAATGTCATTTGCATTTGAATTAGCCTCAGTTGCAAGCTAGTTCCAGGCCAAATCCGAGAATACGAAAATGATCTACTGTCGATCCATTCTCTTAAGCGCTGGTTATCAGTGCCCTGATTCTTTAATTGTGGTGAGGAATAACAACATGCGGCACAAAATAGTGATAAATGAAGAGGGATATTGCTGCCTTTTGACCCACGGTAAGTAAGTAAGTCGTTAACTCAATTCTGTTCTCTCTTCAGGAAATAGACGGCAAAGCCCTACTTCTTTTAACACGAGAAATGATTATGTCTTACATGGGCCTCAAACTTGGACCTGCCATAAAGCTTTTGTGCTTCGTAGAAGAATTGAAAACCAAGAAATCTTCGTAGAATCTCGACCACCTGTTTGGGCTTTAACGGTGGATAACCCTGCGGTGCCGTTGGTTCCGAAGAGTGCATGAGTTTCTTCGAACATCACCGAAAATGTACGACTTGCCGGATGGAAATAATAACTTGTGAAATTCCTCGACTTCGCTACCTTCACTAACACGTGAAATTTGCAGTAGACAAGTGTGCTTAATACGGAAGGACGACTCGGGAGTTTCTTGAAAGTTGCTTCTGGCATGGTGTATAGGTTATTTCGGTTATTTAAACTTTTTAAATTGTATACGTGTTCTTTAGATACATATTATCATTCGATTCAGTACATCCATTTCCGCACTATTCAATTCCTTGTAAACAGCATTAAACGCGCACACCCTCACTCCCCCCCCCCCCCCCCCGCAACACGATTATAGAACGCGGAAGTTGAACAAGGTGGATTGATCAAACAAGACTTCCCCTGTTTCTAGGGTGGAGTTTTTTGTTTCTCTTCTTTCAACTTCCCTGGTGGTTTCAGTTCAACTTCCCTAGTGATTTTAGTTACACGACCACTTGGAAACTCAAACTGCTAGCACTTCCATGTCATTTATAAATTAGTCACGGTCAAAACCGAACTAATCACCTCTTCATGTAAATTATTAATTTTATTAAATCCATTTTGAAATCACTGGTTATCCTTGTAATGTGATTGGTTCTCAGCGGTGCGATTTATTCACGAATCGCACTATCTTTTGCTCTAAATCACATCTTTTTCTCAGCCAATGAGAATGGGACAGTAAAACAAAACAACCAATCGGATTTTAAGGCTTTTTTAAACTCACCAATCACATTGCAGGAAAATAAAAGACAAAGAAGTCATTGTTTGGCAAATTTAAAGTGGTAATTGAACTTCGGGCTGTGCAATTTTGGTCTGAAATCATACTTGTGATCTCAAATCGAACGAGCGCTGCGCGCTCGTTCGATTTGAGATTTTGAAATCACGTGTATGATTTCAGACCAAATTGCACAGCCCGAAGTTCAATTACCATTATAAATCATCTTCTCAAGGAACGAAGCGCCCCTCTAGTCATGCTTGTATCCACCCGTTCTCGACTTTCTCACTTGCACACTTTTTCCTTGTTGGACTCGACGTTTTGCCTTAGAATTTTTATTTCCTATTGCAATCTCTCACTAGAGACCCTAGTCCTTTTGATCAGCACCAAGTTTGGTTAGGATAGGCGCGTTAAGTAATATTACATCAAAAGTGCCTAGCGACAGTGCTCCCTGCCAACTTAGTGTTCTAAGCCGGTTAACACGAACCAAGGATTAAAAGTTTAACCGAATTATTGATTTTTTCTTGTTTAAAAATGTTTTTCGCTGCGTTTGAAATAATTCAAACTCCATCCCCGGAGATCCAGGGGCTGCCAGTCTTGACGATGCGATATTTTCGGGCGAGCGATATTCCCAGGCGAAAGTTTACTTCAACATCGCTAACCCGAAAATATCGCATCGTCCTGACTAGCAGCCCCTGGGTCTCCGAAGATGGTCAAACCTGAAGGACAAACAATATAAACAGAAAAACGTCACCGAAAAGTCACAAAACTCAAATCAAAATTCTCAGCTACGAGAAAAGGTGAGGAAATGGAACACAAAGTCTGACCTGCGAGTTTCGATTTTTCCTTTCCTGTGTTTCTTGGCAGTGATATTCCAATTGGTATGCAGCTTGAACTTTCCAAATCAGAAAGGCATTCCCCCCCCCCCCCCCCTCAAAAGAACTCTTGCATTTACGCACTCCTGGCCGTGTGCATGCGTGTCAGTATCCCCGCCGGTTTATTTATTACAGTGGAATCCCGATTTCCCGAACCCTCACTTTTTCGAACCTCCCGATAACTCGAACCAGAAGTCGTTCCCTCTCCTCAGTCAAACACTGTATTTTTACCCCCGATTTCTCGAACCAATTTGCGTTTCCCCTGGAGGTTCGAGAAATCGGGATTCCACTGTAGTTGTGCCTGAGACCCGACGTTTGAAAAGCCAATCATCGAGCCCTTACCGAGAACATTGTATTGCGTACATGTTCTTCGGCAATACCCTTATATCTTCCAAAAACCTCTCTCCACCCACCTGCATAACTGGACACCGGTAAACGCCGGTTACAGAGTGATTTTAGATTGAGCGCCCAAAATAAACACTGGCCAATCACGCAGGACACAGACAAACCGATGGACCAATCCAAACTCACAATTGGCTTTGGAAGTTTCTATTGAAGCCAGCCAATCTTAATGTATAGAAATGCAAAACCAAAACAATTTCTTTACTTTCCACAATTGAGTGGAAACCGCTTTATCCCCTGGTTTCTTTGCTAGGCTTATGATTGGACTGGGGAGGACTCATAAATGGCATAAAAAGAAACTTTGGAAATGAGCTTCAATCAACATATTTCTATTTATTTCTGGAAGGTAGACGACCGGTACCATACCCGGGTTTTGGAGGGAAGGGCCGAAGGTGTGATTTGAGGCTTTTCAACAAGTAGTATACGCAGGAGCCGCTCCTGGTATACGGTAATATTGCGGTAGTGTCTGTATACCGTAATATTAAATTGCTGAGTAATTGCGGTCGGAAATGATTACCGTGGGAAGTGACGAGACAAGCAGAATGATGACGTCATCTTAACAAGAGAATATATAGTAAGTAGCGTAGCCAATCAGAGTGTTCGTTAGAAAACGCGATAGAAATCTAATTGATCGACTTGGCTTCGACTGTGTTTAATTGCAACACGATATTGTAGGGATTTTACGGTGAATTCATAGAATTGTTCAGTTTCCGAGTTTGGTGCAGTGCTCCTTAAAACTGAAGTTGTTACCATTTGGTCTCCAATAGAGTTCTTAACAGGCTTCCAAAAATTCGCGTATGCTCTCAAGCCCTCAAGTTTGACATGCCTTCCTAGGCCCGGAAATGCAATGTTGTTTCTGAGAATACAAATTTCCACGAATCGTTTTTATTTTGAAAAAAAAATCGTAGGGTTTTCCCTGCTGATTGCGGGAAGAACCAAAACTACTCCCGCATTTAACAAGATTGCAGTGGATTACATTTATTTTAATTATCAAGTCGATTTGACTGATAAACGAGCTAAATTGACAGGAATTTTAGATCGAAAATACCCATATGAGAAGAAATATTGAACAAAAAATTAACTGACTTTATAAGAGGGGACATATAACAAATTTTCACGACTTCCCTGTTTCCCTGATTCTAAAACACGAGTCCCGGTTTTAATTGATTTTCTCCAATATAAAAGATCTAAACTGAAGTTATTTTAGTTTATCAGGGTAGCTACAAACATTTCGTGACTTTCTTTGCCTTCCGACTTATTAATCATTAATTTAAATGTTTCTTATAATCTTGGAAAAGAGAGCCTTTCGCATGCATGTCAAAAGATGGTTGATGCTCGTGTAAAAAATCTGACAGTCCGGAAGAATTAAAAAATTCAGATGGCCTGGTTGATCTTCAATTCATTTTTACAATGACATCCATCTGTCAAAAATCCAAAGATTAAAACAAACTTGATTGATTTCTTATTTGCATTTTAAATAATGAATAGAAAGTTCTATCGTGTGATTCATTATTCATCCTGGAGTTAGAAAAAAAAACAGAAAAGAAAGCCACAATTGCTGTTGATAAATATCTGACATCTTTGGTGGGAACCCCAAATTAAACTTATCCACTTATGAATGCCTCAAAAATTCGAAATACATGCTATCTTGGAAGCGATATCTTTCTAAATCTTCTGTCAGTTCGGTCGTGAAAATTCGCACAGTTTATTACTGATCGGACAAAATGGAGTGACGTATTTCCTACTGATTTACGAAAATAACTCACCTTTCAAGCCATATTTGGTGTTTTTGGAGGTGTGTCATTGACGTCAGAGCCGGTGAAGGTTCTCATTGGCTGTTCTCGAGGGATTTCGCGCGGTACAAGTGTCACATCATGGCCGTCAGAATACTGCTTTAACGCGAGCTGTTGTGGATATGTTGGCAATTTCTTGAGGGATTTTCTTGGCTGTTTTGGGCTAAGGGTTATCCTGGAATCATGAACGATGAAGAAGACATATCCAGTGAGATAGATTCGCTCAGAGATTTGTGTGGCCTGCAAACCAGGGACGTAAATTCAAGACATCAATTTCTTGAATCGCTGGGAAAAACTCTGAAAGCGTGGACAAACAGACGTCAAGATAATGTCGAAAATGGTGTTGAGAACTTTCTTTCGGATATTTTACCTTGCATTCTGCGACTATCATTCAGGAGTCCCTTCTCGGATATCAGAGAAAGTTGCTCAGACTTGCTCGTGGCAGTAAAGGTATGGGATGAAACATAGAAAGGGATCTGGCAATTTTGTGTTTATACTAACAAAGGGTAGACTTGACTGTACTTCTCTTTTGTTTTAGGAAAAAGGAATTAAAGTTCCGCGTAGGGTATACAAGGGACCCACGACATTTATTCCGTCAAAAGAGGTACTTCACTTCTTTATGTACATGTAAGGTGTGTGGTAGTCGGTTTCGTATAGAACCCGGTATTGGATTCAGGTCGACTAGCTACAGTGGGTTCGTAAGGTTAGCCGGCGTTAGTCCAAGTTTTGGCTGATGCAACATTAGGCTTATCGGTATTATACACTTAGTATTTGCAAAGCGTTGCTGCTTTTTGCCGCAAAAAATGACGATGACGTTTGTAAGATAAAGTATTTGTAGTAAGATTATAAGTTACTTCAATTATTCTTTTTTTTACTCCAGTTGTTAGTGTTTTTGCTCTTTGTAGCTACTCTATTGCAATTGTGCTTTTCTTGATCGACTGTTTTGCTGTTCAAGGCCATCGTTTGCGAGATGATTTTAAGCTTATTTTTTCGGGGCACATAAGTGTCCGCAAGAATATCACCAGATATTGAAAACGTCTCTGTTACAGTTCCATTTTATATTGTAACAAAATATCGTAAGAGTATTTCCTTTCGCAACGTGTTAAATCATGGTATTTGTTATCCATACAAGCATACCCATGGCAATCTCTAGAAAGCTAAACTGTAATATTGATCAATCATAGTTGAAATCTCACTTGCTTGGGTCGTAACTTTATTTCCAATGTCATCAACAATTAAAATTATCATACTCATTACATTAACATGTAAATTGTGTTATTTGCTTAAATGAAAAAAGCTTTCGGACCCTGGATTCGTTTCTTGTTATCATCTGATCAAGCCCTTTTTTTTTTAGGAACGTTTACGTTCCTTGTTAGAATCTATGCAGAGTAGCAAGTTGCTAAAAAACATCGAGAAAAAATTGTGCTTATTCATTCTCTGTCACTTTGTTTGTTGAACATAATTTGCAAGATAGAAGTTGTGTCAAAGTCATTTTTTTATGTTGTGGATGTATACTAACAGCAGATGTTGTGTAAATTTCGGTAGATTGTTTTTATGTACTGAAATATGCTTTGCCAATCAAGGGAAGGATATTTAAATACATGAATGCTCTCCTCCTGACTAGAAGCACACACATTCATGTGCTTTAAACTAGATAGTTGAGCCTAGTTTTTACTCCTAGGAAACAAGTGCAATTAACAGACAGGCATTTCTTGTGAAAATATTAGCAATGCAACCACCTGTATAAGCATAAGAAGACGAAGACAAATGCTCAGACTTGTTCGCCTTACCTGGTGTTCACCAGAAAAAATACCAGCATCACCATTTTAAGCGAAAGGAAAACAAAGCAAATTCTTTCTTATACATGTACATACAAATTTGCATTTACGTTTATGCTCTTGTCAATTACTGTTACATATTTTTGATGTGAAAATAAGGGCTCTTGGTCTTCTGCTCACACTTGTCCTTATGCCACAAAGAAAACCAGTCTTGGTTGATCACAAAGTTCAATCGGCACTCCTGGCTTCAGTGATATGTGTTCCATTAAGGTTGCCCTATACCTTTACAGGTGTCTCCTGTCCATGCAATGAAATGCATCCGGTTTAAACTGTACATACCTAAACCCTGTATCAAATTAATGCTTATAGAGCTGGCTTTCAAACTATATTTTACTATGTTTCTCAAACCATGTTTAACATAGTTTGAATTTTCAAATTTTTTGACAGCCAGCTTTATAAGCTTTAATTTGATATAGGGGCTTAGGTATCTACAGTTTAAACCAGACAAAGTACATTACTTGGAAGCGAGGCTTTTGGTAACCCTAAGTTCACAGTTGTGATTCAACCTTGTTCCAAAAAGGTGTTCACTTGCAATGTATTGAAACAGTTAATGCATAGAGGTAAATGTCTACTCTCTGATTGAAGTTAAAAATGCTGATACATGTTGACCAATTTACCTTAAAGATGATTTCCAGTCCACACTGCATATTCTTGAGAGTTTGTTTGCGTTTTTTGTTTTGTTTTATTTAAGACATCACTAAATGTAAACATTTGCAACTATTTGTAACGACAAGCGGAAAGACAACAGAGTCCGCAAAACAAACTTATTTATTGTGCTGAGCAGCAACAACGAAAACTACAACATGGCGGACCGCACGAGACCCGGCACGTGACTCTCCAGGCGGGAACTAGACTAATACTTCATGTAAGCGTACTCGTTACATCTCCCTTCCTAAGTCTAATAGTCCCGCAAATGCAGACAGAACATTTATGATAATAAAAAAAGAAGGCAATAACATGTTCAAATCTGTCTCAGATAATCTTGTACATTAAACGCCTAAACCAACTGAAATGTTATGCACAAGTACATAATGAAGCCAAATTAATGGGGCACAAGGCAGAGTCAGTGTTATTTCAGCACTCATAATCTTTCAACTACACTGGTGGGCGGCGTTCACGCACTGGGCGACCTTCAGTGTGCGGCTCAGAAACCACTGGTGATGATGGTATCATTAGCTGTGGCAGGTCAGCTGGGCCTGACTCAACCAGTTCAGTAGGATCGGTCAACTCGAGGTTTGTTTCCACTGACTCCGGTAACTCCTCTGGTGTTGCTCGGAGCCATTTGCGGTTCCGACGATAATGCTTTCCGTTCACCTCAACCAAGTAGGAACGGGTCGAACGGGTCCCTTCCTGTCCAATGACGCGTCCCAGTGACCATTCCTTCTCGCGTGGCAATCGCATTCTAATGGCATCACCATCATGCAATTTTGGCAGTTCATGTGAGTGACGATCATAGTAGTGTTTCTGCTTCTGCTTCCTAATCTTGATCTTTTTGGGGACATCAGTTATCACCTGTGGCATTAACAATTGCTTGGCTACTGGGAGACGGGTGCGCGTTCGCCTACCATATAGTAGCTGAACAGGAGAAGCATTCATACCCTCAGTTGGTGTGTTGCGCCACTCGAGTAACGCCAGCAGAGGATCACGCTTATCAGCTCAGGCTTTGGTCAGTAATGACTTGCAAGTCTTAACCGCATTTTCAACACGACCATTACTTTGTGCGTGATAAGGGCTTGATGTGGTGTGGTGAAAGTCCCATTCCTTACTGAAGGTCTTGAAATCTTCACTGTTGAAGGGAGGCCCATTGTCACTGATGATGATCACAGGAATGCCATGCCTGGAAAACCACGACTTTAGGACGGTGATGACACGGGTGCTGGTGGTTCTACTCATGTCTTGCACTTCAAAATAACCAGAGTAGTAATCAACGGCTATCAGAAATGATTGCCCGTCCAGCACAAACAGATCAACGCCAACTTTCTCCCAAGGCAGATTAGGCACATCATGAGGCTTTAATGGCTCTTTACATTGTTCGGGCTGATAGCGGTTACAGATTCCACACCTTGACAAGTGATCTTTGAGTTGAGCTGTGATTCCAGGCCAGTAAACAATGTCACGAGCACGACGCAATGTTCCTTCGATTCCAATATGTGATTCATGCAGGCTCTTTACAATGCCAGAACGCTCTTTAAATGGTATCACAAGGCTATGACCCTTGTATACCAATCCATCTTCTATGGTCAGCTCATCACGGCTGTTCCAATACAGCTCCATTACTTGCCTCCGACGCCTGTCAAAATTGTGGGCTTCTGACAGGGTCTCTGGCCAACCTTCATGGATAATACCAGACAGAATCTGTAATTCTTCATCCTTGGCAGTCTCCTCACGCAGGTTTTTCAGACGAGTGGGGGAGACACTTAGATCTTCACCATGTTTGATCTGCTCCAACTCAAAGGTGAACAGTCGTTCTCTGATCGAGCGGATGTCACTGTCCTGGGTCCGACTCACTGGTTCATCTTTTAAGTACGCGCGACTTAATGTGTCAGCTAAAAACATAGTTTCTCCTTTCTTGTATTCCACTTGAATGTCATAGTTCTGCAGGCGGAGGCGCATGCGTTGAAGGCGTTTTGGCGAACTGTGGATGGGCTTCTTGAATATGGTTTCCAGCGGCTTGTGGTCTGACTGCACAATTACATTGCTCCTTCCAAAGATGTACTGATCAAATTTCTCACACGCATAGACTATGACGAGTAGCTCTTTTTCAATCTGAGCATAGTTTTGTTCAGTTTGAGTCATCACACGAGAGCTGAAAGCCACTGGACGCTCCTCTTGTAACAGAGCTGCGCCAAGTCCACTTTGGGAAGCATCGCATTGAATGACCACTGGCTTTTTCACGTCATAGTAGGCAAGTACAGGTGCAGATACAATCATTTCCTTGACACGGGTCACAGCATCATCATGACTTTGCAGCCAGCACCACTCAGCATCCTTTCCAGTGAGTTTTCTCAAGACTTCTGTTTCTTCAGATAGACGTGGGAGGAACTTGGCTAAGTAGTTCACCATGCCAAGGAACCTACGTAAGGACTGAACATCAGTGGGGTCTGGCATCCCCACAATTGCTTCAACCTTGTGTGGATCTGGTTTCAGTCCCTCGGGGGTCAGAATGTGTCCAATGAAAGGAACTTCTTGCTGTCTCAGTCGAGCTTTCTTCTTGTTCAACTTCAGGTTTCTCTCACGGCAGCGGTCCAGGAAAGCACGCACATTTCGGTCGTGATCTGCCTGCCACTCAGTAGGTGTGTTGCCAAATCCAACAACCACGAAATCGTCTGCAATGACTTCTACTCCTTTAAGACCCTCAACGTGCTCTCGCATTTTGCGCTGCCAAACTTCCGGTGCACTGTTGATGCCGAATGGCATTCGTTTCCAACGATAACGCCCGAACGGGGTGTTAAATGTTGTTAAACTACTAGACTCATCGTCAAGTTCCACTTGCCAGAAACCATTACTGGCGTCAAAAACACTGAAGAGTTTTGCCCCATTCAGCCTAGTTGCAATTTCTTCAATTGTGGGCATCGGAAAATGTTCACGCTTTATGGCCAGATTCAGATCCCTGGGATCCAAACAGATGCGTAGCTTGGTTTCTCCCTCAGCTTCAGTGGATGGCTTGCTCACCACTAGCATACTTGATACCCAGTCAGTAGGCTGGTCGACTTGTTCAATTATGTTGGCAGCTGCCATTTCTTCAAGTTTCCTCTGAACTCGCTCAGTCATCGCAACAGGTAAACGCCGCGGAGGATGTACTACAGGTCTGATGGACTCGTCTGTCACAATGTGGTACTGTCCATCCAACTTTCCAAGGCCTTCAAATACATCATCATACTCTTCTAGCAATGGCTCTGTGTATGTCTTCAGTACATTCACGCGTGGATCTCGGTCACTGTCCAGAATCTTTATCAAGTTCATCTGCAGCATTGTCTGCTTAGACAATATGGGCTCATACCCATGGCCCCTGACTACATTGACTTCAATTTTGTGTGCGTTTCCTTTGCGGGAGACATATACCGTGGCTTTGCCCTCGATGGGTTGCTCATCTCCATTGGCTAAAACCAGGACCGACTTGCCTCGTGCACTGAGGAAATTTAAGTGCAGATCGCCTGTCACCTTCTTGTAGACATCCAACGGCAAAAGATTGCACTCAGCCCCAGTGTCCATTAAGAAGCTTACATCATGACCTGAAAGGGGCTTTGACTCCTTTGATACAGTGAGGGTCACCATCTCACGACCTCCGTTTCCAACGCCTGCAGCACTTAAATAGAATCGCTCTTGGACAGTAGACACCTTGCTTTTTGAAGGGCACTTGGCAACAAAATGATTCTTCTTTTTACAATATGCACAAATCTGACCAAAGGCAGGGCAGCTGCGTCTTTCGTGGTTCCGACCACAGAATCTGCAGTCCTTGATCCAGCCACTGCTGACAGATGGGACATTTTCTGACTGCTCCTTCTCTTTCTCTTTCACAGCACTCAATCCAGACTCGGCAGACATAACTTTCATTTGAACGGCAGTACTTTCGGCGGCACGTGCGATATCTGTAGCTTTCTCAAGGGTCAATTTCTTCTCTTTGAGCAAATTTTCACGTACCTTAGCAGTTTTGGTACCTGTCACCAGGCGATCCCGGAGAAGCTGATCAGGTGTAACTGACTCGAAATCACAATTTGCTGCGATTTGGCGAAGCTCCGTCAAATATTGATCAACAGTTTCAGATTCCCGCTGATCCCGCTTAAAGAAAAGAAAACGTTCGTAAATAGTGTTTTCCCTGGGAATGCAATACTCTTCAAACTTGCTTACAACCGCAGCGATTTTCTTCGTGTCGTCTGGCGAGGACCATGTGAAAGTACGAAACACCTTGTTCGCTTCTTTTCCAATTACTGCCAAAAGTGTTGCTACTTGGCGTGCTTCTTCCTCTTTATCGAGCTTCGTAGCCAACCTGTAATTATTCCAAGCAGAGACCCAAGTTCGCCAATTGGACGCTGTCGAACCATCGTTTAGCTCGAGTATGTCAGGAGGAGGTATCTGGAAATTCGCCATTGTTGTCAAACTTGAAACCAGACTTGTTGAAGGAAGCGGGTCGCTATCTTCACCACTGCTTTCACTCATAAATTCGGCAACTTCTGCCACAAATCATTCGTTTTCTTGTCGTGTGGATTCGGGAAACTTCTGACACCATGTAACGACAAGCGGAAAGACAACAGAGTCCGCAAAACAAACTTATTTATTGTGCTGAGCAGCAACAACGAAAACTACAACATGGCGGACCGCACGAGACCCGGCACGTGACTCTCCAGGCGGGAACTAGACTAATACTTCATGTAAGCGTACTCGTTACACTATTTACATGAAGTAAATTCAAAGTTTCAAAACAACCTCCACTATGGATGCAAAGCAGTGAAAGCTTTATGCTTCATTCTTTCTCATATCACTTAATGAAACAACTTCGCAGTTGTAAAAATCAATGAAGCTGTTGGAAAAAGAATCTGAAAGGGCTCAAAGAAAAGATATAATTATGGTTCGTAACAAATAACATCTATTTGCATTCCATCGAGTGGGAACTAATAATGTTCATAAACATTAAGTTGCTGAGACTGCTCGGTATGGACTGGAAATTTAAGTGTGCAACTTTCTTGTAGTTCCTGGTAACATATCTGATGTTGTACCATACGAATGAGCGAGAAATGAGATCTGTTTGACTGGCATCAAATCACATCTGTAAATATGAAATATAGATAGTGCAGATGTAAAAATGTTTTGCATTTTGTAGGTTCCACCAATAGACACTGATGATGAGCAGGTGCTTGGCTTGCTTGTGGAGTCTTTTCTGTTAAGTGGACGTATTACAAATGTCACATCCCTTATCGCGTTTCACCCCCAGTACCTGGAATGTTTTTTGAAGACCGAGTATTTCATGTTTAAAGGAGAAGGACCTTTACCATTTGACTGGAGATGCTATATTGCTATCATGGTGAGACAAGCAAAATACTATATACAAGGCTATGAAACTATCTAAAATACTTTAAAGAAGAAACAGGACCATTTTTTTAAGTAAAAAGCCAGTCATGAGGATTAAAGGCTGTTAGTGTCGGGGTCAGGGTCTTTAACCCTGATGATGACTTGAGTTTCAATAAAAAAATATTTGGTTTAATACAGTTTATAGTGGTCATAGTTATTATGTGAAGTAATCTTTGCTTTTTAACCGGACATGACTGGATTAAGTCGCCACTTATTATATTTTGTAGAATTGTGATGGAAATTGTTAATTCTGACCAAAGTGGATTATTGTTGAATATAATATTTTTTTGTGTTTTTGTAGGGTGCAAGCAGACATCGCTGTTGTTATTTGGTATGAAAATAGCTAGTCTGGGTGTAGAAATAGGTACCAGTAAACTTAATGCTGGGAGTAACCCTAACTAGCGTCCCCCCCAGAGGAGAGTAGAAATACTCCTAGTGGCTTCATGCTACAGAAACTGGGATAAGCTCCAGCCTGGGCCACTTGGATCATATACAGGCTTTACGAACCTCAAACAAATGTGCTGTCAGTGATATTAAATCCAACTTGTTCTACTTTAAGTTGAAAGGTACTTATAAACTTTTCCCTTACTTTGTGAAGTTTTCAATGGCTCATGCAGTGCTATAGAGAATAGTGATTTTCTTTTTATCTAACCACTCGGGGAAAATAAAACACCTTGAAAACATTAGTCCTTACCCAAAACACATTTATGCTAAATGTAAATAAATGGAGAGCTAGTGTAAAAACTTTGCCATAGAATGTTTGCCTAATGATGCCAGTTGGCCCCCAAAGCAATGATCAAATAGCAAAGTTAATTTAGACATGTATGATATGACCTCTGAGCTGCAATAGGAATGACAATGGCAAGTGAAAATATTTTTGGTCACTGTACTCATTGTTAGTTAATTTCAGTTACAGGTATTTTGAAGGGAGTGGTTTTAGCAAGTTTCTTGTAGAGTTAACAGCTTTTGTGGTCCTTTCAAATTGTGGATTTGGGGAGGCAGTTAATGAAGAGTGAACATGTCCTAATAAAAAAAAAACTATTTGACACTGATCAATGATAAACGTTCATTAAATAGTGGGCCACACAAGTATATGATATCTAAGTACATTATTTATACCAATAGCTAGTCTGCCATTAACATTATTTTATAATCTGCAAAAGATTTTGTAGCCATACATTTTCTGGTTTGATGTTCTTTACACTGGTGACACTGTTCTTGGTTTTCCTTTAAGCTTTTTAGTAGTGTTTTATGATGGAAGAGAATGGGTAGGTTTTCTCAAGGGGGCATGCTTATTTTGAATTTCACACTGGAGCAATGCTTGAGCAATGGTCTACACTACTTTGAGGAAGTACCCTTTTGCTGCCTTCTTAATAAGAACAAAAATATGTGGTTTTTATTGTTATTTAATGCATCTTTGACTTTCGTTTTAAGGTTCAGTTGTATGAGATTGAGTTTCTGAAACAACAAGGAAACAAGACTTGGCTTCAAGGACTTGATTACATTCCAGCTAAATTGAGAGCACTCTCCACAATCAACAAAATTTTGGCACATCAGCCATGGCTACTTAGTCCAAGTCATATCGAGGTAAGGAACCAATTCAGTTCAAAGTGGAAGAACTACTAACAGTTTATTATTGTAATTAGGTTTGACTTTCTCTGTACAAGTTAATACACGTATGACAATGAAGTGTGATAATCCAAGTGTCATGTAATACAACTGAAAAAGGTTATGGACTTCCCTTAACTCAGTCCTTAAACTTTGCAGTACTAAGGGTATTAACACCTAGTTGAATACCTTTTTGGTATGTTTCAGTGGGATATCGGGCGAGTTTGATCACTTGTATGTCTTGTCAAAATACAAACCATGATAAGACCACACAAGCCTTGCAGACCAGAAAAGGTGCTATTAGGTTACTGCAGTCAAGTGACCATGATATCCTAGCTATATCAAGTCAGTGACTTGGTATTGCAGGATATCAGGACAGACATGGCTTCCGATTGGCTAAATGCAAATTTTGGTGAAGTAAAGTTCAATAACATCATTAGAAGTACGATATCACAGAATTTACTTTCTCACAATTTACATTTACAGATAAAATTACAGCTTTTTTATGATGTATGTCATAGCACGCAGCAGGTACTTCCTTGTGATAACTTGTTTGTCTTAAACTTCTCTGCTCTTTGTTATACAGACACTTCTTAAAGGAGAAGACAACTGGTCATTGTCGGAACTTGTCCAAGCCATTGTTATCCTGGTTCATACTCACAGTCTGTGCAGCTTTGTATATGGCTGTGGTGTTACACCAGAAATAGACCGTGATGGAGGTCACACCTATAAACCTCCGTCACTCCAAGAGAGTGTACAGGGCAGCTTTGAAAGAGATTGCCTTTCTCTTAATGGCATGAATAATCGATCCTGCATGACTGAGCTTATGGAAAAAATGAAAGAGGTTGAGGCAGAACAAGATGCCCTCATGGAGACCACACAGGAAGAACTCTTTCAACAATTTGAAAAAGTAGAGAGTGGAGAAGGTAAGGGAAGGAAAATGATTAAACTTTGAAAAGAACCCCAAGACATCTTGCAACAACATTTTGTACAATGAGGCATTTAAGTTTCATTTTACACCACATGTGGACCAAAAAGAGGATTTGGGATACAAGATTTCATCGTTAAAGCTAATGTCTCCTTTCTTGAATTCTCCAACAGCCATATGTTCTGGAAGTGTAAGTGGTCAGAACCAAGACACACAACTGTCTGATCACTATGTCCAATCAGTAATGTTGTATTGTAGATTGCAGTTCTAGTACCAGTTTATTCAGTGCAAAGACTTCAACCAGGGCCACCTGACAGTTTTGAACCAATCAGAGCACAATTATTTTAAATCATCAGAATCTGAGTTTGTTTTTGATCTCGTTAATCATGTCATAGCAGTGTGAAACTTGTGTTAGCCATTCAGCAGGGTCCGACATTGCGACTGACTGGTGGCTAATGCGACCAAAAATTGAGCGTTGGCGACCAGAAATTTAGAACTGGCCGCCGCAGGCGACTAACCTTTAGTCCCCTCGGCGCCATATTGTTTCAGTGGCTTCTCGCAATTCTGATATTGCGGGCGAAAACGTGATGTGGCGAAAATCATGACGAGTTGTGACGAATAACGCGTGAGCCGAAACACGCGCGCTTAAGTAATCTTTTAATACTTTACCTAAATACCAGTAAACAGAGTAAATGCCAGTAACAAAACAAGAGGCCCAAAAGTTTGGCCACTTTTAACTAATGAACAGTCTATCGTACAGTAATAATTAATAATTTAAAAACTTATAAGGCGCAAATATCTATATAAATATATTCAAATGCGCCAAACCAATCAAATACTTCCAACCAGAAGCCAAGAGCTGCTTCCGAGCAATCGAGTTGGCTTCTCATGGCTTCTGATTAGATTAAATTTGCACGAAAAAATGTTAATAAATTTTAACGTAATCGCACTTTTTGGCTTCTTGCTGTGCTACATTGACAATGATTGCTGTATTAATAAAGTATTCTGAAATACAAGTTGTAGCGTACTACACGTGCGAAAGATGGCTTTCAGCTCTTTGCGATCATTTCGTGATTTGCTGCTCTCAGGAGACGAAACCACCGCTTTGAAATATTTCAACGAGTTAGATGCATGTTCTATTATACAATCCAATGTGGTAGATTTGACTCAGCTGCCTCAGGATGACCTTGGAACGAGCTTAATACCAGATGACATTGCTGCTAAGCCAAGTGGAAATCCTGTGGCACTGAAATCAACTGGAAATGGCAATTGCTTGTATAATTCGGTCTCACTTCTCCTTTGTGGCGATGAATCTTGCAGTGAAGGCTTGCGTATTCTTGTTGCTGGAGAGTTATACTTCAATGCTGAATATTATGCCGATCACAAAATTTTTCGAAATACCATTAGAGAACTTTCCGAAGTGCAGGAGTCGACATTATTTACAGTTGGTTTGTCAGCAGATGGCAATCAGATATTGGCCGGTGGTGGCAGTAGGATCGATGCTATTAAAGCAGAGGCGTTGGCTGGCTGCAAAAATGGGGTGTGGGGTTCTTTAGTTCACATGATGGCTCTTGCCTCAGTGATCAGACAACCGATATATTCTTTATATCCGGTAGTCAACTTTCGATATCGGCCATTGATGCACAAGCTCCTCAATCCAAGAGAAGCTAGTCTGGATAAGGAAGTGGAACCTTTCTTCATACTGTGACCAGTCAAGAGAAGGCAGCCTGGATAACCGACCGAATGCATGGTTCACCCCGAATCACTTCGTTCCAGTCATATGGATACGTGAAGCGTCCCCTGCAGCAGGTGAAACAACTAAAAGCACAGGCTCCAAACAGGGAACTATTTTGTCGTTTTTTAAGTCGTCGCCTGCAAATCCCACAAAACCGGCAAGTTCAAGCAGTGGAAAAACCAAAAACGATGTGAAGAGAAGTGCAGAGAAGGCAGAACTTAAGGAAGGGATTGCTAAGAAGTCTAAAACTGCACCTAAACGCAAGTTCATGTCACAGTGGAAGGATGAATTTCCCTGGGTAGTCTTCCATGAAGACCAAAATGTGATGATGTGCAAAATATGTTGCAGTGCACCACATGTGGCACATTTAAAAAGGAGACATTACAAAAACACAACATTGGTGGTGGTCATCTTAGTGCCCGAGATGCTGTCTTAGCAAAGCAAAAGCCAGTGGAAAACTCCACAATTGCACAAAGCTTTCAAAAAGGGAAAAAGGCTTCCGAAGAAAAAACCGGAAAGACATTGAAGCCAAACTAAGCATGGCTTATTTAATAGCAAAGGAGGAATTGCCCTTCAGCAAGTTTGAGCCCATTCTTGCACTTCAAAGAAAAAATGGCCTAGAAATTAGCCCGACGTACGGAAACGACAAAGGATGCAACATTTTTTTTTCTCTTGTTAGCTTGGTTATAACGGAACAGTTAGTCAGCGAAATTAATGGGAAGAGGTATGTGAGCGTCATGATTGACGGTGCAACAGATGCGAGTGGAAAAGAAAACGAGACTGTCCACTGCAGATTTGTCAAGGATAGGGTGCCTACAAATCGACTTGTAGGACATAAGGAAGTGGCCCATGCACATGCACAAGGTAACCTTTTTGCAAGTTAGACAATATTGAGAAATCCAATTTAAAATGCTGGGGCTAGCCAAGGATAAAGCTAAGAAAACCTATTGTGTATACACCTATTGTGCTAGAGTATACTGTGCATCATTACAGTAACTAAGTAAGGCATGATTACAAAATTTTGGTGGGGTGAGCCAGGACAGACTGACAGGATACCCCATGTGCACGTAATGTGAATGTTTCCATGAGGATAAATTTTGCGTGAAAGTCATAATAGAGTGATTTTACTTAACCCATGAAACACTTTCTAACAATTTGTGCGTAAGAGTCAGAGCTAAACAAAAGACAACAATGGAATTAGTGCGTAATACTAACTAATAGACAGTTACTATTTCACGGGTTTAGTTAAATCACTCTAACAAAACTAATTATTAAATGATTTAACGTTTAAGGTATCCTAGACACTGTGAATGGTGCATTTCAAGTGACCGGCATTCATTACTGGAAAGAGAAACTGGTGGGAATGGGGGCAGATGGTGCTTCTGTTAACCTCGGAAAGAAAGGGGGTGCTGTAGCCTTGTTAC
This sequence comes from Micromussa lordhowensis, assembly GCA_964020085.1. Classification (NCBI taxonomy): domain Eukaryota; kingdom Metazoa; phylum Cnidaria; class Anthozoa; order Scleractinia; family Lobophylliidae; genus Micromussa; species Micromussa lordhowensis. The sequence goes on along the minus strand of OZ026598.1, from coordinate 36,909,799 downwards.
GACAAGAAGTTTCTCACCTTATCGACTGCCATTGCCTTCTGCATCGTCTCGAACTAGCCTTACTGGAAATGCAGAGAAGTTGCAAGCTTGTTGAAACCATCTATGAAGTTCTTCAACTAATATGGAAGACTTACCACTATAGTCCCAAGAGTACGCGTGAGCTGCAGACCGTGGGAAGCGAGCTTGGCATGAATGTTCTAAAGCCCACTCAAGTTAGTGGAACAAGGTGGCTTCCCCATATCAGTCGGGCCCTGAAAGTAATGATTGAACCAGGGAAAGAGGGATCTGGCCAATACGCTGCAGTGCTGTTGCACATGGACCACCTTAGTGCAGCATCAAAGAATGCAGATGTCAAAGGGCGGGCCAAATATGTTGTCGGGAAAATGAGGAGCATTCAGTTTTCTGCTTTTTGTCTCTTTTTGGCAGACATGTTCAAGATCATAGCTAAGTTAAGTCTGAAGATGCAACGCTATGATGTCATCTTTCCGGTGGCAGTATCGCTTCTTCATGAAACAGTGGCCAACATTGAAGCCTTGAAGATCCGTCCCGTACCAAATGGACATTTGGCACGGTTTATGAATATGCTTCAGCATTCTGGAGTCAAGGATGAGTTTCGATTTCAAGGCATTACACTGAGAGGGTCGCTCAATGGCAAACCAAAGAGAGGAGATGTACGCACTGGCAGCTTTCGGTCGAGAGTGAACGAAGCCATTGGGTTGTGCCTGACTGGGCTTGAAGAGAGGTTTAGTTCACTGATGAATTCAGCCTCAAACTCGGAATCCACCACAAAGTATGGAACAGCGGACGTCATCAACAATCTTCTTGTCTTCAATGCTGATGCTTGGCCAACAAGCTCAAAGGAACTGGTCGACTTTGGCAACAAGAAAATTGTACACCTTGTCGACTGGTTTCAACCATTACTACAGAAGGCTGGATGTGATGTTTCTTCCATTCCCGAAGAGTGGTTCTCTCTTAAGGTTCTTGTAAATACTAGCTTTAGAGACAAGGACTATGCCAGTTTATGGGAGACCCTGCTCATCAAGACGAACAACAACACAACAACAACACAACAACAACAACAACAACAACACACCTTTATTCGCCTAGTACACACGCTGACGCTGATAAAGTTAAAAAAAATAAATAAATAACTTTTCTGTTAGTACTCAATTAAGCCTGGAGCTGAAATAATCCTGGGATTTTCTAGCCAGTTCTCCAGATTTTTAAGTTTGAAAATAATTGAGATAGGAACTATTTTTACTAAGAAGCAGTTTTAAGTGTACAATATATAATAAGAAAGAAAGAGTATATGTTTAGGTTGCGTTTAATTATGCTGTTCTGACAGTAAATAAGGTTTTAGTTGTTTCGAGAATTGGTGTATGTTTAGTTCCTTAAGATTTGAGGGAACTTTATCCCAGATGATACACGCAGCATATCCGATTGTTTGCTTTCCCTTATTGGTTCGCACTTTTTTTACGTAAAGGTTTTGTTTCGATGCATACCTGGTATTGTATTTGTGTACATTACTAGCATATTGAAAATAGTTTGAAAACAGCTTTGGCAGAAGGCCTTTATGCCAAAGGTACGTGAATTTTAGAATCTGAAATCTATAAACATTATGTACCGTGAGAACATCTAATAGGTTTAGCAGGGGAAGTGCACTTTCTGTGTGCTCACCATAAGCGGTGGCAAATAAAATAAGCCTAGCAGAATGATTTTGTTTAGTTTGTATCTTATCAATATGTGTTTTGTATGCACTTCCCCATGCTAATATTGCATATGAGATATATGTCTCAGCTTAGATATAATACCATTGTTTCGCGCAATTCTTGTACAGATGTATGAAATATGGTGATTAAATGAGATCGTTTCATCAAGCAAAACACCCAAATACTTTATTTTTTGCTTCCTTTGCAGCGCATTTATTGTACCGTCTGCACTTTCAACACTGATATTTACTTGATCATCTTTTTTCTTTTGCGATTTAATAATCATGAAGTTTGTTTTAGAGAAGTTAATTGACAGTCTATTTACATCACACCATATTTTCACTTTTTTGAGTTCAGAGTTGACTGTTTTCTCGAGAACTTTCAGATCACGGGCTGAGGCAAAGACGTTTGTATCGTCTGCAAATATTCTAAATGTTAAGGCACTGGAACAGTTCGGTAAGTCGTTTATATAGATTAAAAATAATACTGGACCTAGGGAACTCCCTTGTGGAATTCCGCACGTCATTGTTTGCTTTGATGAAACTGTATTTCCCATCTGTACATATTGCTGTCTATTTGTAAGATAGCTTGCAAAAAATTGGAGGGGAACACCCCGCATCCCGTACCGTTCCATTTTTTTAAGCAAGATTGTGTGGTTCACCGTATCAAATGCTTTGGAAAAGTCTAAGAACACGCCACAAGAATAAAGATTATTGTCTATCGCATTACGTAAATTATCAGCAATTTCTGCAATGGCTTGTGAAGTTGAATGTCCCTTTCTAAAGCCAAATTGAAACTCGTATAGGATTCCTCGTATAGGACGCCCTCCCTACAAGGATCATTGACTTCAAAAATGTTCTCCATATTGTGGAAATCCTCCTTGTTCAGCCAATTTCTGCCGTGCAGTGTGAAAGGGCGATTTCAGCCCAAAACCGAATCAAGAGCAGCGTATGAGTTAACCTCGCCGTGTCTACGTTGGAAGATTTGATTCGCATTTCAGCAGAGGGGCCTCCAGCAGCCGAATTTGACCCCACACCTTAAGCGTCAATAAATGGTTGGCAAGGAACAGGGATGCAAGCGAAAGGATGAGGAGGCCATCCATGGAACTCTGTATCCCAACGGGGGTACCAATTGACTGTAACATGCCGCTTTTACATTAGCTAGTTAACTAAGTAATCAAATACGCACAAGGCTGTTTTGAAAATGACTAATTTTATTGACTTGAAAGGTCTTCAGAGGTCCATTTATTTAGCCGTGAATATTTCAGCCTTAGTTTCTTTGAAAGTCAGTGAGCGTTCATGTTGGTTAAGGGTCAAATTTTAAGATAGATGTTGTTTTAACTTGTGCTTAAATACCTTACAAGTTAAACTGAGTTATTCGGCAGCGAGTTATTCCCTAAATCGCGGCTACAAATTAATTCTAATACTTGTAAATTGCAACATAGTGGAATTGCATGGAGTTTTCGCAATGAATTGAACCTGTGTAAGACAGACTTGTGGAGGATCGCTGCCTCTTAAATCTTCGATGTTACTGTTGTAGTTAAGTACCGTACACCTTCATTAAAAACAAACTGATAATTTCAGCCAGTACAAAAAGAATAAAAGCGATTGTATTGGTCAATAATCAACTCAATAGTTTTATAGTTTTTATCATGGCCTCTGACTTAGGTGGGGGACTGGTTCGAGCAATAAAAAAGTGTGAGGGCCTGGCACTAGAACATTTCTCGTCATTGCGTTTCGGCGAGAGTAATGAAAGAGGGCCCCATATGTCTAGTACACAGAACTTTACAGGAGACCAGGATAGTTCGTGCTAAATGGAAATAATAAGAAAAAGAAATCCGAAGCCTTCGCATGAACGTTGACAAACACGCTCATTGAGATGTAGGACTATGTTATCGTTACACTGCTGTTGTGAGTCTCTCCTTTAATAGCTGTATTAATAATATTGTGTTAAATGGAAACATTTTGTTTAATTATAGTGAAAGAAAGTTTAAATTTTGTGCTTTTACTATAAATTAACGTAAATTAAAACTATTGGAGTAAAACGAAAAATTAATACAACCAAACCAAAAAAACTAACACTTGTCATTGGCGAGCAAACCCCTCCATTTGGCGACCAAAATTTTTAGGTTAGTCGCCAATTGGCTCCCTTAGAAAAAAGTTAATTTCGGACCCTGCATTGGAGCACGCAATTTTGATTGTAATAGTCGCTAGACTGCATATCAAGGCTGTGGCCTAAGAACAATTATGAGAAACCCAAGGGTTTGCTAACCATGAAGTCCTGGGTGCCCAGCACTTAAGCATATATGAAAAAAAAAGATTTTCCACTTGTCCAAAGGCAAAAGTTAGTCACCTGTGTACCCTGGGCGCTTCTAGAGTGCAGCCCTGTGTATAGTTGTTTTGTCTGCCCTGGGTCACACTACCTGGTTCATTTGAAATCATTTTGGACACCACATCCAAAGTGTCAGAGTTATTTGTTGCTGGGTTTAAAGCTGTTTTTGTCCCTGGACTGGACTTTTTGGTCTAGTTGAAAATGATTTGTTTCAAATTATGGTTGTGCAGCTGGATTGCGAAGTTGTTGCTTGTTTGTCATGTTTACCAAGGAGTCAACCAAATTTTTACGCAATTTAGCATGTAATCTAAATTGCCTGTCCCAACAGCTAACAATTGCACTGCTAGAACATGATTGGTGATTTCACGAACAAACTCTAGAGTCTTCACTTTTACAATCGTGCTGTGATCAGTTGAAAACTCTTGGGTATACTGTTCTAAATGTGCAGTGAACTAGTAGGGAGATTATGTTGTTACGGGTGAACCTTGAAGTGTTTGAAATTCTTGACATTTGTTTCCTCTTCTTTGTCCAGTTTCTACAGGCAAAGACAAAGTGTCCACCGGCTGTGACACTCCTCAGCCAGGTATAGCACGATACCTGATGGATGCGTCATTTGGTTACAGCGACTTTGCCAGTAGAAATCAACAAATAGACATATCAACCTTCAGAGTGCAGGATTATTCCTGGGAGGAACATGGCTTCTCCCTTATCAACAGACTCTATCCTGATATGGGGCAGATGCTGGATGACAAATTTAGCTGCACATTCAACCTAACATACAACACGTAAGGATAGCTAAGTTATTTTTCTTGTTGTTTTTCTTCTGTATTTTGATCTCTTTGTCCTTGTCTTCAGACAACTGAAATTGAAAGCAACACTGAAATCCCTCATCGTCCCGGTGAGGGTTTTCTGTTGTCTTTCCCCCATTAAGTGGCTACCTCAAATTCATCACGTGTAATTTGGCTTTGTTAATTTATAACTGCCTGCTTCCCTCTTCCAAAACCTATGAATTTTAGCAAATAAAGCAATTCCCAATCCTTGACTTCTACTTTTTTGAGAAATACATAGTCTATCCTTAAAATTAGTAGTAATCTGGAAATATTTTTCTTGTTTCTCAGGTTGGGTGAAGTAGAAAATGTGGACACTTCAACTTTCCGTAGGGCCACTTGGAACTACATTCATCTGGTTTTCGGTATATATCATGATGACTACCTATACACAGAGGTATGTTATGTACAACTTATGAAAGAAAGCTTTTGAGGGTTGTTCCGAAACATAGTTATATGTGCTGGTAAATCTTGAAGCCTCAGCCAGCTACATAGCAATGTGATCGCAGGTCTGAAACACAGTTAATGGGCGATTCCAGAAAATATCCATACCTATACCACGGACGGCTTTTTTGGATTTCCGAAGGGGAGGGGAGGTTCACGATTATGGAATTCTGAGGGCATGGGGGGTATTTACGATTGGAAATCCGAAGGCATGGGGGGATTTCACAGTTGAGATTTCTGGACTAGAAAGTGTAGAGTGAGTTCCTTGAAAACGCTATTGTTGTGGACTTTTGTAGCTCGTAAATAAACCATGAACGTATGACCACGGAAGCAGAAGACAAGCATCGATAGATCAGAGGCGTGTTTACGCTCATAACTTATAGAAGTGTTCACAGTAAGACGTGGGTTTCACATTCACCTTGATTAAGTTCTTGTCACATTAATAAAATCTGAACATGTATCTTTCCGCTTGCAAATTTCTTGTTACTCAGTAAAAAACTCGAACCAGTCCCTCGCTTCCAAGGAACGCCTGCAAGATTATTGAGCATTCGGACCGTCGAAGGGCAATCGGGGAAGACTCGGGAGAACGAGGTCTGGTCTTCGTTGCCAAGAAGATACTAGCGGCTCGTGTTTTCTACATTTCCCTCGTGTTCTCAAATGCCCATTGTGTTTTATCACGGTGTAATATACGGCTTAGGCTTCTTCATTTGTTAAATAGATTATACTCGACCTGATCTTTTATGATACATTTCATGTACACTACATGAAGAATATGGGTTGAAAACACTTTTCGTGCACACTACATGGCGTATAAAAGGACACAACGAGGAAGCAAGAGTATATTTGACCGCCGAAAGATTTTAAGTGTGAAATTTGAGCTATTTTGCTTTGCAAACGTAAAAACAACACAAGAAAACAAAGAGGAGGAAAATTACCGTACGTGGTGTTTATTTTTATAGTCAAATTCAGACTACCACAAGTGGTAGGTTTTTCTTGTCGCTGAAGAGTAAAGCTTCTCGTCTGGTGCCGCTACATCATGTTCGTTTGTTCATATAGGTGTTGCTAAGTCGAAAATGTACTTCCAAAAAAACCTGGAATTTCTGAAAGGGAGGGGGGGGGGCTCACGATTATGGAATTCTGAGGGCATGGGGGGTAACGCATTTTGGAATTTCCGAAGGCAAGGGAGGGTTAAAACATGGAAGCCGTCCGTGGTTGGGTATGGATATTTTCTGGAATTGCCCAATAGAGGGAAATGGTTGTGAAGCCCAGCAAACATCAAATGAGCAAACAAAGGTGCCAAGATTCATGTTGGAAGGTCCATGACCATGCACAATCTTATGCTATGTGCTTGTACACTATACGTGAATTACATAACCAATACATTTCTTTTGATTGGTTCCTCAGTATGTAGTAAGTAACTAGTGTGTTTTGTGCACGGTCACGGCCAAAAAGCAAACAAAAGCCTACAACAAAGAAATTTGTCAGGTTTCATAACCATTCCCCTTTATTACCTATGTCTAGAAAGAAGAGTTTTTGTTTGCTTGTGTGTGCACAATTGAAAACAGAGTGGTATTTATATGATGTACATGTAGCTGTATGTGTATGTTACTACTGTTACTGTGTGAGGGTGATTATTGTGGTACAAAAAATTAGTTGATTGTAGTATTACCTTAAATACCGCTATGGTAATGGTTTGACATTCTTTGACATTCAGCTTTGCAATCTGAAGGTCCAGGCTTAAAATCCTCTTCCTCACGGTCACCATGTAATTGAATTTGTGCTTGGTGGTCCTAAATTCAACTGATCTAATCTGTTGCATTCATGATTTTGATGAAACTTAACTCTTTGGATTCTTCCAATGTTCATTATTTGAATTTTCTGTCAAGGCTGGACAACACTTGTGAGGTAGAAACTAGTAGGTCACGACAATATGAAGAATAAACTTGTGAATAAATCAAGTGAAAACAAGAGAGAATCTACTGCACTTCCTGCATGAATCCAACCAGTGAGGTCACAAGGTCCTTACACTCGGTTCCAGGGCCAAGACATCGTTTTGCTCCAAGTTTTAAGTCCTCTTTACTTCTGACAATAATTTATTGTTTACCAAGTTATAGTTTACCTATTGGCACAGCAGTGCTAAATACCCTGACAATTAAATAAAGTCATTCATTTTATTATTAGGTAAACAAGCTGATGGAGAGATCGTATAAAAAATACATTAAAGTGGTGAGTCTTTCAGGCTGGGTGTCCAGGGTCCTGTGGACAGCCATGCCACTTATTAAAGAAAATGGTTTTATTTTTCATATGCTGCCTTATAAATTGTTCATTTGAGCAGGCCCATTTAGCAAATTTTGGACTGCCACTTTTCAAATCCTGGCTAAAAGCCTGAATGTCTTGGTCATTCATTAATTCAGCATGACAAACTCTGCAGCAGCATTGTGGAATCCATTCTTTTTTAATACGTAATGTTGTTTGTAAATGATGGGCATGCAGAACAGTTAAAATTGCGACTTTGGTTTTGCTACACAACGCTGGTGCTCTGACATAAAAAAATTTCACTCAACAGTGATGATGATGAACACACAAAACAGGGAACCACAAAAGCTATATTGCTCTGTTTGAGTGGTTTAAGATCCGGTTAAAATACAGATTACACTGATGTGATGCATATTGATGTACAAGGAATTGACATTTAATCAGACAACAAAAAAGAATAGATGAAATGTGGAAAGTACAAATTACACATTAGTCACACTGAAGGAGAGGCTCTTAAAGACAAGAAAAATAAAGCAGCTGAATTATGTTCAAATCACTCATTTGATTATATACTGAGCAGAAATTATTCTCATTTGCCTGTAACACTTGTCACAATAAGGACACTCAGACATTAGACACTAGACTTTTTCTTCACTTTTTTGATAATTTGCTGACGAGGTCTCATGTGTACTGTAACAACACCAATTCTTCATATACACAAAGAGCACTCACTGGACAATCGTTCAAAAAATGCACAAAAGAAAGTTGTGTTCTTGGTTTGAGAGTTCTCGCTATAAATCTCTGAAGATGTGGTATGTATTTGATGCTAATTAGTGTCATACATTGTTAGGTTGCCTGCTTCCCTGAAAAAGTGTCAATAGATGACTACCTGGGATTTATGTCAGAACTCACTCATTCAGAAAAGGTATGTTCATTTCGTTTACTGTTAAATTTTGATTGTAAACACCCTGAAGCCCTCCCTCCAAGATCCCCCCCCCAATGAAATTTAGATTTTAAAGCTGTTAAAAAAGTTTATGATTTGTTGTGATCATAACCTCCCTATATTACAGTGTGACTACTCCAACCATACACATCTAATATTGTACAAAAAATATTAGAAATAAATAAAAATAAAATTGTACATGTGTAACTTCTCATCCAAGTGTAGAACTTAGTGTTTTTGAGTTGCAAACAATACCGTGGAACATAGGCCTTCGAACAAGCCTTTGAACAAAAGGCATGCACAGGACTTGTGATTGGATTTAACAGTATTTGTCTTCCCTCTACAGGTTCATATCAACCTTCTGCTGCTGGAATCTCGTGTCCAGGCGGAACTTCTGTATGCTTTGAGAGCAATCATGAAGTATATGACGTAATAGTTACATAATTATGTTCAAAGTGCTAGAGATAAAGTCATTAAGAAGTACAGGGTTTTAAACACTCGGGCTTAGCCCTGGTGTTCTCCCTTGTTATATTTATTATAGAGCTCAACAGTTTAAGTCTTTAACTTGGTGACTTTTTAGAATTAGTTGGGTAATTGGAAGTTGAAGTTCATCTCTGACTCTCTCTTTATTTCCCAATATTTTAAATTAAATATTTTGGCTTAGAGAAAGTAGCCGTAAGTGAGTATTTTTATTTCAACTATCAAGAAAAAAGTATTATTATTAATAATATGTTCAGAGGAAACTATTATCTTTTAGGTTTGCAAACCTATGTTTTAGAATAACCCTGGCGTCTGTCTGTCAATCTTTTGTGTGGGTCTCAAACATCACATTGCTAATTGCCAATGTCCCCTTTTTCATTCCTTCCACAGCCATCTTTTGTGGAGTGGAGGGGGGGGGGGGGGGTCGCCATGACAACGTTAAAACGTCTCGGTAGTGCTCCTGCAGAGTTACATTATCAACTCTTTGCCGGCTGCTAGGAAGGTTTTCTGAAAAAGGTTTTAAGCTTGGGTAATATGCATCATTTGCTAGCCTTTTAAGCAAGTCTTTGTTTTTGTTGGTGAGGTTAAGAAATTGTTTCACAACGCTATTCAGCGACTAGAAATCGGAGTGGTCTCCTTGAAAAAGTTACACTCTGTAACATAGGATGTATCATCAAACATATGTACGAGTTGATATTTAGAGTGGTTTTCTGATGATTACTAACCTTGAGGCCGATAATTATGTCAAAAGATAGTACAATGCACCAATTACGAGTTATTGAAAGCACGAGAAAAGGTCACGCGAGGAATGGATTTGCTGTTGAATTTGATTGGCTGCGTGTTCAACGTCCTCGTTCTGATTGGTTAAAGCTTGATGGGTAGCTTCTTTGAACCAACAGAAAAGCTCAATCAATATGAAACCTTTAGTAAACTCATTGGAAAACTGCTCAAACAGTTGTTTATAACAGAAGAGCGATCCCTGCTTGTCAACCAGCACTGTATCACATACAGGGTGGACTTTTAGTCAATTTTCACACGGGCGAGAACCTCCAGCAAATCACTCTTAGGGTGAGAAGGTGTCTCTTCCTTTTTACTGGTTGCTCTTCCGTATTGTAAGGCGTTGAAATTTTTTTTGTGTGTGTGTGTGCGAGCTTGTAAGTACATGTAATAATTTCCATATCAGTTTATTATTATTAAGTTTACCAAGCACCTTAACACGTTATGACAAAAAGACAGAAAACTCTGAAGGTCTCTGGAAATTAAGTGTTTAATTATACCTCGACAACTGGAAGAAAGTAATTTAAGGTAGACGCGATTTGCCGCAGTCTCAAAGCTGCGGAACGGATCACGTGCAAATCTTAGGTTCTAGCTGATTCCAAGGGAAAATGAGGTTTTTTCCCCTGAGACCCTCAATGTGAAGCCGAGGTTTAACAGATACCGCTGGCATTTTTGCCGCTGTCATGTCATGTTTGAGCCCGCCAAGTAAGGGTTGTTACCTTGTAAAACGTATCTTGATGATGCAATACCGCTTTTTGACTTTTTATTTTTGAGGAAGAGTGAAATATGATCGATAACATGAACCATTTTTTCCAGTTAGTATTTCAAGTTTATTTTTGTAATTCTGTATCCTCTTGTTTTTCACTGGGTTAAGCGTTATTTTGTTACAATACATATCACTCACTCTTCCGGCGTAAAAAGTCATCATTAGACATTGGGACTGCCAAAAAAATAAATAAAAATAGAAATAAGAGAGTACAATAGACAAAATCTAAATTTATTTTGCAGAGTTAATTCTGCGGCAGTTAGCATGTTTAATTCGCAAGAGTCATACTTGCTTTTTATCTGAAGCTGTCGGTATTATGTTAGAGAGACCGAATAAGCTTGTTAGTGCAGGTAACGGCGACACATTAAAGTATCTCATTTGAAACCCCATTGGTGTATATCGTGATGATTTCTAAGTTTCTCAAGTCACTTACGGTCCAAGCCTCACACCAGATGACCGCGTTTCAAAATTTAAAATGGTCACCATCATTTGCCCTTTATCTTTATCATTATCTTTAATCACTATTTATACACGGTAAAAATTCATCAGGTACAAAAAATCACAATAAAAACGCCTGAAATCCTAAAACGAAATTCTAAAATCCTAATCCTAATATTATTATATTAACTTACAACAGTATTCCACTTATAAACCTGATTTCGATGAATGTCGTGTGTTTAAAAAGTATGATAGAGAAGGCGTTTAAATTGATTCAATGAAGCAGACTCTCTAATGTCACTGTCACTGTCGCTGTTCCAAAGATGCGCCACTGTAACTAAAACTATTTTTCATGTAGTTAGTTCTCGGAAAGGGAACAAGTTTGTTAAGGCGGGGGTAAACATGAATAGGCGTGAAATTTGAAGTGATATAAAAAAGGAAATTGTTAGGATTAAGATGGGTTGGAAACACTACCAGACATTGACACCCGCAAAAGAGAGCTCCAGGTTGCTAGGGGACTGTTTAGTATCCGTGTACTAATCCTTCGCTTCAAATTTCAATTTTCCAAATCCATTAAATATCTTTCCCAAAATGCCCAAACATTTACACAAAACCGCCCAACAGAGGTTAATGAGATAAGCAGAGAGATTTAGTGTCGCTTGAAACGTGACCGAGATATTGGCAGAAAGGCCGTGTTAAGCGACGTCAAAACAGCCTTCACGTGTACCCCTGTCTTAACCGAGTCCCTCAGAGCATAATTCGAGTCCCTCAGAGCACAGTTTGATTTGAGGATTCCATCTGTTCAACTACCTCGCGGGTGACTGACTTTAAGCTTGAGAGAATAACTCGTTCTCTCGTACTCCTTCTCATACTTTATTTGGGAAAGTAGTAAGCAAACGTCTCTTGCTTTGCTTGGTTCTTCCCTCAGTTTTTTGTTGATGCTGTTTGTTTCAGAGCCGAAGAACATACTGCGCATCCCTAGGCCTCCCAACGGTAGAAAGAACGGCGGGCTGCTAATAAGGTACGCGTGGATGTCGTTCGGTTGATTTATTTATATTGGGCAAGCATTAATTTTTTCGGCATTTCACTGTTAAGAAACAAGGCTCCCCCTGCTTACTGAGAGGCTCTCTTGCGTATATATTCAGTGGTGTGCTTATATGGGTGCAATATGTAAAGGAAGTGTGGGAAAATGTGTCTTTGCACCGCAATTTCTTTTGTACCGCGGGAAAATAAAGCGTTCGGAAACCTTCTTCAGGTTAATTTTGTCCGAAAAGAAATTGATTCTCCAGGAAAACAATACACCAGCTTTCATTGGTGACGTTATTATAAAATCTTGCACTTACCGGGCAAATTGGCAAAGCATATAAAGTTTGTAATTCTTTTGTTTACAAGATCGACGAAACTCCCGCCAAAAAAACTTGGAGCCTGGCGCACAGCATGGCGCACAGCCAACATCATATATCTCGCGCTTGTTGCTGAGTTCATATTCGACCCAGTCCTTCGTCTTGAAGACAGAGCGCGGTCATGCGCAAAAGAGAAAGTCGTCCAAAGACAAATTTCCGTGTTTATTTTCGCGACGACTGGGTTTATTGCGTTAATAGGCCATTTCCGAATTACCTTTGGCCTCTTTCTCAAAGCGAGTCTTGGTGCTCATCCTTTCATATGAAAATGAGATTTCATTCACATGCAAATTAAATTCATTTTAATATGAATGGTTGTGCACCAGGCCTCGCTGTGAAAGAGAGGCTTTAGGTAAATTACATTGTCGTTCAATATTCTATACACCTTATTCCAAAATGGCCACCATTTAGTGGTCTTTTGTTTGCCTTCAAATAAGCCCTTGTTGCCTCGTTCTTAAACTCGAAATTCAAAAGAATATTTTCCCTTGAACGAGGCAACGAGGGCTAATTTGCAAGCAAACAAAAGAACACTAAATTGGCAGCCATTTTGGAATAAGGTGTATAGTAGCGCGCCTACGATTATTTCTTAATTTTGACTTGAACATCCAAATCTTTAAATTAGAGTATCCATATGCAATATAATCAACTGGTAATACGACTGCATCCTAGTCGAAGCTGGATATGATTGAATTAAAAAATTCCTCTGACAGCCAAATTTAGTATGCTATTCAATTAAACAATTTTGTTGGGCCCCGTCCAACAACAAAAACGCAAACGCAACAATCACCAGTCATTTCAGTTTTGTGTTTGAGGGAAGCTCACATGATTATCATAATGTCATCGTATTTTCATAATGTTTACCGCCCGCACTAAAACTGGCGTGTTCAAATTCATCCGGTTTGAACAGCGTTTTCGAAAAGCTCCGTTTTTGTGACGGATTAGAGTGGACGGTAGGTCTAACCATGGAAATAAAGCTGAGTTTTTTAAATTTATCCGGCATAGTGTTTAATACGGGGCCTGGTCGTACGAACGTAATAAATTTTGAAGTTTGGGGAATAAATAAAATTACCCTGTTTTTGCTGCATCACGTGATGCGTTTTACGAACAGCGCACGAGAAGGAATACTTGATGGGTTATAACGTGACATCTGTATTTGTTTCACCATTATTTTTTCTCTGCTAATTTTAGCTAGATAATAAGGTACATTCAGGACTTCTGCGCAATGAGAAGCTTGCTCCTCTGTCTTTTTCCCAGGCGTAGTTTACATGATACTTCCGTTGAGCTGATTTTCGACTTTTTTACTCTTCTTACCTGACACCTATGCTGCTCCTGTGTCAAAGGATGGAATAGCCTGATCATGTGGCTACATCCGGTTATTCCTCAGCAGAGAACTGGAAAACAGAGATCTCAAAAATGTTTATGCGCACCGCGAAGGCCAAACGAAGGGCATCTGTAGAGCAGATTAGAGACGAGATTATATAGAGGCAGCGTGTGATTCATTTGGGTGAGTTAATGGATTGACGACATTTACAAATAAATTCCAGTGTTCTTTTATTTAAGTACTCCAGAAGGGCGAAAGCGTTGCTTTATTGAAAACGAAAAAAGGTACGAAAGTGGGATCAATTAGAAAACATTCCAACCTTTGACTGGAATAAAGGGTAAAGCAAATGCCAAATACCTAGATAAAATCTCAGTCTACATTAGGACTGCAATCTCCATTTCGTCAATCGCAATAAATTAATTAAATATGCTAAGTATATTCATGCTTCACAAAACAAAGGAAACTTTCACAACATGGTTCATTTCAGCGCGTCACCTTAACGAATGAACACGATAAAGAACTCATGGGCTTGATAAAGATATGTCTGTCAGTTTTCTCCTTGGCTTTCAAGGCGCTAGAATCTGTTGGAATTTTGTGGGATATTCATCTCCGAGCATCAGAGTTTATTTACGGAAAACACGGTGTTGCTGTCCGCGAGCCGTCGAATCCTGTTTTGAAATTATCGGCGTGTGCCATCGTGCAGTCTATAAAACAGCGCAAGCAGACATGTCAAGAAATAATTAAAGCGTTCATCGACAGGATCCATGAAGTCAACCCTTTACTGAATGCTGTGGTCGGCGATCGGTTCGTCGAAGCCCTAGAGGAGGCTAGGCACATTGATGAAATCCTCGATTCTTGCGAGGCGGATTCGCATGAAGAAAAATCCATATTATTGAACAAACCTTTGCTTGGAGTTCCCATAACCGTGAAAGAATCGCTTGCATGTGAGGGATTTGCTAACTCAGCTGGGCTCGTGGATCGGAAGGACACCATTGCTTCCAAAGACGCAGGTGTTGTTGAAAATCTTCGGCGAGCTGGCGCGATTCCGATTGCAGTCACCAACTGTAGTGAGCTGTGCATGTGGTGGGAAACGGCGAACAACGTATACGGACGAACGAATAATCCCTACGACACGTCTAAGATAGCTGGTGGAAGTTCTGGAGGCGAAGGAGCGATAATATCGGCTGCTGGCTCGGTTTGTGGTGTTGGGTCTGATGTAGGTGAGTTCACAGAATATCGCGAACGAATCATATTATGACGATTTTCGGCTTAAGCCTATCATCAGAATTATCAAAACCACTCAATTACGAAAGCTGATGAACGACGACTAAAGATAACTAGCTTTTGCTCTTTCAGTTTCTGTGTTAAATGTACAAAGTAATTCGTGAGAGATATTTTTGTAATTTTCACGAACGAATCTGTCTCTGTCTCTGGATCAATACGTGGGAGCGCTCAGCGCTCCCACGTATTGATCCACGTACTACAGTCACATAAATTAAATTACGCTTCGCTATCTTTTCGTGGTGGAACTCTCGCTTTCCCAGCAAATCCTTAATACTGCTGTAGCATAAAATTAGCAACATTACCAACATTTAATGTTTATGTTTAGGGCACACACCTATTAACACACCCCTTTAGAAAGATGTTAGAGAAAAGAACACGTGGGGAAAGAGACTTCGACTTTGACCTCGATTTTCCTCCAAATTGTAGGCCACGTTCGATATATCAATATTCTAACATGGCTCCGAGGCTTTCAGGACAAACTTTTATATATTTGGTGTTGATTTCTTTGTATTCAAGTCTCTTCTGGGAATTGAGATACAAAAGAAACTTTAAAAATTTACAATTTAAACCCGAAAGCCTCGGAGCCATGTTAGAATAGTGGCCTATTTAGCGTCATAATGTAGTGAGGCGAAGCAGAATATTTGGAACGAAACCTTTAAGAATCTTAACCTCGAGTGATGATGTTTTTGGGAACGCAACTACCGCCATGGTAGATAATACATTTTGTATGTTTTCTCAGTTACACTCGGACATTTGCGGCATCGCTTTTTAAATTCATTTCCTATTGCAGAAATTCGAGTTTGGCTAGGATATACTGCCATTGTGAATATTTAACGTTTTCGCTGTAATGACTTGCAGCTACGTATACGACATTTATGGAGAGCCATTTGTGCCAAAATTACAAATGGCTAGCGTAAATCTACAATCGTTAGTGCAGAATTACCAATCGTTGGTGTTAATCCACAATCGTTAGTGCAGAATTACAAATGGATAGCGTAAACTCTACAATCGTTCGTGCAGAATTACCAATCGTTGGTGTTAATCCACAATCGTTAGTGCAGAATTACAAATGGATAGCGTAAACTCTACAATCGTTCGTGCAGAATTACCAATCGTTGGTGTTAATCCACAATCGTTAGTGCAGAATTACAAATGGATAGCGTAAACTCTACAATCGTTCGTGCAGAATTACCAATCGTTGGTGTTAATCCACAATCGTTAGTGCAGAATTACAAATGGATAGCGTAAACTCTACAATCGTTCGTGCAGAATTACCAATCGTTGGTGTTAATCTTCAATCGTTAGTGCAGAATTACAAATGCCAAGTGTAAATCTACAATCGTTGGTGCAGAATTACGAATCGTCGATGTTACAACGCTACCCTTCAATCGCTAGTGCTAATATCGATTAATTATCGACTCGCAATCTTTGGCAACCAATCAAAACTTGTAAAAGAACCGGTCAGTAAAAATATGGACTGCGGACTACGGACTACGGACTACGGACTGGGTAAAAAACACGGAGTCAGGTATAAAACGCGGACTAAGCATTACGGACTAGGTGTAAAATACAGACCGAGCATAACGGACTCGGCATAAAACACGAAGAAAGGTTCTGCATTGAATAAATTCTCGCACTAACGTTTTCATAAATAGAAGCTACTTGTAATTATAAAAGTCTCATTTCCCGAAAGTGTCCGCTCATACAGGTTCCTCCATACTCGATTGCCGAGAAAAAAAAATAGAAGACACTGAAAGTCACAGAACTGACGAGCTGTATGAATTTTCGAATGATCCAAGCGATGATTAAATGTTTTGAAAGATCAACAGTCGAGAGATTTGAGGAGAATTCGAACGACATCTGGCGATAATGTAATTCGTTATTAAATAAATACACATAAATACGGCCATAATGAGGAACAAAAAGTTGATAAATAGAAGAAACGACATTACACAAGGATGGCAGTTCTGCACTCCTTGATATCGCCTTGGAAAAGGAAGGGGAAAAAGGAAAAAAACAGTTCTTCCAATACGGGCTATTCAGATTTGGTCACCCACCCAAGCACTATCCCCGTTGAACAGGGCTTAACTTTGCTGTTCGGACCAAACACGTTGCTGTACTTGTGGTGTAGTGACTCCACGGTGAACCCATTGTTTTAAATTTCTAAGATGAGAAAAGGTATGAAAAAAAGATATGCGATACTGCATGGCTGGGAAAGTAGAGAACAAAAAAATTACAGCAATGTGAAAATGAGAACAATTACTTTGTTTTGTGATCGGGCAAGCTAGCGGCACTTTCGAAATAATTGCCTCGGTCTCTGGGACAAAGATAACTCGGTCTCACGGACCGATAACTATGTGAATGTTTTCAACGGCGTTACATCTCCTCATGTACTCTCTTGCCGGGAATCGAAACTTTGCAAGAAAAGAAGAATTAATATTTGAAACTATATATCGCATCCCTCACCTCCAATGCCGGCCATCTTGGGTGACGGCACATGCGCAATTACCATTCCCTTGATGCAATTATTATAAGGAAAGTGCCGCTTCTCCGATCACTAAAGCAAGAGAGTACATGCAGTATCACATATCTTTTTTTCGTACCTTTTCTCATCTTAGAAATTTAAAACAATGGGTTCACCGTGGAGTCACTACACCACAAGTACAGCAACGTGTTTGGTCCGAACAGCAAAGTTAAGCCCTGTTCAACGGGGATAGTGCTTGGGTGGGTGACCAAATCTGAATAGCCCGTATTGGAAGAACTGTTTTTTTCCTTTTTCCCCTTCCTTTTCCAAGGCGATATCAAGGAGTGCAGAACTGCCATCCTTGTGTAATGTCGTTTCTTCTATTTATCAACTTTTTGTTCCTCATTATGGCCGTATTTATGTGTATTTATTTAATAACGAATTACATTATCGCCAGATGTCGTTCGAATTCTCCTCAAATCTCTCGACTGTTGATCTTTCAAAACATTTAATCATCGCTTGGATCATTCGAAAATTCATACAGCTCGTCAGTTCTGTGACTTTCAGTGTCTTCTATTTTTTTTTCTCGGCAATCGAGTATGGAGGAACCTGTATGAGCGGACACTTTCGGGAAATGAGACTTTTATAATTACAAGTAGCTTCTATTTATGAAAACGTTAGTGCGAGAATTTATTCAATGCAGAACCTTTCTTCGTGTTTTATGCCGAGTCCGTTATGCTCGGTCCGTATTTTACACCTAGTCCGTAATGCTTAGTCCGCGTTTTATACCTGACTCCGTGTTTTTTACCCAGTCCGTAGTCCGTAGTCCGTAGTCCGCAGTCCATATTTTTACTGACCGGTTCTTTTACAAGTTTTGATTGGTTGCCAAAGATTGCGAGTCGATAATTAATCGATATTAGCACTAGCGATTGAAGGGTAGCGTTGTAACATCGACGATTCGTAATTCTGCACCAACGATTGTAGATTTACACTTGGCATTTGTAATTCTGCACTAACGATTGAAGATTAACACCAACGATTGGTAATTCTGCACGAACGATTGTAGAGTTTACGCTATCCATTTGTAATTCTGCACTAACGATTGTGGATTAACACCAACGATTGGTAATTCTGCACGAACGATTGTAGAGTTTACGCTATCCATTTGTAATTCTGCACTAACGATTGTGGATTAACACCAACGATTGGTAATTCTGCAGAAACGATTGTAGAGTTTACGCTATCCATTTGTAATTCTGTACTAACGATTGTGGATTAACACCAACGATTGGTAATTCTGCACTAACGATTGTAGATTTACGCTAGCCATTTGTAATTTTGGCACAAATGGCTCTCCATAGACATTTTCCCATCAAATGCCTCTAATAAGTTTGGCTTTTACCTAATTGAGGCTATCGGAGAAATTCAAGTTATTCAGTGTTATAGAAACTGTTGTTTTTTCTCTGGTACATTTTCCAACGCGGATTCTTTTCTATGAAGTAATAAAAAGTAAATAAGTCAAAAACCTGATAATTATGCTGCGCGAAAATTTTCTTGTCAGCGCCTTATTTATAATTAATACTCTACGATACATTCTAGCCAAAACTTCCCGCAAAATTTGCGGGAGGTTTTACGCATTATTTCTAAGTGGTCATACTTGTAAAAGTAAAGAATACCTCGGCTAACTAAAGGCCATATGATTTATAAACAATTATTGGATGAGGTTTTTGTGACATCCGGAATAATCAAGGACGAGGTAAGGGTTATCAGCCGAAGCCGAAGGCTGAGGCTGATAACACTAACCGAGACCTTGATTATTCCGAACATCTTTTATTATGGATTGTTTTCGAAAATAAGGAAAAACGCATTATGTTCAGGAAGCGATTCGACCATCCATGCCACGTCTTCCGTGGACTTGACACTTGTCATCGAAATCACGCATTGCGTGCGCAACCTACACCCAGAATATTTCAGTAGAGCTTTCTTACTGAGCCAAAAATGAGGACTTCCTTTACGACAGTACAGTTTTCACAAAACTTTTCTTTTTTTTTACTCTCTTTCCAGGTGGAAGCATTCGTATGCCAGCGTTTTTCAACGGAATATTTGGTCATAAGCCCAGTCCATGTATAGTGCCTAATCAGGGACATTTCCCTCAAGGCACCAGCCAGGCCTTTGACGAGTTCCTTGTCATGGGACCGCTGTGCAGGTACGCTGACGATTTGGTCCCAATGTTGAAGGCTATGGCAGGCCCTCGAGCGTATGAGCTTCACCTAGACGAAGAAGTGGACCTATCATCGCTCAAAGTGTACACATTGGACTTAGAATACCCTTTTCTGACTTCACCCGTGGACCCTGAGCTGTTGAACAGCCTGGAACAAGTTTGTATCTTCTTACAGGAGCGTTTTGATGCGACAGTTGAAGACGCTCACCTGAACTTGTTTTGCTATTCGCCTCTTATCTGGTCCGCCATGGTTCTCTCCGCTGAGAACAATCAACTTACATCGCAGGCTCTGAACGATGAACCCGAGGCAGTAGTGGCTATAAACCCGTTTATCGAGATTTTCAAGTACTTTCTTGGCTCTTCTAAGTATCATTACGCCACACTGGCCGTTGCAGGGATTGAGCATTTGCGAGCTCCTTTGCCCAATTGCCTCCCGGACGTTTCCTCGAATTTCGTGCAAATGGGCGTCCAACTACGTGAGCAAATTCAAACTCTTCTGAGTGATGATGGAATCTTGCTTTATCCCTCCCATCCCAACACAGCATTAACACACCATAGGCCATCTCTTGCGCCGCTAAATTTCAGCTATACTTCTATTTTCAACGTTCTACATCTGCCCGTCACGCAGTGCCCTCTGGGTCTCGACAAGAATGGACTTCCGCTGGGAATACAGATTGCAGCCGGAAGAAATAACGACAGACTGTCAATCGCTGTTGCTAGGCAACTAGAAAGTCGGTTTGGAGGGTGGAGTGCCTGGCATCCTGGTAAAATGCCTGACAAAAACAAACTGTAAGAAGAAAAGTTAAATGGTCATCTCTGCAAGGAAGCCAGTAACAAACCTTGACGATAATTTTTAATGGTTTTTATTCGGAATGGGGTTAAAAAGTAATTCTGCGTTAGCTTGGTTGTGTCACTGAAAAAAAGTTGGTGTGCAACATATGTACACACAAAAATGACTTTTTATTAAGGTGGGAGTTTTATTTATTTTTACCAGCTTTGAGTTCAAAACTTCAGTGGCTGAGCAGCAGTCTTTTATTGGCAAAATTCAGCCTAAACTTAGGCTGCCTAGCCCCTTGAAACGTTTTTAGACGGCTGTTATATCTGCTCGCAAATCATCGAGTTTGCCTTTTGGAACATTTTTGTAACTCATAGCAAACGCGTTTTAGCGCGGTTAATTGTGCTACAAAGTTTTCAGCGGTGATGGGTGCGGCGAAAGGTTGACGTCACCCAGTATACGATACGTTAAAAAGATGTTAGAGTGTAATTCCATCTGTAACATTTTGCTGTAAATAACTTGAGTGAACCTACCGAACAAACTAGTTCCCAGGGCTTTTCCCTTAGAAATTGGGAGAGGCGCTACTCCCGGAATCTCTACGAATAAAATCTGTTGTTGGTTACTATCATATTGTTTCTAAGAAGTCTAAGAGATGTATGGCACATTATATCAAAGAGGTAATTAGCAAAGATCTAATGATGATGATGCAGAACTAGCCGGCCACGAGTTTATCAGGAAGCGGTAGGGCGGATTGCCAAAGGGTGGCTTATTGTGATGTAGGTATGTCGTTCTTTTCGCATTTCCTGCTGTAAGATGTCTTTGAGTTATCGCTGCGGCTCGAAACATGCCAAGAAAAACACGCAAATGTTTCTACCAGATTTATATGAACTTAAAAGAGCTTTTCATGATATATAATATGCCATGTTTGTGCCAAGGACTTACAAAATACCCTTAATTGAAATTCAAATTTGACATGATCGATCATCGCAGTTATATACACAACGTAAGCAGTTGCGAACTAAAGCGTGAAAAAAAATTCAGGCCTGAACGGGATTCGAACCCATGACCTCTGCGGTACCGGTGACGGTGCTCTACTAACTGAGCATCAAGCCACGGAGAGCTGGTCACCTTGTGAGTTCGTAATAGACCCGCTGAAGGTGAATAATGCAACTAAATATCCGAAAGATCATATATTTGAACTGCGGAGAAAGATATGAAGACATGATTGATCATCGCAGTTATACACACAACTTAAGCAGTTGTGAAATTTAAGCTTGAAAAAATTCAGATGGCTTGATAGCTCAGTTGGTAGAGCACTGCACTGGTATCGCAGAGGTCATGGGTTCGAAAGCCGTTCAGGCCTGAATTTTTTTCAGGCTTTAATTTCACAACTTTTAAGTTATGTGTATAACTTCGATGATCAATCATGTCTTCATATCATTCTCCGCATTTCAAGTATATGATCTCTCATATATTAATTTGAAATTCAAATTTGTTACCTTGGTACCTTGGAGCTCGAGAATATTGAAAGATTCGTTTTGATGGGGCAAACGACGACACAATTCTATAAACGGAAACCTGTCGACGTAATAAATTCTTCTTAGGCAAAGATCTTTTGTAAAATCATGACCAGGCAATATTTTTGTTATGTCAGGCTAAAACGCTCCATGACGTGACGCTAGACTCACAGGGTTGCTGTTATCGCCTACGCAAAGCAAAGGTATATTTACCTGTGAAGCGTAACTTTGTACAGTGGTTTCTATATGGGAAGAACAATGTCATTCAGAAATTTATGAGACCACAAAACCGCTATTACTCACTGCCATTTATTAGTGCTATGAAGCCAGGAAAAACATCAAAGAACAGAGGAAAGCTCCTCACAAAAGAACAAGAGCCTTTTTGCAACACAGATTGTGTTAAAAAGACAATATAAGACCACTTCATTGATTTCAATTTCTTTTGTCATAGTTTAAAGAAAATAATTTTTAATGTTGTACACATTTAAACACTTTTATTTTATTAGCTATTATTGTAAACATTTAACAATTTTAATTTCACTTTTCCTGTACACGACTTCTGTACATCAGCTTTGCCGCAAGACTGTAATGTCCATCGTGTTGAAAAAAATGCTACCCGTTACTGACGAAAACTTAACGAGTTCAAATTAGAGAAGTGACAACACACATAATTTTAATATGGTAGTTTGGAACAATTTATCAAACCTCATAATTATGACGCTGATGATCTGAGTGCTGTTTGGAACTCTTGTTTTTGGAGATGACTTTTTCGTTCCTAAGTTCAAGTTCATGGTAAACGTCGCATACATATTGCCTATACCGTGTGTTTTTTCCGGTCTTACTGAGGGAAATTCTTTACAGAAATTCCAAAACATTGAATATTCTTCATTGGTGTGGAGAGTTTGTGGCGTTTATGGACCTTGACACCTTGGTGCTTTTAGGTTAACAAGCTGCTGACGTGTTTCCGGCTTTGTAAACATAATCAATAAAAAATAGGACTAAAGCCGATTCACTTTGAGGATTAACTCAAGTTAACATACACAGAAAACCTAATTTTGCGTTCCAGTCTTGAGCAGTCTCGTGCAAAAATTAAGACTTCCCAGAGAAACTGAATTACGAGTGAATATAACTGAACAGAGGAAATGCTGATTTCCGTACGTTGTTCTCTAATCATTCTGCAGTGAAACGAGAACAAATCATTTTCAAGCTAGATATTATGAACACAGTCAAGAATCAGGAATAGGCATCTCGTTTATTGATAGCTACACGGCCAAGTACTGGAATACTTGCTTTACAAATCAGCGAGGACGCAAAACTACTCAAATATCTATAATAATAACTTCATCTAAAAATGACAGCAATAGGCAGAAGTAAAGGAAAACAAATACAGGAAAATTAACAGAATGATAGCGAGAGATGCCGTCAAGTGACCTTGAAACTACAAAACCCACCTTATATACCTGACAACAAATAGTCTCGCGCACTTCCGAAAGGATTCACACGACACAAGCCATTACATACCAATGCAACGCATCCGCGGTAATTTTCCGTGTTTATATAGCCTCATCTAAACACGAGGAGGGTTGGGAGAATTCGAGACAGTTATGCAAACCCGAGACGCAGTCGATGGTTTGCATAACTTTCGAGAATTCTCCCAACCCTCTTCTTGTTTAGATGAGGCTATATAAACACGGAAAAGGTGCTCTATTGCTTTTATAAAATAATTCTCAAATGCGCGAATCTAAAACCAAAACGTCACAACCGTGTCTACATACTCTCATCTAAACACACCTATCGACCAACGAGAGCGCGCGTAAAGGGCTCAATTATTTTATAAACTCGTGCATTAATTAAAAAAAGCGAAAAAAACATTTTATTCAGATAAAAATATACTTTTACCTGACAAGACTGCACGGTTTTTCTAGTATATGTGGTATGTCTTTCAAATTCGAGCACAATAATGATCTAGGCTGATCTTTAGTGTTAAATTCATAATATCTTCCAAGAAAAAAATAGTGATGATTTATATACACCGTGTTTTTCGACATGGTTTCTCGAAATGACCAATTCTGCTCGCAACTAATCCTTCAAATTCAGCTCGCATTTTTACTCGTATCTAGTGTCGTTTCTGCTCGCAAACACTGAAACAAAGGAGTACGTTGAAGGATATGCCTGTTGACCACAAACGGGACACTTGGGCCATGTTGAGTTGGCTGTTTGCAAACCAATAGACTCCTCGCATGTTCGGTAATCTTAGATTAGAGCGGACAATTGTGACTTCATCAAGGCGGACCTTGTGGTTGCCTGGTAAAAGTTATAAATAACCAAAAATAAACATTGAACGTAATTGCGCTTAAACAATGCATCTGTCTTTGTAATTTTCAGTATGGATGTTGTTTTGTTTCATTGTCAAAAAAGCCTGCCATTCTATTGTTATGACGTAAATTATAATAATTTCTAAGCAGGAAGACAGGCGTGAAAAATGACGCCATTTCTATTCTACACACGTAACAGAAACTCACATGTAAGTGAGACACTACGGTAATATTAAACAAAACATTTATGCCCTTTTTTTAAGCTGCTTCACTTAGAAGAGGAAATTCAAGTGGTAATATTGCCGCATAATCTTGAATGGTGCTTATTTTGTTTTTATTGACAAGTCAGTTTTCTGTTTTCAAAGGTCAAAAGATTCATGGGGTTAGGATCTTTTTCAACTGAAATGATAGCCTGCAAGCAGGCTCTCGAGCGTTGCGTCAGAAGCAAAGTCGATGAGCAAAGTCGTGAGAGATGAGTCAACCAGGGTGGTCAGCGACCGAAGCAAGCCGGTGAGGGGTCTGGCACGACGGCTTGGCTCACTTCGCTCTTAGTTCGCCGACGGCTTTGTACGTGCCAATAACGACGAGAGCCTGCTCGAAGGCTATTGAAATGAAATATGCATAAAAAGAAAAATTCAATTGGTAATAATAGTGTTCTTTATAACTAATCCTACACAACTGAGTTAAGCGGATTCAAGAAGAAGAAGAAGAAGAAGAAGAAGAAGAAGAAGAAGAAGAAGAAGAAGAAGAAGAAGAAGAAGAAGAAGAAGGAGAAGAAGAAGAAGAAGTCGTTGAAAGACTGAATTCACTCTTCAGAAATTTCTGAGCGAAAATGAAGCTAAAGAACTAGGTGGAACGCAAAGCGTGATACACAAGCACAGAGTACTGAAAATCAAAAGTATAATTACGCATAAAAATCAAACTCTAAGTAGCATAATGAATAAAGAAAAACTTAACTTGTTGATGTACTGTGTGTGACAGCGTAAGGAGCTAGAATTTTCAAGTATGCGCGAGGTTTGAAAGCGTAATACAAGCCTCTCCTTTGTGTTGAATTCCTTGACTTTCCTAATAACTTGTGGTTAAGAAATTTCGGTTTGAAATAACTGAAGAGATTTGTAATATTTTCCTGTAGGATTAACTCACTGAATATTGGCATGCGCACTCCGTTAAGCTTGTTGAGTGCCGCGATTCTCCTACATTTCCTTTGTTTTGTTTTTAATGAAACCACCCTCTTGGCGTCAATGATTGCCGCAAAGTATTCTTAACGGAAAACATGTCACAAAAACATAAACAACAGATTTAATTCAAAGCATCGTTCTATTAAGTGAAAATTCTGTCACCGTGCCAGGCTACGGGCTTTGCAGTCGATCAGTCTAATAAATCAACGCGAGTATTTATAAACGTGTTCTTTTTCTTCCGTATCATCTTGAAATGAAAAGAGAGAGTATGTTTTTTTCTTATCCCAAGAGATAACCCAACCTATCGTATTTTTAACCAAATGAACCAGGCCGGCCCACGGAACCAATTTTGTTTTGTTTTCTGTGTTACCCCGAGATACACATAAGTTGACGTAAGGCGACATTTTGTATGACACAGGCGGATAAAGGTGGTTTAACAAAAGCTGACGGTTGAGTCGAAAAATTACACACGCCTCAAATTTAAGGGTGTTTACCAATGGCACGTACAAAGCGTACAGTACGCGCATACGTACCGCCTCGTCTCCCTTGACTAACTTCATTTTGCACAGTGTACGGGGGAGTGGAGGGTGGGGTAGTTTCTGGAATTTTCGACAGTCGCGACCTTGCTTGAATGACAATGGCGATTTTGCCTTGAGTTAAAAAAGCGACCAAAGGGTTAGACAGAGACAAGAGAATGCTTGCCACACATGTGTTGCCGTTATATTTCCGTGTGAACAAAATTTTCGCTAGCTCTGAGTGGCACGTAATAAGTTAGTGACACCTCCGCACTGGTTGTATTGTCTGACTACGCCTTGCTACGTCTTATATCGAGTCAAGGTCACGAGTAACATGTAAAGCAAGCGTGACAAGAATGTACCCGCGAAGCAGGAGAGACAAACTCGCCCTTTTGATTGGAAGTGCGAAGAACCGAGAGTGGAAAAACATTAGAGAACTTTACTTGCGTTTTTTCCTATTCGCCTATCTTCAGTAGGCAACCAAATTTTCCGAAAACTTAGTTCCAGTCAAGAAGTTGTGTCTGTCATTGTTATTTTCTCTACTGACGAAAAGTGAAGTCTCGTTTCAAGAAGAAAGGATTTAGTTTTCAGAGAGGAAACCTCTGAGAACTTTCATACATTGCTCGAAATTTGCTAAAAGGGTGGGTAAATTTTCTTACAGTATAATCGATAGGCGTATTAAATATTCATATATTCGAGCCCACACTGGAAAATAGACAAAATAGAGACCACCTTTTGTTTGTTTCCGGAAATACTGATTTTCACACTCTGGGCCGTGAGTTTTTGTGGATAGCTGTGTTTTGGACTGGATTAGAGTTTAATGTAAGCCCTATATCAACGCAACAGCAACAACAACGACAAACACTACAGCAGCAGCATCAGAGTTAACATACATTGACCTGTCTTTTCTGTTTTGAGGGCAGTTGCTTGATGCTGAAATTCGATTCAGTGAATCTTTGCTAGTATAAAGTGTGGATAATGAATGAACACCAAGTGTCATTTCCGCTGACTGGCGCCAATCACTCTGTCTGAACCAAACGGAAACATCGGCAAGTCACACTCTTCAACAAAACTTAATCTTTTGAATTCTAAACGTCAATATCTAGACGATAATCCTGCGAAAAAATCCGAATAATGTGACGCATTTGACCGCTCACTCTATTTGCGGGGTGGTGAATTTATTCTTCACAGTCCGCTTGCAGGAAAAACGGCCTGTCACGAGTTTACGACAAATTTAATGAGTTTCCTTCCAGCCATTTACGCTTTTTTTGGGTAAACAGCGTCATACCTGTTTTTAAAGCAACAACAGATAACTATTTTGTTGTTGACAATATGGTTTCACCTGCAGTCTTTCACTTCCGTTTTCTCCAGATTAGATGAAGGAGAGAGTCTCTCGCAGGTTGATTCGCTTGTGATAACAGACGAAATACGATCTGGTCTCGCGAAATAATCTCTCGTGTGATCTTCTAGTGGAGAATTTTTAGTAAGCACCGCTTTCAACACCCGCCTAAAAGTCTTGCTTTTGTAACTGTATAAATTTAATATTTCAGTGGTGCTTTCACAATAATCTCGTGACCAGTGGACTCATCATCTTCACATATTTCATTGCATTGCTTATTTTACGAGATAAATAAATTCTGTGAGGGATTTAAAACTAACCTGAGTTTGCCTCAGTGATAGTTTGTCTATTCTTTTTTTAATTGTCATGCGTGTTCACTTAATAATAACGCGAGATGTGTTTTTAAAAGCTTTAGCTTTCTTAGAACTCTAAATCGAAGATAGTAAAAAATATCGGAAATTATCGGCTTTTATATGTAAATGTGAAAACACCTTTTAATTTCCTTTTAGAAAATATGTGGGAAACTCTGAAATAGTTTTTTTTGGTACCAATGTTATAGATGCTGTCAAGTCTATAAATAGAGCAGTCCAGTATAGGTGTCGCAAGCACAACTCCTATTCAGCTGTAGTGATGCTGTTTATACGAGAAATAGATATATTTACTTCTTCATGCTAAACGCACAATTTGGCGTATTTTCAGCGAATAAATTCTGCACGCGGAAACCACAGAGCAAACTTGAGCGCCCATAAAAGGCATTTAGCTTTGACGCAGATGACGTCATATGAAAAAGACAAACGAAAGTTCCGGAAGTGTCGAGATGTCCCGTATGCAAATTTCACTGTGTGACATTAGGCAACGAATAAACATTTACCGATATACTCTTCTCTACGTGCTTCAACATCATACAGTCATATTGGACTGCTCTTTGAGTCTACAGATTTTTAGAATAGAACCTCTCTTGTGTGTTCGTTACTACATTTCATTCGTAAATTCAGACGATCAAGGACTCGGTGAAATTTACGAGAGATGGTAAACAAGGTACGCTTTTATTATTCTCAGATCTCATGACTCACACTTTGTTGCACGACCGTCTGAGCGCTTGTTCGTCTCAGTAAGGCGATTTAATGTTGGATAATCTACAATCCTGCTTTGTGAATCCCATCCCAGAAACGAAATTGAAACAGTAACGATGAAGGGATGGTGGAATAATTTGAACGTTTTTGCCGGCTGAAGACATCACGAAAACTCGATTCCATTCCGTGACTCGTTGTTGCATGGTAAACACACGAACAACAGATCCGTGAAGTTCTATGTTCGGATGGATGAGAAATGATAACGCAATTTCATAATGATGAAGTTTTCAGTCAACCGTCTGGTCGAACACAACACATTTGCGATGGGAACGCTTTAACGTATCAAACTGTTTATAACATTTATACCTTCTATATTTTATTTTTCACGAACTTCCCAGTACATGTCTGTGGTCAAAATTATTATTGCGTTATTAATCATAAGTATATTTAAAGATGACAAGTTTTGTTCAAAGTTTAGTATTAGTGACTATTGCTTTCAAAACTAAAACACCTTTTCATCAACAGAAAGAATTACTCTATTAAAACTGATTTTATTTTCCCACTAATCGAAAAACCCGCGTTTAGTATTTAGTAATTTATTAAAATATTTCGTGTCGATAGTCATGGACCACGTTCTTGTAACTATTTTCCTGCGTTCACATCCTTTTCAACTGATGCTAGTCAGACGATAGATAATACTTTCGATTTACGTTGACTTTAGATCTTATTTTGTTCCTACCTATATCTCTCACATGCTCCATTTCCGCTTCCGGTCAATGCATTTTTTGGCGTGGCTTAGCAAAGCCTCGTTCTGAACGCCGCAGTTAACACAACTGGACTGTGTTTTGAGGATCACAAGAAGACGGTTGTTGGTCTGAAAAACGCCGAGAAATTCATCATGCCTTTGGCGTATTTAGCCGACCCTTGGCAGAAAATGAAAGTTCACGAGGAGATCGAGGTGATCTTTTATACGCGGTGTTCGAATTTTCAATTTCGACTTTTTCTAGAACTCGAAGCTCTCACGGGCAAACCTAATATTCCCACTCTCTTAGGTTGCAGACGAAGAAATGACGGACGAAAATAAAAACGGAGTAAGCGTGCTTTTTACCGCTAAATATATCAGCTTCTATAAGATTTTCTGTGTGCAGTTGGGACGAATGCCGCTTTACGCAAGCTGATTGTTTTCCTTTCCGTTACAGCCCATCGAAGAGACGTCTTCACTTATCGATGTATCTGAAGAATTCGTAAATTCGAAGGCCTGTCTGAAAGCCGACCCGTCGCAGTTCGAATTGCTGAAAGTACTTGGGCAAGGCTCGTTTGGCAAGGTAATTTGCTCAGATTTAATGTGGACTCCTGCTGTATTTAAACATTACCTGTTCAAGGTGAAATTGTCGTGCTGTAAACGAGCCGGATTTGCGAGCTATGCTGGCCGTTTTAGTGTTAATTTTTATTTATCGTCGCTCCACTATTTGTATTTAGTCGTGCAGTTTGAAATTCGTTCATCGTTGTGTAAACCTCCAGCATAGTGCTTTTTGCAGAGATGACAGGCTATTAAATGTATTGTTTTAGGTATTTTTGGTGCGCAAGTTGACCGACACAGATGCCGGGAATTTGTACGCCATGAAAGTTCTCAAGAAAGCGACCCTGAAAGGTGAGCTTCGAACGTAATTTGTTCACTTTATAACTTAACCGTTTGTTGTCGTTGTTAAATCTTTTCATTTTCTGTAATGAGTGTGGTTTTATTAAAAGAAAAAAGGGTTCGTTCTCTGACGAAGACCTTTTCTTTTCCAGAGTTTTACGTTTGCGTGATAAGGACGTGAAATGTACAATGTTTGATATTGGAAAATTATTTGATTCGAATTACTATCGCCTTGTTACTCGTATCCAAAGTCGAACGCGATCGCCATTGGAAAAATTGAATTGCTTAGCTTGTTAACTGCCAATAGTATTGCTTTTGAAAATCCTTTTAATTGCAATCTGATTTGCTATTCTGTATAATATCAGTAATTTCAGTTTGTTGACCTTGTGAAGGGTTTTGAATGCCAATGTTTGTTGCTCATTTTGTCACTTACAGTACGGGATCGCTTGAGAACGAAAAAAGAAAGAGATATCCTGGTGGATGTGCAACATCCATTCATTGTAAAACTCCATTATGGTGAGAAACGTTGTTTTGTTTTAACAAAAACCAACATTCAATTCAACTTTGATTGAAGGGAATGCATTTTAAGAATATTAACTGCATTATTATCCAGATAATGATCTTACAGAAAATATAAATACTTCTGAATACAAAGCTGTTGAAATGTTAATACCTGTTCTTTTTCCAAATAATACTACTTTACTTTTAGAAAGTAATTTTTTTTCTTTCTGCTTTGAATGTAAAGTTCTGACTTGCTTCAATAGGATGACACTTGTTGTCATTTAGAGTTGATATGTTGGGATGTTGTAATTTTACATTCATTTGCCCTTTGTACATGTATCTAAAAAATAACAAATATATTTAGAAAATAATCCAAAGCAAATACGCATGCTGATTGGTTTAAATCTGTGTTTCTATAACTCGATAGAAACTCAGAACTAGCACGAACTGTTGACGTAATGATGGCGCGAACATAGAGAATTTGCATTTTGATGATCGAAGTAAACAAGTTGTTTTTCTTTTTCTTCGTCACGATATTTTCTAAAAGGAATAGAAAACATGTTCTCTGTGTTCCTATCGAGTTATAGAAACACTCGTGAAAGTTTGGGAGAACATTGTCCCAAACTTTCACTTGTGTTTCTATAACTAGATAGAAACACAGCACATGTTTTCGATTTCTTAAATAATATACAAGGCATCCATAACCTTATGTGCCTTTAGAAAAAAGAAGAGTAATGGTAAATTTCAAGATGTTCTTAAGTGGTTGGTTTAAACTACAACATTGAATGATAAAGATATTCTTATCAAACTTAAGTGTTAAAATTGATTATAGAAACACAAGACTTAAATGTTGAGTAATGATTTACATTGTTTACTGTTGTTTTCTGTTGTTTACCAGCTTTTCAAACCGAAGGCAAAGTCTACTTGATCCTCGATTTTCTTAGGGGAGGAGATTTGTTTACAAGATTGTCTAAAGAGGTAAGCCACAAATTATTTGGCATAGTAGTGCCAGAAAGCGGATCCACTGTTTACAAAAATTGTTTGTTCCCTCAAGATTTGATGCTATGCACATGCCCTTCTTCAACAGATAATGTTCACAGAAGAAGATGTCAAATTTTACCTGGCTGAGCTGGCTTTAGCCCTGGATCATCTTCACAAAATAGGAATTATTTATAGAGATCTCAAACCTGAGAAGTATGTTTCCGAGCTCATTTATGGAGATGCTTTATGATAAGTTCAATTATGGCCACGGTCGACCCTTGATATAAAGAATCCTTACCCCTTAATAACTAAGGCTATGGTAGGTCAAACAACATTCTTCAGAACAGAGCCCCGATGCAGAACTCCAGTGGCCTCCCAGTCCAACTGACTTGTAGCTGTTGGTGCTTAATCCCAGGAGGTGACTCCCATATGAAAAGGTCTGGGATAAGCTCGCCGAGGCTGGGATAAGCTCACCTGGGTGTGGGTCAAGCTTTATTTGACCCCTTAAAGATGCCATGTAAAATGGAATAGGCTTGATTATCAGCCGCTGTTCAGGAAAGGAGCCCACACTGGTAGAAAAAAAAAAAAAACGGAAATAAGGACGTTTCTTTTATTATTACTTCTTTGAGTGCACCCTAAGAGATAGTTCATCATCAACACCCAAGTTAGACAAGAACCCTTGATTTATACCCCCAAGTGAGATGACTAGCAGCCCCGACCTTTATAGCAGTCCCTCCCCACCCCAGGTTTTTAACTCCAGTCTCTTTCATTTGAGGTGGCAAGGAGTGTTGGTATACCCCATGGGTGGGTTGGTAGTCCACTGCAGGTTGCTAACCACATTCTGTCATGTTACCCCAACAATTTACTGGTATCAAGTTGTACCCCAGACATAGGGAGGCACTTAAAGAATAGCGTCTTGCCTTAGAACACAACACAGACCCTCGTCAGAGTCCCATGTTGGTTGTTATATCGGAGTTTTACTGAGCTTAAAAAGTAATTTATGATTAAACTAACTAGTGTCTTTCCAACATTATAAACGGGCCATGCAAATACACCTCATGGTGATGTGGTGGGTTGTTTCTAGGCTGGATGCTAGTCCATTGCAGGGTTATCTCCCAGCATTAAATTCCCAGTATCCATTTATTTACCTTGCTGGATAGAGGCACTGAGAGTAAAGTTATTAAACCTATAAGTATTCATCTGTTTTTATTCTGTACTTTTTATTCAGTATCCTTCTCGATGCATCTGGTCACGTTACCTTAACAGGTTAGACATCTGTCTCTTGAACATGTTATTTTAGAGTTTTCCAATAATTTAGAAATACAGTTGAAGCCTGCCATTTCGAACTCTCAGAGGAAACAAAAAATAGTTCAAAATAGCAGGAGTTTGAAATGTCCGATTAGTAAATGACTGAAGGGCAATTCAAAATGATCAAGTTCAAATGAGCAGTGACCAATTGTATTCAAATTTCTGATTTCTTCCAATAAAGTTAACAAAAAAAGTGGTCAAAACTAAGATTTCTGGATGAAAAAATACATTAAGTTTATTTATCGGAACTTTTCCCTTTGACAAATAAATGTGACCTTGTCTTGTAAACAAAATTGGTGTCTTTTAAATGTTTAAATCCATAAGAAAGGAGACTGTGGACACTTTTGTGACTTTTAGTACTTACGACTATTGGGTTTTTGTTCACATGTCTTTGTTTGGCTTTTTTAGACTTCGGTCTTTCAAAGGAATCTGAATATGATCAGAAGACATATTCATTCTGTGGAACAGTAGAGTACATGGCTCCAGAGGTGAGCTTTAAACTTTCCATTTTGAATTACTGGTAGATAAATAATGTAGTTATCTTTTACAGTGGCTTTTGCTTAAATAGCAGTTGAGAAAGAGAAACATGTGGAGTATGCTTATTATCAAGCAAATGCTACATCAGTAGTTGCACATGTAGATAAAAAGGTAAGAAAGGGAGGTTGAAAACGTTGCTCCCGCCTATATTTCCCAAGGTCTACCATTTCCATGTGCTGATCATACATGTAAATAGAAAACAGTTTGCCGTATGTATGCTGATGTGTGAAGAATACAAAAGTTTGAAAGGTGTAGGTTGTAGTGAGGCGTTATGTCAATTGTCACCAAATGATGTTGCATTCAAACAGCACCAGATGGGAATGAAATGATACTCGTCTTTAAATCAGTTGAAATTATTATTGACAACAAAGCACCTAGGAAAAAAACACTCATTAAGTTGATAATAGACACCAACCTGTGGGTGTATTTTACAAACAGTCCCCTGCAACACCTAAAAGGGTGAGTTGATTGCTCTGAAACATCAATACTGTAGCTTGTCTTTAGATAACATTGATTGAACAGGTGAAAGGTTTCATGTCGAAAAATGGATTTCATTTACTTATTAATTTTGCCACTTCAAAATGACAAAGTAATACAAAACAAAAACAAACTAAGTATAAAACTAATTATCATTAGTGTATAGATTGACTACTGTATAAGATTTAAATGCAATAAGCTTAAGTCAACAATGTCAACAAATTTTGTTGCTTTGTCTTGGTTACCAGTTAAAATAGGTTGTGTTTGTTATAGATCCTTCCTAGTTTGTTATGACTGAATTACAGCCGTAAATAAGGGCAGGAAACGCGGGAGTTCTTGTTGTGGTTCATCATGAAGTTTATACTTCAATACTCAAGAAAGTTGAGCACATAAGTGCTGTCTGAGAGTCCAGGGCTTTTTGAGTGACTTGTTAGGTTAATGTTTTTTTGTAAGCAACATTGGTCTCAATTTTTCATGATAACCCCATAGTAGAAATGAAGGTGCAGCAGAACGTTTTTACCTGGCAAGACAGGGATTATAATGCTCTAAATTGCCAATGGGCTCACAACATTCTGACAAATGGTAAAAATATGCCCAGATGTTATGAACAGGCAAGATCCAATTGAAAATGGTGCTAAAAACAGCTGACACCCACTAAAAACTGTGGCCTGTCAACATCACAGTTGAGAAATGTTTGATTGATCAACAGTTTCAAATGCATGTTCAGGAAAACCAATTGTGATGATTTCGTTGATGAATCTTCATTGGTGCATCTAATAAAACAGTTTACACTGACTTATTAGTCAGAATGCATTAGGAATATCTGCTTTGCATACTGAATTTAATCAATACATGACATTTGGGTAAACTAAAACATTATCAAGATAGGTTACACTGATCAAAATGCCTGAGTAGCTCCTTGCTCTGTATACTTAGCCATTCAGGCAGTTGATGAGATTCCTCCAGTGTTGTGCAGACAATAGTTATTTAAAATTGTAACTTGACAAGCTTGAAACTCGGATAGGACACATGCTTACCATCTCTAACAGCAGGGTTTAAAAAAACTTGAATTCCAGCATGTCCTTTTGACAAGAAGCTCTCAAATTTTGCTGGGCAAGTCTTGGTTTACAGTTTTATATTTAGTTGTTAGGCAATTGGCAACTACATAAAAGAGGTTAGCAAAATCATGTTTACAATTAGCAAGTATTCGCGGTGTTGTTGATGCC
Source organism: Micromussa lordhowensis (assembly GCA_964020085.1). NCBI lineage: Eukaryota > Metazoa > Cnidaria > Anthozoa > Scleractinia > Lobophylliidae > Micromussa > Micromussa lordhowensis. The sequence goes on along the minus strand of OZ026598.1, from coordinate 36,874,757 downwards.
ACCAACTTAAAGGTAGTAAAGTCGGCTTGTCCCAGGTGAATAGACGGCGCATTACAGCACCTTGTTGATCTATGTGGATAGGAAGTGGCTGCCTTCTGTTTCCATTAATAATTTTATGGCCTAGCTATGTTTACATAACCTCATGCAAAATGATGACGCAGCCTATCGATCCAGGTGCACCTAATGTGATTAAAATTTATGAAATATGTCTTTCTGATTTTGTTTTCAGGTGGTGAACAGAAGAGGCCACACTCAAGCTGCAGACTGGTGGTCTTATGGCGTTCTCATGGTTAGTGAACTTGCCTATAAGTTATGAATTATTTTAAATTATCCCACTAGGCTCACCACATGTGCATAAATTATGCTTATGCTCCTTAACCCTGGTGTCCATTATTACTATTTCAGTATGAGATGCTCACTGGAGCGCTGCCATTTCAAGGCAAAGATAGAAAAGATACAATGAATATGATTTTAAAGTAAGTACTTGTAATCAATAAAAACCAAATATATATTTGCATTGTTTAATTAAATTACGAATTCATGTAGTGGTTGGCATGCATCATAACATATCAGAGCTGATAAAATTAATCTTTGATGTATAAAAAATGTTCAAAAGTTATGAAATTGTTTAATTGTGCATGTTTACCAAATGAATGTATTTTTCATAACATTATTTTATATTTTATAACAGGGCCAAGCTTGGTATGCCACAGTTCTTATCACCAGATGCACAAAGTTTACTGAGAATGCTTTTCAAAAGAAATCCTACAAATAGATTAGGTAAGGGTGCAACATCCAGACATGTACAGGGAGTGAAGGTCACAAAAGGTTGTAAAGTATGCTTTCAAAGAAAATGACATACCTTCAAGGCAGCCCCACTGTAATATTCAGTTCCGGTCTCGTCTCGTGGCAGTTTCCAGTCACGTTATCTAATGTGTGAAGTCCGTTCGTATAAGTTATTTGCATGCTTGTATATTTGCATGCTTGTATATTTGCATATTGTTCTAGTCCTTCGAGTGTTCACGATAAGACATTCTAAAGCTTCTTTCTTGTCTGGTTTACTGGTGTACTGCCATGACACCCACCTTCCAATCCCCATTGAATTTCTAGTTTTGGTTGAACTGTTCCTTTCAACATTTTAGCTTTGAGACCCCCATCTCTCTTGGAATAACCCTCCTTGAGGTGGCTGTGGAAATGGATATTTTCTTGAAGTGCACACAATGCAAGGGATGTGATTTCTGAGTTGTCTGAACTTGTTTTCAGGTGTTGGTGAGAATGGAATTGAAGATATCAAGGCTCATCCATTCTTCAAGTCCATTGACTGGGAGGTATGTTGTGAAGTGTTGTGTCAGGAATGTACAGTAGAATTTTATTTATCTGTCCAGCTGTATTTCTTTGAATTCCATGTAACATATCATGCCATGGTCAAACACTGCCTTGAGTGTTGATAAATCTTCTCAGATGAAACCAAAGCTACAGGGAAAATGGAGAAATCAAAATGTTATTTCTATGCTATTAAGATCAGAACTGCAAACACTACAAAGGTCATGATTTCCTTTGTTTAAACCAGATGAACTATTAATCAGTTTGAGAAATTTGGTTGCTAACATATTATTAAATAAATATTTTTGTTTATGTAACAGAAATTATTCAAAAAGGAACTGAAGCCTCCTTTCAAGCCAGCTGCCGGTAGAGCTGATGATGCTTTTTACTTTGATCCTGAATTCACTTCTAAAACACCACAAGGTATGGAAGTGTGTTTGTAATTATAATTATTTATTTTCTCCTCAGTCATACGGTGCACAATGGAAGCATGGTCTGCGGTAATTGTTCAAACAATGTACACTTAATGTATTGTCCTGAGGGAAACAGTTAGTTTTGTTTTCCTGAGAGACCTGATGTTTCCCTTGACTTTGTCTCGGGGAAACATCAGGACTCGAGGGAAGACAAAACTAACTAGTTTCCTGAGGGACCATACATAAGTGCTTTGTTATATATTTAGACTTTCCCTTAAACAATCATATAACAAAAAAACAAAGACAACGCATGGGCAACAACTGCTCAATTGTATCCCAGTCAGGACATGTGACCAAGAATCGACCAATCACAGTCCTTGTTTTGTTAAATGCACGTCTAGGTATATAACAAATTGTCTTTTTTAAAGGTTATTAGAAGGGCCTTCTTAGATGAAAAGGAATGAATTACTGTAGAATTGAAGACAATCCTAAAGTGTTGAGAGCATTGTTTTGAATCAGGACTTTTGTGGCTAACAAGTTATATTTTGAACATAAGCATAAATAAATGTTATTTTCTACTAGCAGAATAAATGTACATTTTCTTACCCACAACTGAGTGAATATTTCTTCCCCAGCTAACTTCTATAACTCATTCTAGCTACGCTATCACTTGTTAAAAATCAGTAGAGGCATTTAGATCAAAGTTTTGAAAAATTTGGTTGCTGCAATTCCCTACAAGCTAACATGATTGCTAAAACACCATGCAAAAATGTTCTTGTATTTTACTGGTAGCTGTAATGATACCTTCTCAGCAAGACAATAAATAAACAAATGCATGTGAGATAATTTCATACGTGTATAGATTATTGTATTAAACAGGGCTGTCAATAAGGTCTGTAACCTGTAACAGCTTCCATGGTTGAATATGTTTGATGGACCCTTTATGTTATGGATAAACTAGTCTTAAGTTGATGCAATTCAACCAAAAAAGACAAGTTTGCTATGTGTGTGAAGAACAAGGCTACAGATGATTAATGACATAATGACAGCCCTGTCAGTATAAATGTTATGTATGTATCTTGATTGATCTTTATTTTTTAAATAGACTCTCCTGCTGTCCCTCCAAGTGCAACTTGTCACCAGCTTTTCAGAGGATTCAGTTTTGTGGATCCTGTACTTGTGGAAGTGAGTTTTGAATAGCCAGGGAAAAAGATCCTTTTTTAAAATTTTAAAATACAAATTACTGACTATGCTTTTCTCATTGCTACCATCAAATAAATTTCTTACTTGTGAGCAGACAGATTGACCAAATACGCGTATCTTTTCTTTTAACAGGAAGAGTCATCACAACTAACGTCTAATGGATCAGACAAAATGGAGACAGATCACAAAGTAAGAAAAAAGGCAACCAAATAAACTTTAATTTCTTATATTATTATTATTATTATTATTATTATTATTATTATTATTGATTAGAAAAATGGATAATTTATTCCTGTTTAATTATGTGTGTCCGAGCTTATCTCCGGTTTGATTGATTACCCTCTGGGGGCCATAAGCATTGATAAGGCCTGGAGAGTTTTGTGCTAGTCACAGCCTTGTTGCATGCACTGCGAATACCTGTTCATGCGGATTGTTTACCCACCCTCCCTCCCTACAGAAAACATTATTGGCCTTTCTGCGGGCTCTGTGCTGGTTAATAAAGCTCTTTTACCCCCATGATAGGTGTGCCGTGTATTTTCCCAGAATTAAATTATTATTATTGTTATTATTATAAACACTTGTGAAAGGTAGCAGCATTAGTGCATATGATCAAACTGTTTATTCTAAAAGAAAGAAAATAACAAATGAATAAATAATATTGTTAACATAATTCTGTTTTACAGCCGGTCCATAGCATGTTCCAGATTAGAACAACATCCATTCTTGAAGAATATGAAATTAAACAGGTGAGCCAGTACTACTGTAGACACACTGTATTGTGATTGGAACACACCATTGTGTTGATGTAAGGTCTCCCATACAATGTAATGTTGTTGACTTCAGTCCCACGAGTGAGTCTGTATTTAAGCTTAGTGATCCATCAGTGTGATGTCACAATTTCTACTTCCTGTAGATGGGCTGATAGTTCATTTGATTTGCTAGAAGCCATTTATCTACCTGCGTGGGTCAAGGCACGGCCTAGCCCAATATCACAACCAGGCTTTTAGCCAAATGGGTGTCCAGGCGTCCTGTGGACGGCCGCTTTCTAAAGAAAATTGTTTTATTTTTTATGTTGCCTATATTTGGTAATTTTGTGACTGGAAGTGGGTGAATCCCGCTGTCTGTTTCGATGCACGAATTGTAAACAACCGCTCTAGTTGCATGTCACCAGGATTTCATATCAAAGTTCCGCAATACACAGCGACAGCAGGAACCTTAAATTTATTTCATTTTCAATATGATTGAATTTTAACCAGTCAACATGACCGGTTAAATCGGTCAAATCCCCAATCAGTCCGGACATTGTCCGTTGACCGGCCATTATTTCGAGCCCTGCATTTTGGACGGCCACTTTTCAAATTCTGGCTAAAAGCCTGATCACAACACAATCATCCTGGCTAGGTTATTAGATTCTACCGCACATAGATAACCTTTAGGCATCCCTAGAGTGACCAGCATCTAGTGGAGATCATTGTCAAACAGTCACGTTATGAGAACAAACAGTTAAATCATCAACTGGGTTAGTCTAGACATCTGCTAGGACTTGTAAGGTAAAGTCTGCATACGAGCAAAGTGGCCCATCAGGCCGGAGCTTATCCTGGTTTCCGTGGCATGAAGCAACTAGGAATATTTCTACTCCCCCCTGGATGGGATGCCAGTCCATCACAGGGTTACCCCCAGCATTAAATTCAACGGTACCCATTTATACACCTGGGTGGAGAGAGGCACTGCGAGAGTGAAGTGTCTTGTCTAAGAACACAACGGAATGTCTCAGGCCAGGGCTCAAACCCGGCGCGCTCGTTCCGGAGTCGAGCGCACTAACCATGAGGCCACCGCGCCTCGTGCTAGGACTAGGACTTGTACAGCAAAGTAACTTGGTTTTCAATCTTGTGTGAACTTCTTTTAATAATACATCTCTTCTTCTGCATAGGAAATCGGCAGAGGATCATACTCAATTTGTAGGAAATGTGTTCACAAAGCATCTGGAGGAGAGTATGCAGTTAAGGTAAGAAAAGTTTTACATTGATTCATTATTTTATATAGATGCAAGTGCACCTAAAACAATTATTGCCAACTAACTACCAGTAGACACAGTTACATCCTTGTTGCTACCCAATTCAGATCATGTGATGGTTCATTTGGGAGGTTACAATATTGGTCAAATTTACATGTGTGTGCGCTGTAGTATTTACGTTAAAATCAACAATTCTGACTTTTTTTTTACAGATTGTAGATAAGACTAAAAGAGATCCTACAGAAGAAATTGAGGTAAGAATTACAATACCAAATAACATTGTGGTTCTATTCCAGTTTATGGTATCTTGTTCTCACTTGTGATAGTCACACATTTTTCAAAATCTTTAATTTTGAGAGTTGTGCAAAATTCCTTTTCATCAAATTTCTGCCACATTTTTATGTAACTTGTAAGCGTGGTTGCAAAAAAGTTTTATTTACCCATGAAACATAGAAAAAAAAAGCACTGGGTCCTGAATTCAAACTCAGGCCATCTTAGTGAGAAGCAAGTGCTCTCACCACTGGCCTGCCCCTACTCTCGTGTTACAAAGTTTTTAAAAAGTAAGACTAACATTTGTTCTTTCTTTCAGATTCTTTTACGATATGGAAGCCATCAGAATGTCATACATCTCAGAGATGTAAGTTCAGTCTTCGTTATGTAAATCCTAGATCTGGCTTAATCCTCAAGACTGTCATGTAGTAACCTTAACAAGTATTTCAACTTGGACACATTTAGTCAACATGTCGGCCATGATGAAACTTTCATGAATTGCTTGACACAGTCATGCTTTTTTTTCTTTTGTAATTTGCTTATTAAGGCATGGCCCGCCCAGATTAGCCTTTGCTAGTTGCGGGCATGCCCTTTCTGTAAATAGATCTTTAAAATAAATAAATAAATGGTGAAAAAAATGCTAGACATTACTAACACAGACTCAAAAATCAGATGTTGTCAAAGAGTAGTAAAAGTGAATTAAGCCTCTTTAGGCCAATCGTCTCGTATCCCTGCTGGGCACTCCACTCTGGTTTCTGAAGCTTGAAGTGACTGTGAGTAGTCTGCCACTTCCTCCTGAACAGAATGCTAGTCCATTGCAGGGTAACCCCCAGCATTTCATAAAGTTTTCCCAACATTTTGTGCTGCTGGATGGAGAGATGCACTGTAAAAGTAAAGACTCTCATCCGAGAACACAACTAACACAACATTTGAGAACCCCAGGCGAGGTTCAAACCCAGAGCATTTCATATGGAGCTCAGCACATTAACCATGAGGTCTGATTGTTAAAGTGAGATTTGTCTTTTCGTAGGTGTATGATGATGGCAAAAACATGTTTATGGTGATGGAGCTGATGAGGGGAGGAGAACTTTTGGACAGAATACTTAAACACAAGAGTCTATCAGAGCGAGAGGCTGCTCTGATAATGTTCACACTGGCCAGCACATTTACTTTCCTCCATGAGGAAGGGGTATGTTGAAATTTTAATTCACTTTATCTGTATGCGAGCTGATGTGTTATGAAAATCCCTTAAGCTTGAAAGAAATTGCATGTTATCATTTTACTTCTGGGATAAGCAAAATTACTTGAGGATAAACAGAACTATTTACTAATGTCGAAAATTACTAAGAGGTTGTAATAAAACCGTAAAACAAACAAGGATTGTGAAGACTGGGGAAGATGGAGACAGATTACAGAAGACACACTGTAAAAACTTTGCAACGTGCTCCATTGACGACATAGTCATGCCACAATAATTTATTATAATTCATATCAAATTAAATATCCTGTATAATTTTCTTTTGTGACAGGTTGTCCACAGGGACCTGAAGCCGAGCAACATAATGTATGCAGATGATAGTGGAAGCCCTGAGTCTCTAAGAATAGTTGACTTTGGATTTGCGAAACAAATCAGAGCGACAAATGGCCTGCTAATGACGCCATGTTACACAGCTAATTTTGTGGCTCCTGAGGTTCTAAAGAAACAGGGTTACGATGCTGCTTGTGATATCTGGAGTCTTGGAGTTCTTCTTTATACCATGCTGGCAGGGTGAGTGGACTGTAGCTTCACAACAAGCGCTCGAGTCGCGTCATGACTCACACAAGACTCAGACAAACAAACTGGAATGGCAGACGATTTTCCTAAAACACTTCCTAAAACAGACGGTGTTTTAAAACACATTTTGCAAACGAAAACCTCGCCTAGATTCCCTCTAGTTCTCTCAGAACACATGCTGATGTTGTATGAGCCTCGTGAGGGATATAATCATTGACATTCTATTTTTAAACCTTACACACTTCGCTGTTATGCAGTACAGGTCATTTTTCATGTGAATGGTCACACACTTGAGTTTCATTTCACAGAGTTAAAACTTTAGAACATCTTATACTGTTAAATAAACATTGCCAGATCAAAGTACTGCACAATAGCTTTCATTGGAATTGTCACTCATTAGTGTTTCATTCACAGATTTTTAAGTTAGAACCACCTTGTACAACGTAATGAACAGTACCAAACAAAGTATTGTTCAATGCTTTCATAAGAATGGTTCCACTCATTTAAAACCACATCACTTGTCCGAGCTTTTTTTTGTAACACAAAAAGAATTTGCGATTCCCTTTTGGGACATGTCTCATCAGTTGAACAGAACAGCTCTTTTGGATATAGAGGCCAGATTGCCCTGTCTTTGGCAATAATTTAAAATCACTAAATTCTTCTCATTTTTTTGTTTTCAGGCAAACGCCATTTGCTGTCGGACCTGAGGATTCAGCGTCGGTTATCTTGTCGAGAATAGGCGAAGGGAAGTATTCCCTTGTCGGAGGAGCATGGGACAGCATTTCGGACGTTGCTAAGGTAACAGTTACGTCAACAGGTTTTAGAATCGGCATCAATATTCTTGAATTTCCTGTCATGTACAGCAAGTTTGTAAACCTTTCTTTAAGTTTTTTTTTTCTTGAGTTAAAGCACACCCAGTCTTTGTTGCTTTCCCTATCTTTTTAACAGTCCTTTGATTACTTCTTTTTAGGACTTGGTTCGACAGATGCTCCACGTTAATCCAAGACTTCGGCTAACAGCAAAACAGGTGAGAGTGGATTGATAATTTGGGATATTTTGCCTGCTACTTGGCTTAAAAGAACTCTTTCACGGATTTTAGCCAAATTTAAACATAAGAAAGTCGCCACCAAACTGAGTGAAATATAGAAATAACCAGGCACGCAAGGAACATTTAATAACGCAACAAATACAAAAGAAGGTACGGATGGACAGAAACTGAAGAAGATTAAATAGACTTAACTCGGCCGTGACACTACTCATTGACAACATCCGATTAGTTTGGATTTTGCATCCTAAGTGAAAAATCCGGCGTCCTTTCAATCTTTAAGGTCTTTTATTGTCTAGATCTTGCTACATGTATATTAGACTGCAAAACAGTCGTATTTTTTGCGAACACGCGAGCGACGATAACTATGCGAACGAAAGGTCTGAAGCGAGTGTAAAAACGGCGAGGCTCGCGCGCTTCACACGCGAGGATCATGACGGCGCTTCCCGCCTTCAGAAAAAAATCAGAAACGACCGTTTTGCAGTCCACATGTATATGGACTCTATTCATCTTCTTGCCTCCTTGAAAGCTCCATTAATCTTCCGTTTTGGATCACGTTTCTGCAGGTTCTTCAACACTCTTGGGTTGTGAGCCGCTACCAGCTTCCCGTGCACAGACTTCATCAGGTCAGCAGCGTGTCAAGAATCAAGGAAGCAGTGAAGGCGACATTTTCCGCTCTCTCTAGCCCCGACAACAAGCGCCTTAAACCAGTTCACGCTTCGCTGCTGGCACAGCGGAGAACGACGAAGAAGTCTCCTAAATGAAACGGCTTGACAGCTGTCCTTTTGTAGTCGAACTTTTGTACGTGCTAAAGAAGCATTTTTTTACAAGTTCTTCGACAATCGAGAAAGAGAGAGCCTGCAAAACCACCGTCTTCTCCGCACAACGGTCGCGTGATAAAACCTGTCATGTGTAGTGTTCAAGTACAGCTTTGGAACAGCGGATGTTATGACGTCAAAGTACAGGATATGGTTATCGCAGACTCGCTTGATGCAGGCTAAATAATTGTGGTATTCTAACGGGAATTTCTACACAGTGTGATTCAAGTTAGAAGCACAGATTGTTTACCGACCTGACACGATAATAGATAAAGCTTCTCCGACTCGCGGGCACTTATTTTTGAGTTGAGAAGAGGCCGTTTTGCAGGTTAAAAATTAGTGATACGAACCATTTAAAAGTTCTGATGGTGTATTATTATAAATATTTATAACATTTGCATTCTTGATAAACTCACAAAAGGAAAAAAAATCAATTTGAATTCATTTTGTTTTGGCGTCAAAGAATTGTACTTTATCAATGACTGCTCAATGCAGAAGTAATTAGTTATAAAAAAAATGTGTTAATTATATCGTGCGAGAAATTAGGAATTTTCCTGTACGCTTTGTAACTAATCAATAGAATGTTAGCAATAATTTCATACGCCAATGGTTTAAAACCGGATAGCATAATTCACTCTCGGATAGAAAAGAAAAAAATATCTCGAACTGAACTTTTACCCAACCTAAATAATTTTGGTTTGGTGGACAGTTTAGACGCTAGTGAACAAATCACTAAAATCACGATTTTGATATTCAGTCGTTTTTTGTCGGGCATCAGTGAATATATCGTACTGTTTGCGCAGGGAAATCTCATGTGTAAAAAGAAGAACAATTGCATTTGCAGTCAAGAAAACTTTATTTTGTTCAGTGGCAATTCTAACGCGCCAATTTGTAAACGAAAAAAATATTGATTCAAACTTTTGTATACATAAATCATACTGGCTTATTTTTCTATATTTCTGTACTGATTTTCAGAAACTTTGTATGTATAGAGTTTGTACACAGTCAGGGTTAGATACATGCACTTGGTCTTTTATGAGTGTAGGTCGTTTTTTCGGTGTTTTCTATTTTAGTTTTTGTCTTCCAACGAACAGAACAGGATTGATTTAGTAGCCAATGCTATTAATACTTTAAATATCATTTTGTTAATACAGTTCTGACAAATTGTTAACGTGTTTTATATGTCCTCGTCTTCTTTGTCACTTGAATAGAATTTTACTTTTGTTACTTGGATCTGAGAGTAACGCGTGTTGGAAAAAATATTTTTAACCTAGCGGCCTTGGGCGTGCGCGGTTCTTTAAATGAGAACTTTTTTTTTTTAACCGCGCTGCCAAGGGCAAGAGCGGTTTTTAAAATTAGAGGGTTTTTTTTCCGCGCCGCCTGGGGCGAGCGCTGTTCTTAAAATTAGAAGCGTTTTCTGTTGTCTATTACCGGCAAGTAAAAAGAAAATTTAAGAAGTGATTTTTGAGCTTCTTGAGTTGTAATTTTGTGACAAACTGGTGGTAAAGAGGAAGTGAAATGTCTAGGGGATAACAAAAGTGGCTGTTGTGTTACGTTGGGTTTCACATTATTATTTTTGTGCCGTTTGTCCCTTGCGGTTAATCCTTTGCTTGCGATCTTCATTTTGGTCTCGGCGAACTCAAGGAAAAAATAGCCACAGGTCAGTGGGGACGACTGGAGAAGCAGGCGGACGACGAGCGGGGGGTATGGGAGAGAAACCTCTTCTCTCCCAGACCCCGCTCGTCGCCCGCCCGCTTTTTTGATCGTCCCCACTGACCGATAGCCTGGAACAAGCTAGGAAAATGGGGTCTGTAAACAAACTAGGCCTGGGCATGCTAACAAAACACTCAGCATGGTCAACTGTAACCTGCACATGAAGTTGGATTTCAATTTGACTTAATGCCGAACAGTCAAATTATTGAAAGTGAAGAATGATCCTCGCAGTGAATTTTCCAATTTAAGCAACTGGAAAGAAGAAGCCTGAAAAAAAAAAAATCAGGGCTTCAACGGGATTCGAACCCGTGACCTCACGGGTTCGAATCCCGTTGAAGCCCTGATTTTTTTTATTTTTTTTTCAGGCTTCTTCTTTCCAGTTGCTTAAATTGGAAAATTCACTGCGAGGATCATTCTTCACTTTCATCTATGACCGCAGTTCAAATATATGAATTATTTCATATATACTTACATCATTTCACTCCTTACGGGAAGATATGAACTCAACAAATTGGCCTCGCTCCCAATGTGTGGCTTCATAGCTCAGTTGGTAGAGCATCGCACCGGTATCGCGGAGGTCACGGGTTCGAATCCCGTTGAAGCCCTGATTTTTTTTTTTTTTCAGGCTTCTTCTTTCCAGTTGCTTAAATTGGAAAATTCACTGCGAGGATCATTCTTCACTTTCATCTATGACCGCAGTTCAAATATATGAATTATTTCATATATACTTACAGTCAAATTATTGCAGAATTTCAACGATACAACCCATCTAAATTCCTCGAATTTTTTTAGAAATAACTACAGATTCCCAAGACTATATTAGTTTTGCAGTTTATGAATTTTCCGACTTTGAGCAAGCACGAACACCTACAGTTCCAGAATAGTCAATCGAGTATTTTGGGAAATCCGGGAGAAGAATCAATTGAGAAGAAAATTTCAAAAAAGTTGGGTATTCCTTGCGTGTTTTTTTTTCTTTCTAAAAAAATTCGAAAAAATAAATTATAGTCCATCGTCGAATCCATCAGAAGTTCTAAAATCCGAATCATTTCCGAAATTTTCTCTGTTCCAGACCTCACACCAGCAACACCATCAACTGCCAACACCAAGACTCTATTTAGAAAGTAAAATAATACACCAGACTGACCCTCAAATACCTACAATTGTGCTCGGATTGAAATGAGAAATAAAGCCGCCCCTGACCCCCGAAGCAATGACGAACTCGCATTAGTCTTCACGGGTCATTCTTAAACACGGAGCGAGCCTATAAAAGGTCAGCGGTTTGCACTTTGTTAGCTAAAACACGGCATTTACGTTGAGTAAACAACTCGAAAACAATCGATATGCTTTCACAAGTGAAACAACAAAAATAAGAAGTTAAAATGCATGTATATGAAGTACGATACCTGTCTAAACTCTTCTTCTGTAGATGCCATTCTTGTTGTTTTCGCTGACCGTTTTACAAAGAAAGCAAACAAACGAAAAACCTTTCCTTGTGCGGTTGCCTGAAATATTACTTCGTGCGAATTTCGCGGGAGTACGACACGCCTGGGTGAATAATCCAATCAAAGCAGAGTATTCCAATTTGTGATGGACGTGCTGAGCCGCTCAGCCTCCATTTAGGCTCGCTCCGTGTTTAAATCACATATTTGGTTGCAACGAAGGGAAGATTTTCGTTTTTGGCGGAGGGGGTGGGGGTAAGCAGAGTTTTCTGAGCAAACAGATTTTTCTATTTTTTGCTCAAGGTGGTGGGAAAAAATACGTTTTTTTACTTCTGGAACATATTTTAAAGCTAACTGAAGATCAGACATTTCTG
>OZ026598.1:36849871-36857371 GCA_964020085.1 Micromussa lordhowensis | reverse complement strand
TCTCGAAGCCCATAAGACGCTTAAATTAATAAATATTGACAAAGACTGGTAAGTCAATATTGATCAGCCCGACACCAAATACACGTAATGCAATTTTCTGTGGTTTTCCCGCCATAAGATCACTTCACTGCAGATATAAGTTCTGTTTTTTATTGGTTGCGGTCTTTGATTTAAAAATCATATCTCGATAAAAGTAAGTCAGCTTAAACATGAAACAGCTTTACGCAGAAGAATGATTACATTCAGGAATTGTCAAGATAATATAATAGGGACCTTAAGCAAACCACGACAACGACGGCAACGAGAACGTCACCAAACAAAAGGTTTAATGCCCTCCCCTGCAAAACCACTACGTGAAATGACCAAGTTCTGCGTCCTCTACGGAACGTGGACGACGACGGCTTATTTTTCGTATTTCCATTTGGAATTGAACGCCGTCGTTGCATATTTAGCTTAAGCATGTTTTTAGAGTCATTGGCGTGGCGTACCGTACAGATCTAGACAATCGCGACTTAAGCTCCCTAATGAGTATCAGTGATTTGGAGATTAACTAGGCCTAAAATGTCAGTCATCTCCCAGCCAATCCCCGGGCGAGAGACCGGTGCAGGGTCTCACATATCGAGATAATCAAATTGTTAAAATAGATATACACTATTTCTTGTGCAAAGATACCAGTTTCATGCAAGCCTGCGAACAGGCTCTTGGCGCGGAGAGAAAGAGACTCTTCTTCCATCCTCACGATGAGTCTGCTCACAGGCTGGTTTCACGACGGAGACTGGTTTAATTTAATTCCTGTACTAGTATTAGTGCTATTTACACGAGAAACGTAAGACGCTGGAACTGGCCATAGAAAAAGCACAGATCATTAATTATGTTTGCGAACTTGCTCCAGGCACCCCTCTCACAGGTCACGCAAAAACCCTCTGGGACCCAGGGTAGGGGCAGGCTCCTTTGCTTGGAGATGAGGGGGACACGTTTCCCGAAGCTTGTATCTCCACACACGCCTGGGCGAAGATAGACTACGAGTAGTCCCTCTTTCGCTTAGTCCGTGCGTGACGCGACATTTGAAGATTGCCGCGTGAGATCCTGGGGGCGAGAAGCACGCGAAAGGATCTCACGCGGCAATCTTCAAATTTCGCGTCACGCACGGACTAAGCGAAAGAGGGACTACTCGTAGTCTAGGGCGAAGACGCTTATGTGAAATGGTTCACCATTCCCATTATGTCCGTTGGGGGGTGTAAACTGGTTATTTTGTTGTTAATCTTTCTAAGGTTACACGTAGTGTCCTTCGCAGCTGTCATTGGGGTCGTCGTGCAACGCTTCTCCCCCACTGTGAGAGTGGGGAGAAGCGTTGCGTGACGACTCTAATAGCGGCTGCGAACGTGACTGTAGGTTGCGAAGAAATTAAAAAACTCGCCGTCATACCATGTTGGTGTTTTTAACTCGAAGGCAGCGCGAAAAAATATTAAACACTAGAGCCAGCTAATTAGTTTTAGTATCGACCTGCGGGGTAGGGGAGGGGGGGGGGGGGGGGTGTCGTTTAAGGTCAGCTGTTCTTTGCTTAAGATAAATACGATGCAAATTACGGCTCTCACCCAAGCGAGTGTCTGACTTCTAAACTCAGTACACTAGAGCAATCCGCAAAGGGCAACTGCTTCACTAGAATAAGGTATAGTTTCATTTTTTCTGTGAGTTAATTGAATACACGTAGTGCATTGATTCCATTGAAGAAAACCTAACCGACCAAGGCTGACTGAATTAAGCTTGTACTAAAGGATTTGTACTGCAAGAGAGCTGTCTAGCGCTGTAAGCAAGTAGAATTGTCTGCCATAAAGAGCACTAAGAACTATGACTCCGGCCAACGCAAAGTCAGATCGAATATTTTAGAGAGAATCTATAGACCAGAATTAATAGGCCGTATCACGGTTTTCGACGCCATTTTGACGGGTAGGCAAAGCGGTCAGAAATTTTCAGTGCTTGTTTGGGAATCCGATGGCAAAATAACTTTTTCCAAAATCGAATTTTCCAATTTCCAGTTTGTTTTTAAATTTGGCTGCGTAGACGCAGCGGCGCGGAAAAAGGTACAGACAAATGTATCGAAAATTATAAAAATTAACTGAATGTCTTCTAGCTACATCCTTCAAACTTGGTGAATACAATCTTCCACCTAGTATTTTAACATAAATTCGATTTTGGAAAAAGTTATTTGCCATCGGATTCTCATACAAACAGCATTTGAATACTGCTTCTCGATCTGTAAAGCGAACGTAGCTTCAAGGGAATTGTTTCGTCTGTGTCGATGGGCAGGTGAGAATAGTTTGGTTACTAAGTTGCTCAACGAAGTAATTTTCAACTTGCCGTTTTCTCTAGTTTTCAACTGCAACCACATTGCCAGATCTCCAACTCAAAAATATTCAACGTTCCAGAAATGTTTTAGAAGGCGTAATTTTTGAAATTAAAAACCCTGCTGCCTTTTTAAATAAAATATTTATCACTGCCGTGGCGTATCGCTTCGATAAAATTCAAATTTCTAAACCAAACGCAAGTCACTAGTCAGCAAGTAAAAACATTAACCTGACCCTCTCCTCCCCCAAAGCGTGTAATTTCCTTCCTTCACTTCGTCACGATTTCTAGGAGTTGGCCAATAGACTCGTAGCTTATAAAGATATTTTTTTTACTTGCTTAGATGGCCTCAAAGTGGGATAAAGAATTGGCAAGGGACATCTGTGCATGGATTAATAGGGCAACTGGTGTTACAGTTCCCTCAGAAGACCCTACAGAGTTTGCTGAAGCTTTGAAAGATGGTCAAACACTCTGCAAGTACTGTCTGATTAGCATATAATATGTAGGCCTTTACGTAAATCTCTGCTGGGGTTGATATTGCTTCAGTAGACCAATTTAGAATGTGCTTCTCCGGAGCCTAATAAGTGTAGTACCATGCTAGGAAGCTTTTATTTGGTGTATTTTTTCCTACGAGGGCTAGGTTTTTAGAAAAGTGACATTGACTGCTGTAAACAGTTCATTGAGATTCTGCCTCAGCCTTTCCCCTATTGAGTCAGAATCAGGACTCGAGGAATTGTGGCCAAAAGCAGAGTGCACCCTCCCATAGGGTTGATTTCCGCTGCTCTCTTGAATCCTGGGATTGAAGGAATGCAGGGGTCAATTTAATAAAACTTTTACACTTGTAATCTACAAGTCGGACCATTGTATTTACAAGCGCAGATGGAAATGAGTTTAATAAAAGTCGTTACAAGTCCAAGTTACAAGTGTCAAACTAGTAATTACATGTGTAGCGCTACATGTGTAAAAGATGGTAAGAATCAAGTTTAATAAAACGTTTACAAGAGTCCAACTTGTTTTTTTACGAGAGTCCAATTTGTAAATCACAAGTGCAAAATACAAGTCATATGTCACTTGTAAACATAGAGTACAACTTGTAAATAAGA
The DNA here is from genome assembly GCA_964020085.1 of Micromussa lordhowensis. Classification (NCBI taxonomy): domain Eukaryota; kingdom Metazoa; phylum Cnidaria; class Anthozoa; order Scleractinia; family Lobophylliidae; genus Micromussa; species Micromussa lordhowensis. The sequence continues at coordinate 36,853,925 of OZ026598.1, read as the reverse complement.
TATTGGATTGTCAGAACATGTCGTCTTCTAGTGAGGAGGAACTTGATGAGCTGCTGAAACACCAAGTGATCTGCAGTGTAGAAAATATTTTTATTAAATCCTTGTATTTACAAGCCAGACTTTACACGTGTAAAAACTACACTTGTAATTTCTTTATTAAATTGATGCCAGGTTCTTTTTCCTGGCAGCAGTTGGTAATCTACCCTAACCCTCCCAACTATTTCTGTATCTAGTTTCCAGTCTTCAGTTGACACATACACAGAAGAGAGAACTGGGCCCCAACAAGAAAGTCAGTTCTATGTTGCTTGTTTGATGCAAATATTTTCAAATTTTCTCAATCTTTCAAGACTAGCAAACAAGATCCAACCTGGCACAGTAAAGAAAATCAACAAAATTAAAACACCGTTTATGATGGTATGTTTATCAAATGAAAATAAGACGTGAAGTGAAGTGAAGTACTGTAGAATCATGTCAAGTAAAGTATGCATATATAAGGGTTTATGTGTCAGTTATAAGTATGACAGGAGCAAACGGAAAACTGTCACCGCCAGAGATTTTGGGTCAACCCAAGTGTACCAACACACTTTCACATTGTAGGGGTTTGATGCGGCCCTGCTGTTAGCCGTAATTTACATTTTGATACAGGCGTTTGCAAGCAAGAGGGACATAACATAGCCCTGTGATCAACCTCATTCCCAGGCTCTCTCTCCCTTGTTGTCGGGAGAAAGACCCTGATTGCGGCTGGTCATGTGACCACCCAGAATATCTGGGTGGTAAAAGGGGTGGCAGAGTGTTTTGATTGTTGTTGTGGCAAACTTTGTGGGTTTCAAATCCTCGAGCAGTCGCTAAAATATACCCACTTTATCGGGGTTTGAAGTCATTGGCGATAAAGAATGCTACATTTTTTCTGCTGTCTCCAAAATATAGCATTCCCAGACTGTTGTTCACAAGGAATGCAACACAAATGTTTTGATGGTTAGCATGCACGGAATCGAAGTGAAATCAGTGGATCAGTCTCTGGAATCTTCGAATTTGGAGACAGTTTATTTTCTTGTTTGTGTGGTATTTTGGATGTTAAAAAGTATTTTTGTCACACGGCTGATAAGCCGAATATTCTGATTTGCATTTGATTTACAGCAATGCAAAATGATATACAGTTTTGTTGACATATACACAAGCGCGCACTTAAACTTCATCTGCATCAGGTTTATATAAGTTTATATTTAGACAAATGTTTAAACACTGTTCAAGAATTGAATTTTGCAAAACGGTTAATAAAACATTGTAATAATAATAATAATAATAATAATAATAATAATAATAATAATAATAATAATAATAAGTAATGGTAATAGGACTGAGTGGAGTCCAATTCGGTCTGGAATCATACGAGTGGTAACAAAATCGGACAACTGCGCAGCGGGAGTCCATTTTGTTAATCACGAGTATGATTACAGACCGAATTGGACAACACAAAGTCTTATCACCAATCAATCATAAAAATTACAATTTCCGAGAAAAAAAGAATAGCCAAGTTATGGAAGATAGGGAAAATTTGCATTAAAATACCTGCAAAGGCGATGTAAACATTCTAAGGCCACCGCACCTACTACCGGCAATTAGGCGCCAAAAACACAAAAGCAAGCGTGTGCACGCATGCACGTAATTACAACTTTGAATATGATTGGTTGATTTAAACTACAACTTCGAATGTGATTGGCTTATTGAACTGTCCGATAACAAACTGTCCAATAACAAACTGTCCGATAACAACTTGGCAAGAGAATTAGTGGAAAACAATACAATAGAGGTAATTGTAATTTTTATATGATTATAATAATAATAACAATTAAAACTATATACAGCGCAATTTTCCATGGCTTACATGATCAAATGCACTTTACAATTAGATAAAATGATTAAAAATAAATAAAATGTGCAAGAAATGAAGATTAAAAATACCGTAGTTGTAGCCAGGCATGATAGTAGTAAGAATTAAAACATTTGTTGACACTGACTAAAAATCTTTTTGTATGTAATTAAGATTGATAAAAATTACAAGATAAACAATAACAATTTACAGCAAATTATAACAAATACAAGGCCACTCAAAAAAATATGTTTTAAGCACTTAAAACTTGAAAGAGAGTCAAGGCTAGGTATGCTACTAGGTAGATTGTTCCAGAGCTTCGGGGCTGCGTAACAGAATGCTCTTCCTCCAAGTGCTGCGAGTATCTTGTCAAGCACAATGTTCTGGCTAGATCTGAGCAATTATCTAGTTGATGTTTTTTGAGTGACCAATTAGCAGATGTAATCAGGTGCTATGTCGTGGGGGGGGGTTGGGTTAAGGTTACTCCCCCTTCCAGTCCTGGGGGACCGTCCGGGGTAGGTCTAGCTGTAGTGTTAGTTTCTGTAACCATCTTCATCCACTCAATGGTTGGTTAGCCCGGGGAGCTTCGTGTGCGCCTATTGGCCTCAGGAATCATTGGAGTGTCTCCACCCAACTTTTGACCTGAGTTCACCCCTACACCACGATGACGCACCTCCTAGGAGATGGGGGCTGTGAGACCCCTGGGTGCTCCAACTTCTGTAGGGGCCACGTCGTGAATAGCTTTAAAAGTGATAGCAGAATTTTGATTTGAAGGTGGTACTTGACTGGTAGCCAATGAAACTGATACAAGACTGGTGTGATATGGCTAAACTTGGCCTACTTGAAAATAAGCCTTGAAGCTGTATTCTGAACTCGTATTCATTGATTTGTACCTGTGGCAGTCCATAGAGTAAGCTGTAAAAGTAATCTAATCGGCTTGACACAAACACATGAATTAAGGTCTCTTTGTAGCCACGTGATAAGCATTTTCTTATTCGCCTAATATTATGAAGATAATAAAATGACGCATTACAAATTTCATTTATGTGGAAGTTCATCGACAGCTTATCATCGATATAAGAGCCAAGGTCCCTAAGCAACTAAGGATCTCATAACATCAGAGTTTTCACGGTAATCAAAGAAATATTAAAACTTAAGATAGCTGTTGTCAGGTTCCTATGGTCCCTATGATAAGAAATCCCGCTTTTTGATCATCGAGAAGGAGTTTGTCATGGTCCATCCATGAGCGAATGTCCCTTATAATATAAGGGGCAAAATTACCGAATTGTGATTGGTCAAGACAGAGGGCATTTTTTCTTAGTTTTGTAATTGCCCCGGGCAAAATTACTTGAAAATGATTGGCTGAAAATCGCTTAGCATCTATTTGTAACAATGGCGTCCCGTTTTGGAATAGTTGACGAGGAGGGTATAGACTAACTAAAAGAACTAAGCGAAAACGAAAACACGAAAAAGAGCACAGAACAATGGAAAAACGTTTTCGTGAAGTGGGCGACTGAAAGAGGAAAGGAGAAAAAAACTCCGAATGTGTAGACCTTGATAAAACATTGTCGTAGTTTTATGCAGAGGGTCGCAAAGAAAGCGGCGAATACAATGAGCCCGATTTACTCAGAGTCATGCAAGCAGCCTTGGAGTGACACTTAAAGTCAAAATTGTACCCGAAATCTATTATCAAAGATAGAGAGTTCTTCAGTTCAAGAAAAGTTCTGGAGGGGAAAGCGCGAAAGCTAAGAGAAGGAGGGAGAGGAAAACCTCCGAACCGATCCAAAAGCTTAACAAACGAAGAAGAAGAAACCCTTTGGAAAAGTGGTCAGTTTGGCAGTAGAAATCCACGAGCACTTATCAACACGATGTGGTGGTTGCTGACACAACAGTTTGGCTTGAGAGGGCGACAAGAGCATCACAACATGAAAGTTGAAGATTTTTGTCTGCAGCGGGACGACGATGGATGAATACCTTACTTTCGCCGAAGGTCCTACAGAAACGAAGCAAGGAGGGCTAAAGGTCAAACCCCGACTGGTTACACCGAAGATGTTTGCCACAGGCAATGAGGAAAGATGCCCTGTAATGTTGTTCAAGGTCTACCTGGAGAAACGATGCGAGGAAATGAAAACCACAGGCCCGTTTTACGTACCTCTCTGTGATCGATAAACTGGCTTCAAACGT
>OZ026598.1:36832371-36844871 GCA_964020085.1 Micromussa lordhowensis | reverse complement strand
CACCCACCTTTTTTACAGCTTGGCTTGATTTCCGGCGCAAAGAGAGAGAGAGAGAGGGTAGGGGGGAGAGAGAAAGGGGGGGGGGGGGCGACCGCAAATCTTTCTTTGCGCCGGAAGTTGAGTCAAGAAGAGAAAATGGCAGTTGGAGTAGACTACGTTTAAACAACGACGAAGGAAAACTGTATTAACAACACTGAATTGCAACCGTGATATCATTTCTCTTTTAGGCGGAGAAGAAGGGCCTCAAGTTGTAGAAGCTTGCTACGAAGCCTCGTGTGAAGTGGCCTTTTCTTTCATTAATATCTGCGACGCTGCATATTTGAAATAAACTTAAAACGAACTACCACTTGCTGGTAATCAGCTAGTGGTTTTCTTTCTAGTAACATAGCCTTCCGTACGTAGCTTGCATTACTCGTTTTGAACAGGTTTGTTATTTAAAATCGTCCCATCTGCGAAATTGATCTTAGGATTTAGGATAATAATGGTGCCATCTGGCCTCTTATTAAAGGAATTACATAACAGTTTGCTCATCTTGTAAAGTTAAGCCTGATTTTATTTAAGTTTGTCGTTTGTAATCCGTGTTAATCATCTTTATCATTTATCATTTCTGTTCTTTTATGATTTATTATTACCTCTGCTTTCTCATCTTAGTAAACTGCAATTTTCAAATTTCCTTCAATTTAAAGGTAATCTTGTTCGTCGCCAAAATAACTGAAAATGCCGTGACGAGCTCCATAACGGACACCATAGGCGCAGAGTAGAGTGTCTATGTACAGATTGTATATGACTTCTGAAATTAAAATACTTGTGATTATTCAGGAGAAAAAATCTTTTGTTTTGGGTGGCGAATTGGTTTTTTTTAACAACAAAGAAATCTTCATTGGAAATCAAACCATATTTTATAAAGAATTTTTTCAGAAAGGAATCTTCCTTATACAGAGTCTTATACGGAATATGGCCAATTTCAGTCTTGCATCCTCAGAGTTCATCCAAAAGTACGAGATTGAATGCAATTTTCTAAATTATATGCAGGTTGTTTCGGTTTCCTAAGCACCTTCTCAATAAAGCAAAAGAAAAACAATTCAAGTAGACAAAAGCACCTTTCTCGCCGAAATGCATTCCAACTCTCTCCAAATACCGTCATAGACTTGCACAAAAGAGAAGACAGAGGTTACCATTGACTCTGTTTTCCCCGTTTTTATTTGTCGCAAGTCATTTTAACTTGCGATCAATTCAAAAATTAAGCTGAATTTAAAATATATTTGTGCTCAGGGGTTCAGGGGAAAAAATGTTCTGTTTCGGGTGGTGGCGGCTACTGTTTACAAAGGCGTTCGCAATACTCGTTCCCAGGGTCCCTTATCTTCCTGCCCTCCCGGAGCGAGAGAGGAGAGGGCGGGAAAGTGAAAGACCCTGGGAAGGAGGTTGACCTACAGGTTGCTAAGCAACATGACGACCTTTTTAAACGTGACCTTTTTCATAGAATTTTTTGACTGGATAACCAAGTATCAGAAACTCAAAATCTACAACGAATATCTTCTCAAAATCGGGCTCTCGCATCGGGAAGGAGAACGTCTTCATATTCTTTTTAGGCTCATTTGAACGTCTGATTTTTTTACTTGGGTAAACTTTTATTTTTGTATGGCATTTGTGACGAGTCACGATAAAATTGATCATGAATTTAATACAGGTAAATAAGTTCCGTAGTGAATTTCGGTCAGCCCATTGTTGGAACCTGTTTACAGGCGAAAGAAAATTTTACTCCTCAGTCCGCCCTCGGCTACCTCCGCGCGCCTCTCATTTTTTCGCCCTAAAACCCAGGAGAGGTCGTTCAAGGTTTCATTGTACATTGACCTGTCACTGTAAACCTTCATATTCTTATTGTAATTACGATTCAAATTGCGGCTATCACCCAAGCGAGAAATTCGAGTCTCTGCTAACGTGTTTGTCTGACTACTAGACTCAGTACCACGTTTAGTAAAGTAACCGGCAAAGGGACAGCTGCTTGAACGAGGTAAAGTTATATTTTCTTCTGTGAGTTAATTGCCTAGTGCATTGCACTGAGAAACCTAACCTTAACCAAAATATTTTCCAAATTATGTTAATGTACGTTTTCAATCGGACGGCCGTTACTCAGGCAACGGCAAACGTCGACCAGCCGTTTGCCGTTTGTCGTAAACGTCATGCTTAATCTCTCTAATATCAGTTCCTTCAAACTTCGGACAGTTGAGTCGACTGCCCTTGAAAGTGCACCACAAGATGGCGTATCGCCCGTTTCATCCTTCTGCGGCGGACGGTAAAAGCAAGGTAATTTTTGTAATTGTAATAGGGAAGATATTTGTCTACAAACATTGTTTTTGTTATTTAAATGTTCAAAGCGTTAAACAAAAGAGTTCTTTGTTTCACCAGCCAATCGTTCTCTGGTTGGCATATTAATAACAATAGGTGACGTCACTGATATCTTTGCTATACTGGACTCGTGTCAAACGTATAGACTTGATTGGAATCAGTTCTTCTGGCCGTCAGTACCACACTTAGTAAAGTCGAGGGAGTACTACAAATACCAAAGGCTGCAATCGGGCTTGTGTTGAATTATCAAGCCGTTCAACTGATAGCGAGATATCTTCATTTCAACTTTCGATCTTACACCAAAATAAGTTTCGACACCTCAGAAATTGAAAGAAAAATTATCTAAAAACCTTGCTGCCACCAAATCATAATCGCCGATTTTTGGTAGTCGATGACGCCCTTTTTGATGTTGAAATATGTTTCTTTTCTCCTCTGTAAAGAAACCTATTTCAAAGTGCCAAAACGAAGTCTACAAAGGCATCGAAATCAAAACCATTGTTGGAAAACAACCCCGCAAACCTACGCCTGCTCGAAGACTTTTACAAATGAAAGTACAAGCTACCCTCAGTTAATTCCCGAGAGGAATACAGTGAATTCGTGGACCTTTTGTTGTAATGACTGTTTTAGCATATCCAGAGAGACTCTTTGAACAATGACACTCGCCCATTAGATCATTTTATCCGTTTTTTATCCATATTTGTAACTTATTATTTGTCTTATACATTTTACTCTCCGCATTCTTTCGCTTTTCTTTCGCTCCTTCTCCAACTGCGTATATAAAGTCTTCCAGTGCACACGACCACAAAGTAATAAAACTTCGGAAGAGAGGCGGGGTCCAGTCCTATAAAAGTTTAACAACCCCCAAATCGCATTAAAGAAAATTATCCCATTATAGGTGAAAAATACCAAGACCTGGATGATCAAAGACTAAAGTGGGAGCGTATTAAAATGGAGATCAGGGGCCTTACAATTGCCTGCTCAAAAAACAGTGCAAACGGGAATCGGTGCTCTAAACGAAAAGGAAATTCTAAAACAACAACTCAATGTATTCTACAAGGAAAAAGCGTTCCAAAACTAGATGTAAAGAAATGGGTGAGAAACCTACGAAATATTAAATTTAGAAAAGAGAAATTACAACGGAAATGTAAATAGTAGAATTAGAACTCTCGAGCGGAAAACAGCTACACAAAACCGACGAAATAATAAATGAAATCGAAAACGTTTAAAGAGACCTCCACACTTCTCCATGCTGCAATGTTTTTAGAGCAATTGGTATTATTTAACAACAAAGAAATCTTCATTGGAAATCAAACCATATTTTATAAGTAATTTGGTTTTATCAACTGGGTTGATAATGTGAATTGGCCACCGTAAAGAGATTCGGAAGCTGACGTTTCGAGCGTTAGCCCTTCCTCGGAGCGAAGGGCTAACGCTCGAAACGTCAGCTTTCAAATCTCTTGGTGGCCAATTCACATTATCAACTCAGTTGATAAAACCAAATTATATTGTAATACTCCCACCGACGCAGCACCACAGTTTCTTTAGAAACTTGCCCCCTTTAGTATTTTATAAAGAATGGTTTCAGAAAGAAATCTTCGTTATACAGGGTCTTTTACGGAATATGGCCAATTTCAGTCGGCATCCCCAGAGTTCATCTAAAAGTACGAGGTTGAATGCAATTTTCTAAATTAGAGTGCAGGTTGTTTCGGATTCCTAAGCACCTCAATAAAGCAAAAGAAAAACAAGTCCGAAATGCATTCCAACTCTCTCCGAATACCGTCATAGACTTGCACAAAATGGAAAACAGAGGCTACTATTGGCTTCTAATAAACGAGGACAATGTAGAGATAAACTGAGGCATGCCCTGATCTACAAGTTGTAGGCGTTCAACTAGACACCTTCTTCTTCTTCCCTTCTACGGTATAGAATCAACATGCTATGCTATTGTGCCAAGAACTCGACTCAATGAGCCATATTTGTCTAAACTGTCATTGGTCAAACAATTCTTTTCTGAAGTAATCAAGTGGTCCAACAAAGAAAGTGGCACCTCCTTCTTCACACTGCTATTTGCCAAGTATTATTAATATACACAAAAACTAGTTAAAAAGAAATAAACAGGAAAGAAATCATTAGAAAGCTCCGCTTCTAAATTTCAAATTGAAAATTATCTTAAGTTGCTAAGACTGCTGCTCAATGGCCTTCCAGCCACTCTTACCCCTTGAAATCTACACAGGAGGTGCTATGATATGCGGTAAACAAACTAGAGCATCCTTCTTTCTTTTTCGTTGCCTGGTTCTGTTTTGTGTTGCCAATATTAAGGAATATTAAAGTGAAATAATACAATAAAGCTATAGAAAACATATATATATTCAAAATGCGGTTTAAGCTAATTGTAAGTACTGTTTTCGGTGTTTTCGGCTTAAGGTGGCTAGAAACAGTTTCCAGTACTTTCCAAGACTTTTAGTTTGATGGGTCATTATAACCACTCTATATCAGTTGATACCAAAATCATGGTATCAAAAAACTGCACAATCATTGGTGAACAAGTTGCTGTCAACAATAGGTTACCATAGCAAATATATGACCTGCTAAAAACACCCTTAATTGGTGACCCCCATTTTTTATTAGCCACCTTAAATGTTCGAAAATTTAAGGCGGCTCTGAACCCCCTCTGTAGAGTTTTTTTAAACTTTGCAAAAAGTTGTATCTTATCATGCTGATTACAATTCGATAATAAAAAAATGGGGGTCACCGAGCTCGTTTTCGAGTTATAAGCGCTTAAAGCTAAACTTAAGGGTGTTTTAGCAGGTCATATTGTTGCTATGGTAAGCTATTACGCGGGATGACGTAGTCAGCCAGCGTCTTAAATTCGGGAGCGCATTCCTTTGGATTTCTTGGGAGTCAAAAATTGTCTTGTTTTTTTAAACTTTCCCGTATGCCGAGCCCGTCCCGAAAAAATTGTGTGATTTTATTGGCTGCAACTACGAATCACGTGCAAGTCAGGTTGGATTGCACCATTCAAGCAACCATTCAAGCAGGAAAAAGTTATTTCGTCAGCAAATAAAGCCAGTTATTATACATTCAACTCCCTAACTCTTTTCTGATTGGCCGAAAGCCTACAGTGAATTGTCGAAATCAGCGCTCGTGACGTCATAACTGCAGATTATATAATAATCATGTCAAGGTCACGAGTAATCATGTCAAGGTCACGGGTTATCATGTCATGTATGACCGCAGTGCATGATTTCCAAGGGTAATCATGTCAACTTCGCGCGATTCGTGTTGCTTGCCGTCAGTGAAGAAGCAGAAATATGACTTACAAGTTTTTGCGTTCGTTCAATGTATAATAAAACAATTATTAGATTCGGTTTTTGTGATATCCAGAATAATCAAGGTCTCGGTAAGGGTTATGAGCCTCAGCCTTCAGCTTCGGCTGATAACTCTTACCTCGACCTTGATTATTCTGGATATCACAAAAACCTCATCCAATAATTGTTTAGTAACTGCGTAGAGTGATTGTTTGACATATTAACATCGGATGATTGGTTTGTTATTTTGTTCGTTTCGAAATTGTGTGGTTAAACGTGAATAACTGCACAGAGTGTGGTTTTTAAAACTGTGGTTAATAATTTATCACCGAACCAACGAGTTCAAGTCGAACCAACGAGTTCATAAGCGAGTTCACAGTCGTCGAACCAACAGGTTCACCATATCTAATCGAACCAACGAGTTCATTGATAATTCAAGCTGTGAGTAGCCACTTGTAGACTCGTTGAACGAGTACACTTGTTGTGAAAAATTATTCAACACGAAATAAATATTGAAGCAATTTTAAGACACTGCAACTGCAACTAGAGTACAGATATCGAAAAGTTGAGTCAAAGTACCCAGGTGTTAAAACGTTAAAGTACACACTCTGTTGAAGCTATCACTGTTGAATCGCACAATATTCTACTGCTTTGTCGATTCTCACCATGTTGCTTTTACTGTATGTGATATCCATTTTGACATTACATAACCAGAGTATTGATTTCGCTTATGTTAAAATTTCTAATCGATGCGCGTACGATTTCCAATGTTTTCCTATTCACATTGAGAAATACAGGGGAAAGTATTTGTTGAGAAGAATACCTCATGCTTCACATGGAAGCTTTAATCCTTACGTCATTACTAACAAAGAAGCGCACATTATAAATGGCAACATGTTCGGTAACGTAACTAAAGATAAGACCAGAGCTATCAGTGTACAGTCACAACAGACAACTAAAGATCGAAGACATTTCATGAACTATAATGTTTTACTCATGCAGGAAAGTTCTCATGCGTAGTAGACTGTTTTCTTGAACTTACATTTGCCGTTTTTAAAGAGTCTTTAAGCTGTATTGAGCGTAATGAGTTTTTTCAAAAATTATCAGAGGCTTGTTTTCAATTAGATGTCATGCGTTCCTCCCCACGAACGGGGAGGAACGCGTGACAAGCCTAAGAACGTCTGCGTGGGAGGCCAGGTATACAGTAGTTACAAAGAGTTGCACCATATTTTCCCCTCATACCAACGTCAATCTTTCTCAACAGGACAAATACCCGCCGAGCAAAGGCTACATTTTCACACTGTGAGCTACCTTGCGAAAAGTAGCCTCTCCCAACAACCCTTCAATGCCCGCAATTCGTCACCCAATTCCAAAGCAAAATTGATCGTCAGTTCTGTCGTCAAAAGGCGCGACTTTTGCGTGAATAAAAAAATTGCCACAACTCTGATCTCCTAGTACACAACGCTCACACAATACTCAACCAATGCGGTCAAGAACACGAAAAAATCCTTTGTCCGCAGAGGCTACTTTTTCGCATCACAGCTCACCAACAACGTGAGGCCTCTTCTTCCAAGTTTATACCGTGCAAAGAAACCCGTTTAAAAAATGGCGGTTTCATGTTGAAGTAAATGAAAAGCCTCAGTTTCTTTTCTCCCTTACCTATGGATATTTCCCATGGTAAATTAGTCTCATGAACGGTCCGGACCCACACACCACGCTCATTTCTCCCGGAATGGGTCATTTACCACAATAATATTCTCCCTCCAACCCTAACTATTATTAAAGGTCTTCACGCTCACTTCATTCTCATCATGTCTTCTTGGCTTTTATATCTTTCACAGTTGGAGTACTCAACATCTCCGTCTCTCCTGCACACATTTGTTGTTGATACACTACTCAACCTTCCAACGCCATTCAACATAATTCTTACTAAACCAATACATCCCGCGTGAACGCCTTAAGGCGTCTTCTTGTTCTGCCATAAAGTTGACAGCAACTTATTCACCAATGATTGGGCAGTAGTAGTATTGACGGTAGGCCAATCGTAGAAATATGGCTGCGCCGGTATTCAAATTTCTCAGACGTTGAGTGGACAAGACATTGGTTTCTGCTTACCGTGTAGCTGGCTATGGGGAATATAGTTCAAGTGACAAGGAAATCGTAAACTTCAAAATATTCAACGTTCCATAAATGTGAAGTAATTCTTAACTTAAAGAACTGCTACGACCTTTGGTAAAATATTTATCACATTTGCCGTTTCGCCTACTGCCGTGACGTATCGCCCCAATAAAATTTAAATCTCAGAAAGTCAGCATATCAACTTTTAATTAATCATATTCGTCCTGACGCTCTCTCGTAATCTCGTTCCGTACTCATCAACCTTTCACGATTCCTAGGAGTTGGCCAATAGACTCTTAGCTTATAAAGATATTTTTTATTTGCTTAGAAGGCCTCAAAGTGGGATAAAGAATCGGCGAGGGACATCTGCGCATGGATTAAGAGTGCAACTGGTGTTACAGTTCCCTCAGAAGACCCTGCAGAATTTGCCGAAGCGTTGATTGACGGTCAAACACTCTGCAAGTACTGTCTGACATTCTGTTTTAGCATATTTAAATCCCCCCTCCCCCGGAGGGAGGGGGAGGTTACGTCCCTATATGGGATATATAAGTATGTGCGGCACCAAATAAGTGGTTTTTGGTTGATTTCGGTCTGAAAAAGGGTATAGAGTTTGCCCATCCTGATATGAAATAGGGTATGGTTTTCACTTCCATTGGGTAGTTTGCTCACAAGGAACTATTTTTCCCCTCATCAACATTGGAAAATTTGTAGTCCTTCTCAAATGTTTACAGCGCAAATGAAAGCCTTGGTTAGCTGTGTTCATATTTAGAGCCTTGTACTGAATTTAGAAGTCTTAATGGGGTATCGATTTTTCGTTCAGTCTGAAATAGAGTATGGTAAATCACAGATTTTGGTCTGAAATATGGTACAGGTTTCAAGGTTCGGGGCGCACTCCCCTACCAAACAGTGTGGGCATAGGCGTACGAGCCGGGGGGGGGGGGCGAGGGGGGCTGCAGCCCCCCCAGTTACAGAAGTTTTTAAAATTTTTCGGGCAAAACGCTGATGATTCGGGCAAAAGTACTCGGGAGAAAACTCTCTGAAAGGCTGTCAAAGCCAGACTTAAAGGCTACTTTCTCCGATGTTTGCCTTGTCAAGACGGAGTTAAGGCGGGGGTACACGTGAATTTAAGTGAAATTTTGGTAAGTTTAAAGAGAGGTTGAAAGGGAAAAAAAGGGTTATGGAACACCACCAGACAGTTGCCCGACCGCACAATGGCACCCCAGGTTGTTGGGCAACTGTTTGGAGTGTGCCTACCAATTTTTTAATTTCAAACTCTATTTTAAAACAACAACAAATCTTCAAAATTTCCTATTTCCATCAATTTTACTAATCCTTTGAGAAAAACTATTTCTCTCCAAATATACCTAAAAATCACCAAAAAATTTCCAAAACAACCCAAAACATAGATATGTGAGATGAGCAGAGAGATTCTTGATTGCTTGAAACGTAAACAAGATATTTGCATAAAAAACATAATACCCAGCCAAAATACGGCTTTCATGTGTACCCCCGCCTTAAGGTCAAATGATCGAACGATCCAGGTAATTTGTTTTGTAAAAGCCATGTATCGTTTACATGTGTTTCGTAGAAATCCATGAGATGGATGTTACTTCCATGAACAAAAGAATGACATAATCAAAACAAACAAAGACCTAGACGTTTTTGTGGTGGCTCTGAAAAGAGCCGTTTTCAGTGGATTCACAAAGAGCTGTTTTAAAATTTTCTTGAACTTCACGTAGAAGAAAGAATTCACTGTTTCTTTTATAGCTTTTTGATTTTACTAGGCAATCGATCGAAGTCATAGACTATGCGAGGTTTCAAAATAACTACAGTTTAATTCCGATCTCTCGATTTTTTCGAACCACCCGATAACTCGAAACGTAAGTCGTTTCCCTCTCCTCAGTCGAACACTGTAGTTACCCCGGATTTCTTGAAATATCAGATTTTTCGAACCAATTTTCGTTTCCTTTGGAGGTTCCAAAAATACGGAATGAAAATACGTTCATTACACGTCAGAAATGTGAACGTTTTGTTTTTACTGCGGTTTGAGTGCGTTTGTACACTGACACATGCTTTCGGGCATTGTGTAAATTTTTTCGGGCAATGAGGTCACCGCCACCCAGGTCCAAAGGTGCCCGTACGCCTATGAGTGTGGGGAGGACCCCGCCGGGATTTAGTCACTAATCTCCTAACGCCGGTAAACCCTTGCTGCTGGTTAATTTACTTGAGTGGAATCTACCAACAACATCAAATTTAAAAAGCAAGGCATCATGCACATCCCTAAACTTAAGTCACTGTTTAAAACTAAGACCTTTATATTTTATCCAACGTGGTTTTGAAATGTGATAACGGCGACTGTTATAAATCATGCGATTTTCGTCGACCTTTCGAGTCCGGTCTGCGTACCCTGGAGGGAGGAGTGCGGTCTCTCGGCTGGTTGTCAAACCTACCCCCTACCCCCCAAAAGATTTCTGTGTCCAGTTTCCAGTCTTGGCATACACACAGGAGAGACCACTGACCTGGGACCAACAAGAAAATCGGTCCTGTGTTCCTGGATTAATTCTCTTATTTCCCAATTTTCTCCATCTTTTCAAGTCTAGCAAACAAGATCCAACCCAGTGCAGTAAAGAAAATTAACAAAATGAAAATGCCATTTATGCAGGTACGTTACGCAAATGAAAATAAGCGGGCGATGTGAACTAAAGTCAAATCAAGTGTACAATCAAGGCCTTATGTGTCAGCTGGTATCACTTATCCTTACTGAAAGGTATTTGACAAGAGCAACAAAAATTGCCCCACCCCACCAGGGTTTTTGCGTCAACCCCAGTCAACCAATACAACTTTGGTTCCAAAGTTTGTACCCCTATGTTTCTCAGGTTATTCCAATCCTACCTATAACACAGTTCCTCATTGTAACCGTTTGATCCGGCCCTGAGTGCGGTATAACGCAACGTTGTAAATTTGGGAAACAACGTGCTGCAGGCTTTTGAATCGCTTTGAAAAACCTGCAACAAGTTGTCGCAATATTGCGCCATGTTGCACGATATCGATTCTTAACGCAGCAATGTTGCGTTAAAAATCAACATTAAAAGTCGGCTCTTGTAACATAACTCTTATAGGGACACAAAACTAGCGCGAGATGTAGGACGCGTTCATCAGAGGTGGAAAGAAAATTTACATTTTGATAATCAAAATAAGCCAGTAATTGATATTTTATTTTCCTTGAAGTGTTTTCTAAAAGAAATACAAAATATTTTTTCGTTTCTATCCAGTCTAAAGAAAGACTCGGTAAAGTTTGGGGAGAGCGTGGAAGCTGTGGGAACACTTGTCTATGGCTAGTGTTCCCACATCATTTCTCGTTTTCCCAAACTTCTTAACACGATAGAAACATTGAAAATATTTCTTCTTCTTGTAATTGTTAGATGTTAACTGTATTTCAAATCTCTTCTCAGATGGAAAACATTGGCTTTTTTAATGAATTTATGAGAGTTTACGGTGTTCAGGCAGACTATCTATTTGTTACTGTTGACCTGTATGAAAAACAAAACGTCCCTCAAGTGAGTAGCACCGGGTCATTTATGTTGCTTGTCAAAAATGTTTTCTCTTAAGTGTCAACAGGAGCCTGTTATTAGGAGCGTGCAACTCCCATACTAAGCCTATGTCACGGCATTTTTACATACCGGTCTAGTTTTTGGCTTCTTTTCACACGAAATAGGTCGGTTCCGGTCTACATGAGCGCGCATCGGTAAGGAAAAAATGACGGCCTATGGACATGTCGATATCATATTAAAATACCCTAATTCCCTCTCTATTTTGCTGTCCCTGCTTGTGATTGGTCACTGAGGTTCCTGTGCATGCACGCTCCTAGTGATAGGCTCCTGGTATCAATCCATGACAATTAGCACAGTTGTAAAGAGCAAAAGCACAAACCAATCTTAATTCAAAGCCGAGATTCCACCACCCCTGTTGAGGCCCTCCCTAGGCCTAGGCGGTGGACCCGCAGTGCAGCTTAAAAATAGCGCACAATTTCGCGCGCAAAACATGTTAACCATGATGCTGCATCGTATGTGGTTCACGTGACATTTTTAGACCAATCACATGTCGTCTTAGCCTAGTCAAGGCCGTGAATTCATCGCTTTCGCCATATTCGTCGTTCGTGTAAAATAAACCTCACTTTTCCTCAGCTTTGCTTGTAAGCTAGAAATGTTTTAAGAGACCAAGGTCTAAGAACTGCAGGTTCTTTGGTAATGTGATTCTTTTTATTGTTTTGTACAGGTCCTTACAGGTTTGAGAGCACTGAAAACTAAGGTACGACAGTAAACATGTTCCGGGAATCATGGAGACTGAAGGCAATGCACTTAGTTAATATCTCAAACGCATGTGACAGAGTGCTGTAGATAACTCGATTTTCTCTGCTCTGGCTTTATAATAATGATAAATAGCTTTTTTTCGAGGAACGATGTACTGTAATCCGTCACCTTTGCTTTTACAATTTGTTTAGTTTAGACGGGGGTAAACCGTCCCTTTCTTTGCGCCGGAAGTGCAATCCAAAATCCAAAAAAGTAGTAGGACTGGACCACGTAAAAACAACTGCGACTGAAAACTGTCTTTGTGTTAACAACACTGAATTGCGCCATCATATTATTTGTCCTTTAGGTGGAGAAGGACGGCGTCAAGTTGTAGAAACTTGCTACGAAGCCTCATCTGAAGTGGACTTGTCTTTCATTA
>OZ026598.1:36809871-36827371 GCA_964020085.1 Micromussa lordhowensis | reverse complement strand
GCAGCGCGAGTTCGATTTGAAATCACAAGTATGATTTCAGACCAAAATTGCACGACCCGAAGTTCAATAACCACTTTATTAGATCCATTTTTAAATAGCACAATTTAATAGCCTAAATACAGGAACAAGATTTTGGTCGGACCAATATAAACAATGGCTTTTTTGTCATTTATTTTCCTGCAATGTGATTGGTGAGTTTAAAAAAGCCTTAAAATCTGATTAGTTGCTTTGTTTTGCTTTCCCATTCTCATTGGCTGAGAAAAAGATGTGATTTTGAGTAAAAGATAGTGCGATTCGTGAATAAATCGCACCGCTGAAAACCAATCACATCACAAGAATAACCAGTGATTTTAACCCTAACCCTAAGAATAATTAATATAGTAGTTACCAGGAGATGCTGAGCGGGTATTATACTGATGTATGTCTTGGGTAGAAGTAAAAAGATTGCAGATATTTTGAGGTGCAGAGTCTACGAAGAGTGTAGTGAATAGCGGGTTACGCATTAGAGGAAGACGAACTTCTGCTATGTCACCAGCCTTTCAGGGACAGGCTCTGGCTGGAAAATCCCAAAAGGAACTGGCTGAGAGTGAAGTGGCCGAGGGGAGAGCATCCTCTTCCCTCCTCTCTCTTCTTTCTTCCCCCAGCTTTCTATTCACCCCATCCTCGACTAGAGAGCCTGTTCACAGGCAACTATGTCACTGATAAGAAATGTCTGTTTCAAAAACAGGCACAAAATCCCCCTGACCCTTACCTTCTCGCCTAGCCTCACTTCTCCCAGTCCTCCCAAAATACTCTTATAGTTGGGGGGGGGGGGGGTTGTTTTATTTCTCATAGTGGAAGAGCCTCGTTCGTGTATTTGTCCTTAAATACTTGCGACAGACCATGAAAAACATTTGTGTTCTAAATGCATATCATACTATTCAGAGGGTACCAGCGGGGATAACTGCCAACATCTACGTCCATAACTTTTAAAATCCTAGTTGAGACAGAACGCGAGTTTTATAAAAATGAATAAATATTAAAATACGTAGTTGCATGCGCGTAGTGATAACTATCGAACAAATTAAAACTATGTTAATTGTGTTCCTCCAAGAACTCCCGTGACGGTCACATTTCCCAGTGACGTAGCCTCAACCTTCTACGCATGACTGGTCAAAGATGGCGGCCGAACTGAATGGCTTTCTACTGTTTGCGTGCTTCTTGTTTCTCTTTGAGCCTTACGCTTACGGTGATCTTCCAGCAAAGTGCACCCTGACTGTAGGAAAAGGAAAAAAATACTCCATAACAAACTGGTAAGAGAAGTAATTCAAGTATTGTGCACTAAACAGTCACTAAACATGGAACGAGAGGTTCGAAACTTCCGTGTAGATGCATTCAACTTTATTAAGCTTACTTCCATAACTTGTAAGTCTCTTTTATGAAATGTTTCAGGACGTGGAAGATTGTCGTAGACAAGCCACAGAAAAAAATATACTACATCAATATTTGTGGTAAAGTGGAGCATCATGGTTGCAACCCTGGCGCCGCTGTTTGTTCCACTTCAATCGACGATAAAACTCCGCAGAATATGGGTTCCACGGGTGCTAAAGTTTTAAACAGCACAAGTGGTTTCATTTTGCAGTATACAGGTATCAAAGACGATTGTGACATGGGAAGCCAGACTACATGGATAACCAACATCTTCATGAGATGTGGAAAGTATTTGGTAAACATCAATTTTCTTGTTTACAATAACAGCAGAAATTCTTGCATGCTCAATAGCTAATGTTCATCGTCAATAAGCGGACAGACACATGGATTTATAATTTATACAAAGTTGTTATTGTAAATAGCAAATTGACGTCTGTCCTGTTATTAACAATGAATTTCATCCTAACATTGTCAAAGTAGTCTGTGGCACCACAGCTTTGTTGACGATGCAAGTGAATATATGATAGATGATACCGGTACATTTGAACTTTGGAGAACGATATGAAGAGATGATTGATCATCTAGGTGATACACGCAACTTAAGCTGTTGTGAAATTAAAGCCTGAAAAAATTTACGCCTAAACGGTATCGCGGAGGTCATGGGTTCAAATCCCATTCAGGCCTGAATTTTTTCTGGTTTTAATTTCACAGCTACTTAAGTTGTGTGTATAACTGCGATGATCGATCATGTTGTTGACAATGTTATGATGAAATTATTGATTGCCAATTACAGGACAGAATCATGAAATACTGATATCAAAATGTTTTACAAAACTGTGACTGCACTGTTGATTAGAAGAACAGTATTTGGAGTGTGTTGAGTACAATAAGTTATTGAGTGTCTACCAGTGTAAGTAATCTCAGAATCATACAAGCACACTCCTAGTGAACAACTGAATGCTATAGGTGACCAATTGCATGTACAGGTATCCAAATGTGAAATTTCAAAAAAAATTGTGATTGAACAGGTGTAAATTGATATCTACCTAAAATCACACACCATTTTCAGTGGTTTTAATAATATTTTCAGCGTGAGGGCAACTGTCTTTCACAGGTGGGCAAAACTATTAGAACTGAACTTCTTTGCGAGAAAAATGCTCCACTAGATGGTCAAATCAGGTTGGCAAAATTATCTGCACAGCTGGTCAATTTGCCCAGTGCCAGGTCCTTAATGAAACCACTGTATTTTCCAGGTACACTATAAATAGATGTACAGATACCAAAATAAATTGGAATCAAGAATTCTGGTATAGATCTGATTAAGCGTGTAGTTGGCAGGGTTATAGCTAAGAAAATAGTCTCCCGGCTAAGATTTTCATTGAGCTGGTCATCATTTTTCGTGAGAGACCTGGAGCAAAATTTTCATCCCCAGTCTTTTGCAACGCCTTGAATGCAGGGCTACTAAGCTTCGTGCCTACAAGATGGCAGACACAGTACACGCAAAGAGAACATGTTATACAAGCACTCAAAACAAGATTTTATTTTGATTACTTTACTCTTTATAGTGGCAGGAATTTATTTCAAACTTTTCATTTAGTTGATTTAGATAGTTCAATATGGTTCAGATATCAAATGATGGTACATGTGTAATCTAAAAACTGTTTGTTGCCCTTTGCCGATTGATTGCCTTTATGGTTATTGATCAATTTTAGGGAACACCTCAGTTTGTGGATGTCTCTGTGGGTGGCACTCATTGTGTAGCAAACTTTGAGTTTGTCACAAACGAGGCTTGCAAGAGACCGTCTAAGATACCTGAGATACCGTGTTCATTGTATGGAAAGGACAACAAACTAAGGGATCTTACACCTCTAATTAAGCTGAACGGTATAGTATCAGTCTTGTGTCAATGTACAGTGAAATGCCATTCATACTGTCACCAACGCACCGATAATGTTTGGCTGTATTAACGGGACCGTAGGGTCAAAGTTCACGACTGGTCCAAATTGAGTAACCTTGCATACGGCTGGCGCGTCTGAAACTGAATTAACCAATCAGTATTCAGCAGTCGGGAAAAACTTTACTGTCCTGACATCAATGTAAGTCAACAGGAAAGGCATTGAAATCAGGCAACTTTACAATTCCAAAAACCATATCAGATTGTAAAATGTGACAAATATGGAACCTTTTTGTGTCTCCAAGCTTCTAATTTGGCGCCAAAAATGGGTCGCCTGCGTCCAGCATGGCAACTCACTCGTAGTTTGTCGAGTGTAGTCAGGTAAGATAATAGTTCTGTTATTTTGAAAAAAATATGCTGTCCCTTGTCAAATTAAACCCAGAATTCTCCAGTTAACTATTAGAAGATGCCAAAGCAACTTAAGCACTTTCTTTGTTTTTGTTAGCTGCAAAGCTGTTATCTTGTTCTCTGGGTAGGACAGCTCAGTTTTGACTGCTGCTTGTACTGCAGGCACAGCCACGGTGTGCAAGGAATGCCTTAACAAAAGCATTTGGCCACTCAGTACAACCTTAGCATGTTTGGTCACCAAACAACGTTTGATTGGTTTGGTCGCCAAATATTTGAACAGGGCTTTAGTCAAGTAAATCCTACATACCCAAAGAGCACCGTGTATCATTAAATTTTTGTAGTGTCAATGAGTAGATCTTTCCAAGATAAGTATGGTGCTGAAGTATGTAATTTGGTCAATCGAGTAAATAAACTCGGAGCTCCCACAGATGCAGCATTTGTAATGCTTTTTATTTTAAAAATAATAAAAAGAGCGAAATCAGTAGCGACCAATGTTTTACTGTCCTCATGACAGAATGTCAGAGTCAATTGCTTCTGATTTCTCTACATGTAGTTTTTATCTTTTAAGTGTTTTTTTTTCCAAAAATGTCTCTTACACATTTATCGTCCCAAGTTAGGTCAGGGTACAGTATATGGGAAAATTTCATGTCTTTATCACCAGTTTCTCAATTGCTGTACTCTACATACTATGACACTATGCCAAACATTTTCCTTTCTGGCCCTTTTCCTCGGTAAACAAGTGCTACATATTTATTGTTAAGTCACAAACACTGTGTTGTATTTCTTTGTCACAGGCGGACATGAGGTCTCTTCTTCAATTTCAAATTTTGATTTTCACATCAACGTTTGCAGAGGAATAACTCCTGAAAAGACTGGTGACACCCAAGGCTGTCCCACTAACAGTTCCATGTGCAGGATAGACAAAACGCATCAAACAAAAGATTTGGGAAATATCAATTATGCTACTAAACTTCATTTCTCACCACAAAATGATATTATCCTTATTTATAACACAACGCGAAACGTTGATGGCTGCTTACCAGTAACTACCATAACCTTCAAGTGCCCAAAACAAATGGTAAGTAAGCAGTTTAAATACATGTACGCCAGTGGAGATTGTAATGTTTGAAGAACATTTTTCGCTTAGGTTGAAGGATTGCATGTAGATGATTGTTTTTACCTGTACAAGTATATTATTGTACTTCTCCACAATCCAACAGTTTGAAATGTTGTGCTCTCTGCTGAAAATTGAAGGTCTTCTTAAGATTCTTAAACAGAAGGATCTGTCAAGGATTCTTAAAAGACCTTCTTGAAAGCCCTTTAAAAGACCTTTTGAAGACCCTTCCATGGAAGATTTTGCAATCCTTGAAGATCTTTAAGGATCTTGGTCAAGATCTTTGAAGATCCTGGCAAGAATATTACTATTTTTGCGTGCAAGTAAAGACCGTTAAAGATCTTGAGCAGATGCTTCAAGGCTCTTGATTAAGATCCTTGATAAGATTGTCCAGATCGTCATCCTCCTTGAAAGATTTTCTCCAAGGCTGACTACTTCTGGTACACAGCAATGCACCTCTTGACAGGGAGGCAATATAATGTAATGTAAAAGTGAGACAGGGCTGTCATAAAGTTTTGAGTCTCCGCACTCGTAGCAACTAAATGTGACCTGATTTCGGAAAACCTACACTAACAGATCTATTTGTAAAACGTCTTTAAAAAAAGATGTTAAATGGGTAATAAACGACCATCAAGAGCATTGAAACTATTTTGCAGAACATTTGAACGGTTCAGCATTTTAATCAAATGGACTGATGGAAGCGTTAACACGGTTTTCAAAATCGTTCTAATGCTTGGTAAAAGTCCCATTTTTAACTTCTTAATCAATTTTGGTTTAATTAACTTTGGTTTAATTTTTATAATTTAGCATTCTAAGTAGTTTAGGTCTTATTATTGTAACATTGTAGTAGCTTGGTATTCTATGTTGTAATGTTTTAAAGTTCCTGTAATTAGTCGTGTTGTAAGTTAGTTTCATATATAGGGCCATAGGGGAGACTACAGTCTTGACTGTAATTATGCATGCTATTGAAATAAAGTGTCCTCATCATCATCATACTTTGAAGGTGAATTCTATCAACAACAGGCAATTTAACCTGTAGCATCAAGTGAAAATCAAGCATACTCAGCTGTAACAGGTGTTACTGGTTTTTGGCCCTTACTGCCAGTCCTGGTGAAATGTGTTAGGCATCTGATATCCATCAATCTGGAACCAATTAAGGCATTCCATTAGACCACCATGGCATTTCTTTAGCAACTTAATATCTTTATTTCAGAGTGATAAAGGCCCATTGTTGACAGCCGCTCGTGACTGTAGATTTGAAGTTCTCTGGGAGACCGACTTTGCCTGTCCACAGTCCCACCAAATGTCTACAAATAGCTGTGTGCTGAGGAATGAATTTGTTAACTTCGACTTGACACCCCTCTCTACCGACAAACTCGCATACCACGTAATAAAGCATGATGTTACTTCGAAAGGAAAAACCACCCAATATCTTTATTATATCAACGTTTGTAAAGCACTTGTTTATACTTGTGGAGGTTTGTGTCATGGACATTATTTATAATATTATTATTTGATTAAGGAAATAGAAAACAATTTCCCTGTTTCTATTTAACAATTAGATCGTGAGCTCAAGATTTCTAATGCATTATACATGTAGTTGCAGAGGGTACAGCCTGAATCAACTATGCATAGAAATGAAATAAATGTACTAGTTTTTCAAAACTTTATCCAATTCCTCTTCAAATAAACTTCGAAAACGCAAAGAAGCAGCCACCATTTAGTTAACAATGGCACACTGCTGGGTTACTGACTATCTACAACATAATAGTTATGTACATGTAGTAGCATAAGAGAGCATAAGAGAGCCGCATTCATGATGGAACGCTAGTAGATTTTTAGAGGAGCTCTGGTGGCCCAAAGGGTCGCCAAGTGCAGCCTCATACTCCTAGAAACCTGTGAATCACTTTTCTCATGGTAAAAATGGCTAGCGGTATTGCTTGTGGGTGCATACGCATGAAGATGGCAACAGAGTCGTGCAAGATGGTGGTCAGACTGCAGCTAATAGGTTGACATAGACTTGCAGCCTTGCTTTATAGCGTCCTTTGATATTGGACATCCAGGTTAATGTCAGTTGACACCTCAGGGCTTGAAAAAAAAAACGTGAATTCCAGTTTGCCCTTGGGAAAAGTAGCTCTAAAATTTTGCTTGCCCTGGGAAAGTCTTAGTTAGCTCTTTTAATGATTTAGTTGGCAGATGACTTGCCTCATCCCTTGCCCATCGGGCAAGTGAGAATGAAAAGGTACTTGCCCAGAAGGAAAATCTACTTGTACTTAAATGATAGCTTCTTTGCCTTTATGGAGTGTCTGTAAACAGGATTTACAAGTGAATAAAGTTTTGAATGACTAGTACATTTATACTACATGCAAAACAATTATTTGCCCTTGAATTCAGCTATGTGCCCATTAACCATCACACCATAGAATTCTAGAGCTCATAATCTAATTGTTAAATAGTAGCATCTATGATTGATTGAACCTGTTTTTCTCTACATACATGTACCTTTTACTGTTATCAATACTAAACACAGAAGACCCAAAACTCTGGCATAACAATACCTGTACAATATGTTTAAACAACTGCTTACACTGTAGCCCAATTTTATGTGAAAATCCTGCACTTCACATGCACTGCAGATCATTTAGCTGCTTTTTCTGTTCATTCTGGAGCCAATCAAAAATCTATGTTTGTCAGGATGTGATATGAGAGTAAAAATGGAGGCATGTTGATAAATAACAGATTGAAGTTTTGATGATGGGATGCTCTGAAGTTATAAAATTAATGTCTTCATGACAGTGATCATAACTACATGTATAAAACCAGGCTTTTGGGATTAAGTTAATATTTTATTAATATTTTTAATAATTTATTATGGAACTTTAGGGTTATATTAAGCAACCTTCTAAGAGATTGCTAAGAGACTGTTTTCTTATTGGCTGACAGAAATCAACTCTACAGTGTGTCAGGAAGATCACGCACAGAAACGATGGTCACTGGGAGATATATCAACACAAAAATTGCAATATGCAGATGGCCAACTTACTTTAACTTATGATCATGGCACACCTTGTAGTAGTGGACTCAACAGAACAACTGTCTTTTTGTTTAAATGTGACTATCATGCTGGCATAGGAGAGCCCATTTTTATCACTGAGAGCTATTGTTTTTACTTTTTTTCGTGGACTACAAAATATGCTTGTCCACCCAGTCGGCACACTGGGACGGCCTGTCGAGTAGAGAGTGCCTCTGGTGTCCGGTATGATCTCTC
Source organism: Micromussa lordhowensis (assembly GCA_964020085.1). NCBI lineage: Eukaryota > Metazoa > Cnidaria > Anthozoa > Scleractinia > Lobophylliidae > Micromussa > Micromussa lordhowensis. The sequence continues at coordinate 36,819,277 of OZ026598.1, read as the reverse complement.
AGAACTTGTGCGCGTGGAGAATGCCTCCAACTGGGCTGCCATAGATGGTGAAAGCAGTGACTCTAATAAGCTAATTTTCATCAATGTTTGTGGTCAGTTAACTTCTCATAAAGAAGCAAGTCAGTGTGATAGTGGGTCTGCTATCTGTATGATTGACAACGGGAAGGTGGTCAGTCTTGGAAAGTACACCGATCCACCGACTCTGAATCAAGACAACTCTATCAAACTGCTCTATACCCAGGGTAGTGAATGCAAGAAGGATGTTTCGGGGAAAACTATCACAAGAAACTCTACAATTACATTTGTGTGTCAACCAGGGGATTTGGAGAGTCCTCCTGTGCTAGTGTCTCATACACTGGATGACTGCCAGTATCAGTTTATGTGGAAGTCAGGTATTGAGCTGTTCTTTACCCTGTTAGTTAGTAAAGCTCCTAGAACAGTACAGGCTCAAAACACTTTACTCCGAAAAAAAAGAAAATGCACAATAGTGGGTCATTAGGATAAAAATTAATTTCCGAAAAATCTGAGCATGGAAAGATTTGGGCTCTTCGTTAAACACTCCAGATGCTCTCAGGTGTTAACCTCAGTTGAGAGTCAAAGTGATTCCACAGTACAGTGATCAATTATTTGTTAATTTAATTAAACATACCTTGTATTGTATATTGCATATTAACTATTATAACTGGCCTTTCTGTTTTTTAAATGACCTGTAAACAGCTGCTGCGTGCTCACTGGGCCTAAATGTTGGGCAAGATTGCAAGGTGGAAGATAAAGATGCTGGTTATGTGTTTGACTTGACTCCTTTGGCCACACAAGAATGGCACGGGAAAGATTTTTACACTGTAGTCAGTACTTCCCAATACAAGTTTCAGTTGAAGGTGAGGACTCGTGTTTACGTGTAGGAGACATCTGTGTTGTCAAGTTTCAAATTCTGCTAAACCAATTTGAGTTTGTCTCACTAGTGTGTAAACCGTGCGTTAAAACTATACTACACGTACATTTATATGGTATTCATGTTAAAACTAGTGTACCGGTATGTATAAATTATACCATGTACATGTACATGTATGGTATATGTGTTTGTAGGTCAAAATGAAATTCAGGTTGAAATGAAATTCCTTTGTCCCTAATTATTCATGAATCATCAATAATTAGGATTAGAAGACAAAGGAAATAGAGAATCAAACTAGGTTAAAATCATTCTAACCTGAATTTCATTTTGACCTACAACATATGCATGTTTTGAAACCCTCTGGGATGTTGAGGGATGGTATTTCTCAGTCTCCGGCTGACTGGATCTCATGCAAATGTTGTGGAAAATTATAATTGTCTATAATTACATGTATCTGAACTGGAGTAACCTTTGAAGACTGATTTCTATTTGTGGCTGTGTGGCCATGTGTGAAGTAAAGAAATTCCTCATAGTATGCGGCCTTTATTAATTTTAATTACTGGTAGCTGATTGTTTGCTCCTGTACTAATGCTCAAAATACTCAGGCATCAATAGTGGTTTATCTACACTAACTAGGGTATCTAAAAGATAGTAATGCTGCAGCACATTCTGTTGATAGTGACCTATTTCACGCAGTGATTCATCTATCTGCGCATTCCAAGACCATGAAACCTTTAGTAGTGTCAAATCGTGGGGAATCTGCCGCTGTATGCATCAACTTCATGCATAATAACGCATTGATGGTGTGAAAAGGCCGATCGTGACCAAAAAGCACATAGTGATCTGAACTATGTTAGGACAGATAACGATACACATCAATCTCTTCTTTACCTGATCACGAAAATCAAAAGATGTGGAAATTGTACATGTAGGAGCAGAAATCTAAGTTATAAATTCTGTACTGGTACGCATTGAATGCCTTTAGAATGTTGAGACTATGTCGAGGACGCGTCCATCGCGATGTATAAAAATGCCAACAGCTTTAGCAAGTTCGTGTTTCATGAAAGGGATTAGATTGCAGCATATATGAAATTAGCGTATTCTATGGTTTTCGTTTGTTTTATTTATTCTTTCCAGCTTTAGCAATGACGATTTCTCTTCATTAATGAATTCGACCAAGGACCTGAGACTGTGAAGAAATGACATAATAAGTTTAAAATTAAGATATCGCAATTTATTTGTCCAGATTTACAAACTTTAACATACTGCATTAAGAACAAAAGCGAGAGTTGTGCAAGTCAAGCACGATCTCCTTCACATCGTTTCACAGGTAAATCAGAGCAAAACAAACCACTAATCTTTCTCACTGAAATCTACGCGAATTAAGACGACGGTGTGACATCCTCGTGTTGTTCGTGGCACAGTGCACTCTTGTAAAAAGTGACGTAGTGCATTCTGGTTAAATCCAATGCATTCTGGTAAAAAGTAATGAATTCGAGAATTTGTATCCCCTTCTATATAATTATTCTTCTTAAATCCTGTTTATGTTGCTGCTCGCTCGCTACACTCCCTGCGCAGCAATGACTTTCTTAATTCTAACATGCTTGTGAGTGTAATAAGTAACTACATGTGTAGCGATATCCCATATCTACTCTATTGCAGTACTACTTCATTACTGACAGCGCTGTCTGCAGTAGCGCTCCGAGATAAGCAAATCATCAAATGCCTTTTAACTACATGCTCTTGTATTTTTCTGTGATCATACGTGTAGGTGTGTGGAGGAAGCAATGAAACAGACTGCAGTGGTTCAAATGTTGGCGCATGCCAAGTTAAAACGCTAAACCCCAAGCAAAACTGGACCATTGGTCAACCAAATAAAATGTTGTATTACTATGATGGAATGCTTAACTTAACATATGGCAATGGAGCGCGCTGTCGCAATGGCGTTAATCGCACCACCCACATTACTTTCCTCTGCAACTCTTCAGCAGTTAATAATGGAGCAGGAGTGCCCGAGTATGAGAAGGAGAACCACTGTGTGTACAACTTTAGATGGTTCACAAAGTATGCGTGCCCTGCAAAGGTTAGTCAAATTTATGGCTCATCACACCAGTGTACATACACTGTACATACATACATAGTTTATTTCATAATGCAAGTCAGTAGTGGCAACTTATACGGCTGATGTGGATCTTCCTAAAATTCTAATTCTAATTTCTACATATTAAACAATTTGTCATAGCAGAACCAGTCACTGGACTAGTTTCTTTCTGCTAACAACTTAAGGTTTGTTTTTTTTGTTATGTGTAACACAAGATTTGTAGGACTAACTGTGCAATACCAGTCAAAAGGTGTTTGAAGCTGTACATGTAACACATTTCTTAACTCCAAAATGTTCTAGATTACATTTCTTTTTTCTACAACTACTGAAAATCAACTGATCATACATGTACCTCTCTCTTTCCCCAATCCTAAAGAGAATGCTGTGCTCTCAATCTCTATCACTCCGGATTTCACTGAATGCTCATCCATGTTATTTAACAAACTATTATTACATGTACATGTAAGTTTTAATTAAAAATGACTAACACACCTTATGCCTGGTATTGTGCAGTCGGACATCATGTCATTTTTTCATGAATTAAGAATTTGATATTAGGAAGAAAGACTCAATCAAGAACAGTTAAACACCTACATGTAGTACTTACTAATTTTAATACCGCCTCCAATTTGTGATAAGGAGTGATTTGAAGTATTTTGACCACTAGCTTGGCCATACAGTATAGGGTAAGGCTCCCTGTATGAACTAGAGGGCTAAATGGTTGACAAGACAATGAAAATGCATTCATTGAGACAAAAAGTGACTGCATGCATCTGCTTACAGGTGTAATAGCAGTGACTGTTTAATAGAGATCAAGTTTACAGTTGTAATACAGAGCCACTTGATACAGGTTGGACTGTTGTGTTGTAGCAACTAAGATTTTCTTCTTGGCATCCGTTTGTAGATCACTGAATGTGTAGTCCGGTCAGAGGCTCATCAGTATGACTTAACAAGTTTGGTGAGGACAAAAGACAACTGGCATGCTCAAAGTGATCGCGGAAAGTTTTACATCAATGTTTGTCGGTCACTGAATCTTGAACCTTCTGTATCAGGCTGTAGTGGAACAGCTGCCATCTGCTTGAAGAAAGATGATGGCAGGACCCTTAACTTGGGTAAGTGACTACATGTTACTGCCATCATTTGTCAGGTTTCTGTCATGAACAATTTGCCAAGTAACCATTTGGAAAGAGGGCACTAAACTGAATCATTAATGGTCTGTTCACACAGTACTTAGCATTCTTCTTATAGTTGTATACATGTAGTTGTTTCTAAACAAGCAATAAACCATTTGCTTGCCATCATCTTATTTCTTGCTGCAATTTCAAGTCATTATAAGGTCAACAAATTCTAGATTTTGAACCATACTGTCTCATGTACATCTTTGGCTTTGATTAATTACAGTTTAGAGAAAATTTGAAGTATTTTAGTACAGTTGCATTCCCTGTGGAACTTGTTTTTCTCAATTCCCGCAGGTGCTGTGGCAGACGCACCACATTTTGAAGGCAAGAACATCGTCATAACGTATGTTAATGGGGACAAATGCCTAGATGATGACAAGAAGCGCTATAAAACAAAAATATCTTTCATCTGCAATCCAGGATTAATGGTGGGTTTTATATGCATATGCTACCCGCTTTAGGAGCGACGTTCTCGTTTATTTGATAGTCACTTAGTACAACACCATGGCAATGCTCTGGCATGCATTGTTCCTAACCTAGATCAACAACTCAACAAATACATTGCATTCCCCAGCTCTAAAACAGAACCATTCCCTAACCCTAAACCTAACTGTTCCTTAACCATTCCCTAACCCTATACTGAATTGCTCCTAAACATAAGTAAACCAAAAACATTCCAAATAAGCCTATAACTTTAAACACTGAAATCAATAATAAGTGTATAAAGAAAAATTGTTAATTTCCAAATATCAATTTTGCTGCATGAAAACTAAATGTCAAAAAAAAAAAATGTCAAATGTTTGTTTATAGTGGACATGCACTTAGCTATACCAAGCTAGTTTACAGGCATGCCATTCAAACAGCTGAAACAAATAATTCAAATTAAACATAACATTGTTAAGAATCCCAACTGGCCGGAGGCAGACCAGTTGGCTATTTACAAGTGTGGCCGAGGATTTGAACTCGGGCATTCCGTGAAACAAATCCAGTTAGTGGCCAGAGCGGGATTCGAACCCGGGACCGCTGGATTGCGAGTCCGACGCGCTGACCACTCGGCCACGCTGCCTCCTAAACAACGTGGTAAAAGTTATATCTTAAAAGAGTATCTTTAAAAAAAATAAACTAGTTTAAAATTTTTAAACTGGTTTCAAACATTTTTGCACCAGAAAGAAAATTGAACCACAACATTTACATACTTAACACTTAATGACTGTTCCCTTGGGGAACAGTGAATTTTGTTTCCTGAGAATTTCGTGTCGGGAAACATTGAGACTTGAGGGAAACAAAATTCACTGTTACCCAAGGGACCAGTCATTAAGTGATTTGTTATATACATGTACATTTAGCAAAACAAAACAAAAGCAAATTTTGAAAAATGTGCTGTTAGCATTTCACGGTTAGCAGTTAGCATTTCACAGGTAATAGTGAACTATTTCCCGTTTGACGTCATAGTTTTCCTCATGTTGCGCGCAAATGTCCGGATTTTTCCGCATTTCCAAACATTTCTTTGTAAATTTTTTTACGTTATTAAATGCGTCTATCTCAGTGAAAACTAGCCCAATTAACACCAAACTTGGGGATTTTGTGAATCTCGGTGTGCTCTTTTTGACTATGTGAATCAATAGCTGCTAATCCCATACAGTAATTTACAGACTCGTACCTAGTCCTTTACAGTATGAAATCAGGCAATGGCTAGCCCCTAGTATGACGGCAGGAAGTGAACATCACTTCTGGTGACATCATGACGTGCATACCAGTATGGCTTTCCCGCCGTAGTCTTGCTTTCTACTACGGGAAAGTGCCTGGTATCATGTACTCTTCACTATGTGAGTACAAGTCTGCTGTTTCCTTCTCCTTTTAACCCTTTTTTCACTATTTGAAAAGCCTACTTTGAAGATAAAATATTCAATAACTAGACGCTCTAAGAGCGTTTACTCGGGCCTCGCTACGAATATGCGTATTGGACGCTAAATATAAAAACAAATAAATGAATCACGATATTTTAGCACGACTGTATTATTCATCAATATATCCATTAGTGGCTTCGTCTGGTGCCCTCCTAATCCAGTCGCAAGTTGTGAGTTTCAATCAGTTTGGTTCAAGAATCAAGCACAGCTGTCTACACATTTATGGAGAACTTGATTGCAAAGGATTTTCCAGGTCTTTTTACAACTTATGGCAATTACATTGTACATGCTAGTAAAACTATGATTGTACGAAGTTCATTTACTGGTCGCAGCGATCCGAGTGAATTGCTGGAATTGTGCAGCTGCACATCTTTGCCAACCAAACCAAATCATGATAAAGATAAAACAACAGCCTAACGACAAGGCGTCAAATTACACTGAACAGAATTCGCATAAACTTTAGAGTGGCGCGTTTTTTCGCGGATAACTTCCGAGAATTTGCGACCCTTAACTAGTTTATAAAGAAATATTCAAGCTACATATTTTTATTGAATTAAGGCAGGTGTATCTTTAAAAACAAACTAATTTATAAGGGAAGATGAGACATTCTGTTTTGCTATTTATTTTGGTTTCGTACTCGTCTAGTCCATGTCACGCAACATGATTTAACAGTAACACAGTCCTGGGGACAGTTTCCTCGAAGTATTAGTGATTGCTAAGACTGCTAATTATTTTTTAACTACTAGTGAAAGAAATTGAATTGGCTAACCTATCGTCAATGCAGATTTTGCTTAGGACTTCAAGAACATTGGTTCGTCATTACTCGCACAATTCCCCGCACAATCGAAGCCGTTCTAATTTTCCCGGGCAATTTGCCTCCAAAATCATACAATGATATCTTTTTTTTCTTTCACCTTACTAGAAAGCCAACTAACTTGAAGGTACGATATTTCATTCAAGTTACCGAAGGTCTTATCTTTCCAAATTTGGAGATCGACATATTTTGCGCGGTGAAAGAAAGAAGTCGCATGTTTTAATATTAAAGCTACGAGTCCAACAACGTTTTCGTATTTAGCTCGTTTCATTGCAATATGATTTGTTTTACTGTAATGTTCAAATAATAACAGCAGTAGCTACATACCGTCGTTGACTCCCTATTTTTTGGTCAGAATTTTCGTAGTTTGGACTCATTCCGCGATCGGCTCAGTTGTTATCTCACGAGAACGTTTCAAGCGTAAACTTTGCTTACCTGGCTGTCTTTCAAGCGTTATAATTCGTGGACCGAATTACAGGCGGGTTCTTAAAGGCAAATCTAACTTCTGGGAGATGTAAGACAGATTCTGGGGAAGGAAGTCATTACCATTAATCAAGCCTATTTTGTATGAAAGTGGAATTAAGTCTCTGGTTTCCTTGAATGAAGTCATTGTTGTAAAGATATGAATAGGCTGCACATGCTGTTGCTGTGCAGCAAAATCTTAATCGTTGAGTTATTTTTTTGTAAAAAAAAATATCTCTTAGTTGGCACGTCGAGTATGTTGTGGACGGGTCAATGGATCAGTGAGTCAGTGAGAGATGTATGTACATGTATGTCACACCAATCAGATCAGATCTACTATAAACAGCCAATCAAATTTCTTGTTTTAAAAGTAAATGGTATATGAGAAGATTTGATCCCGTTACAGTTCAGAACTGCCATATTTATTCTTCTATAAAAGAGGAGGAAGTATTCATATATTGGGTTTACTTCGGCATTTTCTGTGAGTTAGGCTTAGGATTTTAGTTATGGACGAGATGAGCCTTGAGGTATGAAACAGTGCGTGAGGTAGTTGTATGCAAATGGACGAGATGTTTTTATTTTTAGTCACAAAGGTAACTTGATATTCTTGTTTTTCACAAGGAGTAAATTCAATTAGACGTCACGTATCGTTGCTTCTAGTTCTTACGAAATGTTTTAGAGGAGACGAGACTATTTTGATTTGAAAGAGTTCGAACGTTTACAGTAGGTACAGGTAACGGTTGCTGTGTTCTTGTTGCGTGCAAATATAACAAGTTATTTTTATTTTTTCGTTACAAAGGGTAATTTGACACTTTTGTTTTTCACAAGGGAGTAAATTCAATTAGAGCTGGCAAATCATCACCACTTGTTCTCACGAGATGCTTGCTATTTTTCGTTACAAATGGTAATTTGACACTTTTGTTTTTCATATGGGAATGAATTAAATTAGACTGTCAACGTGTCAGAGGTGTTAGCCTGTTCCAGGCTCTCAGTCAGTGGGGACGATCGAAAAAGCGGGTTCTGGACGAGCGGGATCTTGTAAAAAAAATAGGAGAGGGCGCAGAAACGAGAGCCTGTAAGAATTGTTTTAAAAACCTCATTCCGGTATACCAGCTCCCGGTATACCTTCTGATTGGTTTATTTTGACAGTTTATATCAACGCCTTGTCAGCATCTTATCTGTTTGCCTAATTAACGTGAAGTTAAGCGCGGGTCGAGAGCCCAAACAGAGAACAGCAAATGTATAATGGTCACGAACCGTGGAAGTCATGAAGGCTAGTCAATTCCATATATTTTACACTTTGCCTGTTGATGTCACTTAAAGCTAGCCAACGTCGAGACACTGCCTCCAGACTGGTAGAGAAATTTAATGTTCTCTTTGCTGCCAGTGAAATTGCGTGAGATTTGCTTTGCTCTAGCGGTGTCCACAACGCTGTCGTTTGCTTGTGTTGTAATTTTCTTAAAGTACTGTAAATTCTGGCAAAATCTACAGCATTTTGAGGGGTAGGCTTCAATATTCGAAGAGATTTTAGTCGACAAAGACGACATGTAAAGGAACTGCAAGAAGATCAAAACATGCCGTGAAGTGGTGATACACACGCGAGTAACTCGACACCGAAGATTTTGACATTTGACATCCTTGAAGTGCTGTCTTTTTAAAAGTGGGCGGAATGAGGTTTTTAAAACAATGCTTACAGGCTCTCCTTCCCGCGCCTTCTCTTATTTCTTTTTACCCGGCCAGATTCCGCTCGTCCCGCGCCCACTTTTTCGATCATATGGGAATGAATTAAATTAGACTGTCAACGTGTCAGAGGTGTTTTTTTCTCTTTCTTTTTTCGGTAGACTAGTGTTGTAAAAAGGGTAAACTTAGGACTCGTATAAAATACGAAAAGTTCTCTTAACTTGAGTATTTTTGAGCACAAATTCCTCTTGGGGGTTGAAAGGGCTTTAAGATCGGCGAGTGACAAGGAGTTATGTATGTGGCGTGTCACACCAATCACGAAGTGGGTTGCATCAAAGAACGAATCAAATTGCCTGTTAGAAAATAAGATGT
>OZ026598.1:36784871-36804871 GCA_964020085.1 Micromussa lordhowensis | reverse complement strand
CCTGTCAATTTCAGGTAATTTCAGAAAGTGACAGGTAAAAAATATTCATGCCTGTCGCTGGCGACAGGTAAGAAAACCTTAGTAATACAGAATTTATTGATTTGAATAATATTTTCATCCGTTTTTCCACCCGAAGTCGTTCTCACTCGTGCAACTCTCGCACAGTCTTTACCAGACTTTACTCAATATTGAATAAAAGCAAGATGATGCAATCTTTGTACAGTGTAGTGCACATGACAAAGAAGGCAAGTGTGTCTTGCTCCCGCGTTTCTTTGCCGATCAAGCGCGAGTTCGCAATATGGATCGTTTTCTGACCCGCAAGTCATTGCTTTCTACCAGTTTATTATTAATGATTGTACAACCCCAGTTGAGTTTCAAAAAGTGAAAATAAAATAATATTAAAATAATATTGTTCAAGTTGGATGTTGGTCGAGACAGGTAAAAAAACGTTCTGCCTGTCACTAGACACAGGTAAACAGTTTGGAACATTTCAACCCCTGCCGATATAATGGAAGTTTTAGTTCCTTTGCGGTCAAATCATTAAATCAGGAGTTCACTTGCAACAATATCCCAATTTAAGGATATGATTTTGCTGTTCCCTTGCCATATCGTAAAATGAGGGTTCCACTGTAATAAGCTGTTTAATATGAAATATTAAAATCCTGTTGTGGTGCCAAGTCTTAGGGGACTAAAACAAGAGAAATACTAATCTCTTAGTAACCGAGTTGTGGCAGTACGAGCCAAGCATTCCACAGTACAGCTTAATCTAGGTTTTAGTATAAGTGAAGCCTTGGAGCCAAGGCTGGCTCATAGCTGCCGGAGCTTATCCCGGTTTCTGTAGCATGAAGCGGCTAGAAGTACTTCTACTTCCACTGGACGGGATGCTAGTCCATCGCAGGTCACTCCCCCGCAATTTTGTTAGGTTTCCCCAACAAATAGCAGGTACCCATTTATACACCTGGGTGGAGAGAGGCACTGTGAGAGTAAAGTGTCTTGCCCAAGAACACAACACACTGTCCCCGCCCAGGGAGTTGAGCGCACTAACCATGAGGCCACCACCGTTTTAGTATGCAGTCTATATAAATACATAATTTATGATACTCATCTTATGGCAAAATCCTTACCAAGAAAGCCAAATCAGAAAGCTTGGATTTTACCTCAAGACTTCCTTGTAGTACATTGAATGAAATGTCTCAGTGCCATGTTAGGCTTTTAAAGTACATGTACATGAAACCTGGTTTATCATTCAGTTCAACCTCTCTACAATGACCACCTTGGTAACTTAGGAAAGTGGCTGTTGCAGAGAGGTTGGCATTAGTGGAGATTCGACTGAAGTCAGATATCTAAATCACCTTCAGGGTTTGCTTTCATTTTGTTCAAACTCAGTGGAATGATTAAGTAGACGTAAAAGTTACATTATACGTGAATGTAATTGCTGGTGACTAACATCCCGCCATGAAGAAAGATCTCACATTTTCCAAATTTCCTGTGTGCTAACTTTTGAAAAGACAAGTGAAGCTTGCTTTTGGTGTGTTCTGGGTGTTTTCAAGACACTGTATAACTTATTGTCATGTGGTCTTAATCTTTCAAGATGGTGGCCATGTCCAATTCCAACCCTGTGGTCATGTAATGTCAAATTGCCCCTCACCCTACCCTGGCAGACACATTGCCTGCATTTGCATTCCTCCTGTGATTTCTCCTTTTTTAAAATACAAACTTGTAGGGGAGGGGACAATTTTGAACAAACTGGACAGCAAAGAGAAGTTCATATCAAGTTCTACTGCAATCCAAAGAAGCCACGTGGAGAGCCAACATTCACTGGGCAGGAGTTAAATAAGTACTTCTTTGATGTTCAGACATCACTTGTTTGTTCAGCTAAAGCTGTCCAGTGTTCAGTGAAGTCAGATGGCAAATCATACGACTTAACTCCATTGGGACTTACTGATGGTAAGCTAAAATGGCTGCTGTGATAATGTCTTAAAGTCTTAAAGAAATGGCCAGTTATTATCATGTTGTGCATGCAGGCATTATGTAGAGCATCTCTACTTAAACTCGTCAAAAATAGATGAGTGTGGAGAAGGTGCCTGTAAGCCGTATGATTACATGTACTTATTAATAATACAAACATGAAAAAATTTGCGCAGAAAAATTGCACTTACGGCAAGGTCTCGGTCCGAGATTTTCCCGTAAAGACCTCACTCTGGGTTAATGAGTAGTTATTAATGTACCTGTGCTTCTTTAAAGGTAACTGGGAAGCAGTTGATACCAGGCCACAGGATAAACACCTTCATTACTTCATCAACATTTGTCGCTCTGTGAATCTGACCCCAGAACTCATGACTTGTCCAGGTGGAGCTATAGGTGCTTGTCAGATTGACCACAATTCCAAGAACGGCTTCAACTTAGGATATGTGCAGAGTGATCCAAAGATAGCAGCCAATGGGGAGCTGTCATTGCAGTATTCTGGAGGGAGTGAATGCCATCACCAGTTCAACAGGAGCATTAGAATCGTTTTCTCATGTTCAAAGAGTATGGTAAGGGCTGGAATTACAAGGGTACAAATATGGTGAAAGATGATCGCCTTGAAAATATCCCGTTACCGGGTATCAAGGAAATAACAACCCCTCAGCTTGTTGTACCTTAAAATAAGAAGGCTGATCATGTGCAGGGATGAAACAATTGTCTGCCAGTTGTCCTGGATAAGTAGATTTTCCTCCGGGGCAAGTTAATTTTTTATTCTCACTTGCAAGTCGTCTTCCAACTATGTCCAAAAAAGGTATGTGTAAACTAAGATTTTCCCAGGGCAAGCACAATTTGTAAGCTGCCAAAGGGCAGGCTGGAATGCCCTGAAGTGTTATTTTACAAACAAATTATAGGGTAAGGTGTAATGTAAGGTCTGTGTTTCCATGGTTCTAGGGCTCTCCTATCTTCGTGGCTGAATCGCCAGAGTGTGAGTATCTGTTTTCATGGCAGACACCCAGCGCTTGCCCACTGACTCTGGAATATGGCAATAACTGCACAGTGGAGGACAAGCAGTATGGCTACATGTTTGACTTGTCTTATCTCTATAACAAAAGCAAAGATTATAATGTTAGTGTCAGTGGTGCCCTTGGTGTAAGGATCATTCTGAATGTCTGCAACAAGCTCGTGAAAAGCCCAAAAGGATGTGGTGACAACGCAGGAGCATGCATTTTCAGTGAGTTGCAGTTTTTACAGATATGAATGTTTATGGAGCACATCTCTCCTAATAGTTATTCTTAACGCATCTCCCACAGATGCCCTTTTAACCCCACTTCGACTTTCCTTTTTTCTTTCAACAACAACAACAACTTTATTTACTCATACATTTACAATTTATTTTACAAAAATATATATATAAATAGCTGGACAGAGGTACCCGAAAGTTTTCTGGTCAGTATCCAGTTATTGTAATGTTCCTATGGATATTGAGAGTATATAGAATTCTTAAGAGAAGAGATGTGTTCATGATATAATGGAGAATACAATGGAGAAAATCAATACAAGTTTTCAAAATGTTGTTCAGACAGTAAATAAAAATTTAGTCGTTTCAAGAAGTTGAAGGCATTGAGATCTTTAAGGTGAGCACTTGGGGATATTGTCCCAGAGAATAGTCGCTCTGTAAGCTATTGTTTGAATTCCATAGTAAGCACGCACTTTTGATATATATACACCTGTAGATATGTTAAGGTAAGGTAAAGTTTACATCAGGCCACAGGCCCATACAGCTGAAGCTTATCCCAGTTTCTTTAGTATTCCGTAGCATGAGGCAACTAGAAGTATGTCTACTCCCCCCTGGATGGGATGCTAGTCCATTGCAGGGTTACCCCCGGCATTAAAGATGATTCCAGTCCATACTCTAGTGTGCAGTCTCAGCACCCTTATGTTTGTAAACATTCTCACTCAATGGAATGTGAATCAATGTTATTCGTTACGAACCACATACCTTATCTTTGAGGCCTTTCAAATTCTTTTTCCAAGCTTCATTGATTTTGACAGCTGCGAAGTTGTTTAATCAAGTGATATGAGAAAGAACGAAGCTACTTCTCCCGCTTCGCATCCATAATGGCGGTTGGTTTGAAACTTTGAATTTACTTCATGTAAGTAGTTACGAAATGTTTCCATTTTGTGATGTCTTACATGAGAGAGTGCGCAGTACGGGCTGGAAATCATCCTTAATATCCATGGTACCCATTGATATACCTGGGTGGGGTGACCGAGACGTACTGTAAGAGTCAAGTGTCTTCCCCAAGAACAAAACCTAGTGACCACGGCCAGGGCTTGAACCTGGAGCTCTTTATTCAGAGTTCAGCATGCTAACTATTGTGCCCTCCACTCTTTCCCTTATGGCTGCCCTTTTTCTCTGCTTCCCACCCTTTTTCCTTTACTTCCTCCTAACTTTCCTCCTTCCAGTCTTCCATTCTTTCTTTCTTCCCTCTCTTGTATACTTCTCGTCATCACGCCTACCTTTCAGCTTTTCTTTTCTCTATTCCATTTCTCAGCTCAGTCCTTCCACGTCCTGTTAGATGTAGAACACTGTCTGATAAATGATCAATGAATGCAGCCCGATATAAAAGGTTAACTTACAAGAACGACTGTTGAATTGAACAACAGTTAGCAAACGTATAACCCATTGATTCACACCAAGCTTAAACATTAAAGAGTCACGGTTGTTTAATGAAACACAGTTTTAAACGTTTTTTCGTCATAGAAGCTTCTAACTGATGTTTAGGATAATGAATGCACCCGTTATAGCTTAGTAGAACTATATGCAAAATTCAGTCATCAGTGCATCTCAGATATACCTGAACCAAAATATACGCGTAATTCGTGTCGACCGAATACGCGTGTACGCATGATTTTAATTTTGTTAAACCTGTTTGAATTAAACATGTTAGGTTGGTGTGATATTGGTGTACATTTTCAAGTATGGCAATGGTTCTTCTTAACTCTGGGACAAATTTTATGCAATATGTAACGCTGGAATGCCTTTAAATGACAGTATGTCATCTTGTTATTCGAGAAATCTTTTTCCCATTAAGGACAGTTCTGTTAACTTGACTCTTATATTTGAAGGAACTTCATGCTCTAATATAGTTGTATTTGTACGCTTTGTAAGTAGACTGAAGTTTGTATTTCACGTACAATTATACTCACAGATGCAAAGCTTGTCAATCCTGTATCGATCGCTCCAAATAACAGCCTTGCGTACTACAACGGTCAGATTAACATGACTTATGGGGCATCGCCGTTACTTAACTTCGTCTTTGAATGCAACCATGGCATGACTGGACGAGAAACAGGTCCAGCTTGCGAGAAGAAAGACGACAAGGACATGTATGAGTGCCATTGGCAGACGAGTTATGCTTGCAGACCTATGGGTAGCGTACAGTGCAGCATTCGGAATGAGGATGGCACTGTTGATGATCAATACGACTACTCGATGTTGTCTAAAAGTGAAAGAAACTGGCAGGTTCGAATCCCGGGCCCAAATCGTGAACGTGTGGTTTATTTCATAAATGTTTGCCGCACAGTGGTATTACGAAACGTTGCACGGAGGTGTCCGCCCACTGCTGGTGTTTGTATGGTGAAAGGGTAAGTATAGTCACGTGCTCTATATATTGTAAACAATAGAGGATGCCACATCAGCCATAGCTGGTTTTATCCGGGTCCTTTTTTTAGTCCAATTAAAATTTGGAGATGTTGGTTTTTGTGGGGGTGGAGAGGAAAATTGGAGTACTGGGAGAAAAACCCTCCAAGCAAGGCAAGAACCCACTACAAACTCAATTCACGGATGACACTAGGCCAGAATTGAACCCGGGCGACATAGATGGTGGGTGAGTGCTGTCACCACTTGCGCTCCACTTGTCAAGTCACAAGCGCCCAGTTACAATCCTTGGTAGGAAAATGCAAGTGTCTTACTCAAGATCACAACTCACAATGACCCTGACTGATGCTCAAACCCTGTTCCACTTGATCCTAAATTGCTTTAATTGCTTTAACTGATAGGTTCAATTTTTTCTTTCCTTTCCCTCCTCTTAGCAATAAATTTTATAACCTTGGAACTATAATGCATGGACCCAAAAAAGAAAATGGCAATATCTACTTACTGTATGAAAATGGTGATGACTGTGGCGGTGGAAAGAATTATTCTTCTCGTGTACAAATGGAATGTGGAGACAATGAGGTAAGCAAAGGTTCTAGCGTAGATTTCTTTGTTTTCGTTTCTTGTTTTCGCTTTTATAATGCTTTTGAAATATACATAGGTAAGTAAAAACTAACGATATAATGTCCGCATGTTTCGGCGACCTCGTGACAGGTCCTCATGTACATGTACAGCAAACAATAGCCCTTTTCACGGTTAACTTTTCTCATTTGCATCACAATATAATCTAGCATGTATGTGAGGCAATTTCGGGCTATTTTGTAGTTTTAGCCCGAAATTGCCTTGCACCCACGTTGGATTACATTGTAATGCAAATGAGAAAAACTAACCGTGAAAAGGGCTATTAAGACCAAATTGAATCTATAAGCAGATTCGATCCGCGCGTAAGTCTTTAACTTAACTTCATCTAATATGTAAATCTACAGGTCTGACCTCTTTTGAACTCGCTCTCATTTATTCATTCCTTGATAATGGCGTTACGAGGTCGCCGAAACGTCGGAACATTACATTGTTAGTTTTTGCTTGCTTATGTTTTCCCTTTGTGCAAAAAAATAAGAGCACCTGCAAAGAAATGTTCCTCAAAAATCGACTCTGGTCGTGGAATCAGTGTCACCATTTGACATATCTTTTTTTATTTGTATTGTTAAATATAGTTTTCCTTCCCATAGAGAGTTATCTTAGAGAGTTAACATGTAACTTACAATCATCGTACGGGAGCGCAGAATTAATTGGCCATTATAGAGAGGTCTGTCAGTTGGTCTTTGTAGAAAGGAAGCTTTTATAGGGACCTTTCAATAAGAGCAAAGTGTATCGATTGAGATATGGTCGGAACAAGTGATCCTGGCTGTCGCACTTAATTGGTTGTTACTGATTGTATTTGCCTGTACCTAGACTGCGAGAAGTCTTTCTTTTGCTCGAAAACTCGTTGGGAAGAACGCAAAAAAGAACGCAACACAAGTGAGCAAGTCATGAGTGTGATATGCGAACGTCCTTCGACGCCTGTGATACTTGCGGCTCGCATATTAAGCCCACAGTAACACTCGCTTGTTTTGCGTTCCTCCCCATGGATCGTTGAGAAAAAGAGAGACTGCTCGCAGTCACCAAGACAGGAACGAAGGGTAAAAGAGTAAATCCCCCATATAAGGTTATCCCTTGGAGATTCGTACCCAGTTCTCTGTGGGATAATCGTACCGGGCGTGTTGCCTGGATGTTTTCATAGAGGATGAAAACGCGTGTAAAAGTTACTTACATGTAAGCTGTTCAGTTGAGCAAAGTTCACGTTAAAGGTCTGGCTATTTCTTGACCCTCCTTGAATTTCCAAAACCGGGAGTGATTTAAAAATAGCTTGAGTAAAGGATTGTTTGGGGGACTGACACTACTGCCTCCAAGCTCTCTTGTCTATACCGTGGTGAGTTGATTTAATAGCATTTTTGTTTCTCAGGATGAGCCCATGTATGTGACCATGTCAAAAGAAACCTGTGTGTACGAATTCCTTTGGATCACCAGCACAGCTTGTCCGGTCAACACTAAGAATGAAAACGTTTTTGACAACTGCACAGCCGTAAACCCTCAAACAAAAGTCTTGTTTAATTTGCAATCGCTGAAGAGAAAAGACAAGGACTACGTTATACGAGACAAGGACAACCATACTTTATTCACGCTAAATGTGTGTAGAGCACTAGTCAAACCAAACGGTAAGTGAAGGGACCAAACTGAAACCGCACCCAACATATTGAAGTTTCAAGGATTGGAATAAAGAACACTCCATTCTAGCGGGACTATCTTGCCTGGCAAGCCAGTCACAACATTATTTGGTGCAAGTTGGCGGGAAAAAATTGCAGGCAAATGTACGGAAAATTAAAAACACGAGTGGACGCTTTCCAGCATAGTTGCATCCCTTACATTTGGTAAATGCAATCCTTTGTCTAGTATCTTGACTTTATGCTATTCACAAATTGTTCAGAATTCATTTTTTTAAGAAAATCATTTGCCATGGGATTCCCATACCAACAGTACTGTTATTGATGGGAGGCGAGCGCCCTCACCACTTCGCCATCCCTGCCCCCCAGTGTGTTACTAACAGTAGTGATTTTCTTTTTTCAAGGTTGTGGCTCTAAATCCGGTGTTTGTCAACACGATAGACAGCAAGTGCACAACGCTGGAAATGCCAACAGTCGCCTGTACTTTGATGACGGCGTCTTGTATTTAAACCTGAGCGGCGGAGAACCGTGCCATCATGTGAAGAAAAACAGAGAGACAATCATTCAGTTTGTGTGCAACTCAAGTTTAGGAAGCACTGATCATGGGAAACCAGTATATATTTCTGAAAATGATTGTACATATTACATCGTATGGCACACTTCACTTGTGTGTGAAAGACAGGTACGTATAAAGCATCCGAGGCTTCAAAGATAAATTATCCTTACTTACCCACACATGTGGGCTTTAAAGAATCTGGGTGACTGTCTATACAGCAGTGAATGGGGCACTTGTGGTATCTTGTAGGGATTTAGAAATGGCGGTCTCATTTAAAAATAGACCTTTCGGCTTGGGCAGTTTGTTTTCCCATTACAGACCACACGAGAATCGTTCTTTTATCCACTGAATAATTTTTCATTCATATACTCGCGATTATTTGAAAATTTAAAAGCAAGAATTCTTAAGAGTATTATCACATGGCCTGGAATGGGGCAGCAAATCGCTCAAGGTTAAAAGGTTTAATGTCACAGCTGCTTCACAATTTACTATGGTACTCCCTTTGGGTGAGTTTGCAAAGCAAGCCACAAATAAACGGGAACTATTTGAAAATAAATAAGTACTGTGTTGATTGTGTCTCGTAGACGCCACTGACACTTCTTTCTCATTGGTGAAAGAGTCTTAAAATGTTCTTTCGGCACCTCCCCCCACCCTACCCCAGAGGTCTAACACGCAGCTCTCTCTCCTATTGACGGAAGTACCTCCAGGGGTTAGTTTGAAATTTAAAACAAGCTGGGCTACACCCACCGCCCCCTTATTTGTTCCTGTAGCTTTGAAAAGCAGGGTTGAGGACCATACACGTCAGCAGCTAAACCCTGTAAAGTTGCCTTCAATTTGAGGACAACTTGGTTCGTCAGAAACGATTCATTGTCTCTATGTTGTAAGGTCTATAGAAAAAGGTTGGTCTCTATGTTGTGTTCCGACGATTTTCTCGACCGTCCTAAATAATTCCTAGCAATCGACTTAAACCCTTCAAAAAGCCAAGTTATTGATGCACCACCAGTTCGACTCAGAAATCCCAAATCCACTTTATTTCGCTTGCGCCACAAACATATTGCACCATTAAATTTAAACTGTTTGATTTCACCAATGGGTGCGCGCCCCTGAAATAGAACCAATAAAAACAAAGTCTACTTGCACGTGCGCCAGGGTTTAAATGCCAAGTTCTTTCAAAGTTTTTTACCATTGCATCAATTCATTAAAGTTTGCAACATGTTGCTGTTTTTCAGTATGAATGTGCAGCCACTAAAAAGGTGTCTGTCGGCAAAGGCAGCACAATCAGCACCATCAAGTACAGTCTTGGACGACTCATGAGGACAGATGCCAACTGGCTGGTATGTTATAACACACAGGGACGGGGAGGGGTGATTAGAGGGGTAGGCTGAAAATATATAAATATCTAAAAAACGATTACCTAGAACATTGTCAAAGTATGTTGTAAGCCTTTCTCAACGATAGGCTGCGGCTCTTTTCTACGATTGTGTTGCCCATTCTCTACGTTCAGGAAACAAACGACTTGTTGTTCTCGCTCGTCACAAGTGCGCCAAAATCTTAACTACCGACAACATAAAACAACGTGTTGAAATAAAACTTAAAACAGCCTAGATACAGTTGAAAATCGGTATACAAACTGTCATTTGGGTTACAAAGAACTGCTAAAAAATGAACAAGATTTCAAGGGATGATAAAATACTTCGCTAAACATCAGCTTGAAAGTTAGTGTTAGAACCGCCGTAGCACATTAGTGAAGCTGACGTTTCGAGTGTGAGCCCTTCGTGAGAGTGAAGTGGAGGATTATGGGCCTCCCGCTCCCTTCACTTTCATTTCCGGTCGCGTTACTATGTAATGAATGACAGGCCAGCTTCAGTTGAGTTGTAAAAAACGTGAGCGGTGTTGTGCATGTAAAACACGAACCAGCAGAGGTTAAACGTCATCAGCCAGTGACAGGTTGTGTGTCTTTATGTAGTGGAGTAGGAAGTTGCCCTGTCAGAGAAGGCATCGCAACACCAAATATAAAGAATGAGTTCATTAATTGACGAACGTTCGCCGATCTCTCCCGTGCGTACTTGACTTGGGTAGTTTTCTTACCTTTCGGTCCGTGCTGTAAAACCAGGATCCTCACATTCCTCGCATCCCAGGCTTACGGAAATCGACCGGATGAAGCTCGGTCCTTCTCATACGGTACGCATCCAGATTAAAGGAGCTATATTACGGTTTACGCGTCTTGAAAAGTACGTTGTTTATAATCCGTGTTAATCTTCTCCATCCTTAACCATCCTTGTTCCTTTATGGTTTATTATCATCTCTTTGGTGTTTTTCTGTCTTGGTAAACAACTATTTTCAGGCCTCCTTTGATGATCTATGGCCATTTTGTACGTGGCCAAATAAATCAAAATGGCATGACTGAGCTCCTAATACATAAGGGAAATATCTTAAAACAGGTGACGTCTGAAGACGGTGTTGATGACTCGTACAGTTACTACGTGAACTTGTGTCGTCCCCTCGTACCAATGCCAGGGACGAATTGCCCTGCGGGAGCGTGGTCTTGTCGCGTCAAGAAACAAGCTGACCAAGAGGAGGGGAAGCATGAGATTCAGGTAAATGGCCATATCTGTCAATCGTGTCTCGAGAAAACAAATACATGTACAGGGCTATGTATAGTGAGCCTCGTGACTTTAGGATGTAGCAGTTTTTTTCTAAAACTGCTTTTGTAAGGTTGCAACTTTCCATAGTCATTACTAGCGGGTCTTTAAAATGTGTACGTCGATGATTCCTAAGTCGACGTTTTTATAAGCCTTATGCTAATATTCATGATGAAAGATTACCTACATACCACTTACACCCAGCTAAGCGGCCACCTCTCATTTCCCGAGGATGATCACTGGGGCTCAACTGTAGCATCATCTGAAACAAATATCACATCATTTTGTTACAGTTTTAGTCGATTACTGCAATTGTTAATGAGAAGCCAAGTTCGAAATAAGAAATATATTCTGCGGAAACATATTAAGGTTTCATTTCAGGTCGCTACTGTCGGGAGGCTAGTATCTTTGGACGTTGTTGACCGATTGGTCATAGCATTGCATTCGTAATTGTACCCTTCGTATCTACCTGACCACCAAATGCAATCATCATCAAACCTACAGTACAAACCACCTGCTATCTTCTGGCGGGGGGATCAGTCGGTAGAGTAGCGGTAAGGTAATCTGGAGAGCGCGGGTTCAAATTACACGGAGGTCAAATAAGTGTCGTTACCTCGTTTGGCACGCTCCTCCTCGAAGGCTTCTTCTTCTTGGGGAGGAGCGTAGACCACACTCGAGAGAGAGGCGGAAATCGAGCCTACGTTTGGTCCTCGATTTCTTTTCTAAAGCTGAGGCTCAGAAGAAACTCCATATTACTTCAGTTAATTCTCTACCACTTTTCAGTTATTTTCACCGTGCCTTTCTACCCCAAGAAGTGCCTATAATGACACTTGTGAATTGTCAGGGCGATCTGTAAGATGCTGAGGATGCCCTTCGCTAAACTAGCATCGAGGTCGCGTAGAAATACTCCATAGTTGTTTTGTTTCATGTTACAAAAACCTGGATACGCTCCTGCTGCGTTGGCTGTAAGTAGTAATGGATGTGGTTATGTTTAGAGCTTGGGCCGTGCTGTTGATCCTCCAACAGCTGATGACAGTGGAGAGGTGCGACTGGTATATGTAAGCAACACTGATTGTACAGATGGCAAACACAAAATGGAGCTCCACTTCACGTTTACTTGTGTGTACGGCTCATTGGTAAGTGTGTTAATATAATTAACAATAATTAACTATATGAACAATAATTAACTTAATCGTATCTATAACAAAATTCTCGATCGTGATTGGTTCTCCGCGCGCCTATTTGTCACGTAATCGGCACGTAATCACGTGGGTGTCCACTTTTTGTAATCGGACAGCTGTAATTGGATACCCACGTGATTTTCACGTCAATAACACGCGCTTTAATGGTTTCCTTAGCAAAGTTTTCTACAGTTTTCAAAACTTAGGAAAAGCGCTACAGACGTTTTCGCTCAAAAGAAGTTCTCAAAAGACATTTTTAATTTCGAAATTTGTTATAGATATGATTAATTAGTAAGTAGTTGGACCTCGTGTTGTACAATTCAGGGAGTAATCGTGCTCGTAACTTTCAAATCGGCCTCGCGCTTCGCGCTCGTCCCATTTTGAAATTACTCGCTCGATTACTCTGAATTGTACTCCACTCGGTCCAATTACTATTACATATTAACAATTATTAATCATATTAACCATTCGTGTTCCCACAGCATTTCCCGTTCTCCCAAACTTTCACTCGTGTTTCTACAACTTGATAGAAACACGGCACATGTTTTCTATTTCTTAAATATTAATTAAATATTGAACAAAAATAATCTTTGTTAACAATTTAATAATTTAACAATACACACCTGATCTATATGACTTAAAATTTTGCATTTGCTCTGTTAACATTGAATTGCGAGTTCGAGACTTGTATGAGGTGACGGTTAATGAAGTCGAAGGCCGAATCAGTTGTTACCTCGTAGAAATTTCGAGCTTCTAATCCAACAGTTTTAGAAGAATTCTAAACTAAATTGCTTTGAAATAACGATTTCCAACTATTCCTCTTCCTTATCAAGTAGTGCTTAACTTCACGCCTTAGCAAAATTCCCGCGCGGATGGAATCGTTATTTGAAACTGGCAGCTGTTTACACGCGCTTGTCAGGTCATTAAACAATTCCGAAGTTTCCTCTCTTTAATGCAGTAATATTTATTATTATTAGAAACTGAATCATTGGATAATGTAATTCGAGAGTTTTCATTGGCTTAGCCATCATGGTATATGAGCCATTATACCATGATCTACAAAAATGGGGAGCGTATGCGTGATTTTTTGGGCCTTTTTGTTTCATTGTAGTCTAGTTTTCTATATTTTGGGGGCGTTTTTAATAAAACAATTATTCCACTCGCGCTTGTTGGATATGAGATGATCATAGATGCTGTTCTTACAATATTTTACAGTAATTTTTTGAGTGACCCCCCCCCCCCCCTTACAGACGATATTTTTTTGGATGGCCCCCCCTTTAAGACCAGTTTTTTTTCATGGCCCCCCCCCTCAATCCCACCAGCCCCCCCATCTCATAAAAAATGAACGGTCCCTTAGCCGACGAGGCCGTAGGCCGAGTCGGCTAAAATCAGACGATACTCCGCGAGATTGAGCAGGATAATTGTTTTATTATTCAACAAATTGTTAACAAAACAGCCTAAAATCTTTGTAAATTTCTCTGTCGACATTTTCTCACTTCACTTTTTCTTCCCACGTACGAAGCTACGTATACCGCCGAATATCTGTTACCTACGGATGACAGAAATCGAGAGCATCATGACCATATTTGGATAGTGCTACAATTTGTTGAATAATAAGAGCCCATTGTCGGAGTTTTACGTCATATGGAAAATAGTGCGCCAAGTTTAAAAATTTTCCGCACGAAGTTTTCAACTTCAGCCCTCCATAATGGCCGAAATAATCAAAGGCTCTCTGAGCAGCTCATGGATGAATAGCCCAATGCCAAGTTTACTTTTGCCCCTGTGGCAAAACGAGTCTTTGAGCGAAACTATTGGTATGAAAATATATGTCACCTGCACGGTCATTCGCATGAAAATCAAGTGATTTTCATGGGAAACATTTGGCACAAGCACTCGTTCTGCAAATAGAAACTCAGACGGTGGAAGTCAAAGTCTACATTTGTGCCAAGCGGCCCATCAGGCCAGCACTGATAAAAAATTATCTAACAAAAAAACAATTTACCATCTTCTCGTGGTCTGTTTACAATGTCCGATTAAAAGCTTTAGATATCAAGAGGGTCGAACAGGGAAGTCTCTGGCACGAAATTGCATTTCTGAGGTTCTAAAAATCTAAACTTTCCCGGGGGAGCATGCCCCCTGGACCCCCCTAGTTTGTAGTGGATGGAACAATATCAATTCAAAACTACTTGAGAATGTTCACTCCCAACAACAAACAGTACCTTGTTTATCAAAGGAAAAGACAGATTACCATGGCCAGTGCACATGTAAATATTTAACAATTATTTCTACTATTTTCAATTTAAACTGCAGTAAATCTACAAATGTTACAAAAAGTTTGCCAGAATGGCGTAAAATAGCGTTTCTGAAGCTCTGAAATTCTAAATTTTCTCGGGGGAGAATGCCCCCGTACCCCCCTAGTTAGGGCACGTGTTGGGTTAAAAATAGTCAGATTACACAAAGGACATATCCCATAGGCGAAAACGGTGATTCAGAATGAACTTTTTGAAACTGCAGTTTTTGTGTTTAACTTATAAGGTAGACTTTACTTGATCATTCTTTTTGCTTTGCTTTTGACTTCTTTTTTTTTTTTTGGGGGGGGGGGTCATCCAAAAAATTTAGGTTTGAGGGGGGGCCGGGGAAAAAATATCTGGTTAAGAGGGGGGCCATCATATGCTACAGAGACTATCTACCAAATCCCACCAGCCCCCCCTACCCCATAAAAAATGAACGGTCCCTAAGTATCAGACGATATTCCGCGCGATTTCGCAGGATAATTGTTAAATAGTCGGAGTTTTTTAGCCAATCAAAAAACTAGAAATGCAATAGTCGGAGCTGAGAATTCACTAAAACAGATTAGTATCACCCAACTAGTGGACTAATGCAAATCCTGCATTTTAATTGGTTACGCTACTCGAGGACTATTAGCAATAGTCATCGAGCGTAACGCTTTCTTTCGTTTTAGTCCCAAATTAATATTTCTTCAACTTACATTTGCTAACTTTCTTATTGCCATTTCTGTCCGACTAGTTGGGTGATACTAAAACAATTAGACCCTTCTGCCTCAAGGGCCACAGGTCAATAGCCCATTCGGCTTCGCCTCATGGGCTATTGACCCTTAGCCCTTTCGGGCTACGGGTCTAATTGTTAAATAGACAGTGAGTAGCGTAATCAATCAAAGAACGGCATTCGGGATAGAACGCTAGTAGAATTACGCCAATGGCTGATAGCGTACAATAGCTCATCCAATCAGATTGCTGTATTTGTATTAGTATGTTAGTCATACACCATGGTAGCAAACCTGTTTTAATGGTGGTTCTAATATTTTGTTTGTCTGTTTTCAGGGTCACCCTGTGTTGCAGCAAGTAGACAATTGTGTGATCCACATCAGATGGGCGACCTCGGCAGCCTGTCCTGAAGAGCAGACAGCGGAGCTTGACAAGTGCAGAGTCTTTGACAATAGCACAGGAGAATATTACAGCTTGAAGCCGCTTGCCAACTTCACTGACACTTTTAAATATTACCAAGTGGTAAGACTCGTAATTTACCAAACCAACGGGGACTGTGTTACAGCAGTTCAAGACAACTCGTTAGGGGGTGGGCTGGGCAAGTACATGGCCATCAGTGTTTTGAACTGGCCTGTTTCTAGATTGCTTACGGTCCGTCTTTTCTGTTTCGGTCCGTTGAGAGTTTGCGAACGCTAAATTGGTGGTAAGGACGAGAAGGGGTTTGGTCGGGACGAATGCCGTGTCCATGTCTCGTCTTGATTAAGTAACACATCCTCGGTTAAGTGTCTCGCCTTGTACTTGCTGCCTTATTTCGAGAGAATAACTCACTGCCAGCAGCCTATCAAGTTTTACGATTGGGGTTTGTTCGGACTTCGGAACAGATCACATTCTTTTTTACTATTGGCATTCCTGTTTAAATGTTGATAGGGAACTGATAGCGGCTGCTACAATCGCCTGTACTAAGCAAGCTGATGTAA
Organism: Micromussa lordhowensis; assembly: GCA_964020085.1. Lineage (NCBI taxonomy): Eukaryota > Metazoa > Cnidaria > Anthozoa > Scleractinia > Lobophylliidae > Micromussa > Micromussa lordhowensis. Next base: position 36,788,626 of record OZ026598.1, on the reverse strand, counting down.
CATGTCCTCTAATAGTCGGTGCCGGTTTGATTATCTACAGTATTGCTCGGGCCCAGATTAGTGCACAAAATCCCAAACTGTTGGGGTGACACTTAAGTATTGGGTTTTTATTGAAGGTTCACACACAAAGACTTAATCTTCAAACTTCAAAGTTTCCACGTGAAAGTACTGTTCAGTTGCTCTCATTTGATTACTCACATACCGCGTGGCCTGATAGGCGTTACACTAACCTAGGGTCATTGTGTTGTGTTCTTGGGCAAGATACTTTACTCGAGAGAATTGTTCTTTTTTCGATCTAAAATCACTTATTCACATTCGAACGACTATTTGAAAATTTGAAAACAAGAATTCTCTTGAAAGAGTATCATTACATTGTCTGAAATGGGGTCAAAAACCTCCCAAGCTATTAAAAAATGTCGATAGTAGAGCCCCCTTGTGGGGCAACAAAAGTAATTAAATGTAACACGATCTATTTCTTGCTGTAGGGAACTGGAAATGGTCCGTATTTCCTTTTGTCTATTTGTGACGGGTTGCATTTGAGCCATGACTCGGGTAACTGCACAGATGCGGGGGTCTGCTTGGTGTCGAATGAGACATACACACCCTTGGGTCTGTACGCACATAGAGCGATGACTTACTTCAAGGACGAGGGAATGTTGATTCTGAAGTACTGCAGCGCCGATTGTGACAGTAAAGGTTGGTACGCATGCGCCAGCGGTCAGTAACGGAGAGTCGTGTGCTTTTCACACGAGGGGAAATCGCATCCACGCATGATTTTGTCCCCTGTGTGGTTTTAGCTTATATTTTTCACACCTGGAAACATGTACATGCAGTACTGAGTGACAAAAAGTTAGTGGGGTTTTAATTTCTCCTCACGTGAATACTACATGATTTTAACGCTGTTGCATGTCACTGCGACATGTTCTATCATTAAATGGAAGTCTTCATCATTATATTTGGGATGAAGCGCTGTTTTTGGAAAGTCGTCGTTGTGACACTCGATCTATTTCTCGTTATTATCATGCGGGACGCGAGTAACGCGGGGATTGCCACGCCATGTCTCAGACTGCGGACACGTCAGATCCACGAAAAAAAATGACACTTGTTTTGTGGACTGGATTGGAAGAAATAAATTGAAAACTTACAATCTTACGTGACGTTTGTAACTTTTGCTGAAACGATACTGTTATTTTCATTTTTCCAGATGCTACTATATCAAGAATAATATTTGTGTGTGACAGAACTCAAAGAGGCAATGGAAAACCAGAACTGAATATGTTAAGTGTGAGTAATTTTCTTATCTGACTTTTAAGCAAGTACAGTAGCAAGTCTCGTCTTTTCTTTCCTTGGTATAAGTATATCTTACTTCTCTTAGTGTACTTGTGTGTGCTTTTTTCGCCTTTTTTCCTTTCCTTTGCTTTTGCGCATTCGCCCGTTTAATTTGGCTTAACTACTTTTTATCCTAAATTACGATCATTTTGTGTGCGGATGACAGCATTTTTATTCTTTTGTTAAGTCTTGGGTATATTTAAGGTAGTCCTTTACATAAGCGTTATAGGCTTCCCTGGGCTGTCTTACCTTGTACATTGATTGTTGTAAATACATATTTATAAATGACAAAAATGTGACAAGAACAAGAACAAGTTCAGATCAGAAAATAATGATCAAAATATTAAATCGCAGCTTATTTGCATGTCGTTCTAAGTTGATTTTGGGTTTAAAATTGTGTGTGTGCTTTCTTTGAATTGAGGACACTTTGAGCATGCGTCGCTTAAGAGTGCTGTTCTTTGAACAGTGTTCAGTGTCTAGCGGTCCTCAGCAAACAACACAGTGATGAGAGTTTGATGAAAATACCACGTGACTGACGTCAAACGCGGGAAAATGCGTGATCAAGTCACTTTTGATTGGTTAATGTAATAAGTCGAATTATTCTGTCATTTTGATTGGTTTGACTTAGACTTAAGGTATAGATGTATTTTATATATATTTTTATATATTAGTATTTTCATTCCTTTCAACAGAAAGACACTGTAGTTTTTGCATGGAGGACAAGCCTGGTATGTCCTCCTCTGGAAGAAGAATGCAGCTATATTGATGGTAACAGTAATTACAACCTGCAGTTGCTGACAAGTCGAACACGAAGCTGGAATTATGAGCATAATAGAGACAGGTATTTAGCCCTTTCTTCTCACTTCCTTTCGTTTGCTTGCCCCTGAGGTTTCTACATGTGTACATCATACCGTTTGTTTGCTGTGGCCTCCAGTCTCTTTCCTTCTCTGTTTATTTAATGTATTAATTCTAGTCCCATCATTACTGCTTTTCATTTTTCCTGATTTTAATGAAAATTGCTTCCTCTGTATTCGTCAGTCTTTTCTTTTCCTGTTCTGTGTATTTTTTCTATGTCTATTCACTCAAATGTTAGAGTGGCGTCGAAGTCGCCACGTAATGGCGTAACGTAACGCCACGTAACGTCTTGACGTCAGAGCCTGTCATAATAACTTGTTTTTTTTTTATAAACCAAGTTATTGGCTGTGCAACAGTGCAGTGCTCATGTCTCGTCCCCAGTCTTCTCGTGTTCCTTTTTGGCCTCGTTTGTAGTTAATATTGCTTGTTACCCACTTTACAGTCGCAGATAGTCAAGCCATCCAGACTGTGATTCTATTATTATTTTAAACACAAGTGTTTTACTGGAGAATGCACTACTCGTAAAATTCATCCGGGACTCGAGTGGCATATTTTCTACGGTTGTTTGAGCAAGCAGTCAGTGAAAGTGGCAAGCGATAGATTCATGTCTACGTAATTAAAACAAAATTACACAGTGGCTTGAAGATATGTTTTTGCGAACGAGTGCAGCTTGTATACCATCGTACTGCCTTGTAATATCCTCTTTCTGCATTTCTCGAATAGATTCTGGATTAACATCTGTAGAGGCATCAGTGACGGTCCGCCAGGTATCATCTTTAGTTTTGGCTTTATACATTAGTTTGACTTTAAAACTGTGTGTTTTCTGCATATTTTCAGTCTTGTATTTAAGCAATAGAGCATTTTTTCCGTCTTTATATAGCCTCATCTAAACACGAGGAGAATTGGGAGAATTCGAGACAGTTATGCAAACCCGAGACGTAGTCGAGGGTTTGCATAACTTCCGAGAATTCTCCCAAAGCATGGAAAATAAACTACCGTAAAATTGTTAAATACAACGATATCAGTGACGTCACCTATTATTAATAATGTGCCAACCAGAGAACTATTGGCTGGTGAAACAGAGAATTCTTTTGTTTGACGTTTTGAATATTTAAATAACAATAACAATGTTTGTAAACAAATATCTTCCCTAAGGAAGGAATAACCATTATAACGATGCAGTTGAACAACAGGGAACTTGAGTACGAACGTTGTGAAGTGACCGCGATGTCAGTAACTAAGGAAATCAGGGAAGAGGTTACTCTCTTTGCCGTCAAAACACCAAGGTTTGAGCAAAGAGAAATTTTCGCAAAAGCAACATCTTCGAAACTTGCATCAAATCCTCAAGAAAGCCCTAGGTTACAAATGAAATAACAAGAATGCTGCTACCATAATTTTTGTAAATAAAACGTCCATTGTTCCTTTTGCAGGTTGTCCAGTATCTGCGTCAGTTTGTATGGTGAGAAGAGGACGTGAGAAAGTAAACATCATCGGACTAACAAGCACACAGAGAATGAGTATGAAAGGTGAGTAGCCCGGGGTGCCTTGACAGTGGCGCCGTCTGCACCATC